>JANAVB010035817.1:2367162-2967162 GCA_029216955.1 Iris pallida
TGGATAGCCAATCTTGCTTATGTCCAAGAAACCGAGATGTCCCAACTAGCTTTGTATATCCAGACATAGTTTGATCAGTTATTAAAATCAGGTTGACCATATGACCAATGGGCCAACAAGGTGCTCCCGAGGGTGAAGCTCCGTCTCGAATGAATCCCAGAGCCTTCAGTTCATTGATGTGGTCCTTCATCTTCTTGGCCTCCTTCGAGTTGACTCTGTAGCATCCCTTAGAAATAGGGAAGAGCCGGGGACTAGGTCAATAGTGAACTCTATGTCTCGATCTGGGGTAATCCGGAAAGACTATCAGGGAAGACATTTACCATAAAGGTGTAACTAAGAATTTTATTCATGTGAAGAATTACAGCAAAACTCTTATGATTAATCTAAGGACATCCTGTTACAACTTCTTATAATAATAGATAATGCTATTCAGCAGTCCCAGGTACTAATCTTCATGGTTCTGGCTCTTGTACGAGCAGTCTCCAATTGCTTCATCTTCTTCTATGATCCTCGAGTCTGCATCATGCCCTTCTGCAATGGGTGTAGAAGGCAAGGTCTGCTCGATAGGAAGAGAGTCCTTAGGTTACGACGTAGCAGGTGTTGCTGGGATAGGTGCTCTGGTATAATGGGGAGATAAGAGGCAGTTCTTTACCCGATGTTCAGCGGATCCACATGCCAAACATTGTCCCAATCTCTTGCGGCAACTAACGGCCTGATGACCAGGCCTCTTGCAGTAGTCACAAGCCAATAGCCTCTTACGACAAGACTGCCGAAAAGTAGAGTACTTGATGGGACCCAAATATCTTCTAGATTCAGGGGTATACCTCCTAGGGTGAAGTTCCGCTCCAACTTGGTTGGAGACAGCTAAGGCTACATCATTGACGTTCTTCATGACTTCTCTCGTGATATCCATCTGTTCTTGCTGGGCTTCAACTTGAGCCTTCTGGGACTCCAAGATTTCTTGAAGTAGGACAACCATTTGGGAGGTGTTCGCTGGCACTGGTGGAGCATTAGGAATGGGTACTTCCTCAAGGAAATGCAGCTCAGTTTGAGAAGAGGTAGGATCCGCCGGTGTAGTAAAAACTTTACTAGATGCATTATGGGGACGGTCAATCAGCTTCGAGGGAATAAACCTTGGACTTGGTTGAGGAGATGGGGTATGATCCGGAGATGACACCTCATCACCAGCAGGATTGGTCTTGTCAATGGCCATTCTCTGGAAGGTTTAGGATGCACACATAAGCAAGGTAGCCTACCAGTCTATAATCAAACAAAAATATTTATTCATATATAATTCGGACCTATGTTGTGACAAATCAATGTTCTAGTCTTCTAATTATTTCTAGGTATGTTTTCCTAAGTTGTTGTGTGACCTGTATGGGCCACCACTAAAAACATGTCACGACCCGATCCCAAATAATTGGGTCGAACCGGATCATGCCCAGCCTGTACCGTTGTTGAGACGGCGGCAGTAAGCTGTTCCATTAGCAGGTAACCATACAACAACATCTATATTTGTCACAACTCAAATTCGGGAAAATGAATCTTTATTAAACTTTGAAATAAATACAACTGGAATTTAAATGTACTGAAATAAATATCTAAATTCAAATAACAGAGTTTTAAATAAACCACAAAGCTGAAAAAAGAAAAATCTATCTAATCAGTCGGCTCATCGGCCTAAGTCCCAATGTCCTCCAATGGGGACTCTGGCAGCACTACAGGGTACAGAAGAGGGTCGTAGTAACTGTTGTATAACAGCTCAGCATCCTCAATGTCCCCTAAAAATGTATCTCCAGTCAGGAGGGAGCAAAGTATAATTCATGCTAATTTAAACAGTTAAAATAAATAATAGAATCATGCACTTTTAAACAGTTTAGAAATGAACGGTTTTCTAGCAGTAAAATAGTGTAATTTGAATAGGCAATGAATATGACCGGCTTGGGATGTACAGTTGTATCCTATTGATACGATTCGGCTTATCCCCGTGTGTATGAGGGGTAAGCTAATACTGGCCTAAGTTACAGTTGGATGTGGTCATAAACATTACTCTATTCCCCCAGTCCCCAAACAGTTACAGTAGTTACAGTCAGTGCTCTCAGAGAGAGTTCCGTGTTGCATCGTGGTTTAAACTTGCATTAAAACGATTATTAAAATAACTGTAAACTAACACAAACTATACTTGCCTCAAAATAGACTGGACTGGAGAGGTTGAAGACTTCGAGATGGAAATTTAGGATCGTCCTCGAATTCCTACATTCGAGAAATTAACTCAGATTCCAGGGTTACCAATCTAGCTACGATAGTTGAAATCTCTAATTGTGTCCTAATCCATTTTAATTCTTATTTAACAAAACACAAACAGAATTACGATTATCGGTGCGTTGAATTTATAACGAGGGAAAGATCGTTTAAACTTTGTATTTTGGGAAAACTCGTCGATACCAATTTAATTAATTAAAACTTTGTATTTTCGTAATTATAAATATAAAACTAAATTTCTTATTTTAGTGAGAAATACATGATCGTTAGTTAATATTAAAACTTGTAGATTTTTAGGTGAGAAAATCTTTATTAATTTTTTTTATATGAAAATAACTTTTATTTAGATTTATTCGTACGCTACAAAAACTCGCAAAATCAGTAAATAACCAAAAATCCTACGCTACCAAATTACAGTTACAGAACCAACAACCAGCCGGGCTTATGCCCATTATAATTTATTTACATAAATTGAAATAAGACAGAAACGATCGTTAGTTCTAAACTTCCTATAATTAATTATAAATAAATAAAAAATAAATTAAATAAGAACTAGTCTCAGATATGGTCCAATCGTCAACTAGGCTAATGCCTCAACGTCCGGGCAAAGCCGGTTTCGTTTGCACTTAGCCGGGGCCCATTGACCGATACGATCGTCGCCCAAAATCCAAATATTTAATATAATTCCGAAATCCATTTTGAAATCATTTTTAAAATTTAATTAAATTTACGGAAAAATCCGGCAGCATCTCCTCTGTTTTTGGTCAACCCAAAAACTGGGAAATATGCCGATAATTTTCCTGCAAATCCCAAACCAGGGAATCCCAAAATATATATATAAAATAATCCACAAACATTCCACAGATTAATTTGGAACGACCCGAACCAAATTCGGGAGTCCGAATCCAACCAAAAATATCACAGCACAATACCGGAAATATCCGGAAGCTAAAATATATCGAAATCCATTTTCTGAAAAGTTTCAGAAAATCAAAACAACCAACAGAACCTTTTCGAAGGTTCCAAAACTACGACGTCGCTAAAAACCGAATTCCCAGGAGGGAATCGGGGACCAATCTCATCACAGACAGCATGAAAATAGAACGGGACAGGGGTTATACCTCGGGTTGCTCGGCTAGAGTTCTCAGATGTAAGTTATAGAAAAAGAAAGACGAGAACAGCAAGTCGGGAACAGCCGAAGCGCTGGACAGCGCTGGATGAGGCCGCGAAAGCGTGGGGAGACGTTGCGGGAACGACGAAGGGGCGCTGGGAAACGCGCCGTGGAGGGGCCGTACAGGGGCTGCGCTGGAAAACGCGCCGGGGGCGCTGCTGGGGGCCGACGAAGAACGCCGAGCGGCGTCGGGCACGGGCGCCGCTGGGGTCGCGCGGCTGGGGGAGGCCGCGGGGGTCGGCCGCACGGGGAGGGCGCCGGCGAAGGGCGCGGGGCCGCGCTGCTGGAAGGGGGCTCGGTCGGGTGTTTGGATCCGCGGGTGAGGGGTGCTGGGGTTTCGGGAAGAAAGGGTTTAGGGTTCTGTGGTGAAGAGTTGGGAGAGAGGGAGTGGGAAGAGAGTGGTTCTTAAGTAAAGGAGTGGGGGTATAAATTTGTGGTGAGGAGTTAATTTGGGAGAAGTGAACGTGAGAGGAGGAGAGAGATGAACGTGTGAGGAGAAGAGGGGAATAGTGCTGGTCCTTCGTGGACCAGCTCAAAAGCTCATATTTTTTTCTTTTTTTTTAGAAAGAATAACTCAGAATTTCAAAGAAATAGGATTGGGTCTGGGTTCGGGCTCGGGTCTGGGCTCGGGTCTGGGATCGGGTCTGGGTCAGCACCCAAAAATCCATGTTTAATATTTTTTTGAAATTGATTTTAAAACCCAAAATGATACTAATAATAATAATATTATAATACTAATAATAATAATAATAATACACATACAAAAACTGGGTTTCACAATATACCATTCACTTGGTAAATTAGGCTTACCTATAATTAAGGCTTGATCTTGATGAACTGTTTAATTTTCTTTTGCTTTATTAGATATAAATCTTATATCATAAGTTAGAATTGTCTATTTTAAATTCTCTTTTGCTGTAAGAATTTATTTTATAATTTCTGATTCTGCAATTCGTGTACGAATCTCGAGGTAGATTGATTTGAGATTTTCCTTCAACCATAGAAATGCATATGAAATAGATACTAGAATATTTGTATCCCTTTTGTCTTTAGTTATTTCCTCCTTGTTAACTCTTTTATTTTAATTGTTGTGACTGATAGGACAATTACCTACGCTTTATTTTTAGTCAACCTGTTTGAATCTCTAGAAGCTCATGAATTTTTACGGATATAGTTAAAAGAATGTTAGTTAACTAATAATGGTTAGACAGCAGCGCACTGTCATCAATTATTTGTGAGTGGAGAATGTGGGTTCACTACAGCCAGCAGCGCACTGGCGAGGCACAACCCATAGAAGTGAAATCCTTTCGAAGAATTGTAGGTTATGGATCATTGCTAAAACTATATCCTTGTTAACCTCTTTTGACCTTGTGTCAATATAAGGTAGAGTACCCGATAGCATATCACAGCTGAATCACGGAACCAAGGGTTTACCACCGCTCGAGTATACGGGCGAGACATAATTCTCGGTGAAATGACTTCAGATCTGATTACGAGTTTAGGATATTATAGAGGATAGGAAAGTGCTATGTATGCCCTCTAAGATCCAAAGCCAATACTAGTAGAAGCTCTGTAAGTGGTAGCATGCATCTCAACTTAGCATTATGTGGTCCTTGTGATCTATTAACGAGGTAATTGACTGATACTAATAGGTTTACCAAGAATATAGAATTCAGGAGTCCATAACCCATTAGTCGACCCAGGCCTTATGGATAAGAAGATAGTAGGATGACTGTATAGGCAAGAACACCAAGTAAGGATTTGATTCTCTCAAAACTCGAACCACTTACTCCTCCTTCCAAAAATCCCGCATGCTTGTATTTTGACTATCTTGACCAACGCTGCTATTACAGCCTAGTTTTGCAAGCTTACTCTTTATCGAGCTTGATTCGAGACATATGTTTATTGGGGACACCCGCTAACATATTGTCTAATCAGAGTCGATGTACTACGGTCTGATCAACCTTAGTGCACTCGGTTCGCTCTCCCTCAGATTAACCCACGTGGATTGAGAGGTAGATGTCTCTAGGATCTCATCCACGGCGGTATTGACAATTCCTCTTGAATTATATTCGCCCTTGAATCACGTAATTGTATTCGATGGCATCTTTCTTGAACTCCTTATTGCTTTTGTCTTTCACTAATTGGAAAGACGAATGTTCGTATTTGATAGATAGATACAGAGTATCCCCTGGCTATGATAGTTGTATACACAAGTATAGCTATCCACGGCCAGCCAATGACTAGAACCTTGCCTTGAGTTATTCGTCCTCCCTTCGACAATAAACCTACTATCCTAATCTTCTAGTCATCGGAGTCCGAAAATAATTAGGATCTTCCCTAGCTCAAATGCCAACCTAGGAGACTATCTATTCGCAAGAGACCAAATGTTGAGAGCCTCTAATCATTTGTTTAAAGCTTGGTTTAACTAGAACCCTTGTGACAATAGTCTGGCAGGTTTGACACAAATAGAAATGCACGACTCAGTTGTTAGAAATCTCTTCATATGACGTGCCTTAGAGCTGGTTACCCCATCGATAACTCTTGTACACTATGAATGTGTATGTTCCTCTATTTTATCGACATCGTTTCTCATTTATTGAGGAATGATCATTGACTTGACTTACATCTACCATATTCCGTTACGCTGTACCTTATTCTCTATTAACAAGAGTCGAGGTACAGTATCCGAATTTTGGGAACCCTCTAACCTTATTATTCCTAAAATCCTGTCCTAGCTTCTAAGGTGGGTAGACTGTAAGCCTTCTAAAATTTTTTAGGATATACCAGGATTACCCATTAATTGGAATAATTTCCATTAGGACAATAATTAGTGCCCCTTGGACTCCCACTTTCTATTTAGATCATTTGTGTTCCCGGCCGTGTCATTAATATTCGGAGCACGTGACCGGCTGTTACCTTCCAACAAATTTTATTTGCAAGATCTAGACGAGTCCACCTTCATCTAGGTATATCATGTCTCACTCAAACACGTTCCCTTGTACTCTATTTTTATGGTATGATTTTCAGGTAAAAAGGACTAACTATAAGCTTACAGTCCTCTAGGAAATGAAGAGTCCTTCGATTTAGCAAGTGACTAGACTAGAGTAGCCCAATCTAGCAAATAAGTCAGTGGTTCATAGACTTTCTTTCTATCTGCATCATTGGATACTCTCCATCGCTCTTAAAACTTCATAATTACCTTCGATTATTCATCCTTATCATTCTGTCCTTCCTATTGCAGAGCGACGAATGGTCATGCTTATTAGAATTTACCAATAATTCTTAGCTACTTGTGTAAATGTGTTGCTTGTTAAAGTTTGGATTGCTTGAATGGTAGGAGAGGATAATAGAGGCCGTATGCAGTAAATAACTATTGGTAGCAAGTTTAGCAGATTATAAGCATTTAGTTTGAGGAGTAGTGTGACCAAAGGTGGGTAGAAGTCTTGTAGGTCATACAGTTACAAAATGGCTAGGAGGAGGAGATAAACTATTTATAGGAATTAAAATTTAAGGAGATTAAGGTTAAGGTAGACTTTTCTTTTGAATTTTAAAGAATAGTTATGAGTTAGAATTTCAAGGACGAAATTATTTTTAAGGTGGATAGATTTGTAGCTCCCCTTCCCAGAATTTTTAAAATATTTTATTATTATTTATTTTATTTAAATGGTGATTTTTAGTATTGGAACAATTTTACCCAAGTAAGGGTGTGTGGTAAAGATCACCCATTGGGACAACTTTTATTATTTTATTATTATTAAGGTTATTTTGTGGAGATTTAATAAGCACGTTCATTCCATTTAAGTGTTATAATTATTATTGAGTCGGCTTATGGTAAATTAAATTTTTATATATATGTAGATATAAATGTGCTCTTCTATATATGGATAATAAGGATATTAGTATTTATAATATTGATTTAAAGTATTTAGGTTTTGTGAGTTTAAAGATATATATTTTTTTTGTGAGTTTAAATTGTGAGTTTAAAGATATATATATATACATATATATATATATATATATATATATATATATATATATATATATATATATATATATATATATATATATATATATATATATATATATATATATATATATATATATATATATATATAATATATATGGGGTATATATATTTGTATATACCCCATATATAAAAAAAATATATATATATATAATATATATGGGGTATATATATTTTGTATAATAGATATATATGTGTATGTATACAAATATAGGTATATACGTGTATATAAATATAGGTATATATGTATAAATAAATATATATGTGTGCGAATATATAAATATATTATCTATGTACGTATGTTTATATATAAATATATGTGTGTATATATATATATAGAGATAATAATGAATTTGATAATGAAAAGAAAAAAAGAAGAAGAAGAAGAAGAGTCAAACACAGCCCAGGCCATAACAGGCCCGAGCCCACCTCAGCAAGCCCACATCCCAACCGGCCCAACTGAGCCCCAATACAGACCCGAGCCCTTCTATTTGCACAGCCGACCCCTGAACAGTTCACGCATATATATACATATGTGCATCGGAGAAAAATTCGAGAACACCCAAACCCTAATCCCACACGACGCCTCCCCACACTTGGGCGACCCTGCCTCAGCCTCCGCGCACCGTCGCGAGGCCATCGTCGGCGGCCCGGGCCTTGCGCGCACGCGCGCACCCGAATGCAGAACAGCGACAGTAGCAGCAGATAGCAGCCTTCGCGTCGCGATCACGACATCATCGCACAACCATTTCTCGAGCCGTTTTCTCAGGTACAACAACAACCTATACCACTTTAAACCCTTTCAAGTAGTTTTGATTTAGGCGGCTTAGAATTCAAGAGAAATCGAACTAAAGTTCGACAAAAATTTGTCCCAAACAGGACCGAAGAACCAGTCCAACGACCCTAGTTCACGGACAGTTTTCTCCCAACCCATGCACGATTTTGAGATTCTGTTTGAAGAGATTCATAGACAACATATACATGATCGAAACGCCACTGATAGAATTATTTTTGTGTTATTGTACAAGAAATTATTCATTGCTAAAAATCAGAAAAAATAGTTTTTAGAAAATATAGAACTCCAATAAAATGCTCCGATACCACGTGCGTCCCGCCAAACTGGGCGACTTGGTCGCGAACCGAAAGCATCAAAAGGTGCGTAATGGCTTCGTGGACGTGTAGGCTTTGACGGAATTCAAATTGGTCGCGTGTGCGCGACGAATTTGATGCGTATCCGTAAAAATTCACCGTATCGACCTCTGTGCAAGTTTCCCAATTACTTTGTGCATGTTCGTCAGATCGAGACGAAACTTGCGCCAGCAGGCCCGTATCATTTTTCTGGTCCTGTATGCCAATTTTGGTCCAATTCTGAGACAGTTGAATCAGAACGCCGTTTTGCGGGCCCCACGGTCCAACTCAACGGGCGATTTTATGCACGGCCCGTCGGAATGCAACTCTGGACATACAGTTGAATTTGTATCGAAAAACTAGACCTTTTGACAAATAGTTTGATGACTTTAGAGGCCGTAGACTCTGGCACACTTTTCGGTGCAAAGCGGGTCCAACGGCGGACACCATTTTGACCCAAAATTATCGTTTTGCCCCTATATCCAGAATCGGACTTAAGGACAGGCAATCCTAGCTAATTTGACTATTCTGAGAACGTTGGTACTATTTATTTCAGCATCTGGAGACTTCTGCATGTGCTGACTGATTGTGGCTCATTGAGTGGTATAGTATTATTGGTTTCACCAGCTAAGGACCTCAGGCAAGTGCACTTTTTGATTGCTTTCGATTCATAGTAGTCTTCTTATTTCATGTTTATATATATATCTTGCTTCTTGTTGACACGCTCGTCACACGGAGTAGTCGGGAGGGAAAATATCTTAGTATACATGTGGACTACCCAGAACTATCCCAATATGTCTAATCTTGACTGATAGCAGCTGCACACGACACGTGCAGGATGCCGTATTTATCTCCTAGCTGTTCACATGTCGAAACGGATATTTCACACCACATAGGTAGATGTCTTTTATTTATTTTTCTTTTTCTTCTCCACCGTGCCATGTCATCAGTACTTTCTAGTTTTCATATCTCATATGTTATTTTCATGTCTTGTTAATTCTATTGTGTTTTTGCATTGCCGTCGATTTGTGTACTTGTTCTATTCCTGACTGGAAACCATCATTTTTTAGGTTTAGCTGTGGCTTCACTTAGCTTGGGAGATTCGGGTGTACTTGCAGACAGAAACCTAGAAATAGATAGCAGTTGTATCAATTTCATTAATTGTAAAATCTTGTATGTTCTTTAATTATAAATGTTGTAAATGTTGTAACAAACTTAGATATGTGAATGAGCAGCAAATATTATATTTTGAGCATTTATTTCTGCGGGCTTGACAGCGTTCTACCGCCGACTCTGCGGCGTAGGCTGGCTTGGACACGTCTCATATCCGAAAAAGCGGGTGCGGGTCATGATAAGTACCCACTACCCAGGATCGACGACTTGTTTGATCAGTTGAGCGGAGCTAGAGTTTTCTCCAAGATAGATCTTCGTTCAGGGTATCATCAAGTGAGGGTTCGGAAGGAGGATATTCCCAAGGCAGCATTCAGGTCGAAGTATGGGCATTATGAATTTTTTTGTAATGCCGTTTGGTTTGACCAATGCTCCAGCACTATTTATAGATTTGATGAACCGCATCTTTATACCATACTTAGATCAGTTTATCGTTGTATTCCTTGACGACATTCTCGTATACTCTGCTAGTGAGGAGGAGCATGAAGACCACCTCCGAAAAGTGTTGCAGGTTCTGAGAGAGAACCAGTTGTATGCCAAGCTCAGCAAGTGTGAGTTCTGGATGGATCATATTTCATTTTTGGGTCACATTATATCAGGAGCTGGAGTAGCATTGGATCCCAAGAAGGTAGAAGCAGTAGAGAGTTGGCCAGTACCCAAGACCATAGCTGATGTGCAGAGTTTCTTAGGATTGGCAGGGTATTACAGAAGGTTCGTATCAATCTTTGCAAGACTTTCAGCACCCATGACCCACTTGACACGAAAGGATGTGCCATTCGTCTGGTCAGCAGAATGCCAGGCATCATTTGAGAATTTGAAGCAGAAGTTGATCACGGTACCTATTCTTACATTACCAGTTGGACCCGGAGACTTTACTGTATATTATGATGCGTCAGGAAAAGGACTTGGGTGCGTCCTCATGCAGCATGGGAAGGTGATAGCGTATGCGCCGAGGCAACTTCGAGACCACGAGAAGAATTATCCCACTCACGACCTGGAATTGGTAGCAGTAGTATTTGCTTTGAAGCTATGGAGGCATTACTTGTACGATGATCGAGTGAACATGTACACAGACCACAAAAGTCTGAAGTACATCTTTACTCAGAAGGAACTGAACATGAGGCAGAGAAGATGGTTAGAGTTGATCAAAGATTATGACGTAGAGCTTCAGTATCATCCAGGTAAGGCTAACGTGGTAGCAGATGCTCTCAGCAGGAGAGGCGGTTCGTTTATGTTGACAACATAAAAGCACATTTTAGAAGACCTTCAGGAGATGGGCATAGAGGTTATACTTCCTAGCGATATAGGAATTCTGGCGAGTCTACAAGTTCAATCTGACTTAGTAGACAGGATCAAGGCAGCTCAGGCACAGGACCCAAGGATTCAGAAGCTTAGGACAGAATGTGAGTCAGGACTCAGAAAGGAGATACAAATCCATGAAGATGGTACACTTAGGTTTGGATCATGTCTATGTGTTCCTAGTGGAGATATCAGACAGGAGGTTATGACAGAAGCTCACAGTTCTCAGTATTCTATACACCTTGGAGGGACCAAGATGTACCAAGATATCAAGCAGCACTTCTGGTGGAACGGAATAAAGAGAAAGATAGCTAGATTTGTTTTCCGTTGCTTGATATGTCAGCAAGTGAAGGCAGAACAGCAGAGGCCAGCTGGATTATTGCAACCGCTTTCTATTCCAGAATGGAAATAAAAACACATCATAATAGACTTTGTAACCAGTTTACCGAGATCACCAAGTGGTAAAGATGCTATTTGGGTGATAGTAGATTGGCTTACAAAGGTGGCATATTTTCTTCCTTTCAGAGTAGGCAATCTACAGAAAAGTTGGCAGAGTTGTATATGCAACAGATAGTCAGGCAGCACGGAGTCCCTGTCAGTGTTGTGTCAGATAGAGATACTCGTTTTACATCATATTTTTGGAAGAGCTTACATCATGTTCTGGGTACCAAGTTAAGATTTAGCACGGCTTATCACCCACAGACGGACGGACAATCGGAAAGAACAATTCATACTTTAGAAGATATGTTACGAACTTGCACCCTAGATTTTGGAGGATCTTGGAAGAGCCACCTACACTTAGTTGAGTTCTCATACAACAACAGTTATCAAGCTAGTATCCAGATGGCGCCATTCGAAGCACTATATGGTAAGAAGTGTAGGTCGCCACTAGCATGGGACGATATCGGGGAGAGAAAGATGTTAGGCCCGGAGATGTTTGTTCAGACAGTTGAAGTGATTAAGGAAATTAGGGAGCGACTTCGAGTTGCGCAAGATCGACATCGTCATTGGACAGACCAGCATCGTAGGCCGCCAGAATTCTCTGTTGGGGACCACGTGTTCTTGCGGATCTCACCTACCCGTGGGGTCATTAGATTTGGCGTTCGCGGGAAGTTGAGTCCACGATACGTAGGCCCATTTGTTATTCTTTATAGGGTAGGTGATGTTGCTTATCGTTTGTTCCTTCCACCTTCGTTACGAGAGGTGCATGACGTGTTTCATGTATCTCAGTTGCGTAGGTATATATCGGACCCAAGCCATATCCTCGATCATTCTGAGCAGGTTGTTGGTACCAACCTGTCCTACGAGGAACAGCCGGTGTCCATTTTGGACCGAAGGGAGAAGATACTCAAGAACCGAACAATTAACCTTGTCCGTGTTGCTTGGGGTCATCATTCCTTAGGAGAGTCAACGTGGGAACGTGAGGATGATATCCGATCACGGTATCCGCACCTGTTTGACTCGCAAGGTATATTTTCTTCCGTATACCTTGATTGTCTTGACTCCTCATGCTTGTCACCCTATTAGTAGAATTGTTGATAACATAGATAGATAAATATAAATGTGTTGCTTGCTATTGGCATTTTAACAAGATTGCTTGCTTAAATTGCTTATACTTAAATTGCTTATGCTTAGATTGCTTATACTTAGATTAGTTAGTTCTGATGTTCCTATCCTACTTGGAATTAAAATTCCGATGACGGAATTTTTCTAAGGAGGGTAGAGATGTCACTCCCCGTTCCCAGAATACATATTTTTATACATATACTGCTTAAAGGTATTTATTTAATAATTATCCTGCATTGTTCTGTATTTAAATTCCTTTAAATTCATGCTAATTAATTTTCTGTATTTTACTTTCTGCTTTTATACTCTGCTTTAGCTTTGCTTTAGGTTCGGCCTAGGTTGGTTTATTTTTGGATTTATGTTGGTTCATCATGAACCGAACCCAACACCCCCATTTAAGCCCCATCTCCTTTCTCTCTCTTCATTACTTCTTCTCATTACTCTTCTTCTTCCTCATAACTCTCTCCACCTACCAAATCCATAGGCAAGTACATCTTGCTTCCACATGAGAACCCATTTTTATGGTTCATTTATCTTCCTCTCGTGATTCTAAGAGAGTTTAGAACTTGGCATTTTGCATTTTGAAGTCTTATTTTTCGTAGATCTAGAAATTACTATTTTTTGGATTTTATGGGTTTCTATCTATCAAACTTTCTTATTCCTAGTTTTGTTCGTTCCAGATTGTCGAGGTTGTGTTATATGCCATTCTGACCCATGGAAGTTCCATTGTCTGCTTGGAAATGAAGATTCCATGGAATTTGGAGTTCGGGAGGAGTTTTACGCCCACGTTATACGTGTCCGCGTAGTACCAAACTTTACGCCCACGTTATACGTGTCCGCGTAGTGCTGAGCTTTACGCCCACGATCACTCGTGTCAGCGTAAATCTGTTTTACGCAAGTCTTCTTGACTTGGCGTGTTCTTTTACGCGTACTCATTCATGCGTAAAACTTGACTTTTTACGCGTGCAACTTTTACGCATGGCTCGCCCCTTTACGCATGTAATCTTTTACGCGCACAGTGTTCCATGCGTAAAACTCTAATTTTTACGCGTACAAGTCTTACGCGTAACCCTATTCTTTACGCGTAGCACTTTTTTACGCGTACTCCTTGGCTCGGCGTAAAACGAGTTTTTACGCGCAACTTGTTCCTTCATTTTAGCGTACTTCCTTTACGCGTATTCATCCATGCGTACACTTTGACCCTTACGCGTATGAGTCTACGCGTAACGTTACTTTTTACGCGTACTTTCTTTTTACGCACGTATTTGCCTTAGCGTAAAGCTTGGCGTAACCCGATGGCCTTAGCGTAAAACTTTGGCGTAGACTAATCATGGTATAAATTAACCTTGGCGTAATCTAACTTTGGTGTTCCTATTGCTCTATAATTTATTCACTTTATGCTGGCATAATAATTCTCCTATTATATCCTTACGTCTTTTGGCATGAACTCGATAATCTTGGCATGTTAATATTTTAATACATATAGTTGTGTAGAACGTGCCCTGTGTCTTGATTGGTTTATGGATACCCAGTATGATTGGAATTGAACTCTAAGAGTTATAGACTCGACCCCACTGAATACTAGTTGACTTTCATGCCTTGTCACCATTGATAACGATTGTGACCTTGACTAATAATTGATCATGCGTTCCTAGTTGGAACTAGGAGACTGGCTAGTCGTCTTATTGAATTGAATGAATGAGACACGTTCATATTAAACTATGAACTATTGCAATCGATTGGCCGATCCTGAATATTGGCATACAGGCATGTGCAGGCTTCAATTTATTTTTCTACAAAAGCAGCATGTGTACTTTATGGTCAAGGCATGATTATTCTGTGGTTAGTTTTGATTGTTGCATTATGCTATGTAAGACCTATAACCTAACCGTACGGGTATCGTTGTAGAGTGTGCATATCGTACCCCGTACAAAGGTACTCATTCTGAATGACCATGATCCACGACATGGGATTTCACTTAATGTAGAGGCTACTAAGTTAAATAAAATAATGATTGCATGGAGAGAATGGATTCTCGAGTTCTTACTTGGCCGCCCTCTTTGGGACTATTAGTGCCCGACAGGCCGGCTGGTTCCCACAGATACTACAAATATGCCACACGGGCAGGGAGCGGTATCTGCTTATATTATATTATTTATTGTATATTGATGACGGGCGTCCCGCTGGGACTCGTCTAATTCATGATTGGCGCAATTGATTGATTGGGTAGACTAGCCTTGCTTGCACATAGTAAGAACTGAGGAATCCTTTATTGCATATTTTTAGGGTAACTTGGAACTCACAGTAGCAAGCCATAGAAGTTGAATGGCCGTTTAAATTAATTTGTTTGTGCACTGTACCTACTCTGTTGACTAATTGAGATGATCAGAATGTCAGGACATGACGTGCCAACTTCTGTCCTTGTTTGGTTGGGGAGTTGGTTCGAAGTGTCGTGATGTTATGTGAATCCCAGTAGCAAGCAGAGATCTATTTATCATATTTCTTATTACTGGTTCTAATTCCTCATATCGTGCTTCCTTGCGGTACTTGCTATTAGAGGTCTAACCTCTCTGGTTTTGCATGGCCAGATTTAGAGCCGGTTCCCGAGGACTCAGCTTACTTCTACCTCCAAGATGGTCAATACTAGAGGAATGATCGCAGGAGGAATCGAGTGGGTTCCTTACTTCCCCGCTCGTTTTGTTATTTACTTTATACTTTGCCGTTTGGCACCGACATGTTAGTCGGATCGTCTTGTACTTACTTTTACATAATTGTAACTAAGTCAGGCTGCAGCTGATAACAATTGTGTATACCTTTCTACATCATCTGGCTATGTTTTGTAAAGCCAGATCTTAAGAACATTTTGACTGAGCGTTTGTGACGCCTTACTGCTTTATCTTACATGTTCTCTATTACTGTTTCTTGTTTGAATGATTGAGACAATAGATGTTGTGTAACCCTAGTGAGACTTTCATGTAGTTTGCACCCCCTCGTCTTTTAGACAGCATTGATCGTATTATACGGTATTCATCTACCCGTAATACGTAGCTGGCTGAGTCATTCCTCCGCTCTCCAGTATTCTGGTTCTGGGGCATGATACTAAGAATCGTGGCACGGATAGTGCAGTGGCGTGTCTTGACTAGTGTATTAGCCATGCCAGGGAAGGCCGAGCCACAGTGATGTCCTAACTAGGAAAACCAGGCCAAGTTGTGACATGACCATTATAAATAGTTTAATTATTCTTTATTAATATTATTTGACGTTTAAGTGACCCGGTTGTACCAAACTGGTCCGGACTTGACCCCAACCAAACCCAGGCCCATGTAATGTTATAGAGCGACCAAAGACGTTCACGACAATAGATGCGTTGTAAGAATGTGCGTACTTCGTAATTTATGTAGTGGTCTAGTAAATGGTTTTATATATATAATAATTGCCATATAAAAATACCAATAATGTTTTATTTGATAATTATAGTGAATATTTCCTTAAACATGTATTTTAGGATTTTGGGATTTATGTAGGCTATATAGGTATGTGCATGTGCATATATATGAGTATATTCCTGATATAAAATTTAGGCTTTATATGAATAAATATATGTATAATAATCTAATTTCATATTATATATAGCCTAGTATATAAATTAGAATTCCAATATTGTAATGAAGGATTATATTCGTAATATTTAAATTGTCATATTGTGATTTACAATTTATACGCATATATCATCATATATGTGTGTATATATAAATATATATATATATATATATATATATATATATATATATATATATATATATATATATATATATATATATATATATATATATATATATATTTTATATATATAGGTGTATACGTGTATATACATATAAATATATATATAGGTGTACAGGTGTATGTATATATAAATATATATATATGTAGATGTATATGTGCATGTATATATATATATATATATATATATATATATATATATATATATATATATATATATATATATATATATATATATATATATATTTACACTTATTAAATAAAAAGAAAAACAAAAGACCCAAGCCAGGCCAGGCCAGCCCAAGCCAGGCCAGCCCAGCCCAAGCCAGGCCAGCCCAGCCCGGGCCAGCACACCCCAGGCCAATGCTAAATTTTCCAGTAGCAGCAGCAATATTCAAAACTTGACCCGGCCGATCGCCCAATTTCTCTCCCGACCCTGTGCGCATATATAACGAAAACAACAACAACCAAAACACATCTAAACCCCAGATCTACCCACACCCACACGCGCCTCCATCCCCCGTCACCTGGGCGGCCACCCGCCGCCGGCGCCACCACCACGCACGGTCGGAGTTGGCCAGGAACGTGCGCGCACGGCCTGGATTGTTCAGAAGCGACAGCAGCAGCGGGGTGATTTCGCAGCGATGATTTTTCACGCACGATCGGTCGTTCTTTGAGCCGTCGCTTCAGGTGTGTACACAACATATAGGACTGTAAGACTCTTCAATTAGTTTATTTTCATAGGCCCTAGATTTTCCGAGAAGTCGACTTCAAAACTGATGAATAATCGTGTAAAAACAGAACACTAGTACAGTCCAGGCACTCAACTTGGAAGGCCGTTTTTGAACCCTGTATTGGATATTTTTGAAAACCAATTCCAGAAGTCGTAGTTAACTTATACAGGATTGAAACCCTTCAGATAGAATTATTTTTCATCAGTTATGCAAAAAGTTATTCACCATTGAAAACCGGCAAAAACCTATTTTTAAAACTGTCCAAAATATTAAAAACCTCCGATACCACGTGCGTTCTGCCAAACCGGGCGACTTGGTCGTGAACCGAAAGCATCGAAAGGTGCGTATCGGCTTCGTGGACGTGTGGGCTTTGACGGAATTCAAATTAGTTGCGTGTGCGCGACGAATTTGATGCATATTCGTTGAAATTTACCGTATCGGCCTCTGTGCAAATTTTCCAATTATTTTGTGCACGTTCGTCAGATCGAGACGAAACTTGCGCCAACAGGACCGTATCATTTTTTTGGTCTTGTATGCCAAGTTTGGTCCAATTCTGAGACAGTTGATCGGATTGCCGTTTCGTGGGTCCCACGATCCGATTCAACGGATGATTTTGTGCACGACCCACCGGAATCCAATATTGGACATACCCTTGAGTTCGTATCGTCAAACCAGATCCGTAGACATGTAGTTTGACAACTTTAGACACCATTGACTCTGGCACGCTTTTCGGTACAAAGCGGGTCCAATGGCGGACATCGTTTTGGCTCAAAATTACCGTTTTGCCTATGTGTCCAGAATTGAACTTAAGGACAGACAATACTAGCTAATTTGACTATTCTAAAAATGTTGGAAATGTCTATTTCAGCTTTCGGAGGCAGTTGTGAGATTTGGACTTTCTAGCGTACCAGTTGACGGTATATTATTGGATCTTCGTGCTACCACCAGGCAAGATACATTGCCTCCCTCTACAGTTTAATTTCATGTTTATAGTTTTTATGTTATTATTGTATTATCATAGATACTCTATTTGTTATAGATTTTATATGATTCATTAGCTTTCTAGTTGACTTGATTTATCTAGTTTCTATAGACCGTGTTCACCAGTTATGGTCTTGCTTGACTTGACAGTGTAGTTATACTGGACTTGACTGTGTCTTGACTGGGTCGTCCCTTGTCTCACCAGTACCTTGCTTGAGTCGTGTCATAGAACGAGTACGTGTAGTTGAACTGCTAAATCCTTGTTATCGTTTCCTCAACCAGAGAGTCCACACTCGGGACGAGGGTTGGCCGTTTGCACCAGAGAGTCCACACTCAGGACGAGGGTGATTATCTTGATCTATTTACATCCGTGAGTCCATACTCGGGATGAGGATGTTGACTTGTTTATTTGTACCAGAGAGTCCACACTCGGGACGAGGGTGCCTTGCCGTGAACTAACCTGCGAGTCTACTCGGGGCGAGGGTTAGTGATTAGTTCAAACCCGCGAGTCTACTCGGGGTGAGGGTTTGGTATTCCATTGATCTCGTGTTCACTTGTTCATCCGGCAGTTCAGTTACATGTAGTTGTTCTTGTATTCCAGTTCATAGTCACCTGTCAGTAGCCACTTGTCGATAGTCATTTGTTAGCAGTTTTGGTCGTAGTCTCTTGCTATGTGTAGGTCTCGTTCTTGCTTATATCATTTTTATAGTTTATGCATGATTAAACTGCTAGATAGGCTTATTTTATGTATCTTGTTATGTCCCCTGAGGACCTGATGATCTCTTCAGGTCAGTTATTGCGTGGAGTTAGTTAGCAGTTCTGGATGGCGGATGATTATGACACTTGTGGATTTTAGATGATTGCGATATTGCTTGCGAGATTCAGGTATTGATACCATGTTAATTATCCAGTTCATCCAGCTTGTGCTTTCCTTTAATTATCATGAGATATTCTATTTATTGATTCGGTTTGTAGACCTTTGTTATATTCTTTGGAGTCTTATCGGACATTATGCTAGTGGGCTGCAGACCATGACCCATACTTGTTCATTCAACTTTCGTATATTTATTATGGATTTGAGATATAGATTGGTTTTGCCATGATTTGGCAGTTTACTATGCACTTGACAGTGTTTACGTATTCGAGTCGGGCTGGAGTCCGCTTGATGCGTAGTTGGCTTGCCCACAAGCTCGCATCCGAAAAGTGGGTGCGGGTCGTGACACTTTATATGACGAGCATTGTTCTTGTGGGTGTAACCCTCGGTTTGCGTTATACGTATTTTGGTTTACGTATACGTATCTCGGACCCGTATTTTGACTTGTCCTGACTGGCTAGTCTTGGGTTTCTTGCATTGGCATGGGTTAGTTGGCATTTCATGGCTCGTATGGTTTATTCTGGCTTGGGCATGCATCGGGTTCGGTTGGGTTCGGTCTGGCTGGGTTTGGTTTGGGTTAGTATGCAAACCCCTACCTACCACCATCCCCCGTTTATTAACCCAACAACCCTTCTATCTCCTCATTCATTTTCCATTACTACTCTTCTTCTTCTTCATTCTCCACCGACCACCCGCAGTAGGCAAGTGCAACTTGCTTCATGGAGGAACTCAATTTTGTTGTTTCATTGTCTTCCTCATGAGATTCTAAGACACTTTAGTACTTAGCATTTTTAATTTTTATGGTTCATTTCATGTAGATCTAAGTTTTAGTATTTTTGATCTTCATGGTTTTGATCTACTGATGTCACGACCCGCTCCCAATTTTGGGATACGAGTACGTGGCCAAGTCCAGCCTACGCCGCAGCATCGGCGGTAGTACGCTGTCTATGATAACAATGGTCCACAACAAGCACAACACGCGTATATATCATCCACAACTAAGCCAGCAAAAATCACTAAAATATCCAATAGTCTCAATATTATAAATATGAAAAATCCACTACAACTCAGAAAGTCTCGGGAACAAACCCGGATAGCAGAAAATAAAATAGACAACTAACTCCATAACTATAACTGCTAACTAATGCGAATCCATAAGGAAGAAAATATGCTAATTCGCATCAGTGCTGGAATCGGGTACGCCAGTGACGTCAGGGTCGCCAACATACTCACCGTAGACCTCGGGGCAAATCTCTTCGTCTAAAGCTAAAAAATAGTTATCCAGTCAGGATTGGAGCAAGATCACCATAACACTACATTACACAATATAGTATACAAGCATGAAGGAAAGATACAAGGAATTTAACTGAAGATAAGTATAGGCATGACATTGTATGATAAGAAAGTACCTTTGAGATGTGATAACAATATGAAGGTAGACTTTGACATACCACTAAGACATGATGACAATAAAAAGGTAGACTTGACGAAAGAAGAACAATAGACAATAGGGCAACAATAATTAAGTCACGTGTACTGTGTGTTTTAGAATACCAACTTTCAGCATGCGGACGGCTTGGGATATCCGTCAGTCATACGTGTGGTGCATGACTGATATTATGCAATCAATGTATAGGGGATCTGTATTCAATTCGTTGACCACATGCTTACTTGTTGTATTCTCCCGCCCGACTCACTCACAATACATGTCCACTACGATAAACATTAGCAATACGATAAACTGTAAACAATAGAAAACAATGAGTAAGGCATGAACATGTATGTATATCCAACCGATTCTAACTCTCGTGCACAATAGTAATTATGAACAACGACAATCATGAACCATAAGGGAGTAATAGTGAAAAGACGATACGAAGATACATGCAGTATAAAATAAAGGAAACATAGGTCATAGTGATACTTGCCTGCTCCGATAGATGATTAAGTCACAAGTCAAGATGTCGTAGCCCGATCTACCCCGACACAAAAATAATCACAAGTTAGATCAACGATTCCCACTCTAAAAATTCTAGAAAGTGGCTAATGGGTTAAATCAATTAATACTATTCTAATCCTAGAATAAATCATCTAAAATCCTATTTTAACCTATTTAATTCTGAAATAACAATCTACACACAAATATTTGGCCAAAGAAAGTCACGGATCCAAATTCGGGACTCGTGGCACGCAAACCGAAACATACTGTTGACTAACTAGTCAGACATTATGAATTCAAAGTTTGAGTGTGCAACATGATAGATTTCAGCGTCATGAGTGCACTGGAATCGACCGTGCCACAAAATCACAATTTGGTCAAAAGTTATCGCCATTATGGCTAACCATGACCAAATCGATGAACCGTTGACCAAATCTGACTTCTATAAACAAAATAAAATAATAGATGAAACTCTGAATTTCTGGAAAAATTATATGTTGTAGAGCTCGGTGTCAGCTTTCCAAAACTTCAAACGGATCGCAAAACGGAGTTCGAAATTGCTCGAAATCTCGAAAACCGTGCGACGTGTTGATTTTTGGACAACCGACACTCAAATAATTATTCAGAAATTCGAGATCAAAATTACAGAAATTAAAATATATATTCAGAAACCTAACCTTAATACGCTTCTAATAAAAAAAACGGCGCGCAAAAAGGATGTCTAGATCAACGGCAATCGCTCTGCGAAGTCGAAGAACTCTCCCACAAAAACAGCTGAATAAAATAGGGTTTTGGAAACCTAAAATATACTATTATATATATAGGGAAAAGCTGTCGGTGGCTGGCTAAGTCGGTGGCTGAGACGTCACGTGGCTGCATCGTATTACTCCCGCCGAAACATCCTACGGTCCAAACTAAACCGAGCTTGGCTCGGCTTGGGAGTAGCCCAAGCCGGCTCGGCTTAGGATTAAATAGGGCGGCTCGGAGACCGAGCCTAACCGCCCCCTCTCACTGCCACGTGGGGTCCGCCCTCCCCGCTTCAGCGGCTGACGGGTGGGTCCCCCCCTGGCGGAGCGGCTGACTGGGTAATTAATTATAGGAAATAGATTTTTAATTACAGAAAAATTAATTAAAAATCAAGATAAATCCTAAAAAATCCAAATAATTCCCAGAAAATTCCTAAAAATTCCTAGAAAATTCTAGAAAATTGTTTGAGGGTTCTAGAGCCCAAATAATTTATGTGACCTTAAAATACTCCCGGATGCCTTCATAAAAATTCCTAGAAGCTTAAGAAAATAATGAAACCGCATATAAAAATCATCTAAAAATTTCCTAAAAATTCAAGAAATTCTAAAATAATAAAATAATACCCTAGAGGCTGTCTGGGGACTCTGGGGACCACATATGTCCTAGTTTTACTAAACTTAAGCTATAGGCCTAGGTACGCACCCTTGTGATCCCAAATCAAATCTCCAAAATAGAAAATAAATTCTAGGAACCCAAATGCTACAACCGAACTTGGTTATTTTCAAAATGGAGAGTTCCATGTGGTGGGAATTTCGATTTTACGCAAGTTTGGCTTTTGAATGGCTGGATTTCACCAAGTCATGGCCGATATGGGGTTCCTTGAGTTCTTGAGTCTCCATGGCTGCAAGTCTCGGCCTTGGAGAGAAGACGAGCTTTTTACGCACACGTTCATACGTGCCCGCGTAGTGACTTTTCTTTACGCACACATTTTTACGTGCCCGCATAGTGTTTCCTTTTTACGCACACGTTTTCACGTGCCCGCGTAATCCGTTCTACGCCGAGCTCATTCGAGCTCTACGCAAGGGCCTTCCCGCTCACGTAGAGTCTTGCTCGCGTAGACTCTCGCCCGCGTAGGCCTTCCCACTCGCGTAGTGTCTCGCGTGCGTGGAGTCTCGCTCAGACGCTCATGTGCGTAGAATCCCGCTCGAGTGCTTGCTCGCGTAGAGGGGTCCTTCCTCGGCCTTGCTCACGTAAAACCATTTTTTTATGCTCGGGGCCCCCTAGCCTAGCGTAGTTTCCTTCGCGTAGAGGCTTTGAGCCCCTATGCGTGCCCGTTTGCTCTATTGTTCTTGTACCTCTTATCACGAACTTGATAACCTTGAATTGATTGATATAACCCGAATGATAATTGTAGATGGCATGGTATGACAAGTAACTGACTTGACATGACATGACAAGCAAGCATGATGGGAACTATTGAATGATGTTGCGACGGTTAGCATGACATGACAAGAATGCATGACCTGGACACCGTGGATGATTGTGTTTGTACAAATGAACCAGTACTGTCTTGAATCATGTCTAGGACAAGGATCCCTGGGTACCACGGTCAGGGGTACCTACTTAAACTGACTAAGGCTAATAACTAGAATAATCCAGTAGTCATAAAGAGATTTCCCAGCTACAGGCAATTTCGTTATCTGGGCGCCCTATCATGGGATTTGTAGCCTGCCGTCGAGTAGGGCACATTTCCAGCACACTGTCATATGTTGCACCCTTCAAGCTACTTAAGGGTACATGCGTTTCCTGGACGATGTACCCACATGAATTCAACCCCTAAATTGCGTCCGGATAACCTAGATGGTCTGCAGGGCTTGTGGCTGTGGAATAATCTCAGTGCATCTTGCTAGTAACTAGGCCTGTGATAACTCTAGTTAGTTAAAGTATCAAGCCGTACTTATTGCTTGGCCGTGAATTATGGATGGAGTCTAACCAGTACAAGTCTTGTCCTGTTCCAGCACCTGGCTACTTCGGGACATGATTGCTTATACTTACCTTATCAATGACTGATCAAAATAATTCCTTATCCACATGACATTTATTACTCTATTTAGATTTCATGTCTTATTATTATCTTTCTTATTTTATGTTTCTGATATGTTGGTTTTAGTTCTTAAGTGAAGCCTCCTTTGTGGCACTTGTTCTCCCTGGGATCTGACCCAGCTGGTTTTGTATGGCCAGATATCGGAGCAGCTCCAGAGGATCTCCCTACCTTCCAGCCAGATGGTGACCACCAGGCGTAACCCTGACAAAGAGTGGGTTTTATTTTGGCTCTCCCACTCCATTGTAAAATTATTCTTTTGAGGCGTTTAGCCGACGAGCATGTGTTAGCTCGATTGCATTTTACTTACTGTCTGCCTACGGGATGTAACATGATTGAAAAATCCTAGGGTTGATCATGTATGACTGAAAATCTTGCTAGTCTTCACATTTTGTATGACTAGCTTCATGATCATCCAAATATGTAATGTATGGGATGCCTTACTATTGTATATTTGGTGCTCTGACATCTTGTAACTGCTATTACTTGCTTGAGATTGAGACAATAGGCTTTTTCATGACCATAAGAGACTGATGGATTGTAGTTAAACCCTCATGTATCTAGACAGCCGTGATCGTATAACGAGGTGGGTTGTACTTCAATATACGTAGCTGGTTGTGTCCGCCTCCGCTCTCCAGTATTCTGGTTCTGGGACGTGGCACGGTTTAAGTGGTGGCTCATGCAGGTCTTGTGAATCAAGATATGTGAGGGTTTACCGAATAGATGTCTCAATCAACACTCGCCCTTGATCTCTGCTCGTATCTTCTAAATCCCTAAAATCTTGACCTGATCACATGCTTGTGTCTTTGATCTGTCCTGTTCCTTCCTTATTGTTCCTCGTGTCGTCTTCTTCAGCGACATTGTTCCTGGTCCTACCGATCGGCAAGGCGGAGCACCTTCCGTGGGCCAGCAGTAACCTGGAGATCAAGCCCAGCATTCAGGAGTAGCCACCAGAGTCATGCCTACTGGGGGTCAAGAGCCACAAGTTCAGCCAGCCCAGCCTACAAGGCAGGATGATGAAGTCTTGGTTGGACTCATCAGGGAGTTGCTTGTATCACAGGATCGTTGAGGTGATGCATTATACCAGACAGTACAAGATGCCTTAAGCAGAGGTGGTCATCAAGGTAATAGTGCGGCCAACAGCTTCAAGCGCTTGAACCCTCCCTTCTTCGATAGTAGCGAAGATGCTATTGCCGCAGATGCTTGGCTGCAGGACACTGAG
Source organism: Iris pallida (assembly GCA_029216955.1). Lineage (NCBI taxonomy): Eukaryota > Viridiplantae > Streptophyta > Magnoliopsida > Asparagales > Iridaceae > Iris > Iris pallida. The sequence goes on from JANAVB010035817.1 coordinate 2,392,164, forward strand.
GTTATTCTAGAAGCAGCCAGGACCCCAGAAGACGAGAAGGTGGCCGTGGTGCGCCTGCAGTTATTGGATCTAGCCCACAGCTGGTGGGTGGCACAGGCCGTTAGATTAGTGGCACCTATTGCCTGGACAGTATTCCGTGAGAGATTCCAGACCAAGTATTTTGATGCTGTAACTCGGCATGATCTACAGACGAGATTTACTAAATTGAAGCAGATGGACAGGACAGTCGATGTATATGCGATCGAGTTCTCCAGACTTAGTCGGTTTGGTCCCACCTTGGTGGCGATCGAGTTCGACAGAGCTCAGCGGTTCCAGCAGGGACTCTACCTGAAGATTTTGCCGGCGGTGGAGCAGTTTGAGCATCAGATTTTCGATGCAGTATTGAGAGCAGGTAGGAGGCATGAGTATACCTCCAAAAAGATTATAGACCGGACCGGAAGTCGGAAGCGGTCTCACGGCCAGATGAACCAGTCTTCAGCACTAGCCCCGACAGCCAGAGCTTTGACCATTGGAGCTCCGAGGCGGACGGCTTCCGTTGCGTCGACTCAGCATTTGACCCTGGCATATCCCCAGTAGCAGCAGAAGCAGTCTTCTGCAATGGGTTGCACTCATTGTGGAAGTCAGGACACGTGGTGTCAGAGTATCACAGAGCACATGGTTTGTGCTTGGTTTGTGGGGCACCGGACCACAGGGTTGGGAACTGTCGGAATAGGGGGAATTTATCTTCCTCAACCTTTTCTAGTCCTTCGGTTAGGGGGCCAGCCCCAGTACCAGTCCAGCAACAACAGTACCCATTTTCGAGGCCCTTGCCGCCTCAGGCCCAAGTATTTCAGCAGCAAAACCCCCAGCAGTATGCACAAGTCCAAGCTCAGACCTAGAATCGCTAGAGAGATTTCTAGCAGAGGGGACCAGCACCTAGAGGTCAAGGTCAAGGGATGGCTTTGACCGTGGAGAAGGAGTTAGCATCAGGTGAGGTAGTGGCAGGTACTATTTTCGTCAACTCTATCCCAGCATCAGCATTGTTTGATTCTGGTGCATCGCATTCCTTTATGTCTGCACGATTCGCGACACGGATAGGATTGAAGCCCGAGTCATTATCAGTAAGGCTCAATATACTTACTGGTAACGGACTTGTGGGAGTAGATAGAGTATTTTCCTCGTGTCGGATCGTAGTTAGCAGTAGAGAGTTTTCTGCTAGGTTGATAGAATTCCCGATGGCTGATTATGATGTGGTCCTAGGGATGGATTGGTTGAGGGACCAATATGCTAGAATAGATTGCCATATCGGCAAGATTATTTTTAGTATTCCTGGTGAGCTAGAGTTTTTATTTTTTCGAGGCGGAATAGAACCTTCTCCAGTATTTCGGATGGCGGTAGCAGCGGTCGTCCAGTTTCCCAGAATTGTAGAAGAATTTCCCGATGTTTTCCTTAAAGAGCTTCCAGGTATGCCACCAGAGAGAGAGATCGAGTTCACCATAGACTTAATCCCCGAAACAACACCAGTGTTAGAAAGAGTCTACCGGATGGCGCCGTCAGAATTGGAGATCTTGTATAAGATGATTGAAGAACTTAGGACCAAGGGATTCATCCGTGCTAGTGGATCGCCTTGGGGAGCCCCGATGCTTCTTGTGAAAAAGAAGGATGGTACGTCCAGATTATGTGTTGACTATCGTACCTTGAACTCAGTGACAATCAAGAACAGATATCCTCTTCCGAGGATAGATGACTTGTTTGATCAACTCAAAGGGGCGTCCGTATTCTCGAAGATTGATTTACAGTCAGGATACCACCAGATCAGAGTCAGAGAGCAGGACATCCCGAAGACGGCATTTAGATCAAGGTATGGGTATTTGGAGTTCCTTGTTATGCCCTTTGGAGCAACCAATGCGTCGACAGTATTCATGGACCTCATGAATCATATCTTTGTGCCTTATTTGGATCAGTTCGTGATTGTGTTTATAGACGATATCCTGGTCTACAGCAAGAGTGAAGCGGAGCATGAGCATCATCTTCTTCAGATTCTCAGGGAGCACTAGTTGTATACGAAGTTCAATAAATACGAGTTCTGGCTCGATCGCATTTCATACTTGGGTCATATCATCACCAGAGATGGAGTAGAAATGGATTCCCAGAAGATCATGGCTATTGAGACATGGCCAGTACCTAGCACAGTCGCAGAAGTTCGCAGTTTTTTTGGCTTAGCCGGCTACTATCGACAATTTGTTTCAGACTTTGCACGGATTTCAGCATCTATGATCCAGTTGACCTGCAAGGATATGCGGTTTGCTTGGACAGCAGAATGTAAGGATTCTTTTGAGAAGTTGAAGCGAGGTTTGATGACGGCACCCATTCTCACGCTTCCAGATGGGACCGGAGGATTCTCAGTGTATTGTTATGCTTCAGACAGAGGTTTAGGATTTGTTTTGATGCAACATGGGAAGGTAATAGCTTATGCATCACGTCAATTTCGTGATCATGTGAGGAATTACCCAACCTACGATTTAGAGCTGGCAGCAGTAGTGTTTGCACTTAAGCTTTGGAGGCACTACTTGTATGGAAATAGGGTGGAGATTTTCACCGACCACAAGAGCTTGAAGTATGTGTTTACCCAGAAGGATCTTAACATGCGTCAGAGGAGATGGCTAGAGCTACTTGTGGATTATGATATCAACCTGCAGTACCATCCTGGGAAGACCAATATTGTTGCAGATGCATTGAGCAGGAGGGCCGGAGTTTATTTTCTAAGAGCACAACCAGAGTTGTTAGCAGATCTTCAGAAGATGGGTATAGAAGTTGTCTTTCCTACCAATGTGGCATTGATGGCCAGCATGCAAGTTCAGTCCAGTATAGTTGATAGGATCAGGTTAGCTCAATCATCAGATTCTAAGCTTCAGCGGCTTAGGGCAGAATATGTAGTAGGACGAAGACCAGAGTTATGTATCCATGAGGATGGTACACTTCGGCATGAGAGGCATCTTTGTGTGCCCAGTGGTGATATCAGACAGGAGATCATGGCAGAAGCTCACAGTTCTCAGTATTCGATACATCCGGGCGGTACGAAGATGTATCATGATATCCGACAGCATTTTTGGTGGAATGGTATGAAGAGGGAGAGCCCGGTTTGTCTCTCGATGTTTAGTTTGCCAACAAGTTAAAGTTGAACATCAGAGACCGGCTGGACTTCTTCAACCTTTGTCGATCCCATAATGAAAATGGGAGCACATTATCATGAATTTTGTGACTGGATTACCTAGATCCCCAGCTAGAAGAGATGTTATCTGGGTTGTAGTCGACAGACTCACCAAGGTAGCTTATTTTCTTCCTTTCAGGGTTGGTCAGTCGACGGATCAGCTTGCAGAGATGTACCTCAGGCAGATAGTCAGGTTGCATGGAGTACCATTCAGTATTGTGTCCGACAGAGATTCCAGATTCATATCGCACTTTTGGCAGAGTCTTCAAAAAAGTTTGGGGACTCGTCTCAAGTTCAGTTCAGCTTATCATCCGCAGACAGATGGTCAGTCGGAACGCACGATCCAGACTCTTGAAGATATGTTACGGTCATGTATACTCGACTTCGGTGGTTCGTGGGAAGATCACCTGTATCTCACAGAGTTCTCCTATAACAACAATTTCCAGGCCAGTATCCAGATGGCACCCTTTAAGGCCTTGTATGGCAGGAAGTGCAGATCCCCGCTAGCGTGGGATGATATAGGCGAGAGGCAAATGCTTGGTCCCGAGCTGGTGACACGAACTATTGAGGTGGTCAGGCAAGTCAGAGATCATCTTCGAGTTGCACAAGATCGCCAGCGTCATTGGGCCGATTCTCATCGGCGCCCCCTTGAATTTTCTGTCGGCGACCATGTATTCCTTAAGATCTCGCCTACCCGTGGCGTCATTCGTTTCGGCGTACGGGGAAAGCTTAGTCCTAGGTATATAGGGCCATTCGACATTCTAGAGCGAGTAGATGATGTGTCCTATCGTCTCGCTCTTCCGCCATCGTTATGTGAGGTACATGATGTCTTTTATGTATCCTAATTGTGACGGTATATCCCGGATCCGAGTCATATTCTTGATCATTCGAAATTGGTTGTTGGTACCAACCTTTCGTATGAGGAGAGACCCGTATCCATATTGGACCGAAGAGAGAAGATACTCAAGAACAAGACTATCAAGTTAGTCCGTGTTGCTTGGGGTCATCACTCTTTGGGTGAGTCAACGTGGGAGCGTGAGGATGACATCCGATCACGATATCCTGACCTGTTTGACTCGTGAGGTATAATGTCTTCCTTATGTCTCGTGCCTTCGATTCTTTGCTTGCATGATTGATTGTTTGATTGATTGCTTAGTTATATCTTGCCTGTGATTAGTGTAGCTTGCTCGACATCTCTAGCCTCTTGATTAAATTTTGAGGATAAAATTCTTTTAAGGTGGGTAGAGTTGTCACCCTCGGTTTGCGTTATACGTATTTTGGTATACGTATACGTATCTCGGGCACGTATTTCGACTTGTCCTGACTGGCTAATCTTGGGTTTCTTGCATTGGCATGGGTTAGTTGGCATTTCATGGCTCGTGTGGTTTATTCTGGCTTGGGCATGCATCGGGTTCGGTTGGGTTCGGTCTGGTTGGGTTTGGTTTAGGTTAGTATGCAAACCCCTACCTACCACCATCCCCCATTTATTAACCCAACAACCCTTCTTTCTCCTCATTCATTTCCCATTACAACTCTTCTTCTTCATTCTCCACCGACCATCCACAGTAGGCAAGTGCAACTTGCTTCATGGAGGAACTCAATTTTGTCGTTCCATTGTCTTCCTCACGAGATTCTAAGACACTTTAGTACTTAGAATTTTTAATTTCCATGGTTCATTTCATGTAGATCTAAGTTTTAGTATTTTTGATCTTCATAGTTTTGATCTACTGAACTTGGTTGTTTTCGAAATGAAGAGTTCCATGTGGTAGGAATTTCGATTTTACGCAAGTTTGGCTTTTGAATGGCTGGATTTCACCAAGTCATGGCCGAGATGGGGTTCCTTGAGTTCTTGAGTCTCCATGGCTGCAAGTCTCGCCCTTGGAGAGAAGACGAGCTTTTTACGCACACGTTCATACGTGCCCGCGTAGTGACTTTTCTTTACGCACACGTTTTTACGTGTCCGCATAGTGTTCCCTTTTTACGTACACGTTTTCACGTGCCCGCGTAATCCGTTCTACGTCGAGCTCATTTGAGCTCTACGCAAGGGCCTTCCCGCTCGCGTAGACTCTCGCCAGCGTAGGCCTTCCCGCTTGCGTAGAGTCTCGCGTGCGTGGAGTCTCGCTCAGATGCTCGCGTGCGTAGAATCCCGCTCGAGTGCTTGCTCGTGTAGAGGGGTCCTTCCTCGACCTTGCTCGCGTAAAACCATTTTTTTACGCTCGGGGCCCCCTAGCCTAGCGTAGTTTCCTTCGCGTAGAGGCTTTGAGCCCCTATGCGCGCCCGTTTGCTCTATTGTTTTTGCACCTCTTATCACGGACTTGATAACCTTAAATTGATTGATATAACCCGAATGATAATTGTACATGGCATGGTATGACAAGTAACTGACATGACATGACATGATAAGCAAGCATGATGGAAACTATTGAATGCTGTTGCGACGGCTAGCATGACATGACAAGAATGTATGACCTGGACACCGTGGATGATTGTGTTTGTACAAATGAACCAGTACTGTCTTGCATCATGTCTAGGGCAAGGATCCCTGGGTACCACGGTCAGGGGTACCTACTTAAACTGACTAAGGCTAATAACTAGAATAATCCAGTAGTCATAAAGAGATTTCTCAGCTACAGGCAATCCCGTTATCTGGGCACCCCATCATGGGATTTGTAGCCTACCGTCGAGTAGGACACATTTCCAGCACACTGTCATGTGTTGCACCCTTCAAGCTAATTAAGGTTACATGCGTTTCCTAGACGATGTACCCACATGAATTCAACTCCTAAATTGCGTCCGGATAACCTGGATGGTCTGCAGGGCTTGTGGCTGTGGAATAATCTCAGTGCATCTTGCTAGTAACTAGGCCCGTGATAACCCTAGTTAGTTAAAGTATCAAGCCGTACTTATTGCTTGGCCGTGAATGATGGATGGAGTCTAACCAGTACAAGTCTTGTCCTGTTCCAGCACCTGGCTACTTCGGGACATGATTGCTTATACTTACCTTATCAATGACAGATCTGAATGATTCCTTATCCACATGACATTTATTGCTCTATTTAGATTTCATGTCTTATTATTATCTTTCTTATTTTATGTTTATGATATGCTGGTTTTAGTTCTTAAGCGAAGCCTCCTTTGTGGCACTTGCTCTTCCTGGGATCTGACCCAGCTGGTTTTGTATGGCCAGATACCGGAGCAGCTCCAGAGGATCTTCCTACCTTCCAACCAGATGGTGACCACCAGGTGTAACCCTGGCAACGATTGGGTTTTATTTTGGCTCTCCCACTCCATTGTAAAATTATTCTTTTGAGGCGTTTAGCCGACGAGCATATATTGGCTCGATTGTATTTTACTTACTGTCTGCCTACGGGCTGTAACATGATTGACAAATCATAGGGTTGATCATGTATGACTGAAACTCTTGCTAGTCTTCACATTTTGTATGACTAGCTTCATGATCATCCAAATATGTAATGTATGAGATGCCTTACTATTGTATATTTGGTGCTCTGACATCTTGTAACTGTTATTACTTGCTTGAGATTGAGACAATAGGCTTATTCATGACCATAAGAGACTGATGGATTGTAGTTAAACCCTCATGTATCTAGACAACCGTGACCGTATAGCGAGGTGGGTCGCACTTCAATATACGTAGCTGGCTGTGTCCGCCTCCGCTCTCCAATATTCTGGTTCTGGGGCGTGACAGTGGGACTAAGTGACTTGGCAACCGCAGGAAACAGGGGACAGTGCTTGCTATGACTTTGATAGCCCAGCACAACTCTCGTCTAACTTATTCGGGCAACGACTCGACGAGCAAAGGCTACGCCATGCCTTACATCAAGGGAACGTGCTGTGCACGCGTTCGACTTGAACAACCAAGTTCTTGGGTGCCTAGACTTAAGCCACAAGCCGTGCAACACGACTTAAACCACGGGACATGCGAAGGCTATGCCAAGCCTTGGACGACGGGACCGTACATGCTTTATCAAGCATTCACGCGGGCGCCGCCTATGACTTAGGCTAATTCGAGCGTTGTGGCAACTTAGCAACTTAGGCCAACTTCCTTCTCCCAAGCCATGGGACGAAGGATCGATTGTCATTTTAAAAGCACGCTGAGCAGACTTCTAAGCAGACCGTGGGACCTTTTTTTATGTTCTAATACATTCCGACCCGTCGGGATTATTCCCTTAGCTATGTGGATGCGTCTCTTTTATTATCAAGCCTAACTTGTGTAAGTTGAAAACATGCGATTTGTTATGTGAAGGCAAATATGAGACAAGTTCACCAAAACTACCCCACCTGAGCGAGGAGTCGCCTCGACCGAGCGAGTCTTCGAGCAGCCGTTGCAAGGCTAAGTCCGAACGCCGTCAGCGTTTCGATTCCTCCGATTGACTGAGCGGGACGGGGCATTACAATAGCCCAACCCAACAACCAAACAAGGACATGAGTTGGACCATGCACCATGACAGTCCATGTTCTTCGGCTACTAACAGAAGGTACAAGGCACAAGCAAGTCATTTTTTATGCGGCCAATCATTTCTACGACTTTCTATATTTGGCGGGGTTATCCCCGTAATGCTGATTAGAGGAACCCTCAGATCGTGTCGTATCCAGCAGGGCTAGCTAAACCATATTATATACGCGTAGCACATTAATTATGCACCGGTCCCTCGAAAGCCTACCGTACGAAACATACAACACATAGCACATCGGAGTCGGATATAGTTATCTACTATAAGCAGATTAAACTTTATCTGTGGCGGCTAAGCCGACACGTCAGGAAAGCCTGGGGTGGCTAGTATGACATGACCTCGAGATTCTTTCCCTCCCAAGGCTTCTACCACTTAAGTTGCCTAATTTAAACCCTATGTTGGTCTTGGATTCACATGTCGTGGCCACATGTTCGTCCCTTACATGTCATACATTAGTACGAGTACCCTAAGTAAGAATCTGCACTGGCTTGTGGAGTCCTACATACGGATCCCGTCTTAGAGTAATACATCACACAACACACCACGCCATTGCCACTAACCATTTATCATGTATGTGCTAGAAGCTTGGAATGTACTGACATATAACGCGTAGGAACTCTTAGCACGTGAGATAGCACGTCAGTGCCCATATAGATTGTACCTCAGTATACACATAAGATATACCAACACATGCAAAGATAGTTAGGTCGAGAATGAAGATCGTCACATAGTCAGATGACATTTGTAAGCACTTGGGTCGTTAGGGCACATGGGCACATGGGACACGTGGTCTCATGAGCCATAGGCACAGCGGGTCATGCTAAACAAAGAAGACGCATGGGCCCATAGAAAACTACGTGCCGGGACAATATAGTGCACGGCACATGTGGCTGTTTGCCATTGATTATAAAAGTACAGAACAATTATCGGAGGACTGAACTTAGACTCACAATACAAACTCGCTCGTACAAAGAAAGCCTAGGGACGAAAATCTAGGTACAGCAGTCTAAGTACGATTGTTTATTTTAGATTCTGGGGGGTGACGATAGAGGCTCGGGAAAGCGACGGCCGCTCTGCCTTACTCCTTGGACGATCGGTACGCAGCCTTGACTCGGGGAAGATCTGCTTGGTCGTTGACGAAGAAATGCCTTCTTGCTCTCTCTCTGATTGCTGTCCTGGCTTCTCTCTTTCTGTGTATATTCTCTCTCTGACTATGGGGGAAGTCTCTCTGTGTATACGTATTCTTCTCTGGCTTCTTTTTTCGTATATCTTCCTATATCCCACAAGGGAATGGCACCTTGCTATTTATAATAGTGGGATGTGATCGCTAGGGTTGCCAATGATTAGCTCTTGGAGATGGCGACAGCCTGGGGATTGATCAATCCAGGCCGTTCGTTTCTGATTGTGACGAATCAGAACCATTAAGGGTAGATTACACCAAATCCCCATTAGCAATTAATGCTGATTGGCATAAATCTTCCTTATAATGATTCTCTCATATCTGCGAATAAATCAAATTTATTCTCCTGCCACGTGCCCCTGATCATTGGGATTCGACCCGATATTCGATTGCCATAAATCTGGGAGATTAATCGGCTGAGGACACGTGTCCTGAGAGCCAATGGTGAGACTGGAACCGCATGCAGATTGGGCCGCATGAGATTTGGGCCGCATGAATTTTGGGCCGCATAAGACTTGGGACACGTGTCAGGACTGTCTGGGCAGTGGCCCCCTCCTTCAGACTTCTGAACCATATGATGAGCCGCATGAACCGCATAATGGTGTGTCTGCTTGAGCCGCATGGGCATGATCTTCTTGAACCGCATAGGGATGATTCCACTCGAGCCGCATGGGACAGCTTCACTCTGAACCGCATGTGAAGTCTTCACTTCGAGCCGCATAAGCACACCCACGTGGCAGGGCCACGTGGCATTTTGTTGCTCTCGGGGGATTGTGTCAGAGATTTTTTTCTCTTCCCTAGAGATTCATCATCATGACAGAGTCATAATTACCTGCTTTGGTGTCAGGTCTGTCAACTTTTCAGAGGGGTCAGCCGTCACAGCAATTAATGCAGCATGGATCGAAGGGGAGCACTGTCACGCCATATGTCTTCTGAGCTGCATGGAATGCCTTCGGCCGCATAGCTCCTTATGCCGCATGACTCCCTGAGCCGCATGCGTTTTCTGAGATGCATGGGTCTTTCTTGGCCGTATGAGTCAATTTCTTTAGTATTTTCCATGCTTCTACAGGACCCCCTTCAAAGTTTTCAATTTGTAAAATTGAAATACTTTGAATAAGAAGCAAGGCCGTGCTCTTCTAATCGCATATAAAACCCTGACCGCATAGAGATCTTGGCCGCATAGATTGTTCAGCCGCATAGCTGCTCGCCACGCCATTATGTCATGCATGCAAACCTTTTTGGGGCAGGATCCTAGGAGTTTCTGACCTATAATTAACTAGTCAGTATCGATAGCCGAAGAGTCGACTACTTTGTACGAAGCGTCGGTCTTGGTCCTCCTTTCTCTATAAATGGAAGGGTATTTAGAAGGATTTCTTTCTTAGACTCTTTCTGATTAAGATTTCTGTCTTGCTTCCTTCTTCCAACTGACAAACCACGATGGCACCTAGGGCTTCCAAGGCAGTGAAGAAGGTTGTGGCTAGGAGCAGGAAGTCGGCTTCGTCTTCAATTGCCGTACCCTCCGTTCGTCTTGATGTTCATGTTGTCGTCGAAGGTAAGGACTGTGCGGAAGATTGGGTGCTCTGAAACCCTAAAAGATGCTGCTCTGCTGCATTGCTTCGTGCATAATCATTTTGATGCGAGCTTTTTAGATTACGTTGTCCGCATACACATCCTATGAGCCGTATGGAATATATTCCATGCCCAAGCCGCATAAGAGTTGTCTTTAAACGAGCCGCATGAACACTTCTGAATATCTTCTGACTGTTTTCATCATTTCTCATCACTTTTTTCCGTCTTTTGGTTCTTATAGTGTCTCCACCGAGTGCTGATATTGCAGTGGTAGAGGATCCGTCGCTCCCTGGCGTCAATCAGGGGCCTTCCTCTGTTAAGAAGGAGACAATGAAAGAAGAATCGGAGCCTAAGAGGGACGACGTCCTCCCTACTGTCGAGACTGCTGAGGGTGACACCACTGGGAATCCTGATTCTTCCATTCTGGACGAGGATCTTCCTCAGTTGCACCCTTCATACGTAATGTGGTTGAAGGAGTTGTATACGTATTTTTGTAACTAGGGGTTTGAGGTATCTTGTCTGTAATGAAGAACTTTCCTGTAACCGTGTGGATGTAACTGATTTCTGACTGAATGGAATATATATTTGCTTCACTCTTTTGCTTTGTAATAATCCTTTTATCGGGTCATTTTGTGTGGACCCATTGTCCCTAACATACCCTGGTTTTGGATACGGACAATAAGTTTAAAAGAAAGGAACCAATCATACTGACTCAGAGGTGCTGAGGACATGGTGAGCATGAGGGTCTCTTTGACGGGGGGGTACATAGAACAACTCAGAGGTAATAAGGACATGAAAGTTCTATGTAGGGGTGATTTGTTTTTGGCGGAAGTGGAACGACTCAGTGGTAATGAGGACATGGTCGTCTTGGAAATTTGTGGATCCGTTACCTTTGTTGTGCACTGGGAGTGCAGGTATTAGATCATGAGGGAGGATCTCCTTCGAAAAGGAAGTTCAGAGGTATGATCATACATAACTTCCTACCTGAAAGAGTGACCGGGATGTGAGTTCAGAGGCACCATCGGGTACATGACTCGAGAATCTGGATAATGGTGAGTGTGAGTTCAGCGGTACCAGCGGGTACATGACTCAAAAATCTAAAAAAAACTATGAGGGTGAGTTCAGTGGTATCAGCGGATACATGACTCGAAGATCTAAAAAATGTTGGAATCAAAGTGTAAGTTCAGAGGTACCAGCAGGTACATGACTTAGGAATTTGGGATATGTTTATGGAAGAAGGGCATGAGTTCAGCGGTACACGCGGGTACATGACTCGAAAATCTGTGAGTGTTGGAATCAAAGTGTAAGTTCAGGGGTACCAGCAGGTACATGACTTGGGAATTTGGGATATGAGTTCAGCGGTACAAGAGGGTACGTAACTCGATAAGTTGGAAAATTAGGGGATTGAGTTCAGAGGTACCAGCGGGCACATAACTCGAAACTCTGGAAAATGTTGTTTAAACATAGTATTTCTTCAGGAACTTGCCGTTGACGGGCAACATGAGCAAGTCTCCGTTCTGCTTGGCGAGGCGGTAAGCACCATTGGAGAACACAGCCTCGATGGTAAATGGGCCTTCCCATTTTGGCTGGAACTTGCCGGTGGTCTTGTGAGTCATGACCATTGGCCTCCTGACTGCCAAAACAAGATCGCCCACTTGGAATGTTCTGACTTTGACCTTTTTGTTGAAGGCTCCTGAGATGCGTGCTTGGTATAATTCGATCCTTTGCTGAGCTAGGAGGCGTTTTTCATCTAAGGCCTCTAACTCTTGTAGTCGACGTCGGTAGTTATCATCCGTTGTCAATTGATAAGTGAGGGCGACTCGGAGTGAGGGAATCTGAGTCTCTAATGGGAGAACTGCCTTACTCCCGTACACCAGAGAGAATGGTGTATTCCCGGTGGCTGTTCGAACCGTGGTGCGATAAGCCCATAAGCACTCTCCGAGCTTCTCGTTCCAGTTGCGTTTGTTGGAGGAGACAAATTTCTTGAGGAGTTTGATGATTGTTTTGTTGAATGCCTCTGCTAACCCGTTTGCTATCGGGTTGTATGGTGTCGAAGCGACATTCTGAATGCGGTGTTTGTCGCAGAATCGGTAGAATGCGTGGCTTATAAACTGCGGACCATTATCATGGATGATCCTTCGGGGCAGTCCAAAGCGGTAGATGACGTGGTGCTTCAGGAAGCTGATTACGTTCGAAGTCTTGACTTCGGCGAGTGGGACAGCTTCTGTCCACTTTGAGAAGTAATCAGTGATCGCCAGTATGAAGCGATGTCCTCGGGAGGAAGGTGGGGTGATTGGACCAATGATATCCATTCCCCATGCTTCGAATGGCCAGGACGCCACTGTCGGATGTAGGAATTCGGATGGTTGGTGAATGAAGTCTGCGTGGACTTGGCAGGCCTTGCATTTTCGGGCATAATCTATTGCATCAGCCACCATCGTGGGCCAGTAGTAGCCTATCCGGCGAAGGCGGTCTTGCATATTAGGGCCAGGCTGATGGGCCCCACAGACACCGTCATGAGCCTCTCGTACGGCTTCTTTGGCTTCTGCGTTCGACAAGCACCGAAGTAGTAATCCGTCGTAGGAGCGGCGATACAGCATTTTCGTCTCTGTATCGTAGAAGAATCTGAGAGAACGTCGTCTGATAGAAGTAGCCTCCTTCGGGTTCTCGGGCAGGATGTCGTAGACCACGAAGTCTATGAATGGTTGTCTCCAGTCTGGCACTTCGTCGATCATCTGAGCAGAATAACTCACCATGGCTTGAACGTTGTTCTTGGGGCAGACCAGCTCATGGCCGATTACATCGACCGAATGATGAGAGTGGTTTGGCACTGCTAGGGAAGCAGCCAGGCCTGCTAGGGCATCAGCTTCGATATTTTGGAGTCTGGAGACGTGTTCGATGAAGAATCCCTCGATTGATGAGATAATGTTGATCGCTATTTGGTGGTAGGAGATCATGTCTTCATGGTGGACTTTGTACGTCCCCCGAATCTGGTTGACGATTAATTGCGAATCGCCGTATGCTTCAAGGTATTCTACCCCTAGTTCTCTTGCGAGTTGGAGGTCAATGACCAAAGCGTTGTACTCGGCCACATTGTTAGAGCAGGGTTCCGTGAGAGAGTAGGCGCGATTGATCACTAGCCCGGTAGGAGAGACCAATACTACTCCGACTCCGACGACGATGTTTCTCTTGGGTCCGGTTCTTGAAGCGCCATCGAAGAACATCCGCCATATGTTATCGTGGGTGGTTGTATTTGAATCGGCGACCTCATCTGGGATTTCTTCGTATATTCTGGATGATTCGATCCTGGATGGGCAGCCAAAAAGTCTGCCAGGGCTTGACCTTTGACAGCCTTCTGCGGGACGAAGATCATATGATAGGGGGACAGCAATATCGCCCATGTAGCGAGGCGGGAGCTGAGTGCCCCTGGTTTGGTCATGAGGACCCTGAGAGGGTTGATTCGTGAGATCACATGTATGATTTGCCCCGTGAGATAGTGCCGCGTCTTTTGAATGGTGAATACCAGGGCGAGGCATTCTTTCTCCACAGCGGTGTATCGGTGTTCGGGCCCGACCATCATTCAGCTGAGATAGTAAATGGCCTGCTCGTGGCCTGCATCGTTGTTTTGTGCCAGCAGGGCACCGAGGGAGTGTTCCATTGCTCGTACATAGAGCAGGAATGTTTTTCCAGGGACCGGGGCCACCAGGACTGGAGGATTTGATAAATATTCTTTGATGTCATCGAAAGCGCGCTGGCATTCCTCGTCCCATACGAATGAGACTCCCTTCTTCATGAGGTGGGTGAACGGTCGGCATCGCCCGGAGAGGTTGGAAATGAACCTCCTGATATAAGCTAGCCTCCCTTGGAGGCCTCTAAGTTCACGGAGATTTCTCGGGGGACCCATCTCCATGATTGCCCTCGTTTTCTCGGGGTCTACATGGATACCCCGTGCAGTGATGATGAAGCCCAAGAACTTCCCGCTGGATATGCCCAAGAATGATTTTGTAGGGTTCATCTTCAGATTGTGGGCTCGTATTAAGTTGAACACCGTTCTCAGGTCTTGCAGATGATCCTCCTTACGGCGACTCTTGACGGCGATGTCGTCGACATAGCATTCCACTGTCTTGTGCAAATGTTCTCTGAAAATGATACTCATGGCTCGCTGATATGTAGTGCCAGCATTCTTTAGACCGAATGGCATGACTGTGTAGCAGTATGTGCCAATCGGGGTTCGGAATGAAGTGTGCTTTTCATCGTCGGGAGACATATTGATTTGATTGTACCCTGAGAATCCATCCATGAATGACATACGTTCAAAGCCGCATGTATTGTCGATCATGATGTCTGTGATAGGAAGGGGAAATTCATCTTTGGGGCATGCCTCGTTCAGGTTGCGGAAGTCGATGCAGATTCGAATCTTCCCATTCTTCTTGAGGACGGGTACTATATTGGCAACCCAATCAGGATGTTGCTCTTCACGAATGAAGCCGCTGGCTATTAGCTTGTTGACTTCAGCTTCGATCACGTCCATGACGCCTGGGCGAAAGCGTCGTTGTTGCTGCTTGACTGGCTTTGCATCTGGCCGTATATTGAGTTTGTGGAGAGCGATGTTAGGATTTAACCCCGGCATGTCTTTATAGCTCCAGGCGAACACATCAATGTATTCTCTGACAAGTTCTAACAGCGACTCTCGTTCTTCGTCAGTTAGGCTTTTACTGATAAAGATCGGTTTTGGAGAAGATTCGCTGCCGAGATCCACTTGTATGACTTCATCTTCAGTATGAGGTTCTCTCAGTTCGAACCGCTTTTCCCATTGTGCGTCTAATTACTGGGCCCATGGCTCTAGCTCAAGGATTTCGGGGATGTCTTTGTCTTCCTCGTAAGCGTCGGTGAATGCCATGTTGACTGACATGACTTGTCTGAACACATCTCCGATGCTGGTATCTGAGTCGGAAGTCGGTGATCCGGTTGAATGTGACTGCCAGTCTCATTCTTTATCTGAGCTTTCAGGGGTCGTAGTAGGCGTTACATACCCTAAACCGCATCGGGTTTTGTTATAGTAGTTTCGTGGTTTGCCCGTCGGGGCTGGCGTTTTCAAAGGTAATCGTCGTCCAATGTCGTAGTTCAGTCCTGGCGTTGTCTCTAGATCATACCCCTGTTTCTGCATGAGATATTTGGATTGAGGGCTATAGAGATACAGAGGCAGTCTTCCAGCATCTGACCCGAAGTCGACTTCTTCCATGGCGAGGGGATGCGGGTTGTTCGTCCGGCCGAAGATGATTGGGTGGTCCCCTCCCTCGATTATTCGGTAAGCGTCTTCTACTGGAGTAAGTTGGATAGCGGTGTACACATTTGTCACCTGTGTATGTAGGTGAGTGCCTATACAGTGTTCCATAGCATACATTGTACATAGCTTATTGAGCTCGGTGTAGTTCAAAGATAACCCTTTATTGATGAAGTAAGGTATCTTTTCTAGAGGGATTACATCATCTGCAGAGGGAGCGTCAGTGTGGACAGCCACATACTTGGCTAGCTCTGGTTCCTCTTCGGCTACCCCCTGTGTGAATGAAGATTGAGAGGGCGTCCTAGTCAGCTTGATCTTCAGAGGTTCAACTGACGGAGCGAAGCGTGGGGTTATTGGTAGACTAGCAACCCCCAGTCCGGCACTTGATGTGGAGCGAGGGGTGGCTGGTTCGCTTGAAGTGTCAGACCTCGCATCGGGGTGACGACCTTTCTTAGGCAGGCGTATCGTCAGAGGTCCATCGGAGGGATTGAGCTTCTCTGTTTGGGATTGACCGACTCTCGGTAATCTGATGGTAAGTGGCCCTGTCGTGGGTCTCGATACCTGGCCGGATCTTGGCAGCCGGATTCTCAACTGCTCTTCCTGTGCCGAGAGGCTGATCGCGTCCTTACGCAGCGTGGCCGTAAGGGGTGCAGAATTGCCTGGTTTGCGAGCCTGGAGGTGGATTGTCAGAGGTTCTGCTGATCCCGTGGTTGCTTCAACATCAGTTTGTTTATTTCCTCCTTCAAGGTGCCTCTTCGACTTTTCGTATAGGCAGGAGTCCTAGTAATAAGATTCGACCCCTTTGAAGGAATCGATGTCAGCAAATTCTATCCTCACGAAGCCGTGCTTGTCGACATATTTGAAGCATTGGTGTAGCGTGGAAGGCACGATCATGTAATCGTGTATCCAAGGGCGCCCCAAAAGGATGTTGTATGAAGTGTCGGCATCTATGACGTAGCAAGTGACTTCTGATTGGAGATCGTCAATCTGACATTTCAGACGGATCTTCCCGATTGGGTAGCTCCTGCCCGAATTGAACCCGCTGATGGCGGTGTTTGTAGAGGTCAGGCGATGCATCGGGATGCGAAGATGATGCAGTAGTCCTTTTGGAATAATGCTTATGGAAGACCCGGGGTCAATGTGCATCCGGTCCACCTTTATGTCGCCGATGTAGCCTGTGTAGTATAATGGGCGATCGTGTAGATTAGTCTTGATGAGCATGTCTTGTGGAGTGAAGACGATGTTGGGCATTGCTCCCGTACAGGCGCTGTCTTGGAGGTCTGCGGGCTGATTTTCTCCCGTGAGGTTGACCTGAGCCAGGTACGCGTCGGCATTTTGAAGTGCATCGCTCAAAGCTGTGCGGACATCCTTTGAGAGCCTCAGGAGTTCATATAAGGACAATTTGGCCGGTGTATTGGCCAATTGCGCCAAGATGTCAAAGTTGTAGGGCCTCTCCAGTCCCTGAGATGTTTCCTTTCGGAGGGATTTGTCGAAGCGAGTCTCCTTCGGCCTAGTCTTGTCGGTCGTCGAAGGCTGAGCCGGTCCCGGAGCATCCGTGGTAATGGGCGGATGATCATCAGTCGAGTTTTCAGCCACATGTTGAGATTATGCTCCGGATCGAGTAACAACGATCGTGACTTCCTCTTCATCTGCTGAGGTGGTGCGGCAGGATCTGACTTTTCCACTTTTCTTTTTAGAAGATGGAGTGGACTGAGTTACCTCGTGGACTAGGTCCGGATGGACCCACATGATTTCTCCTCGTGATGTGGTGAGGGATACTAGACCAGCAGCTTGAGCAGGCGGAAGATTAGCAATCTCCATCGTTGCCAGAGGAATGGGTATAACCCCGTCCTGGGTCTCTGTTGGAGGGAAGCTGCCGAATTGTACGGACACCATGTTGGCTGCCACGGTTACCTCCTCGAAATTGATGGCCAGAGCGTTCGAATCGATGAGGTTCTGGATATATCGTTTCAGTTGGTAGCAGTCGTACGTAGCATGGTAGACGTAGCAGTGGTAATGGCAGAACTTTGGGTTCTCCAGATCAGCCGGCCGAGGCTCCCGTCTTGGTGGAGGAAGCTGAATCCTATCTCCTTGTATGAGCATGTCCAAGATAGGCTTGACGTGACCGTCTTCAAAAGAGTAAGTGATTTGAGGCCATTGTTTGTCCGTAGGTTGCGACTCAGGCTTTTGGGCTGTATCGGCCACCATAGCCTGCTTGCCTCTGTTGTCCCGGTTGTTGGAGGGGCTACCCCCATTGTCGTTGGTGGTGCTGGGACGCTTGCTCTTGTTCTCTTCCTCTGAGATATGTAATCCCAGTTGGCGAGCCTTCTTTAATCGTTCTTCGGCACTTGTAGCACTAATGATAAAAGCCTTCCAGTCCTTGAATTGACTCTCGCCCATCCAGAGACTGATTGTTAGGAGTAGTCTCTTTTGGCAAATTTCGATCAAGGAGGAGTCCGGGTTGCCAGATGGTAACTTCATTGCGGTTTGACGGAACCGCTCAATGTAATTCCTCGTCAGCTCTTTCTCTTCCTGAATGACGTCCATGTGGGTAGACATCGTGACGTCCTGCCCTACCTCATAGAACCTCTCCAAGAACAGGCGTTTGAAGCCAGCGAAGGAATGGATGCAATTGTCCGGCAGGTTGCGGTACCAATCGAAGGCAACTCCTTCCAATGCCCCAATGAATAACCGTGTCAGGATAGCGTCATCATGGGGCAGATGGTCGGTAGTGACCACGAAGTAAGTGATGTACCGACTTGCTGAGGTCTTGCCATCATAGGGGTTGATATTGAACGGCTTATATCTTGGTGGAAATGGAACATCCCTCCATTCAGCAGGATATGGTTGCCGTATTCTGAAGTCTTGAGAGTTTTCTCTGGCGTGGAACATGGCTCGGAGCTCTTGAACTTCTCTCCTTACTTCTCGGGTCTCATCTGTCGCAGTCGGAGCCGTTACTTCGGGAGGATTATTGCCCGGGTTCGGTGTCGCCGAATTTGAATCTACGTTGATTGGGGGACCCGTACTTGTCTGGCCAGGTGTCACCCCCTGCAGATTAGGAAGCGCCGCTTTGATCTCGTCTACAGACTTGACCAAGGGGTGCAATATGGCCTCCAAAGTGTCGATGTGCTAGCGATCACCGGAACCGCCTTGATTGCTGTCTGTCATGAACACCGTCTTCACATGAGGAGTGACGGAAGGAGTGGTGGAGGATGTACCCTCCGAGTCGTACCCATGCATCGAGAAATCATCAGGATATGTGGAGATGTTCTCTTCAGGTTCAGACTCGGAAGGAACACTACCCCCGGCTTCGGAGCTTGCTTCGTCTAGGATGTCCTTGGGAACGTCGGTATCTGTTGTATCCGTCGGAGGATTTGCTTCCTCCAGTCCGTATTCCTGGAATGTCGGATTGTCGTGGATGTTTGGAGGAGTGCTACCCCCAGTTCCGACGACCCCCAATGTTGCAGACGACGAACTTCCTACTGCAGCAGTTTTCGTCTTCGAACGGGTGTGTTGAAATACTCCAGTGGAGGATATCCCTTTAGACGACAGTTTCTTAGCTGTAGTAGTTGACACCTTTGGGCTGGAGATGCTCGTTTTCTTCCCTCTTCCCTTGGCGAGAACTTTCTGTGCGGATTTGCAGGAGACAACATGAGGTGTCTCGTCTTCTGAGCTCGGGTGATGTAGTCTTTGGAAGACGGATGGCCGGTCTTCCGTCACCGCCGCGTTGCTGCAACAGCAGTTGACGATGATCTGGGTACATTGATGTCCGTGTGAGGGCTCTTTATACCCCGAAGCTCCTTCTCTTTCCTTGCGTTTGTGGAGGATAACCTCACGCAGGTCAGAGGAACCACTTTGTCTGTTTGCCGCCGGGGGCTGGACTTGAGTGGTCTTATACAACTTCCCATCAGAGGCCCGCGTGATAATCAGCGGGTCACCCCGATAGTCAGAGGTTGGGGCAGTCGTCTGGACTTGATGAGCCCGCGCTGCCCTAGACTTCCTCCTTTTAGCACTTGTGGGTGCGTAATAGGAGGAGTCTAAGTCGAATACCACAGAGTCTGGATTATCATCCAAATAATGATCAGAGTCAGGACCGCATGAGAGCCGGTCGAAGACTGATCGAGAGAAGCGTGTGACGGATGCTATGCGGCTAGCATTGGGTACCGTGCAGGCTGTCTGCATGCGGCTGTCTTTTGTTGTAGGATGAGTCTTTATGCGGTTAGGAGTCACGACCGTGCAGGCTGACCGTATACGGTTGGCATCTGTGGCCGCATGGGTTTTCTGCAAGCGATTGACTTTAATAGCCGTATGAGTCTCATCCGTGCGGTTGGCAACTGTAGCCGCATAAGTTATGCGGCTGACAGATGTGGCCGCATGAGTTTTCTTTATGCGGTCGGCGGTTGTAGCCGCATGGGTTTTCTCCCTGCGGTTAATACTCTTCTGCGGCTCGGATCGCGTAGAGTTCCTCTTTGCCCCTGCAAGTCCAGCATCATAGTGTTTTCTTCTGCCGGACTTGGGGACAGCAGAGTTGTCTACGGTCTGAAGTGGGGCCACAGGGGAGTCTTTCTCGCCATCTTGAGCAATAGAGAGCACCTCATCAAGGGCTTGCGGAGGAGCAAATGATTTTGGCCTCCACTCTTTGCGAGCCTTTATGGTGCGGGTACGCTTCTGGACCGGGCCAGTGCTACCTTCAGAGAGCATCTCTTCGAACGCCTGTTGGTCGAAGCGTACGACCATCTTCTGTTGTGTAGAGCCAAGTTTGGCTGCGTCCGATTGCGTCACCAACTCCTCAGCCGTAGAGAAGTTAGTCCCCAGCAGAGTCGCCATCGTGTTTGCCATTGATTGTAAAAGTACAGAACAATTATCGGAGGACTGAACTTAGACTCACAATACAAACTCGCTCGTACAAAGAAAGCCTAGGGACGAAAACCTAGGTACAGCAGTCTAAGTACGATTGTTTATTTTAGATTCTGGGGGGTGACGATAGAGGCTCGGAAAAGCGACGGCCGCTCTGCCTTACACCTTGGACGATCGGTACGCAGCCTTGACTCGGGGAAGATATGCTTGGTCGTTGACGAAGAAATGCCTTCTTGCTCTCTCTCTGATTGCTGTCCTGGCTTCTCTCTCTCTGTGTATATTCTCTCTCTGACTATGGGGGAAGTCTCTCTGTGTATACGTATTCTTCTCTGGCTTCTTTTTTCGTATATCTCCCTATATCCCACAAGGGAATGGCACCTTGCTATTTATAATAGTGGGATGTGATCGCTAGGGTTGCCAATGATTAGCTCTTGGAGATGGCGGCGGCCTGGGGATTGATCAATCCAGGCCGTTCGTTTCTGATTGTGACGAATCAGAACCATTAAGGGTAGATTACACCAAATCCCCATTAGCAATTAATGCTGATTGGCATAAATCTTCCTTATAATGATTCTCTCATATCTGCGAATAAATCAAATTTATTCTCCTACCACGTGCCCCAGATCATTGGGATTCGACCCGATCTTCGATTGCCATAAATCTGGGAGATTGATCGGCTGAGGACACGTGTCCTGAGAGCCAATGGTGAGACTGGAACCGCATGCAGATTGGGCCGCATGAGATTTGGGCCGCATGAATTTTGGGCCGCATAAGACTTGGGACACGTGTCAGGACTGTCTGGGCAGTGGCCCCCTCCTTCAGACTTCTGAACCATATGATGAGCCGCATGAACCGCATAATGGTGTGTCTGCTTGAGCCGCATGGGCATGATCTTCTTGAGCCGCATAGGGATGATTCCACTCGAGCCGCATGGGACAGCTTCACTCTGAACCGCATGGGAAGTCTTCACTTCGAGCCGCATAAGCACACCCACGTGGCAGGGCCACGTGGCATTTTGTTGCTCTCGGGGGATTGTGTCAGAGATTTCTTTCTCTTCCCTAGAGATTCATCATCATGACAGAGTCATAATTACCTGCTTTGGTGTCAGGTCTGTCAACTTTTTAGAGGGGTCAGCCGTCACAGCAATTAATGCAGCATGGATCGAAGGGGAGCACTGTCACGCCATATGTCTTCTGAGCCGCATGGAATGCCTCCGGCCGCATAGCTCCTTATGCCGCATGACTCCCTGAGCCGCATGCGTTTTCTGAGCCGCATGGGTCTTTCTTGGCCGCATGAGTCAATTTCTTTAGTATTTTCCATGCTTCTACAGTGGCACGGGCCCACGACGTACAGAGAACGGACATACATCGCGCGGGGAACGAGTACGGGCATGCGAGCACAAAACTGGCCCACGGCGCGCGGGGCATGCTGCGGGCATGGACAAAACTGTCCACGGCGTGCGGGATGCGGATGCACGGCACAAAGGCGCACGACAAATGAATCGCGCAGGCGTGCAGCACACGGATGCACGGCACACAGGCGCGCGGCACACGAAACGCGCGGACGTTCGGCGTGCAAGCGCGCGGCAGACGTTCGCGCACGACGTACAAAATACGTAGCGCGCGGATGCACGACATACAAAATACGCAGCACGCGGATGCACGACGTGCGGTGCACGGATGCACGGCACACTGGCGCACGACACGCGCAGAAGGGTCGTCGTCCCTTGCAGCAAGCTTTTGGCCACGGAATTCTCAAAACTTCCAATGTTCGTACCTTGGGCCATATGACTCGGAATCGGGCAAAATAAAGGTCAAAACTGAACGAAATCAAATTCTCTACAACATATATTTTAAAAACAACAAAGGTTGATAGATCAAAACCACAAAAAAACCATAAATCCTAGTTTTAGAAACTTAGATCTACACAAAAATAGCCATTAAAATAAAAAAAACACCAAGTACTAAACTTGTAGAGAATTGAGAGATGAACATTTTAGACTAATAATATCAAAGAAAAGATCAAGAAATAAAAATGCATAAATCTCCTCTTTTGAGCAAGTTGTACTTGCCTAAAATAGTGGTTGAGAAAAATAAATGAATAGTTATGAGGAGAGAGAAAGAGGAAGAGATTATATATAGTAGGGTTGGTGGTCCTCACAAAAACCTTAATCCTAAGCATGCTTTAACCATTTAACTAATTATATGATTAAAGGCTACATGCTACAACTAGTAAATAATTATTTAAATTGTGCACATGTACAAATACCGAATACCATATACATGAATCAAAAAGGCAAATACGTATATCGGGAACGGGGAGTGACAACTATCGACTATAGTGACACTTGGGACGAAAAAATAATCTTGAAGATATCGTGAAGAAGAAAAAGAATCCTGGATATATTGCGGCAAAGGTGGTGCAAGGGCGTGTGACACTTGGGACGATCTGCTCACGATCTCCCAAGGTAAGAAAACTACTCATAGCTTGATATTGAATTATGGTATTTCGCTACATATTTGCTTAGATGTATCTTGCTTTGCTTCTTTTGATAATAAGACTGGTACTGTTTGCTTGAGTGATGACTCGGATTGTGAGGTCGTCGGTAAAGGAATAATAGATATTAAGATGTATGATGGCATGGTACGCAGACTTCGTGGGGTGTGATACGTACCAAAGATGCGCAAGAATCTCATATCGTTGGACACGTTAGACTCTATGGAGTGTGATTTTTTAGTGAGAGGTGGAGTTATAAGGGTGACATGTGGTTGTACCGTGCTCATGAAGAGAGAGAAGTACGATAATATTTATCGGCAGGATATACTATTCAAGGTTGTGC
The DNA here is from genome assembly GCA_029216955.1 of Iris pallida. Classification (NCBI taxonomy): domain Eukaryota; kingdom Viridiplantae; phylum Streptophyta; class Magnoliopsida; order Asparagales; family Iridaceae; genus Iris; species Iris pallida. The sequence continues at coordinate 2,415,558 of JANAVB010035817.1, forward strand.
TCTTATGATTTTTGCGATAATATGGTTGGATATCCATGATGGTTCATTTGCAGTTAGTCAACCTTCCATGGCTCGTGACGAGGAGTCAGATTCATTGATCTTGATGCGACATCAGTTATTTCAGAATACTATAACATTGGAAAATAGAAGAGCTTAAGTTTGAATTCAAGCTAAGCACGAGTTCAAAGTCGATTTGCGACTAGATGACTGGTGCCTTATGGAGAGGAATGGTTCACGAGGTCGATACTATTGTTTAAAGATTGAAGGCTAGAGGTTGCTAAATGTTTTTTGAGTTGGATGATGAACATGCAGGACTGCCCTCCTATATATCCACATGAATCAGGATTGTAAAAAAATGAAAGTCTTGTCACGAATTTTAAAATTTGAGCTTAAGTGTATAATTACTACAATACAAATATATGATTAGAATATAAATATGCTTAAAATGATATGATTAAATTGAGAATATTAGTAAAGACGTTGTTTGTTAAAAATAATTATCGAAAATATATGTTTAGGATGATATGTTTGATAAAGATATGATTAGAGTATTTTATTTGTTTAAATTAGGGTGGACATACGGTTCCAAGACTCGCGGTTCCGACCCGGTCCGAACCGTAAAATATCCAAACAAGTCGGTTCCTAAAATTTGAAATTTAAACGGGGCGGGTCGTGTGACACTAACGGAGCGGGGCGGGTCTTATTTCCAAAAATAAACGGTCCCCGAACCGACACGTTTTTAGTGGTATGTATTTTTTTTTATCAATTTTAAATTTTTTTGCTATTATAGTTTGTAGATAATAGAACAAGTTAGTGTTTAGTAAACAAGTTCTAGAAATTTAGGAAGATATAAGACTTGTTTTATTCTTATAGATAATAGAATATATGTAAATGTTTACTATTCTATAATTTTTAAAACTTTTTGGGACCCGTTTGGACCCGCAGGCCGGCCCGGTTCGGACCCGTTTTGAACGGGTTGAGCCCGTTCCGGTTCCAATATTTTTGGACCCGTTCCGTCCTGTCCCGCCAATTAACAGGTCCGATCCGGGTGTATAAAATTTGGGCGCGGTCCGACCCGTGCTGTAATGACCCGCTCCGCCCTAGTGGAACGTCGATTCAAAAACGGCGAGTGCAACGACTCAAACGAGCCGTCGACCCGAAGAGTTGGCATCGACCTGATGAAGAATCGATGCAAGGCTTATATTGGCCCGTCAAGATGAATCCAGATTTAGACTTTCAAAGGCGCGCTCGGAGTATCGCTTGGCCGATGCGAACATCGCTAAGGTGGGTGGCTCCGATGAACCCGTCTTTGCTTAGCCTAGACACATAACAATACGGACACAAATGCTAGAATCGCTAGGCGATAACACCGTGCATGCTAATAATTGACTCAATGCACCTAGCTAAGGAAATAATCCCATCTTGCATGCTTGTTTAGAACATGAAAAAGAACTCGGCAAATATGGAAACTCTCGCACCGCGCTCTACGCTCGTGCTAAGGCACAAGCTTACGTTCAAGTCCCTTACACGTTCAACAATAAAACAATGAATGGTTTACAACAATGAAACGGAAGACTATCGACATAGTCGTTCCGAGTAGAGTATAGCAACATTGAAAGGCTACGGGACCGATGGGTCGCCAAGGCGACTCCTGCACAGGGAGTTGCAAAATGTATAAATGAATGAATGAATAAGTGAATGAATGAATCCACGAATGAATGAATGAGTACGTGAAAATGAATGAATGAGCGAACAAGTGAAAGAAAGAAATAAAAGAGTGAATAAAAGATAAGACATGAAAGACGTTAGCGACAGGTATGACGGGCATGTGCAACGGGGCTCGCTACCCGTGCTGCACAGACGCCAACCTGGTCGATAACGCATTATGGCTCAAGACAGCCGTTATGTTAAATGACAAGTAAAATACGAAATGGTCGTGGACAAACGGCACGGGCGATGGGGGGGAATACCGTGGCCGTCATGAGGAAGGATTCTGCGGCACGGGCGATGGGGGGGATACCGTGGCCGGCCTAGGCGGAATCAGACATGGGGTTTACGGACTGCTTTGAGTGGGGGCTCGGCCACTCAAAGAGATGTAAGGCCAGGCATTTCAAGAGACTATCAAGGTGTACCTGCCGTCACGCTTCGAAAGGTGAGAATGCCCACGTGATATGTCCAAAATGGCTTGTAAAGCCAGCGACCCATACATGTAGATTAAGTAGACTATGCTGGTGGCAATCCACATGCAAGTTCTTGTATTGAAACAAGTAGTCTAAGTTAACTAAATGAAGTATCTCCTGAACATGCTTGAAATGCAATATCCTGAACATGCTCGAAATGTAACACTCTGAATATGCCTGAAATGTAATACTCTGAACATGCCTACGACGTGCTAGAACATGCCTACGACGTGCTAGGACCCGAGACATGGACACGCCCGTAACATTGAATGGTTTCATGAATCACGTTAAGTTACTACCTGTGAACTGTTGTCTAACTTGGTTTATTTTGGACAGGGAAGGCCGGACGGTAAGTATGGGTAAGTTCGTGCTTGTATTTCCATGCGACACATTAAAATCGGTAACACAAGATAGGTCATGATATATGCCATGAAACTGATCCTAAGTCAAGATTAGAAAGACAATGAATGATAGACGGTGCACAAAAGTAAATGGATCGTGCTTGGTAATGATAGCATTGTGGGCGAGCTAGCCTTCCCACCAGTGCATAATAATGTACTGATAACCCCACAGTCTGCTTGCAAGATGCAGGAGACGTCATCGGGTGCGGAGCTTCCCTCGAACGTGCTAAGGCGCAGAGCTATCTCTGGAGCCTTGGAGCGTTACAAGGAGCTGAAGCACCATATACAGGACATAATGTATCGGAACATCGCCATGAATCATTCCATGTTGTAAGCCACTTGGCACGCCTTTTATGTTTCTGAGAGAGAGAGAGAGAGAGAGAGAGAGCTTGAGAGAGCTTGAGAGACTTGTAAACTCGGCCTAGCGCCGCTTGTAAACTTCTTGAATATCAATAAAGAGTTTGAATTCGCTTCTACTTGTGTTCATTTACTTTCCGCTGCAAATGGGGACACTCTGTGCGACTCTGTGGCCTAGCTCAAATCGGTCGTTTCTGGACTTGGCCTTGCACGGGTGCAATCTAGGCCCGTGCGGCATCACGCCTTAGCGAGGACGATCGCTCCTACGGGAGCGGGACGTGACACGTGCCCACCCCTAGTTTAAATAACATATTTAATAAAGATATGGCTAATCAAATCTTTATTATAATATTAAACTTATATTGACATATATGTTATAATAATATATTTTAAAAATGAGAAAACAATATGATATGATTTTTTAAAATGATATGTTTAGCCCTTTTTATTACGATTGTCAAAATTTTGGCAGTTTGACTATGGCTTATAAGAAAATTTTCAATAAATAGATGACAAAAACAAATATTTCTTGGAGGATTTGAACATTATTTTATAGTAACGCATTCCACCATACAAATTAACCACATATACTACCACTCCCTATGCATGCAAGTAAATAAAAGAATATTTTTATATTAAAATATAGACTTGAGATTTGTCATATGGATATGAGACCACTTTTTAGAGAGTAATTTCAAAAACCCGGATATGATTCTTGAATTTGATATTAGAACTGAAAATTTAGGATGATGAACTTGCCGAGCAGTATTGGTATGAAGAGTTTGTAGGAAATGTGTTGTGGTTTAATTTGTTGTTTGAGAATTATGACATAGTGTAGAACAAAGAAAAAAACAATATTAAAGGTGATCTAGTTAGGATAAGGGCACTAGTAATCTTCAATGACTACAAAAAAAACTTAACAATTATTGATATTGAGAATGAGAATGGAGGGATATATTTAAGATAGTGTCCTAAAGGGGAGAAGGGTTTGAAGGTGATCCTCCCATAGTCCCATATCCTAAGAATGATAGCTGAAGTGGCAACATAATATGTATATACATACGCGTGATACATGCACATAAGAGCCACATAGACGATATTTCCTTCATTGTTTTATAGTATGACTTATAAACTTAATTCTTCGATAATTTTTTAATTTTTTTATATTCCTTATTTTTATAATTTTGTTATAAACTTAATTATTTTGATATTTTTTTTATATATTCCGTATTTTTTATAATTGCTACTATAATACTAGTTTTTCAATCATCTGATATTTTTTTAATTCTAAAAAATTTCATCAGGTCCAAATACTTTTATATTTTTTATTTTCTTCAAATGTCTCCAAGTAAAAAAATTATAAGTTTCGTACCATAACTATAAAAACCTACTAACTAACTTATCTATTCTACTATATAATGCCAAAAGTTAGGCTTTACCGTAAAATTTTTCTTCCAAAAATGCCCTTACATATCTATTCCAATACAAAAAATAAAATATTCTACTATGGGTAGTTAGATATTTACAATATTTGTCTTTTGGTATTCAAGTGCATTAGTTTACTCTTTAGATTTATTTTGCTCTTTCCAAGTACATACATAATTAATTAAGACATAATTAACGAAAATTTTCGTACAAAGCATAAAACTTTAACGAATCCACGGTAAAAGAACATACTATTGAAAAATTCTAAATATAGCACAAGAACGCCCATAGGAAGGGTGTTATGGTTTAAAAAGAAAAGAAAAAAAGGCCATTTTGTAGGGCATTTTATACTTAATAAATAAAAAACAAACACATAACGTACGTACTGCCAATTTTTATATAAAATATATAAACTAAACACGTAACGCCCTTCACATGGGCATCTTCCCTTAGCATATATGTAGTGCCCCGTTCCGCTCAGTCAATCGGAGGAATCGGAACGCCGACGGCGTTCGGACTTAGCCTTGCAACGGCTGCTCGAAGATATCACTCGGTCGAGGCGACCGCTCGCTCAGGTGGGATAGTTTCGGTGAGCTCGCCTCATCTTAGCCTTCACATAATAAATCACATGTTTACAACTTGCACAAATAGGCTTGATAATAAAAGAGATGAATCCACATAGATAAGAGAATAATTCCGATGGGTCGAATTGAGTTAGAATATGGAAGGGTCCAACGGTCGGCTTAGAGTTGATGCACGGCGTGCTTTAAAAATGACACTCGGTCCTTCGTCCCGTAGCTTGGGAGAAGAAAAAGTTGGTCTTTGCCACAAGCTAGGAATTAGCCAAATTCATATGCGTCGCCTGCACAAATGCTTCATAAAGCATGCACGATCTCATCGCCCAAGGCGTGGCATAGCCTCTGCTCGCCCGACGGATTAAGTTGTATTGCACGGCTTGTGGCATAAGTCTAGGCACCTCAAATAACTTGGTTGGTCAAAGTCGAATGCGTGCATGACACGTTCCCACGACGCAAGGCTTGACGCAGCCTTTCCTCGTCAATTTGTTGCAAAGTAAGTTAGGCAAGTTATGTTAAACTATCAGGAGTAGTGGCAAGCACGGTCTTACGAGTTTTACGGCTGGGTATAACAACATAGTCTTACGGTCTCAAAGCCCATTATATAGAGTATGTCTTGGGCAGTGGTGTCGTATAGAGTTTAAGTTGATTTAAGGCACGATGTTACGGACTTAGTGTTTTAAGACACGGGCCACGGTTGATTCATTGAGTTTGGAAAGTGCTTCAAATAGTTGTTCTTGAGTTGAGTGAAATGATAGGGTAAAAAAGAAGAATGCTCGCGACTGGGTCGTCGAGACAAGAAAGAAGAATGCTCGCGACTGGGTCGTTGAGGCAAGATCTCAGATGTGAGAAGTATTGAACTTGGCCCTGAAAGAGATGGTAACAATAGAGGTAGAATGACTGTGTGAGATATCAGTTTGAGTCGAGTCTTGCATGGTCATGGACAACTTGTCGATAAGGTAGAGTTTCCTCGAACGGTGACCCAAGCGGACGAGGACCGATTTTTGAGAAGCAGGATTAGCAGTGCTGGATGACCGCACAGGTTAGCGCAGAGTCTTGCAGCGGAGCTCGCTACTCGTGCTGGCAAGGGCGGCCGTCTAACAAGCTAAAGGAGTCCAAGATGGCTCTGGGAGTCAGTGACCAATTCATATAGATGAGTCGGCATGGCGACAACCCGCATGTGTGTCTTTAGATTGAGTTGAGTTGAATGTGTGTGTACAGTTAGAACACAATATTTGGGCCTAAGATTTGGCTGCAACGTAGGCGACGTGCTTCGGCACGAGATATAGCGTCAAGCCTTAAGTTGTCGACATATAAGTTATATAAGTTGGTTTGAGTTGTCTTGAGTTTAAGTCAGGAGATGCCGTAAGGCAAAGTCGATCGAGTGACACTTAGCCCACAAGTCTTGATTGGGTCAGTTGGTGATCAAAGTAGCAAGGGCCGTGGCGGCGATATGGTTAAGTCATACCGAGATGCGAGGCACGACACGACGGATTTGTAGCACGGTCACAAGGAATTGGGTACTACCGCGTAGTTGCGTATCTGATTTTGTGCCGAAGGGCAAACACGACTTGATAGGTTAACGTTGTTGTTGCAAGCACGGGATGGTCTTGAGACACAAAATAGGCCAAGGAGTCTGTCCTAAAACTGATCCTAAGGCAAGAGTAGAAAGACAATCATAACGGGGCTATGTTGCACAAAGTAAATCAAACGTGTTGGTTTTGTATGGGTGGGCGAGGAGCTCATTCTACCAGTTCAGTTGAGTACTGACACCCACATAGTTTTCATGTACAGGCACAGGTAGAAGCTCGTGGCGCAGAGCCCGCTTGGATGCGTCGAGGCACGGAGTTCCTTGGCGATTCGAAGCGTGTGGCCGCATGGAGTCAAGACTTATACGGAACATAATGTATGGGCATCACCTTTCGAAGTATCCGCTGGTTCAAGACATGTATTGAGAGATGAGAGAGAGCTGAGTGATTTGTAATATTTTAAGTGTGAGCTTGAGTGACTTATAATCTTGGCCTTGCGCCCTTTGTAATCCTTTGTTTTAATATCAATAAAGAGCTTCTTTTGAATAACTTGTCTTTTGCTTCAAATTTCTGCTGCTATTATTCAATGTCTCTGCTTGAAACTTCTGTGCGACGACCCCGTCGCAGCCGCTGAAATCGGTCGTTATGGAATCCGTCTTGTACGAGCGCAATCAAGGCTCGTACGACATCACGCCTTAGCGAGAACGATCGCTCCTACGGGAGCGACATGACATAATGGTATCAGAGCACGGCTTTACGTCCTTGGACTATCGATTGAATTCTTTAACTCTGTTGATTTCCGTAAACTCTAAATTATTGCTTCCGCATGTTGATATCGTTGGTGCGCTCTCTCAAATGTCTTACGGGATGTCCATACAATAAGTCTATCTATTTTGTAAAATATAGGAGAACAGTTTTTGATAAGAAACATAAATGATGGTTCACGTAAGCACGGTTGGCTAAGTCGGGCTGGGCATATACACCAAAATTGCGTCGACCCTAGCAAAGTCGAGTACAAGATTCGTAATGTTCGAGCTAGAATGAGTTGAACTCGATTGAGTAAATGAGATAACTATCGATAGGGGTGCTATCGAGCGACGATAACGTCGGTACGATATAGATGAGCGTGCTTGAAGTTTAAGGAAATCGTTCGGATAGAAATTCGAGGAAATAGATTGTGTATCAAATGATAAAGTTGAGGATTTGTTGAATGACTTCATCCCTGAGTGGTGTATACGATAGCCTCAGGGATGTCGATCGATCGATTGAGGATGCGGGGTGTCAATGAGTCTATCAGCAAGCGTCACGTGTATGCAAAGCCGTAGATGGAGTATCATTGAATAAGTTATAGTCTTGAGGTTTTACGTGTTGATTCGAACAACCTAGAAATTTGTACGCACGGAACGTGCACGGGATTGAGGATTGTGCAAAGTATGAAACGCAAAAATGATTGAGTAGGTGAAATCGAATCGAAGAAAAGTTAGGGTGTACAAATGGATGACTTGATCGAGGAAATTGATACGGATCGTATACGAAAAGTTAGCACGACAGGTAGATAGCGTGCATGAAAGGTTTGATTTTGAAGTTACGCAAATGACTCTAAGGATTGGATTGAATCTTGCTCGATGATTGAGTTAACAGAGGGACGATATGAATTGAGGAAATACGTTGGTCGATGACTTAAGATAGACGGATGAACAATACGCAAATTTGGGTTTAAAAAAATTGAAGTTGTGAATGATTCGAGGGATAATGATCGAACTTGAATTTGAATGTCGAGAAGATTATCCAGTCGGACGATAGCATCATTCGCACAACTCAAAATGGGTTGCAAAGGAAGATCGTCAGGTTACGCATGTCATCGATGGTATTGAGGCGTATCAAAGTTCGATGTGCAATAACTCGGGGTTACTCTGACTCGATGAATGACGATCGTGCAAGTGTTATTGTTCGGTTGGATGCTATGTTTAGAATTTTGATTGAGATAAATATTGGATGAAAACGATCGTGTCTTGATGGTTACGCGGATAACCACAGCGTCGATATTCTTGTCTTGTGCGAGCGTAACTCTAGCCTCGTACATGTATCGTGTCGGATTTGGGGCGGTCATTTCGCGTGAGCGTTGACATGGTGATTCATGTCGCGGGAATGATCAAACTCGAAAAATCAGGATACGGCAACTTTGATTGTCTCGACTTATTGGTTTGATACGAAGAAAAATTCGAGGATGTTTGGACTTGCGATTGATGATTGAGTAAACTTGAGGATTGAATAGATCCAATCTACGTATCGAGAATGAATTAGTCTAGACTCAAATCAAGAGTTACGCCCCGATGAGAATGATTATTCCATGGGAGCGTTGCATGGTAATTTCACGCCCACCGTGGATAATCGGACTCGCGTAAGATCGGAGCATGGCATATTGTTAAGTTAGACGACCTCATGATCGAATACGTGAATTGGGATGAATGACTTAGGGAATATGAAATGTGAATTATGGTTTAGCGATGAATTGTGTCGTAGCGTGCTTGATTTAAGAAGGATTGATAGGCGAACTATATCAAACATGTTTGAAGGGATAGACTATACGAAATGGCTTGTTGGTCGAGCGATATTGATGTGTCGAAGATTTGGTTGAGTGAACTTACGATAGGATGGCTTTTCTGAATGACTCGAACCCCGAGCGACGAATGTCGGGATATGTGTAGAAAATCTATGCTCGATGTTTAGAAATCGGAGTGATGCGAGCTTGGGTAGAAAACCCCGTACTATCAACTTGGTTTGACCTTAGGATAGGGTCAGTGTTGATATCGTTGTTTGGGAACTATGATTCCAATACTGACGGAAAGACATAGCCTAGTGGTTAGGCAGACGTCCGAGTGCGAAGTGGTAGGATTTATGGAGGCACCACTCGCGAGTCTCGGTTGACATGCACGTATATCAGGGACGCTCGAATATGTGTACGATCCGACTCGAGTGGTGATGGGGGATTCTCTATCACAAGGCTTGATTAAAATGCATGTATTTTGGGGACGCCTGGAATATGCGTACGATCCAACCAAGTGATACGTTGAATCAAGTGAGACTTGAGGAACGGGAAAGTGTCGAGGATTTTGAGATTATGAGTTTTGAAGAAAAGATTTTGAAATTGTATTAAAGGAAAGATTGATAGTAGTACGAGCGTGGCTCGGATTTGGAAAATGCATAGGAAAAATGTGTGCGAGAGTCGTTGAACGTTCGAGTGATAAGTCAATGAGTAAGTACTCAGTTAGTTTCGAGGACGAAATTTTTTCTGAGTGGTGTATGATGTAGTGCCCCGTCCCCCTCAGTCAATCGAAAGAATCGGAACGCCGACGGCATTCGGACTTAGCCTTACAACGACTGCTCGAAGATATCGCTCGGTCGAGGCGACCGCTCGCTCATGTGGGGTAGTTTTGGTGAACTCGCCTCATCTTAGCCTTCACATAATAAATCACATGTTTTCAACTTGCATAAGTAGGCTTGATAATAAAAGAGATGAATACACATAGATAAGAGAATAATCCCGACAGGTCGAATTGAGTTAGAATATTGAAGGGTCCAATGGTCGACTTAGAGTTGATGTACGGCGTACTTTGAAAATAACACTCGGTCCTTCATCCCGTGGCTTGGGAGAAGGAAAAGTTGGTTTTTGCCACAAGCTAGGAGTTAGCCAAACTCATAGGCGGCGCCCGCACAAATTCTTTATAAAGCATGTACGATCTCATCGTCCAAGGCGTGGCATAGCCTCTGCTCGCCCGACGGATTAAGTTGTATTGCACGGCTTGTGGCATAAGTCTAGGCACCTCAAATAACTTGGTTGGTCAAAGTCGAACGCATGTACGGCACGTTCCCACGACGCAAGGCTTGACGCAGCCTTTGCTCGTTAATTTATTACAAAGTAAGTTAGGCAAGTTATGTTAAACTATCAGGAGTAGTGGCAAGCACGGTCTTACGAGTTTTACGGCTGGGTATAACAATATAGTCTTACGGTATCAAAGCTCGTCATATAGAGTATGTCTTGGGCAGTGGTGTCGCATAAAGTTTAAGTTGGTTTAAGGTACGATGTCACGGACTTAGTATTTTAAGACACGGGCCACGGTTGATTCATTGAGTTTGGAAAGTGCTTCAAATAGTTGTTCTTGAGTTGAGTGAAATGATAGGGCAAGAAAGAAGAATGCTCGCGACTGGGTCATCGAGGCAAGGTCTCAGATGTGAGAAGTATTGAACTTGGCCCTGAAAGAGATGGTAATACTAGAGGTAGAATGACTGTGTGAGACGTCAGTTTGAGTCGAGTCTTGCATGGTCATGGACAACTTGTCGACAAGGTAGAGTTTCCTCGAACGGTGACCCAAGCGGACGGGGACCGGTTCTTGAGAAGCAGGATTAGCAGTGTTGGATGACCGCACATGTTAGCACAGAGTCTTACAGCGGAGCTCGCTACTCGCGCTGGCAAGGGCGGCCGCCTAACAAGCTAAAGGAGTCCAAGATGGCTCTGGAAGTCAGTGATAAATTCATATAGATGAGTCGGCATGGCGACAACCCGCATGTGTACCTTTAGCTTGAGTTGAGTTGAATGTGTGTGTACAGTTAGAACACAATATTTGGGCCTAAGATTTGGCTGCAACGTATGCGGCGTGCTTCGGTACGAGATGTAGCGTCAAGTCTTAAGTTGTCGACATATAAGTTATATAAGTTGGTTTGAGTTGCCTTGAGTTTAAGTCAGGAGATACCGTAAGGCAAAGTCGGTCGAGTGACACTTAGCCCACAAGTCTTGATTGGGTCAGTTGGTGATCAAAGTAGCAAGGGTCGCGGCGGCGATATGGTTAAGTCACACCGAGATGCGAGGCACGACACGACGGATTTGTAGCACGGTCACAAGGAATTGGGTACTACCGCGTAGTTGCGTATCTGATTTTGTGCCGAAGGGCAAACACGACTTGATAGGTTAACGTTGTTGTTGCAAGCACGGGATGGTCTTGAGACACAAAATAGGCTAAGGCGTCTGTCCTAAAACTGATCCTAAGGTAAGAGTAGAAAGACAATCATAAAGGGACTATGTTGTACAAAGTAAATCAAACGTGTTGGTTTTGTATGGGTGGACGAGGAGCTCATTCCACCAGTACAGTTGAGTACTGACACCCACATAGTTTTTATGTGCAGACACAGGTAGAAGCTCGTGGCGCGGAGCCCGCTTGGATGCATCGAGGCACGGAGTTCCTTGGCGATTCGAAACATGTGGCCGCATGGAGTCAAGACTTATACGGGACATAATGTATGGGCATCGCCTTCCGAAGTATCTGCTGGTTCAAGACATGTATTGAGAGATGAGAGAGAGCTGAGTGATTTGTAATGTGAGAAGAGTGAGCTTGAGTGACTTGTAATCTTGGCCTTGCGCCCTTTGTAATCCTTTGTTTCAATATCAATAAAGAGCTTCTTTTGAATAACTTGTGTTTTGCTTCAAATTTTTGCTGCTATTATTCAATGTCTCTGCTTGGGACTTCTGTGTGACGACCCCGTCGCAGTCGCTGAAATTGGCCGTTATGGAACCCGCCTTGCACGAGCGTAATCTAGGCTCGTGCGGCATCACGCCTTAGCGAGGACGATCGCTCCTACGGGAGCGGGGCGTGACAATATAGGGCTCGTTTGGATCAAGTTTTTTTTATTCATAGTAATAGATTTTCAATTCCTTTCCCATGGGAAAGGAATTCAACATTCCAATACCCATGTTTGGTTAGGTTGGAAATAGGTAGTTCAAAATTTTAAAAATTTTCATCTCCATATTTGGTTTACAAAGGGATAGAAATATTAGTTTATTTAGTTTTTCTTTAATATCGTTTCATTAATTTCATGATGATTTACATGTTTGGGATAGAAGTTGAAAATTTGAAAATAAAAAGAGGGATAACCGTCCAAACAAAATAGCCAAGCATCATTCCTAGGAAAGCAAATATATTCCCAAGTGGGGCTTGGGAATAGCTTTTTCAAGTCATGGGTAAGGAATTCAAAACCCATTCCCAAGCCACAAAAACTTGAACCAAACGCCCCTCCCTCCTGACATATTTTTTTTTACATATAGGTCCCTCCAAGCTCCTTATGTTATTTTTTTATTATTTGTTATCCTTTTAACATTGTTTTTTGTATATAGGTCCCTCCAAACACAACAAAATAAAGCTGCCCTTACAAAAAAATTGTTATTTTTTGTTTGCATTTTGTAGGACTTAACTTTGATGTATTCCATAATTGTTAATAATAAAAAAAAAGGAAACGTCCATACTATGAAATTTTTTATTTTGATATTTTAAAAAAATAGTGAAAACACCTTTGCGGATGTTTTTTTAATAATATTTTTATTTTTTCTTTCATTTTTACGGGAGAAATTAAAAAGAGATAGAAAACGTGTATAAGTTTTTTTATATAACTCATTTAAGGACGTTATATATTTGAGAATAAATAAAAAATAACCGTGGACCACGTCAGCTTTGCACGTTTCAGAAGAAAAAAATTAATCAATAAATAATGCATGTTTCCCATTTTTTTTTATTTCTCCCATAAAAATGAAAGGAAAAGAAAGAAAAATAGTTTAAAATATTATTTTAAGAAAAAATGTCCTTAGTGAAGGTGTTTTCACTATTTTTTTAACTAGTAAAATAAAAACGTGGACGTTTTCAACCTTACTTTTATTTTTATTAACAATAATGGAATATATCAAAGTTTGGAGGGGTCTATATGCAAAAAGTCCTACAAAATGCAAACAAAAAAAATATATTCTAAGAACATCTTTATTTTGTTGTGTTTGGAGGAAAGTATATACAATAAACTAAAACTAATAATAAAAAATAGCATAAGGAGCTTGGAGGAACCTATATGTTAAAAAAATATGTCTGGAGGGAGTTGTATGCAAAAAAAGTATAAAAAGATGCCCATGAGAAGGACATTTTGTGTTTGATTTATATTTTAAAATTTTTTTTGGTAGAAGTTACTTTTTCAAAGGGTTTTATTTGTTTATTTATTAAGTAGCATTTTTTTGTATTTTTTGTTTTTAACCAAAACGCCCTTTCTATGAGCGTTCTTGTGCTATATTTAGATTTTTTTGAAAGGTTGTGTTTTCACTGTAAATTCGTTAAATTTTTATGCTCGGTACGAAAATTTTCGTATAATTAAAATACGAGCAACGTACGTGCATATATACTAGTATATCTAAAGTAATCACTTGTAGCCTTGTAGGTTGCTCTCATTAAAAAAAATACATAAAAATAAATTTTCACGACTTCTTAATATTATTTTTTATGTTCCATTCTGACACATTTAATATTACCAAGATTTTTACTCTTCCTTTCCTACTACCTAAATATCAAATAGGATTTGTATGACAATATAAAATCACTGTGCAATTAGAGAACTTGGCTGGGATTTATATGACAAAAAGAAACATCAATAACAACATCACATTCTTCCTCGAATCTCAAAGTTGCTCATTCTTCACTCCCTCTCTCCAATGGCTGCCAAATCCTTCCTCCAAACCCTAAGGAAGTACGTGAAGAAGCCGTGGGAGATCACCGGCCCCTGCGCCGACCCGGAGTACCGGCTCGCCGTGCCGATGGCGACGGAGTACCGCCCGTACTGCCCCGCCACCGAGCCGGCGAAAGCGGTGATCCCCTCATCCGACCCCTCCACCGTCTTCGACATCGTCTACCACACCCGCGACCAGCGCCGCAACCGCCCGCCGAAGAAGAGGACGGTGCTGAGGAAGGCCGACGTCGAGGCGATGATGGCCGAGAAGCGCTTCGATGCCGCCGATTTCCCGAGGGTTTACTTGACGGAGACGATCGAGGAGGATATGAATGCCAAGGGTGGCGGATACCAGAAATGAGAGGATTCGGTGAGTTTGAAATTTATGGTATTTGCTTACTCTTGTTCTTGTTTGATTGGTTGGGGAGTTGGATTTTGCGATCTGGTTAGGTTTTGTAGGTTGAATTATGTGGTAAAAGAGCCATCTTGGTTGGTTTCATAAAACTAGGGTTTCTGATATGGGAATTTGATAATTTGTGTGTATCCGTGAGTTAATTTGTATCACCTTCTTGGTTTGGGGATTTTGCGCTCTGGGTTAGGGTTTGTTGATTGATACGGCGGGAAAGGCTTCATCTTGGTTGATTTCGTGAAACTATTGTTTCTGAAATGGGGATTTGGTAATTTGTATGCATCACTGAGTTTCTGAAATGGGGATTTCGTGAAACTATTGTTTCTGAAATGGGAATTTGTTCGTGAAACTATTGTTTCGTGAAACTATTGTCTCCCTTTTTGAGATAAAAATGGCGTGATTGAATTCCCCCTAAACACTGCAAAAGCAAACAATGAAGGGGATATTGGGTCTCCTTGCTGTAAATCATGTTTACATTTGACAGCTCTTTCATCCTTATTCAAAACGATGGTAGCCTACCATAACGGTGTGCAAGAGTAGGCCTACACACATTTTCCACTCAACCAAATCCCCGCATGTCCAATGTTTCATTACTGACCTTCAACCACAAAATCATAAGCTTTTTCCATATCCAATTTGATAGCAAAAAACTGTCTTCCCTCCTAGCAACATGGATTTCATCATCTCTAGATGTGGTGGTCCCTCACCGATCAATACTCTTCTGCTCCCAAGAGCAAACAATCGGTGGGGGTGGTGGTGGTGGTGAGGTCTGCACGTAAGACTGTCCACCAGAAGAGCAAACAATGAAGGGGATAATTGTTTCCTTTCTATAAAGCATGTTTACATATCTGACCTCAATTCCTACATCCCCATTCAAAACAATGGTGGCCTTACTGTTGTGCCGAAGTAGGCCCACACATCTTCTCCATTCAGGACAAATGTTCTCATCATATTTTACTAATGCACCTCCAATCCAAGAAATAATAAACTTTTTCCTTATCCAATTTTATAGCAAAACTCTATTTTCTCCTTGTAGAATGTAAATTTTTTGTGTACATTATACTCTGTAAAGAATGTGAAGAGTGTAGTGACCCTTAGTAAAACAACACTGCTCACTAAAGAAGGTACTTCCCTTACCATTGAGCATTGCCCACAAGTTCATTCATACTCCTTTAGAGTCTTGGCCAAATTGTTAGTCAGAATCTTGAAGGATCTCTTAAGAAGGCTGATGGGTCGATAATCTTCCACCCTCAACAATTCTTCCTCGAGTCCTTCTTGGGAATGAGGACTTGAAGGCATTATGATGTGTCCTAGTTTACAATAGCTTTTACCAACTCATCAAAGATACATCAGATTTCCTTTTATAATTTTCCAAAATTTCTTATAGAAAAAGATAGGGAAGCCATCCGGCTGTGGGCTTTTATTGCTTTCCAGATCCCCAATACTCTCTTAACTTCTTGCCAAATGGAAACTTAGGTCCTTCATAGCTCTCGTAGTCTCTAGAGCTATCTGTCCCTATATGTCTTTCTGTCGCTTTGCATCAGAACTTTCTACTCTCACCAAGACGTTCATGTAGAAGCCAATGGCGACCTCTCTAATTTTATGCTCCACTTCAACCCCCACTCTTCCCGGATCTGGAGTCTAAAAAAACAAGATTGCAACTGTCTCCAACACTGGCCACATTGTGAAAGAATGGAGACGTCTGCATCTTCTTCTAGGATCCTTTACTCACTAGATCTTTGTCTCCAATATGCCTCTTCTTGAGAACAAATGGCATCTAGGCTTTCTCGTGCTACACACAACTCTCCTAGTTACTCGTTATTTAGGTCCCCTTCCAATGCTTTGATGTTGGTGAGGACCATCTCCTTAGTTATGGGTACCTCCTTCCCTGGCCCATCCCTTCATTCATTTGTTATCTCTTTGTTAGTCTTTTAATATTGTCACTCCAAATTCTGCAGCACTAAGTTTTGAATGTGGGGATCATCCGGCTGTGGTGAATATATTCTAAGTATCCTCTGGAAAAGTGACATCTTATTGAATTGCAATATCCTTTGGGGAAGGAAATCCTCTATAGGAGAAAAAACTGGAGTGTGGTAGTAGGCACACTTATGAAGATACAAGAGGTTTTCCTTGAGACCTGTCTTCCCTGTCCCATGGCACTAAGACCCTTAGTTTGGCCAAGATAAGCCTCCTATCTTGTTAGTGATCGGATCAACAGTTTACCACTGGTTGGAATGTGCTGAAGCTCATGATGATTAGTTATAAGGTTAAAGTCCTCGATGTCCCTATCTAGTAGTAGTACCCAGCCTCTATGCACATAGGTATATCTGGTGACGTCAGAGTCCGGATCCAAAACCAACTGCATGCCCCACCTCAGACTGAGTGTTAAAAATTATTCCGAGAAAGTATCTAGCATCTCAGCTCTATTAGGGCCATATATGGATGAGAAAACTTGGTCCTATCTGTCTGGTCTCCTACTCACTATAATGGATGTGGTTAAGGCTCCTCCCACACCCGTAATTATGGATTTGGCAAGATTAACACCTAATGGAATCCCACCTACTCGGCCCTCAGCCAGTTTGATGCATGACTATTTGGTCTATGCAACTGAAACTAATTGTGCGCAACCAGTATCATTTACTAAGTTTGGAGTGCCCTTGCTTCCTATGTTTCCTGAGGATAATAAAATAGATATCAATAAGCTTGGCATTACAACTGTAGAAGTTAACCTATGTGAAGCGACCTGCTGTGAAGAAAGTTTCTTATCAAGTTAATCTAGAAGAAAATCCAGCAAAGTAGTGAAGAATGGACCTCTTTATCAGCTTGAAGAAAGTGTATATAGCATGGTTGTAAGTCACATGTCTAGATAACAAACATTTTAGTAATTAAAATGCTTTTAAAGTTGATTCCAATTTCTTTGATGCAAACACTATGTTGCACAAGAATTCAACATTTCAAACCCTATGTTTTCCTTAACTTGGAGAAACTGTATGTAGCATTGGTGAAAATTACATGTCTAGATAACAAACATTTTAGTCATTAACATGCTTTTAAAATTGATTACAATTTGTTTAATGTAAACACTATGTTACACAAAAACTAAACCTTTTCAAACCCTATCTTTCTCGACCATTGTGTTCTTAAGCCTCCTTTATTCTTGTGTTTTTAATTGGGTTGAGACACAATTACAATCTATTTTGTTTTATTCCTTCTATTGTACTATATTTTTGCCCATTATTTCTTAGCTATATACTTTAATTGGTATAATAATTTAAATCATATAATTATGTTGTATTATAGTCCCCAACATATTACTTATTGTTTTAACTACCTTTCAGACATCTTGTTATACATTTTTTAGGGTTTATACTTTGTAGGATGATTTGGACGGGCCTCACTCGTGGTTGATTTCATGAAATTAGGGTTTTTGGAATGGGATTTGGTAATTTGTATGCACTGTGAGTAAATTTATGGCACCTTCTTGTTATGCTTAATTAATCTGGTATTCAACCAAACTTTAGGGTTGGTAAAATGATTTGGCTGGCAGATGCTTCATCTTGGTTGATTTTGTTAAACTAGGGTTCGTGGAACAAGATTTTTTTTGGGTCATATATGGGTATTTTGGTGAATTGGTGACCTGGGTGGATTAATTTGTGTAGGAAAGGCTTAATATTGGTTGTTTTAGCAAAGCTAGGTTTTTGGAATGTGGATTCGGTAATTTTCATCCTTACAATGTAGGATTTTGGTAACAGGACTTGGTAATTAGAAAAGGAGTAGGTGGCCAGGAAATCTGGTGTTATGAGGATGATTGAGGAGGGATCAATGCCGCAAACTTTTCATGAATCATGACTGAGGGTTGCTCCCCTGTTGGTTTATTTGATGGAGACACTCAAGGAGGATATTGATTCCGGTGGTGGCGATCTCCATAAATGAAGGATTTGAGCTTAATTTTATGGTCTTAAGAACTATTGTTATTGTTTGGTTGATGGGGGGTGGGGGAGAGCTATGGATCTTAACGGGTAGATTGATTCACATGGGAAATGTTTCATATTTGTTAATTTGGTAAAACCATGGTGACCTGAATTCACCATTTTGATAGAGTTCCACAATCCGGGAACGCCGATCCGGGATCACACATTCCACCATCAGGGAACCCGTGTTCCAAAACACGGAATGCCGACGAATTAGAACGTGGAATTCTACATTCCGACAAGGGAATGCATCATGTACTTGGATTTGCAGCAAATATTTTAAAGGGAGGAAGATGATGTTTTTCTTTTAAAGTTTTTAGAGCCTAAGACTTCCTACTTCTTTTTAAAAGACATGGGTTTCTGAATTGGAATTTGGTAATTTATATGCATAGTTTGGTGACAAGGGTTTGGTTGATTTGGACGGGAAAGGTGTAATCGTTGTTGATTTGACGAAACTAGGGTTTCTGAAATTGGAATCTAGTAATTTGTATGCACGGTCTGACGATTTTCCTAGGATTTATCTGACGGAGATGGTCGAGGAAGATATTTACGTAAGGGGTGTCGGCTACAGAAATGAAGGATTGGTTAGCTTAATCTATCTACGATCTTTATTATTCTTCTTAAATTTGGGGATTTTACAATCTGGATTAGGGTTATTGGTATGTTGAATTGTGTGGAAGGTGCCATTTTCTTTTTATTACCATGAAAATATGGTTTTTAATTGAATATTTGGTCTGCATTGTTGGTACGGAGTTCAATTTGGGTATTTAGCTTTCTGGATTAGGTTTCTTGGTTGATTTGGGTGGGAAAGGCTTCAACGTTACACATTTACGAACCTTGATATTATGCGATCTGGGATAAGGTTTGTAGGCTGATTTGGGTGAAAAGGTTTCGCCTTTGTTGATTTCGTAGAACTAGGGTTTATGATGAAATTTTGGTAATTTGTATGTTTATGGGATAATTTTCGTTTCTTCTTTTGTGTATTTAGTTTGGGGATTCGAAGATCTGAGTTAGGGTTGGTGGGTTGATTTTTGTGTAAAAGGCTTCATCTTTGTTTGTTTCATAAATACATCTAACTAGATTCCAAAGGGACCAAATACATTTTTGTTTGTTTCATAAACACATCTTTTGCAATGGGTCATTTCTGAACATATAAATATACATACAACTAAGGGGGCGTTTGGTACGCGGTATTTTTTTATTCCCGGGAAAATTTAAGATGGGAATCTATTACCACGTTTGTTTGGCTTGTAAAAAATTTATTCCCGAGAATTATAAATACCCGGGTAAATAGTTTACCCACAAAACATAGGAATTCTATCCCTTGAGAATAGGTGGGTATTTTTTTTTTTGCCCGGGCAAAAAAAAATTTGTCTAATTTTTTTCCTTCTTTTTTGATCAATTTTGATTAGTTTTGAACATTTTTTCTTTTTTTGTCGTTTTATCGCTTTTTTGTCATTTTTTGTCGTTTTACCAATTTTTTGTCGTTTTAAGCGATTTTTTGTCGTTTTTAACCCATTTTTTGTCTTTTTTGTCACTTTTTGATTATTTTTTGTCGTGTTTATCTTTTTTTGTCGTTTTTACCAATTTTTTGTCGTTTTAAGCGATTTTTTATCGTTTTTACCCATTTTTTGTCTTTTTTCACTTTTTGATTATTTTTTGTCGTTTTTACCCAATTTTTGTCCTTTTTGTCGCTTTTTTGTCGTTTTAAGCGATTTTTTGTCGTTTTTGTAGCTTTTTTTGTTGTTTTTACCGATTTTTAGTCATTTTTTGTCGCTTTTACCGATTTTTTGTCGTTTTTGTCGCTTTTTGGTTATTTTTTGTCGTTTTAACCGATTTTTTGTTGTTTTTAACCGATTTTTTGTCGTTTTTAACCAATTTTTTTTTGTCATTTTTTGTCGTTTTAACCTATTTTTTGTCGTTTTTACCGATTTTATGTCATTTTTGTCGTGTTTTGGTTATTTTTGTCGTTTTTACCCTTTTTTGTTATTTTTTGTCGTTTATACATTTTTTGTCGCTTTTTGGTCATTTTTGTCGTTTTAACCGATTTTTTGTCGTTTTTCATCGTTTTTGTCGTTTTTTGTTATTTTGTCGTTTTTACCATTTTTTTTTTCGTTTTTACCGATTTTTTGTCGTTTTTACCGGTTTTTTTATATTTGTTCATTTTTTTCGTTATTATTATTTTTTTTTTCCCGGGAATATTTATATTGTCACCAAACATGGGAATGTAATTTTCCAGGGAATTTAATTCCTTGGAATTTGATTCCCGGAAATATAGAATTTCCGGCTATATAGTATTCTGCATACCAAACGCCCCCTAAGATCTAATACATCATAATTTAGATATGTATCCATGTGTATTAATGTACACTGTATGATCCTAAATTTTCAAAAGGAAATGTCATATATCCGAACTTGTCATGCTAGTAGCCCTTTAAAGTAATCCCTCTGGAGACAATATTAATTAACCATTACAGAGGAGAATGATTGAAATATCCTCTTTGCATCTTGAAAGGTTAAGCATCGTGTCTATTTGTTCTTACTCACGCCCGGCATCTCTGCAGCTTACTCCTACTGATCCCAAACAATTGCCAGTCAAGGAGCCTCCTTGCCCACAAGTTTACGTGACAAAGGAAAAGCAATGGTCATGGTCAAAAATTGGTTCTTAAAGTCATAGGAGTTAAGTTAGCAAGCCGTTCATGCCCATGGCCAAGGGACTACCAAAAAGTGGCAGATTTCTCCCAGAAGTTGAAGATAGCTTTTGGCCTAAAATAGCAAAACAAGCCAAACCCAAGTTACCCAGTCTTAGTGGTCGACTACCAAAAAACGTGACTGAAACCAATCAGAAACAAACAAATGGTACAACTGAGACTTAATTTGGTTCAAAAAGGGCCTCATTTTCACCTCAACCTGTTTAACTTCACATGATAGCTTAGTTCTCATTCCACCACTTTCAGCTTATTTCCCACTTTATTATCAAGTATTTCCATCATGCACCTTAAGAGGTACTGTTATTTTACTTGAGTAACTAGACTAGACATATATATATTACAAGGGACCAGAGAGCTCCTCTTCACTTCATCCACCAAGCATAAATCGAGTATGTTGCATACATCATTCAGTGTTAATTATACTAACTGATTAAATCAACCATGATATCCCTTGTCCTAGGAAGCACGGGAACCTGAACCTGTAAGCAGTTGTCATACCTGTGTTTGATGTGTGGCAAACACCAACACTCCTAATAGGCATCTCCCAAACATGTCAGCAATAATCTATGTTCACATCATGTATTACCGTGGTGGCTATCCAACACTTATTGGAGACATGTCCAACAATCTAGCCACGACTAATTTCTTGGGTTAATTGTTGGGCTTACAAGTTCATTTTTTGTCATTTTGACTGGATTGGCTCTGGTGTGAAATCAACTCACCCGTATTAGAGAAGTTAAAGAGAGAAACATGATCAGATGAGGAGTGAAATAGAGAGAGGAATTCCACGAGATAAAAGAAGAGAGGTTTCAACATTACTTAATACCATTGAGGATTGTACGGAAGATATTGACTTCCTTGTCTGTATTTTTTCCCCTAAATTTCCTTTCTCCTTTTTCTTTCTCCCTCTCTTGTTTGACCTGTTTCCTTTACTGTTTTTTCCTGGCAAGTAATTATAGTTCTGCGGCTTTAAAGATTTGCTTGTTACGTTTGAGATGGTTGCATCAGTGGGAGTGCTATAGCAGCTTGATCAACTTTATGCATCAAATAGAGCATTGTGTCACCCACTCTTCTGCTTTTTACAAATTTGTCTTCTAACATCATTTCATGCCTAAGTCTGTTTTTATACTCATATCCTAATCCCCACATAATAACATTCCATATACTATCTCACTGTAAGTAACTTTAGTTTGTTATCCTCCAAGGTTGTACTTAACGATGAAGTGTAAGTACAAATTTTCTTCACACACTGCTTTGTGCCAAAGTCTAAGCTTGTTGCCATGCTTCATACTCTAATCCCGGCATAATAACTTTCCATACACTATGATCTTACTGTAGGAAACTTTAGTACATTTCCCTCCATGGTTGTACTTAAGCATGAAATGTAATTCTTGTCTAGTCAAATATTATTATATCACAACTAATGTGCATAACATCACTCTGTCCCCAAGGGTTCCTCCTGACGCATGGAGTATGCTAAAATACTATATTACTTGAATCACCAAAAGCTCTCTAAATTCACCTTATGTCGCATCCTTGAAAACTACAATGTGAAAGTTCAAAACATGTAATTTCAACCAAAATCGTTCTACGCTACCTCCAAGTTAATAAAAGAACAAACTTTCTTACAGATTAACTTAACACTGACTTGAAAGCATACCTCCTAGCATAGGTTCACTTCTACAATCACAATATCAAGCTTATCTATTGTTTTATCCATTTATCTTTCTCGCCTAGGAAGTACATATGCTGCAAATTTGGCGATGGTCATATATTGTCATTTTCCTATCTGTATCAGACACAACAAAGACACTCCAAAATGCATTAGGACAGGACAACAGTTAAGTGTCTTATTATAGCAATCCTAAGTTACATCAAAAGATGTGGCAAGTTTAAAATTTTGTTCATAGAAGCGTTCTCGTACTATCTATGATTGGAACAAAGCCTGAACATCAGAAGAGAGAAATATCCCCGATTGTGGCACCAAATTAATACATTCAAATAACTTATTGGATGGAGTTTTGAATTCATTGATCTGGTGATCCAGTTTAGTCTTGCTACTTGCTAGGTTGATTTTAGATGTGAAAGTTTCCATCATTCTTCATTTTCTAAATCTAAGTTTTCTGATTTGGGAATTCTGTAATCTGGGGTTGCCTAAAAGTTTGTAAAATTAAAAGTTTTTCCATGTGGTCAAGTTGCATCTGTAATTTGAATCTTCTAAATATTTTAGGAGCACTGTTTAGTTTTGATGAGAATAGTCTCTCTCTTTTATAGTTTTATGTTTGCTAACTAAAGCTCAGTCTCCTCTTTCTTGATTGGGAATTTGAATTTAGTGATTTGGTGGGACTGTTAGATCAAGGTGAGGAAAGGCCCCTTCTTTTTGTGAAACTAGGGTTTTTGAATAGCACTGTTTAGTTTTGATGAGAAGAATGTCAATATTTTATGTTTGCTAACTAAATCTCAGTCTCCTTTTTCTTGATTGTGAATTTGAATTTAGTAATTTGGTGGGACTGTTAAGATCAAGGTGAGGAAAGGTCTCTTCTTTTTGTGAAACTAAGGTTTTTGAGTAGACCTTTTATTTAGGAGCACAGTTTGGAGCAAACTATTGGTTATAGGTTTTAACATTCTACTTCTGTTTTTTTATTGAAAAAAGTCAAATAAATTACCAGTAGCTGGTAAAGTATTACTGAATTTCATTTCCTGAGGTAGAGTTTGGAAATCAGTTCAAGTCCAGCTTAGCAATCAGCCTTTAGGCCCAGTTTATACTTTATGTCCCCCTCATTTCTCCCTCCCCCAAGAAGATGTCGTCGATTAGCTGTACGCAAGTTATATAGTCCTTAACCCATCATTTTTATAGACGCGGGAGGAGCATGCCGAACATGCGGCTGAAGAAAGAATTGCGTCTGATATATGCATGGCACTTCTCCTTAGACATTATGTTACTTGTTACTAGTAGTTTTGCAATACAATCGTTGGATCAGTTGAGTTCTTGCAATTGTCCATCCTTTGGGGGGGGGGGTGTGTGTGTATATATGTAACTTTAAAACAAAGAGCCTGTTGTGCCACACTTTAGATGGTTCTTTATTATGTGTTCAAAGTTTTTTGACAACCACTTTGAGCCAATGTTATTAAAGGTCCCCCACCTTGCCGCAAAAGCCGCCTTCCTAGAAGTTTCTTGAATATGATTCAACCCAAACCATTTTAAAAGAAAAAATGTGGAACCTGACCTGAACCCAATAACTTAGAGCTATGAATAAAGTTCTCATCTCCGACTCTGACATCCATTGCAAAGCACCTTCCCGGTATAAACCACAAGCTTGTCTTGTCTTATGTACTAGAAACTCCTAAGTTTAGTCTTAAGATCCTTGGCTCATCGCCTTGAGGCCCCCGCTAGACATTTTGGTCCCCATCACTTTGCCACCTCACATCTCCTTAACAAGCTCGCTTTGAGCTTGAAAACCATCAAGGTTCTAGATAACCGATAATGGCCATAGAGAGATTGGGGTTGCCACAAGGGATAGTGTATATATATGACAGTGTAGCGCTAAGTATCTGAAGATATGAGCAAAAGTATCTGAAGATATGAGTGAGAAGTATATAAAGATATGGTCATGTATTTGTATAGTGTTGTAATTTTGCTCAAATACGATTTATTCGATAAAGAATCTGATTGACATAAAATTCTTGAACTCTAAGATATACATTAGACTTAAAAAATGACATTACAGCAATAAAAGCATGATTATTAAATTACTAAAGCGTCGAACTCATGTACTATATATGTGATGATTCATTTCCTTCTATATTACTTATGGTTAACTTGCTTATGTGATTTTTGACATATTGTTTTTAAAAAAATTTCTAAGACTTGGTAGTTACTATGGGGGCTTTTACTAAGATCTTGCAAGTCTATATCGGATTCTCATATGAAGTTCTCTAATTAAGTTAGACTTTGAAGAAACTATTTGTGATGAATTTATATCCAACAATCAAATTAAGAAATCATACTCAAAGAATAGAAATTTGAAATATAATATTAAGAATAAGAGATGTATCGCATAATAATTTAACAATCGACCACAAAATCAATATAGTGGCGATATATCTCTATATTGGCCATTTGACGGCTCTATCTGCCTGTATTTTGGTCGATGTTCTGCTATAGCAGACCACAACATTGGTCGTTATTCCTCGATCCTTTATTTCTATACCATATTGCTATATCTGGTGTTATTAAAGGTGTCCCTCCCCGCCTTAGGCGGGTCATTGTTCCCCAATCCTTTATTTCTATACCATATTGCTATGACCAGTCTTACTAAAGGCTTCCTCCTCGCCTTTGGCGGCTGCCTGGGTGTTTCAAATGTTTTGTTGCCTCGCTGCCTTATGCAGCCACCTCAAACCACTTTGACTTGGATATGACCCGACCTATGTCTTCTTCTTTTTCTTTGAATTTGGATATGTACCGGACCAGTAACTTAAAGTTACAAATATTATTATTGATTTAATATATAAAAATTAAAGAGGAAAGTAACATTGGCATTCCCCTTTGCTCTCTTAGTTTCCTTCACTTTCGTCTTTCCTAGCCTATCAAATTTCATCTCCGAGTGTGACATCTACTACCAAGCACCAGCAAATAAGGTCTTTCTCTCGGTCTTCCTCTCTCTTTATATATTCTTCTTCTCATTGACTATCTTTGTGTTTTTTTGTCCTCTCTCTCTCTCTCTCTCTCTCTCTCTGTATTATATATATATATATATATATATATATATATATATATATATATATAGTATGTCAAGGTTAGTGTTATCTTTCTTAGCAGTTTTTTCTTAATTGAATTCTTTGTGCAGTTATGGTGCAGTTGATGCTGAAGTCTCAAGCTTGTATATGTAGATACACAATAAGATATGCATGCCATGCTTATAGTTTTTAATTATATATTTATCATACCTCTTGGAAGGCAACCACAATATAACATTCAAGCTTGTCTCAATTTTCATACTACAAGCCCTTCTGTAGGACTTCCTTCCGCTTATGTCTTCCACCTTTTCTTGTTTGTGATGATTACGATGGGTGTGCGCTCCCTGTGTTCCCCTATATGGAACCTGCTCCCCCTCTTCCCTTCCCATCATGGCATACACGGTAAGCGAGTTTTAAATTGAAAATGAGATTTCCAAGGCCTTTTGGTCTTCATCGCCTCGCTTCCTTGCACCAGCTTAATAAGCTTGGCTATAAATATATGATATTAGGAGAAAACTATGACGGTCACAACAACCTTTATATAAATTATATGGAACAAAGAAGGCTCAACAACCTCATCTCTTATGCAGCTCTTCGACCCCATGGTTAGCTCTCATCTAGTCGCCTTGTCATTTCTCCTTCCATGACCAGGCAAGTCACACTTCTATCTTCTTCAACTCTCCTCTCCACCGCCACCGCCACCGCCACCGCCACCACCATCACCATCATGACATTCTCAATACTTCCAATCTTACTGGACATCCCTAGTAACTTCATATTTGTATTTTTAAACGGAAAAAAATTCTAGAAAATATATATATTAACATAATTTAGGCTTTCATGTCTATTGCAAATTCTTCAATGCAAGCACTTTATTACATAAAACTAAACCTTTTTCGGAACTGCATCCCAACTTTTTTTGTGTGTTTATTATTGATTGAATAGTTGAGACGTGATTACATGATTTTCTATCATATCTTCCATTTTATTCCTTTTGTTGTACGATAGAACTTGTCTATTATTTCTTTGTTACTACACTTCAGTTGTACAATAATTTAAATCATCATGATTATTGTCTTATACCCCCTTATTACGTTCCGGTTCCATTGAACCAAAAGTCCTCATTGGACGTGATGTCGTATAAGGCTAAATTGTACTTATACAAGGCATGAAACAAGGTCGTTGCAGCAAAAATAAGTAGAAAAATTGATAGACAAAAAAAATAATATAAAAACTATTCTCTTTATTGATAATTTGCAGCAAAATACAAATGCGCTCCATGGCCAACTGAATTAGGCCAACTTGTCTTACAATCATGGAACTCATACAAAGAACAATGTCCTTACATTATGTCTTTTATAACAATAGATAACATCTTCAAAGAAAGCTTCAACTTGTCGAAGAGCTCCAAAAGTCTTAGATTGTCCAAGTGATTCTCCCCACCTGTAGGAGGGGGGATCAGTACATTAGAGAATGTACTAGTGAGCGGAATCAACCCGACTCACCTAAATCAACATAGTAATTATGTGAGAACATATAAATTTATTATGTAAATCTTTATATTTTTTCTAGGACCGGTTAACAATTTATTATCAGAAATATAAACTATAACACATCACCATTCAAAGATTCTTACCCTTAGCCCGCCTTTCTTCCTTGCAAAACAAGAATTAGAATGTATATAAATTGGATTTTCCATCTCTGCAAAACAACACATTAGAGTTAACAATATAAATGTCACGAGTTCGTCCCTGCATCAATGGGTTAGGTCTGCAAAATAGTTGTCATTATATGACGGTCACTAGTGATACATCATTCTTAACTATTTATGGTAAAACGATAATGTGCATAAGTTGTCTATGACCATACATGCATATGCAACTTAGCTATAAAACATAACATGCATGACAACAAAAACCTGAAATACTCTTTGTATCAACATATTCTCATTTTAGATATCACATTCCTCAAGCCGTAGCTCGCAAACCACCTTCCCAATTCAGGGTTCCTTAAGCTTGCAAACCACCTTCCCAATTCAGGGTTAATACAACTGGTGACTCAACAGTCCCAAAATATCACCGACGACTCAACTGTGCCAAAATATCACTGACGACTCAACAGTCCCAAAATATCACTGGCGACTCAATGGTCCCAAAACAATCCATTTCTATAGAACAAGAAGTCCGATAACATTTCAATCTCTACAATTTTTCTTGTTTAACAATAGATTCATTTATTCTTCGCCGCTTACGTATAAACCGACATGAATTTAAGCATACATATGATTTCTTTTATCTCGTTTCTTTTATTTTAGCATTATCAATCTTATAGGAATATAGCAATAAAGACTAAGAAGAGTTCTTTCTATTAAAGAGTGAAGATAAAGAAAAGCAAGATCAAAACCACTTACTTTTGTCAAATTGTCTTTCCGTCCTGTTCATATGGATTACCCGATTGATTTCTCCACATGAATCCAACCCCAAGTTCCAACTAGGCTATTCAAGTCAACAAGCCAATACAATGCCACCATGCATTACCCTCTTACCTATTATTATGTGTGTTTTATCTAGTTTTTAAACATCGTGCATCTTAGGCTTTGTTTCATATTACATGTTAACTTTCCTTATTGTGAACACTCCCTAGAAACTCACTATTTGTGTATTGGTCCATGTAAACTTTGAGCTTAGTGGGATATAAAAGTGTAAACCCTCAAGCAATCCTTGCTCCAACAAATCAAAAATATTCTGAGTTTACAGTGGTAACATGGTTAGCTCCAGCCGAAAGGGTATCACTGCATTTATTCCTGGTGGGTTGATATCTTGACGAAGAAGAGGCAGGTTACAAGGAGACTGTTTGGCTCCTGTGAATTAAAATTCCATTAATTGATGGAATTAAAAATCATTTTTGATCCGTTTGGCATTAGGAACTTTTCCCTGGGATGCAGTTGTCCGGATTTTTCATCTTTCAAAGTTTACGCTGAGGGGGACAGATTTTCCTCCTGAGCACAGAATTTTTCTCTCTGGTAGCATAAGTGCTTTCTCTGTATGTTTAGTACTTTGGATCTTTTTAGTCATTTGTATCTCCAAGGGGATCCAGTGTCAAAGTTTTTTATATACACGATATGTGATGCATTATTCTTTTGAGTTTTTTTTTTCTCCAGCACTATGTGATGCATTATCCAGTGTCAAAGTTTTTTTTTTCTTTGAGTTAGTATAGTAAATTGTAATTGTTCTTATGCTGCAGCTTCATAAGGAATTTTATTAGAGTCGCATCTTGTTTTCCTGCACATATATGAAATGTTCTTGGAGTACAAGCTGAGGGATGGTAGATGGTTCTGGTTATAGTGGAAGCACAAAATAGATGAGGGCTTTTCTTTAGGGATTGCAGGTGTGTAGAATGTGGATATTATTGGTTGGCAAAATTTTAGCCTTTCTTGACATGGCAATTCTATAATGTAAAGCATTTTAGAGATTGTGGCAGCTCAATGGTTTTGCAAATAAGTTCAATATTTTTTGGGTATCAACTATCAAGATTAGCTGATTTGATAATTTTTGGGTGTCATGTCTCTGATTCAGGGACCCAGATCCCCCACCTTTATTTTATTGATAAAGTTACTGCTTGCTGCAATTGATCAGTGCACACATTGGGTTCTTTTTGAGATCTAGGAGATCCCAAACCAAACTTCATTTATAATGAGTGAAACTAACAATCAGTTCACCATTGGACACAATCACAACTTGGAGAACATGAAACTGTAAACCAACAGGGGTCTAATCATCCAACACCACCTAGGCATTTCCTCCAGTAACACCCAAAACCAGATCTCTATACCAAAAGAATATAAGAGAATCAAACTTATGTAATAATGGGTCTTCTGACAAAGATGAATGGTTAAAATTTCTTAGGTTTCTTTAGATCCAGAGGCACCAAATGACTGCCATGAGAGGACGAGCCTAGAAAATTCTTTGTTCTGAGATACAAAGCTTAAGAACATAAGGGATGACAATTTGTGCATTGGTTGATAGTCTTTTGGTTGGGTTCAGCATTGTTAATGAAAGTATTGATGCCCTATATTCTTGACAAGAATCACTAAATATAAATATGTGTAGCTGGATGTGGTCACTGCTTTTATACTGTTTTCATGGCCGTATGTTTCGATCAAGGTGCGAAAAGTCAGTTTTCAGTATTGGTTTCAGGCTCTTACTATGAGTATATATAGGTTTTGGCAGTTTGGGGGCTTCTGGTGGTTTTGAATCGGTCGGTTTCAGTATCAGTTCAGACTCGGTCGGTTTCGGTATCAGTTCAGACAATACTGGAAGTCTTGGTTACGATGAGGATCGTCAGAGATGAAACTAAGTTAGGATGGTCATCTCTTTTATTTTAAATCGAGTCCAGCGGATGGGAGAACATATGTAGAATAGGATCAGAAACCTGACCTCATGAAGCAGGATATATTGTTAGTAAGTTTATATTCAATTAGGTCTTTTCTGCTCCTTGTGGGATTTCTTGTATAATACTCTTTCCTAGCTGACAGTCTGAACAATAGAAGAATACATGTGCAGCATAGTAATTCCCTGTTATTTACTTGCAGTCAAATATTTGCTTAGATAATCTTGTATGGAATTAAATCTGATTTATTTTATTTTAACAGGTTATAGAGGTGTGCCACTGTAGCCCTAGTAGACGCAGCCCGTCTTTGAAAGTGTCTTTGCTTGTCCAAGTATTGTTCCCCTTCCAAACATTTTCATAAACCTTGTTTTAGTTTTGCTTTCTCTGTATCGACTATTTGGCAACAACTGGCAGTTATTGCAAAAATAAGCAATGTAATATTCCTCTTGGAACACATATCTCGCGGACTTCCCCCGCTGCTGCAGTTCTACGAGTGGAACTTAAATAACATTTGATCAGGTTCTTTATTGTACTGGAAACTGCACGCAAGGTGATGCATGTTCACATTTGGCATTTCTGATCGCGAAGTTGTGGTCCACTAGTAATACCAATCTTTTTTCAAATTGCATTTGTCGTGTGGTTTCTGTAAGTAACAGCTTCTACATTTGTTATAGTATATTCAAGATTTTCGGAATTGGTTACAGTAATATTGGCATTACTTTTGAGTTATTTCGGTTACACCAGTAATGTTTATTCAATTCTTTTGTTATGTCAATTCATGTTATGAATCCTTGTCGAGAGGTTGAGGGGTCCCAGTTTGTCACAGGTTGTCTTGTTTGTGCATCATTAGTCACACTTCTGCTTCTCTCGTGGAACGTTTGCCTTTTTCTTTTCTTTATTTCTTTTTTGACTTGCATTCTTGGACCTTTTTCTGAACCTTCAATATCAAAAAAAGGGCTCCTCGGCTCCTTTTTGTACAGTTTAAGAGCAGCTTTGTTACTCTCTCTCTTCTACTAGGAAAGAGAACCGCGTGTTACAAGGATAGAAGGAGATTGTACCAACTTTCTTTGTCATCTCTGGTTTTGATCTTTGCTTTAAACTAACGTTGTTGTTGTGTTGTCAACTTTTGTTTGCTCTGCCTCTTCTACTCTTTTTCTATCAGTTGGCAACGCTTTAATTTTCTACTGTTTACATCTCATTTCTACCATTTTCTGTCTCTGACAAACTTGTCTCCCTGCTTTTCTGTTGTATCAAACAATATTGAGGTTTTGCCAATGAACATGCTTCCAGTTTCCTGTTGTTGATTTTGGTGGTTAACCAATTCAAGTTACTCTCATTCTGAACTTGGTGTTCTCTTTTGGTTGTTCCCTAATAATTCTGTGCACAAATTGGATTTGAAGTATCGCAAGGCTTTCCTTCTTTTGTAGCCTTGGGTTTCTTCTATACATTAATAGGTTTTAACTTTTGTTCCTAGGTCCTTTTTTCAGAGGGGAAGTGTGAGTTGCAGAAGCCAATAATATAGACACTAGGGCCTCGTTTGGTACACTGTAATGTAATCGTAATCGCAATGTAATCAAATGAAAAAATAATTAATTGTTTTCATTTGATTACATTACGATTATATTACACTGAACCAAACCGGATCCAGGTGGCGTTTGGTATTCCGAATCCACATCCTATTATTTTTCATGGGAAATGAATTCAACGTTCTTAATACCATGTTTGGTAGGTTGGAATTATGTGATCCGAAAAATTCAATTTTTTTTTCATTCCCATACTTGATCCAGACATGAATGAGAATCTTAATTTGCTTAATTTTTTACAAATATTTTTACATTAATATCATGATGGTACCGGGGACATAGCCACCGGTCTGGAGGGGCCGCGGCTGTGCCCTTGGTTTTGAATATACATGGTCCAGTCCAATGTTCAAACTTTGTTGGCGACCTCAATGAAAGACATCTAACGTCCAAGAAAAATTCTAGCCTCACAAATTTCGGCTCGGCTCTGGACTCATTACAAACTAGTCAATTTCGGTGGAAAGTGGTGCCATCGATCAATGAGTAGATTTCTTGGTAGTCAGTAGGGCTGCAAACGAGCCAAGCCGAGCCAAGCTTTTGTAAGCTTAAGCTTGGCTTGACTAAATTAATCGAGCTCAAGCTCGAGCTCGAGCTTGATTAATTTTTTTATTTTAGAGCTTGAGCTTGGCTCGAGCTTGCCTATATTAAGCTTGAGCTTGGCTTGGTTTGAGCTCGAGCTTGGCTTGATAAGCAAGCTTGATAAACAAGCTCGATAAACTCAAAATCAAGTTCGTTAAGCTTGCTTTCAAGCTCACTCAACTTTATTTCAAGCTCATTAAGCTTGATTTCAAACTTAACGAGCTCGATTTAAATTTAGTTATGTTTGAAGTCAAGTACCTGTAATATTAACAATTTATTTATAAAAACTTAATTAAAAAAGTTCTTTAATATCAATTATTAAGGACATATAAATATATGATGCACAAATATATATATATATATATATATATATATATATATATATAATTCAACAAAGAACAAACGAGCTTCTAAACAAGCTCCTAAACGAGCTCTTAAACGAGCTTCTAAACAAGCTCATAAACGAGCTCTTAAACGAGCTTCTAAACGAGCCAGCTCCCGAGCTCAAACGAGCCAAGTACATCTAAGCTAGAGCTTGGCTCATTTATTAAACGAGCTCGAAAATGAAGCTTGAACTCAGCTTGTTTAGTAAACGAACCGAGCTCAAACGAGCTTTTATCGAGCCGAGCTTCGAGCAGCTTGCGAACGGCTTGGCTCATTTGCAGCCCTAGTAGTCAGTAGTACACTAGTACCTTCCAAATATTTTTTTAAATAATTCAAACAAACTTCGATATCAGGTTAAAGTAAATACGTTGAAGTACATAATTCTAGTATTACACAGATAATCATGCCTAATATGTGAATTAAATTAAATAATTAGCACTAGTCGTTCTGTAGTTTAATCTGAATAGTCTGGTATCCATACTTGGTGCTATATCACTCGACCTTAATTTTTAGTTAGTTTGAATTTAAGCTGAGTTATTTGTCTGCATATGAACATATCCAATATGATTCTGACACCCAACTCTAATCAAATTAGTATACTATTACCTTATTTTACCAAATTACTATGAGCATCTTGAAACTCCGAGAACAGGAAAATCGATCATTATTTAAAATCAATAATTAAAAAAAAACTAGTGGTTGTAGTAGTTTATGACATTTGGTATTAATATATGATATTATTGTAATTATAAATTTATTTATTATAATTTATTTTTTAAATAGTAAGTGTCGCATCTCCTAGATGAAAATTCTGACTATGCCACTGGATGCTACTGTTGCTTAAATTCAGCTAGTGTCTTGAGGGTATTATCGTAAATTTTTTTACAACTAATGCACCCAACCAACATTCTAGGAAAGCAAAAATATTTTCAAAGGTCCGAACTGCATCAACATCAACAGTCACATAAGCTTCAGTAGAAATTGTTTCACAAGCGAACTCAGGCCACGTATAAATATATCTGGACACAAAATTTGTGAGATTTTTAGTGCTTTCTTTTCGAATACCGAGCCGATTCTTTTTTCAACCAAGTGTTCCCTCCTTTCGTAGATGGAGTCAAAATGTAACGATTCGTGGTCAAGACGGGAGTTTGTGGCGACAAGTTACTTCCTGATTCATTAGAAAGGAACATGAAAGTGCATGAGGATGGGTCATTTTAGTCGTTCTAGGGTAGATGTATTTGTTTGGGTGGTACGTATTTCTTTGATCATAGAAAAATAGAGTGACCTAACTAACATTCAAGGAAAGAAGGGGGATCTTGAGTTTTAGTCCCCCCTCCACCTCCCTCATTCCCAATCTTAGACTTAACAAAAATGGGTAAGAACCCAAAACTCCCTGCCCAAGGCTCATCTGGTTTTAGGGTTTCTATGCTGTGTTTGCTTCTTTCCTTTTTTGAGAACTTTTTTTTTTTTATAGACATTTTACTTGAGAGTATCAAGGATCAGAACTAAGTAGCGTGTCACTAAGGTTGTATTAATGCCTCAGCATATTCCAAGTGAGTTAATAATTAGTTGTATCCTCCTATGGTTTGTACGCATTTTGATAACTGTTTTTATTGTTTTAAAAACAAAAAAATACTCCATGGGTGCTTAATTTTTTACTCAGCTTCTTCCATGCATCAGGGATGTACAATTAATTAACTCTATAAAGCAGGAAAGTGTTCTTTATTTTTAAAATAACAGAAACAATTATCAAAATGTGTATAAAATATAGGAGGTACAACTAATTAACTGGAGTATGTTTTGTTGTAGTCTCTCCCTTATCAAACTACTGGAAGCGTGACACTCCAACGGTACCGAAAATCATTGACTAATAATAGTTTGTACATATTGAGAAAAACCTACAATCATCTAAGTAGCAGAAAAAAAGGGGGGCTAGCTGCATGCTTGTGTCACATTTGTGTGGGAACTGGGAAGGATAGTGCAGTTGGCAAAAGCAGGCAAGGCAAGGCATGGCATGGCAGTACATGCCATGCATAATTCTTAGAAAAAAAGTAAGAAGAAAAAGAAGGGTGGTTCTGTGTGCAATCCACAGTGCACAACACACACATAACGATGCAAGCTTGCCCCCCATCTTTTTATTGTACCTTATGGGCATCTTCCCCCCTCTCTATGCTCTACTTCCATCTGAGGCCTACAAAATGAGTTTAAAAAAAACTAAAATGATATTTTGTCCGCAATCTAATAGTTCGGATCCACTACCAAAAATTCTTTCAATGAAAGGACAACACGTGACGGACGGACCAATACTGCACATCAATACTACGAACAACGTAGAAGCGTCCAAAATAAAAATCATAATTGGCTTTTTAAGAACATTTCTCCATTCTTCTTCTCTTCTTTAAGGGGAAAAAAAAACAAACACACACACTTGGCCCCGACATTGGATTATATAGTGTCCTAGAAATTGAAGGTAAATTCTAAAGGCACTCTAAGTTTTACTTGGAGGCCTGGGACTAGTCTAAATTTTTTCAAAAAAACTATAAGTTTGTCACTCCCATTTGTTAATTGAGGCTAGTCCAATTTCCTTCAAGACTGCCTAACACCAAGTAGGACTGCCAGCAATGTTGACAGTCCTACTTTATGTTAGAAATGCCAATAAAGTTGACAGTCCTAACATAAATTAGGACCGACAACTTTGTTGTAGTCCTACTTGGTATAAGGACTGCCAACTTAGTTGGCAGTCCTATATCAAACGTAGAGTTTAGATAGGACTGCCAACTTTATTGGCAGTTCTAACATAATAGGACTGTCAACTTTGTTGGCAGCTATCTGCTCGTCGTCCGCGTCCCCGCGGACGTCCATGCCCTCGCGCCCTCGCCAGCGTCCGCTCCACCGCTCCCTCGCTCCCTCGCGCCCCCGCGGATGTCCACGCTCCCGCCGGCGTCCGCGCCTTCACGAGCATCAGCCACTGAAGAGTTTGGAATTGTCCTCAATAAACTTGTGGGTTGGACAGTTCCAATTAATTTTTTTTTTAAATCCTGAGTAAAAATTCCACTAAACTAAACTGTCCTAAAATAAGGACTAATCCCAAGTAAAAATTAGAGTGTCCTTAAAATTTGCCAAATTGAATGGCTGTCTTTGAACAAGTGGTGGTCAGTGTAGTCAATATTGGAGACTATTGACTAACCATCTCTGTGAGAGATGAATATTAGTGAGTACTTGAGAGGGGTATTAGCTGCCTGAACTCCTATCAGTCATGTCATAAGAAATATGCTTTGACTTGAAGTGACAAAACAAACTCCCCAGTTTAGGATGTCTATTGACAAAAAGAGAGTGATGGACTATATATTTCATGTACACTGACCTAGCTGGCCTTCAAAGTGGTCCTATAGATACATGCATGTGATCATGTGATCTAGATCCTGGTTTGTGCCCTTCATCATGAGTTCTCTTGATCCCTTAATTTATTGGGTAAGCTTTTAATTAGTAACTATCATATAGTACCTCATAATTGGTTATTGACCAACTCTTTCTGGTTAGCCATAAAACTTACAACTGTCTCACCGTCTCGGAGGAGTATGAAGGATATTTCAAGTTGTTGACATGTATTTAGTCCACAATTTTGATACACATTGTAATAGCAACAAGCTAGCTACTTGCTGGCGGAGTACTTACAATCCGGGAGTTTGAACGCTTATATTTATCTTTCATTGTATCATATTACTGAAATACTAGTCTCATTTTGTAATTGGAACTTTTTTCTTTTAATTCTTTAATAAAATGAGGATATAATTTCATCTTTTCTCTCTCAAAAAAAAGGATGCTGCTATTTTGTTGGCAGTTTTGTGACTGCTGCTGGTCCGTCCGCCATGTGGCAGCCTCTTATTGGCCCATGATCCGGATTTTTAAAAGGTGGGGTTCGGTGCTAGCAGAGAGCCAATGGGTGGGAGTCACGTGGCGGCGGACCAATTGGCGGTCACATAAATTGCGGGCAAAAAAATATTTTCCAAAAACAAACTCTCGCATATATATGACATTTCACATACTTTTGACGTGCACCCAAGAAAGCTAGAATCAATATTGAAGGGAGGTTAAAGGAGAACACAATTTGTACAAGCATTCATGTCACCAGATGATTTATTTTGGTTTGCTACATATATATCTAATTAAGAAACCTGTTGTCAGTGACAACTGTGATCACTGTCCATTAGATCAGAAGTGGAGAGACACTCTAGATTTTAGCACTTGTTCATAAATACCATCTGACAATCAAACTGCTCTTTTAGGGACCATCAGTTTTAATTTGGAAACCAGCCTGCCATGGAGAGAGAGAGAGAGAGAGAGAGAGAGAGAGAGAGAGAGGGAGCTAGAAGACCCTTAAAAGAGAGGGCTTAATTTGTGACAGCGCGCATATATCTAGAGGATGCAATGCTCGTCTTTTGGCAGTGATCAAGGATCGATACATGTTATTGGAGCAGTGTTACGTGGACCTCGGTTTGTAACCAAGGTCCTGGCCCGCACGCCAGGTGTCGGACCGTTATTGGAGGGGGGTTTCTGGATTTTCGGAAGTGGGCCCTGGGAGAGAGGGAGGGGGGGGGGGGGGGGGGGGGGGGGGGGGGGGGGGTGTGTGTGTGTGGAAGGAGGACGGACACAGCTGCGGTCCCCCTCCTGCTGTCCATTTAGAGTTTTCCATATTATTAGAGTGTAATGCTGCAGTAGGACCCTAGGTCGATGACAACTTTATGAACATGACAACAAAAATTGTTCTCTATCAAGTTTTACGTGCACTCCATTCGGTATAATTAATTAGATACATTCCTTTAAGGAAATTTCT
The DNA here is from genome assembly GCA_029216955.1 of Iris pallida. Lineage (NCBI taxonomy): Eukaryota > Viridiplantae > Streptophyta > Magnoliopsida > Asparagales > Iridaceae > Iris > Iris pallida. Next base: position 2,453,149 of record JANAVB010035817.1, read on the forward strand.
ACACGCCTATTGTTTGCAAAAATTGATTAACTCTAGCATCAGGAACAGAATCCCCTTAATGCCAATATATCTCGTAATGTTCTGTAATATTAATACAAATAAAGGGACTGCGAGAGATATTGAGATACCGAACAACAAAAGATATTGAGACCATGGAAAATTTGTAATATCTCATGTAGTCTTCCGTATTTGTATTTATATTACGGTACATTACGAAATATTAAAATTAGGGAACTCCAATCCCGAGAAACAATTATTGTTTTAACTCTTTGTTTTTTTTGGGTATGCATGCATTGATACTCTAATGAACACTATGAAAGGTGGAGAAAAAGAAACTTAGAGAACTATCATATTAAGTTAGCATTCCTATAGTTAGGAACATGGACGGACACAAAAATTTAAAGGGAGGATAAACCTCAAATGTAAAAAAAAGGAAAATCATGACTTACTATGTTTTGTCCGCACTTGTTCCTTAGTGTGTCCGTCCTTTCGTATATATAGTATAAAAAATTGACTTTTTTTTTTCCGGTGCAATCAGTTGATCCCACTTGTAGCTTAGTGTATCTGTCCCGGGTTAGGAAGTAGTTTATGGCGAGATTCTCATTCATATAGACTAAGAGTTAATGTACTCTACTTGGTCTGCTGCTTATGCATTTTACTTAGGATCCTTGACAGATATGATCTACTATTAGTACCAACATGCATGCATGCTTGAAAGTCTCAGAATTAGATTGAAAGTTGGAAACAACTTTCAATCTTTTCCATGAATTGATCCATCTTTCTTTAGTAAGAATGCCTACCCAACAAAAAGCACTACTGTTGCAAGTTGTGTGGTCCACTCTTCATTAATGGTGGATTGGCTTAAAGAGGATTCGTTGGTCCTTTTGTCTATTATATATGTTCTAGCTTCTATGCATGGTTTTAGTACATCCCACAAGCTCCTAATGTGCGCATTTACACTTTAAATTTGTGAGAATTACACATGAAATGTTACACAAATTAATTATATACCTATCCCGAGCTATGATAGCACCGCGTAAAGTTCTACTTTCCCCTAAGTTTTTTTTTTGGGTAGGGCGCTGCCAGCTTGCCCGCTACGGCCAGCCGTCCGCCACGTAGCACCGTTCCATTGGCAGGTTAACCGGTGTGAAATCCATGCATATGAGAGGGAGGGGCAATGGGGCTCGGCCACACAGGCGGACGGGCTAGCCCGCCTGCGGACAAGCTAGCATTTTCCTTTTTTGTACTATAGGAATAAAATTCAGTCAAGTGATGATAAATCTTATAATAGTTCAAGTTAATTTGTAGCTACAAAACCCCTGACTTAGGGTGTGTTTGGTAGGAGGAAAGAAAAGTGGGAAGAAGAAAACATTTACTCTTGTTTGGTATGAAAAAAAAAAGTGGATGAAATGAATAGTGGAGGGACTAGTTTTCCTCGTAATCTAAGGGTCTGCTTGGCAATTATCGGGGTAGCGGTTATGAGGTGTTTTTAGAGTACCGGTTATGAGCGGTTATGAGGGGTCCGATTTTGGATGGTTTTTAAGTAGCGGCTTTTAAACTAGTCCAATCCATGCTTGGTAATTCACTAACGAGCGGTTCTGAAAGTTTTTTACACGAATAAATTAAATAGGGAAGGGTATCGGTAGTTATAATTATATCTATTTTTGTGAGGATATAAATGGAATAAAAAAATAAAGCCGCTCAAAACCCGCCGATTTGGGGTGTTTACAAAGCCACCCAAAAATACATTACACCGATTTTGGGAGGTTTTTGAGCCGACGAAAACCAGTGCCTCAAAAAAATTAACAAGCAGGAGTTTTCATAAACGGTCGGTTCAAAAATACCCCAAAACCGGTGAAAACACCATTACCAAGCAGACCCTAAGAAAATCAATCATCCCAAGAGTGGAAGAAAATTGCATACCCATCTTAATTAAATTATATTATTTTAAAGTAGTTCAAAAAATTCAAATGGTAAATAAACATTGTTAGTTGAGGATACAATTGGTAAAGTTCCATACCAAACAAAGAAAAATGTATCACTTCCATTTTTCTTCCATCCTACCAAACACAAATGAAAGAAATAGTTTTTCCTTTCCATATGGATGGAAAATAAATCTCTTTCGTTTTTCTTCCTTCCACTTTTCCATCATTTCTACCAAACAAAGCCTTAATGCTTGTTTCAGAATTCCTTAGAAATTTATCAATGCAATATATATATATATACATATATATATATATATATATATATATATATAAAGCAAATGACAATATATATATATATATATATATATATATATATATATATAAAGCAAATGACCTTAGCATAGTGGTTAAGAGAGATGTATGCTCATTGTGTGTATCATCATCTCTGATCATAAATTAATTCTACACCCTTTAATTTTCTCAAGAAATTACTTTCCAAGTGAACATATATAAACTTGGGGTAAATTTACCTATAAGACGAGGTAATAAAACAAGGCAGTAAGTAGTAGTGCGCGGCCTGCGATGGAAAAGAACAGTACTTGATTACTACTTGTCCAATTGATCGGTGTAAACTTCCACCACACAATAAAAACACAGTGCCTCCTCTTCTTTTTTTTCCTTTCCTTTTCTAGGGTTTTTTGTTCATATCAAGCATCTTTCCCTTCTCATGCTGCAGATAGGTTGTGTCCAGAAAGGACTAACTCCGGTGCGAATTCCGTATCGGCTTTCAAGAAGATCGATCTCCAAGCAAATTCCTAGGTGCGTGCCGTTTCTTGAGCTTCTTTCGAGTATTAGGCTGCTATTATTTACATTTTTTCGGTATTATTGGGTTAGGGTTTTGGTTCTAAATTCATCCCAGGGATTTTTCAGAGGGAAGTTTGAGGTCAATAAGTAATTTGATAGATCGATGTGTAAGAATTGCACCATTTCCCATTATAATTTTATGAGAATATTTCCTTCTTGTGTGTGTGTTTTTTTTTTTTTCCTTTTTGACACAATTTGAAGTAATTGTTGAAGCTGATAATAGTTTTGTACTGTTACCAGCTTTATGTGCATCTTTGAATGAGCTGTTGTTGTTCTCATCATCTTAATTTCTCCTCCTCCTCCTCCTCCTCTTGATCTTATAAATAGAGTGTGTAGGTACATTTTCAACGTATTTATGTAAGCTACTAGTTCTTGATGATCTCATAATTAATCCAAGCAGTAGAGAGAGCATCGATCAGTTGAGAGTAACATCCGGATCGAAACCATCTTCTCAATGGTATATTATTGTTCTTTTTTATCATGATCTAGGCCTCGTGGTACGCTATAATATAATCGTAATTGCAATGTAATCAAATGGAAAAAAAATATTTTTTTTCTCCCATTTTACGACATTGCGATTACGATTACATTATAGTGTATCAAACGAGGCCCTAGTGCCAAATTACTTATAGTTAATAAATGTTGCATATGCTCTAGTTTAGACTTTTGATGTTTTTATTATTGTATCCACTAATTAATAGCCTAAACTATATATACATATAAGCCTTCTTATATCACTACCTTTAAGAAGTAATTGCTCATTTTTTTAATTTTTTTTCCCCCATTTTTACAAGGGAGGGATTAGTTGTTGTGTATCCATGGCATATATAGCCACCTCTAGTGATTTCTACAACTGTGTACAACTTTTGTATGTAGCCAGAAAGACTTCTTGAAGTGAACTTATAATTGGTCAAGGTCGATTCAAGATGATGAAACAAGCCTACAACAAGAAAGTTGCATATAATTAAGTACTGGTACTTCATGATGAAGCCTAAGATGATCATAACAAACTCAAGAGACAAGGATCATGGCAATGGCGGCGATATTAATCACGATAAAGCTCCGGCGACAAGTTCAAGACCGTGGCCGGGCCTAAAGAACCCGAGGATCGTTCGCGTGTCGCGTGCGTTCGGAGGGAAAGACCGGCACAGCAAGGTGAGCACCGTACGGGGACTAAGGGACCGGCGAGTCAGGCTGTCGGTACCGACCGCCATCCAATTGTACGACCTCCAAGATCGGCTAGGGGTTAACCAGCCCAGCAAGGTTGTGGACTGGCTGCTCGACGCTGCTCGTGGGGAGATCGGCAAGCTCCCTCCGCTCCAGCTTCCGCAGGGAAATCCAGCCCTTCCTCTTGCGGTCGAAAACTTCGAATACATGAACAACAGCGAACACGAACCTCGTCTCGCGACGTTGCCAGTACAGTCGACGTATTGGAGTTCGGATGTTGCTCAAAGGAGCAAACAACATCGAGAAGATGAGGAGGATGGACGTACTATCAATGGTTCTAATGGTGGTGTTCTTCCAAAAGTACTTGCCGGTCCTTCTTTAGTGTCGATGGCAGCAGTGCCATACTCTTCCTACTACCACTGGGAGGCAACCAACGCGTACTTGTCCCAGTTCGGAATCCGTCCGTCGCAAGCAGTCGAACCTCCGTGGCCTCTAGCAGCTGCACCGGACTCGCAGACGCTTCTGTGTCCGCCGCAAGGTCCGACGTCGTCGTCGTCGTCGATGTTTCCCTCCTACTTTTCTGCCTCGACCGACTTCGATGCAAAGCAGTTCATCCAGACGCAAGCTGCAAAGAGTTCTCTTCACTTTGGTGGCACCCCTGCAGTGAGACCTTTCCAATAGAATTATTATAATTAATTATAATCCTTAATTACATGCAAAGTTACTGAGAGTTTGTTTGTTTTCTTAGATATATGGAAGTGACAACATGATTTCTTCTGCACATGAGTTTAGTGTTGAAACTTGATTCCTTGAAGTGGCACTCCATATACTTCATATATATATATATATATATATATATATTTTTTTTTCCATATACTTCATATATATATATATATATATATATATATATATATATATATATATATATATATATATATTTGCTTGATATTGTATGATCACTGTTCTCGGAGAGGACCATATTGTGGCTCAACCCTAACTTGTGCTGTTAGCTTCATGAATGGAATATTGCATTGGATATCTTTTTGTAGCTTAATTTACATTTGCATGTGAACATTTCCTTTCACAACAGTCTTTTAGCTTCACTGTCCAAGTAAAGCCATCTTCTAACCTAATTAATAGCTTTATCAAGAGGGAGGAAAAAAGAAAGAAAGAAAGGGACTGACTGAATTTACGTCCATCGGATTCGTGGGTGTCACCTCACCTCGAGCGAGCGATCGGGTGCGTACGACCCGTGGACGCTCCTTGCCATTCGTGCGATGAGTGGGTGTCGCCTCATCTTGTGCGAGCGTCGAGCGGGTGCAATCGGTCCGTGTACACTACTCCCCGTTCGATGTCAGTGTCGACGAGAGGTGCATGACAATGATGAAATGTCATGCAGACATCCCACCCACGATTCCACAATATCAGAGCCATGATGAAATATGGTGTATGCTGAGTCTGCATGGGAATATATATATATATATATATATATATATATATATATATATATATATATATATATATATATAAGTTAAAAGTTAAAAGAAATTACAATAAAAGTAAGAGACTCTTGTCCTAACCCTGATGCTCAAGGTCTTTTTCGAAGCATATACTTTCATTTCAAGTGGAGAGTAATATTACTATGCACATCATTCTGTAACAAGAGGTCGAAAACAAAGAAATGAATTATTTGTATTAAACATTTTCTTAATAGTAGAATAGCAAATGACATAAAGTTTACATTTCATACTAAACAGTCTCCTCTTAATAATATAAACTTATTGGAACATATATAAAATTTTCGTATCTTTTTCTTTTAGTTTTCTCCATTGCATTTGTTGAAACAAAAGAGAGGGAGAGGGGATTGAAGTAATTGTATCACAGCACAGCTGTGTGTACAGATCCAAGGAAAATGGAAAGGAGCTCTGTAGGTAGGGTTGAAGTGTGCATCAAAAGTTGTAAGATTATGTAGCTCGAGTAGGATGTGGTCCTGTGTACAAAATAGATACATACATAGGCCTGTGGGTTTTTCTTTCATATGGAGCTGTGGTCCTCAATCTTTGGGACCAATCTCCTTCACATGCATGGTCCCAACAAGGATTTTATAGTCAAAAGTATATGTAAACCTTGGTTTTAGAGAAACATGATCCAGCAAGAATGCTAATGGATGGATGTCTACTTTGAAACCAAAACAGCTTCCAGATTTCTCCATCAAAAAAAAAAGAAAGGGAATTGCAATTGCCAACAAGGTTATTACAATATCTTCGAATCTTTGAGATGGGTTATCAAAACTATTCTTAATTTATTACCATTTAAAAAAAAAATTATGGTTACCCTTATAAATTAAGAGTATAATTTTGATAACACATCTTGAAAATTTTTGGACATTGTAAAAGACTTTTTGACAATGACATTTTCCTAGGTATGCTATTGAAGATGCAAAGACGACAACCAACTCTAATTCTGGCATTTCTTTCTCCTTTATCAAACGAAGCGCTAATCAATGTGTTCACTTCCTAGCTTCTGATACTCTTCACTTAGCTTCTGATACTTCCCACTATAGTAATTGCAATCATATGTTCACTTATGATGAAGTTCCTCATTGTATTTCTACTCATGTTCTCCAAGACATGAACTATGTACCCCCTTAACTTATTAATGCAAGTCTCTTTTCCAAAAAAAAAAAAAAAACAATGACATTTTCCAAAAGAAAAAAGATAGCTAGGAAGTGATACATGGATGGCAAAACTATAACAACACCAAATCCTTTCCATATTAGCTTTGTTGAAGTGTCATTTACTTTGTAAGATCAACAAAAAGATATATCATATTTGTTCATTGCTCTTTCTTGGTGACTATTATGATATCATGACCCTACTCTTGGAATATGACTAATCGAGTATGTCATAAGAGTAATATTTTATGTACCTCCAAAAATTCCATCTCTCCATGTCCCTCCGCCACATGACACTCCCTTATTGACCCAAGCCAATGGGGGTGGTTGGGGGAAAGACATGAGCCAATAGAAGAGGGCCATATGGCGGAGGGACATGGAGGGATAGAATTTTGGAGGTACACAAAGCATAATACCTCGAGGCTATACGACCTATGAATACACTTGTACCCACATTCATGATTGTTGCCAAGTTCTTTAATATGGTAATGGGTAGTAATTCAATACTATTACAACATATGAAAGATAAAGTTCTAATTATATACGGTTTAGTTCTATGGCGTCCGCGAGCGCACACACACACACAATATATTTCAAGGTTGAAGATTACATATGTATCTTTTGAGTAGATACTTTCACCTTTTAGTCTCAGCCTTGCAATCTAAATCCAATAGTTACATTATGTTGGTTCCATAATATCAAACAACTAGCTAGGCTGATTATCATCTCTCTCTCTCTGAATATATATATATATATATATATATATATATATATATATATATGTGTGTGTGTGTGTGTGTGTGTGTGTGTGTGTGTGTGTGTGTGTGTGTGTGTTTTTAATACATTTAAAATGTATCATTGAAGTGAGTTTAGATGACATTAGTAAAGTATCGTGACATTAATGACATTTATTATTTGCATATTTAGATGACACATGTAAAGTGTCATAATTTCGACGACACTACCTGTTATTAAAGCAAATTACGATTAGGCTAGTAAAGTGTCGCGAAATAAGCATGGGACGACACTTAGAAAATATCTCATAAAGTTCTTATATGACACTTTTGTTGTGTCATTGAAATTATATAAAAAAAAATCTATGACACCTCTAGATAACACTCAAAAAGTGTCATGAGAAGTCACTAATTGTGATGCCCCGACCCGGAATCACCCGAATCATCGTCCTCGCAGGGGGCGTGATGCCGCACGAGCCTGGAGTTGCGCTCGTGCAAGACAAGATGACAAGTTCTCAAATGGTTATCTTTGAATTGATATTAGCAATGAAAGAAAAACAGAGTATACAAAATAATTTTCTTTATTGATATTCGAACTGAGATTACAAAGACTTTCGATATCCCAACAATATATGCCAGATTGGCTACAACACTCAGGTTCTCTCTTACCCACAAATAATTTTCCCATTCCATACATCATGCCTTCTATATCTCGGCCGTATCAATCATGTTGCAAGTCCGAGCGTCAATGCGATCGCACGCTTCAATACGCTTCGGCATTCCAAGCCTCAACGCATTCAAGCGAAGCTTCGCTGCGAGCAATCTATTCCCTACACCCTGCATGGAAGCTGGTGGGGGATCAGTACGTTCGTTCTCGCATGTACTGATAAAAGACCAACTTTCTAAACCGATATTTTAGTATTTATGTTGAATCATGCAACTTAGCTTATGATCTTGCTATATTCTCCTTAGGATCGATTTTATGGCATATTCAAAAGCGTAAAAAATGTTATCATGGCAAGCATGTTATTCAAATTGAATAGGCAAGCAGGCAAGCAATCACGTATTTGTTTCATGGCGCGACTTCTTACCAAGTCGATGCACTCGCCCTTGCACTGACGCAAGGTGAATACGCCCCATTCCTTCCCTATCATGTTATAAGTGCTCTCTATGCAGGATCTATGTGTGCGGGACACATACGTGCATGCACTTTCAACCCATCGTTCCTTAACTATATGATGGTCGTTGGCGTATTCGCGCCAAAATGGACTAAACGTGTTTCTCTTTTCTTTTTCTTACTTTCTTTTCTTTCTCGAATTTGGATAGCCCGACGTTTCACGGGTTGGGTTGCTACCCCAACAACCGAAACATACCACGTGTGCCTACCATCATTTGCGGCTTTTCACATCTATAACCGGGTGCTAATCGGACTTTACAGATGTGCGCCCATCAAAGATTATATTTCTCCTAGGCCGAACGGTCTCGTTGCCCCGGTGCACCCGTTCGGAGGGAACGTTCCGAGCACGAAAGATTATCACAATTATCTCAAGTCCGTTCGACCATGCAACGCCCTATTTTTAAACAACCAAACATAGTCTTGAGCCCGAGACTCAGACTTTATCAAACAACCAAACATAGTCTTGAGTCCACGACTCAGACATTAACATCTCGTATTTCTTCCATTAACTTTCCATGTTCTTATATTTCATACTTCGTTTCAATGTTCAATGGCATCATGTCTCAACTTAATGTTCGTCAACCGAACGATCCGAAGGTCCCGAACACCTTTCGAGGCATCATACTACATCCGATAGTTCCGCCACATTCATGCCACAACTGTATTCTTTCGCAACGAAGTCATCTTTTATGATCTCGTGCACGTAGGCACGTTTCGACACATTTATCATCTTTTTCTCGCGTCGTGCACTTGGTGCACGCATCAAAGCCGTAATTCCATATTCTATGCCTTAGTGTTCAATGTTCGTGGCTTGCACGCTAGGGTGCTCGCTAGGAGTGTAAACGAACCGGACGGACACGGACAGTCCACTGTTCGTGTTCGGTCCGTTAATAAAAATGAGTTCAGACGGACAGACACGGACAGTTCATTGTTCAAGTTCGGGCCGGACGAACACGGACAACCACTGTTTTTTAATTCAATCGGACGGTCCGCGGACAAATTAAATATATTACCAAAAGTTATTATTTTATCAAGATACCTTAATAGTTGGTTCAAAAAATCTAGTTGAAAGAAAATACAATTAAAGGTTATAGAATACAACAAAAAATAGTAAAAGGATAACAAAAATCGAGACGAGACAACAAAAATTTGATACAAAACCAAAATATTATGACATAATTGATACAAAACCAAAAGAAGTCTCCACTATCGGACTATTCGCGGACAAATTCGGACCGAACATGGATATGACCGTGTCCGGGTCCGATTTTTAATCGGACCAAAAAAAAGTCCATGTTTTGTTCGTTAATGAATCGGACGTTCCGCGGTCGAAACATTTATCAAGCCGGACACGTACGAACAATGGACTACTTTGTCCATTTTACACCCCTAGTGCTCGCCTATTGTCTTTCAATGTGCTAGCCTTTCTAACTCGTGCGTGAAGGCACGGAATGGTTCGTGCACTAAGGCACTCGTCGAATACAGTTATCCCATGTTCTTACGGCTTGCGCACCGAGGCGCTCGCCTTTACAATATCCAATATTCCATAGCGAATCATGCATTTGATGCACGTTTTATTTCAATTGTTCTAACTAGTCTTCGACATACACTAAGATTTATCTCCCGATCGGACCACGTCCGTGGCGTCGATAGGTTAACTTAGCATACAATGATATATTTTGACTTAGGCATGAAGGAGTAAAAAGAAGAGTCAATCCTCCCACCTTGAGTCGATACGCCTTGTCGTTTTGCCGAACCGATGCGGCTCGATTTCATAACTTCGTTGCACGGCCAACTCTCCTGACTTACTATTCGAGCACTTCATGCTTCATTGAATTATACGTCCGCTTTGGCTTACCGTGTCCAAGTCCTAGCCCGTTGCAAGGCGGTGATTTGGCTTTTGTGGACCCGTTGCGAATGAGGCAAAATGTCGACCTCTAATATTTTAGCGTAAATGGATAGCCTGCACATGAAACCAATTAAAATCAATACTTGCATCTATTCGAACTTGCACCTTGGTCGATTCAATTTCTTAGAATCTTCGATTCATCTCAACGCACTTATCCTTCGGAACAATGCTGTCATGACCCACACTGTGAGGGTACGAGAGCGTAACAACGCCCAGCCTACGCCGCAGTGTCGGCGGTAGAATGCTGTTCTAGGTCATGAACTATAACTAACATAATATGAATACTCTCCATAAGGAGGCCAACACAGAGGTACAACTCAATCACAATCTAGAGAGATAGGATATGGTACGATAAAATAGATAAGAGAATCCTCAACTGAGGTACAACAGAAAAGAAGTACAAGTCTCAACATCTCTACAATATACAACTCTGAAACCAAGACAACAGCTAAACATGAAAAGAAATAGTCTAAGCTATCTACACTATACAAGGTATCATCCTGAGCAGCTTCCTGAACCTCCCCAGGGGTCTAGGTCACGAGTGTCATCTAGGCAAGCTCCAAGTAAGGGTGCAGGATTTCTCGTCATCCTCTGTAAAATTTTCAACAGGTCCAGTCAGGACGAGAGCGAGCACAAAATATCTCACGCAGTTCATAACGAGTTAGGAGATATAAAGCATTCAATAGAGTAAAGTACATAAAATGCTGAAAGAAGAAGATATATGAAAAATAGTAGAGATTTGGTAACAGAAAATATCTAAATATGATAAGTAAGACTGTAAGGAACATGTGATTTAGAGCACAATATGGTTATGTAAACGGGTTAGGTTATACAATAAAATGGGACTCCTTTGTACGTGGGTGTACAATGGACATATACAATTTCTTATACAATACGATTGATCACATAACCATTTTCTACTCCCCCTTCCCAATCAATACACAAGGATCCAATTCAGTTACGTTACCTTATACAATGACTTGTACAATGGCTTGTACAATGGCTTGTACAATGGCTTGTATAATAGCTTATACAATGGCTCAATGTGATACTGAGAGTACAATATGCACAATGAGTGTACAATGATAAGGGTATTCAATAAATACAACATGTAAGTGAAACGCACATCACAATATGTACTTAGTGAATACAAGGAGATAACATCTCAGAAGAAGATCCATATAGTACCAATCCGTGATAATGATCGTGTCAGCATCAAGTACAGTAATCTAGAGCAAGAATGTAAATCCATACAAGTATGAAACGGTCAGAGAATGTACTTGCCTGATATCCTAAGTGTCTGAAGAGAATATACTATCCGAGGAGGGATGTCTGTCTCCTATAGAACAGTACAAGTCACAACAAGTCTAAAATGATAAAATGAAGCTCTACTATGCATTCTACATGAAACTAGGTCAATCTACGCCAAAGTCAACTCTTGGTCAACTCTAGTCAACTAGACTAGTCAAACTAGGTCAAATCCTAGCCCAACAAGTCTAATAAGTCTCACTAGGCCTAACCAAGCCTAGTCTAGCAATCACACACCAATCACATGGCTATACAGGCCAAACACAAGCCATCACATTCAATATTATACATAAGAGAAAGGAAGCTAACACGTAAAGCTATGTGTGTGTGTGAACATGGAGGTGTACATGAAAAGAGAATCAACACTAGGCCATATATCTTATACCCACATATATACATGTCTATACACACATATATGTATATAACTATAGGGAATCTCTATTTATCATATTAACACATTAGCCATATATAATATATATATATATATATATATATATATATATATATATATATATATATATATATATATATATATATATATTGAGAGAGATAGAGAAGAGCATGTGTATGGTTACAATGAACCAAGAAGCAAATGAGCTAAGGCAAGCTCTCAACTACAAATACCAAACACTCATTATCCTAATACATCATGTATATTACCTTCTTACATTCATGTGCATATGGCATGATATACATACATACATATATATACCAAGTATTCATGTAGGTAAAAGGGAGCATGTAATTTAGTGATTTGGGTTGGACTCAATAATGTAGTGACAGGGCATGTTCATGAACTTCACAATGCAATGTCTGTACAAAGGATGATTGCTACAAACCCCCAACTTATGAACCATAACACATTGCCTAAAGCCTAACATATGTGTGTGTGTTCTTAGTGTCCTGTGTGTGACAGTGAGCATAAAGAGGTGGTGTGTGGTGTTATTTGTGAGGGGAAGACATGAGTGAAGAGAGTGTTGCATGAGAGTGTTACATGTGCAGGAAAACAGTGGGAAACATGGGAAATATGGAGTGAAATCTGGAAATCAGTGAGTTAACTTAACAGTGTAGCAAAGGGTCTATAGGAAATCAATCACAGGTAATAGGAGTAGGAAAATAGTGTAGTGTATATCATACAATGTGTGTGTTAACATGGAAAGAGTGATGTGTCATACATGTGTGTATATGAAAGGGAGAGGGGAGGACTGTGTATATGGGGTAAACCTGAGTGTGTGCAAGGAAAAGAAAACAGTGAAAGGAAGAAAAGAAGTCAGTGAACCAAACAATAGTTAAACAGGACCAATCTCAGGTTTTTAGGATTGAATTAACAGTGAAATGCAAGAAACAGTGAATTATAAAATAGAGAATTCCTCTCAGGTTATTACCAAAGGAGAAATCTCAGATTTTTATGAAACATGGATTCAGTTAGGTCCTAAACAGTACACCATTTCCAATTTACATCACTGCTTGAAATCTCAGATTTTTTATGAAGTTAATGAGACTTGTGAGAAGAATTGGTATCAGTCCATGAAGGACTGAAACCCATCTCAGGTTCTCAGTTACAGTTGACAGGGAAAAATGTTAAAGGGGATAGGAAAAACTGTTAATGATAATCACACCTTCGATTCACAGGTTTTAAAATGAATCAATGCATTCTTTCAGCTTTACTAACAGGATGGAAGGGAAATCAAATCAGGTTTTCATAATTTAAATCACTTCTCAGGTTATAGATAACTGAGAACACAAACTCATATAAATTCCCAGTTTAGCAATGAAATCTCAGTTAAAGAAGAACCAACTCAGTCTATACATTTCGAAAAAGAATGGGAAATCAACATATTAAACAACATTCAAAACTCAGTAGATTAGAGAGGGAAAAACAGGAATCAATTCTCAGTTCATAGACTCAGGTTCAATAACAGTTTCGAAAAAAACCAACCCAATACTAATATCCCATTTCCCAATTCCAAAAGCCTATATTTGAATTTAAATACTTAGCTAACATTAATTGTAACATGTGGGGATACATAAACAGTGAGGAACACAAATTAAAACAGGGAATTAAAGTTAGGAAAAATACTGAACCACCCCGTATCAGAAATGTATCAGTGAGCAGCAGTAATTCCCAATTCGAACCCAATTTCTCCACATTAATCCTAATCAAACATGTGATCTAAAATAACAGAGATTATACATCACATATAGGATCTAATTAGCAATTTAAAACATGATTAAACATTTCAAACTGGATAATTGCACAGAGCATCACACATATATATAAACACACAGGCTGCACAGCCATGCGTGACCAGTGCGCGTGTCCGCACGCACCCGACACGCCACCTAGTGACACAAAACTTGGGGAGTGTCACGACATATACTGCCCCTTGCTCTGTATCAAAAATCAGGCACCCACGTGCCTTGGGCAGCCCGCACGAGCACGCTGGTAGCAGGGAAGCTACAGTGCTCGTGCACGCGCGCGTGCACCCGTGTGTGCACGTGTCCATATCGACACGACCCGACACGAAAACTACCTCAGTGTCTCAAATTCGTGTAAGCGACACAAAAACCTAAATTTCTATTCAAACAAATACTCAAAATTCACACGAAATGCCCATTGGGGCATTTCATCAAACACCCTAAACTACACACTAATACGTGTCCAGTTTGGACACGAAAGGACACGAAATTTTGGGGATTCCTATTCCTATAGTTAGGCTAGGTATAGGGCTCCCTAATGATGCAAAAATAACAGAGTTCTATGGTGTGGATTTGAATATACCTATGAGTATCAAAAAGCTCCAAAAAGCTCCACAAAGAGTGCTCCTCTTGATGGCCAAATTCCTCCAAATTGCCCCAAGTCTGAGAATACTCTCCATGAACATCAAGAGAACATTGGTTAGATCATAATGGAAGAAATCCCAATCAAAAAGGAGTCCTATTGATTAAACTAGGAAGAAATTTAATGGAGGCTTACCTATTCCTTTAAGAAAATGAAGAACTAATAAAGGAAGAGGCACAAATCCCCATAGAGACATTATATAGGCAGGGGGGGTCTTGGCTGGTCATAAAAGTTAGGGTTAGGGTTTTTAGGTTTCATCCTATGGCTAGGATTGAATCAAGGCTAATGGGTGGCCTAGAACAAAGGGTTCTATCCTAGTTTCTTGCAAATCACTTAACCATAACTAAACTCGACTTAACCCCTTAACCAAACCATCTAATTCTCAAAGTGGCTAACTAAGTTAGTTATGACCCATCTAGGTTAGGTCCAATCTAGGTTAGGCTAACCAAAACACAAGACAATAATTAAATTAGTATTTAAATCAACCATTCAATTAAATTATTCAAAAATTTCTAATAAAATATATTAAATTCAAATAAATCCTAAATGACCAAAATACCCTCTAAGCTAAAATGTACCAGTCAACATCCTAATCACATGGCTAGGCTCTAAGGTTACACTAGACAAACACCAAAATCATAAGTCATGATTTAAAAAAATATAGTTTTAAAAAAATGATTAAAATCACAAAAAATCATATTATCAAATTAAATATCATAATTAAATAAATTAAAATATAAAATTTGAAAATTATCCTCATTTTAGAAAACTGGGTGTTACAATCCTACCCACCTTATAAAAATTTTGTCCTCGAAATTAAGATGGTAGCAGTCCTTCTAGGTCAAACACCCCACAATCAAAGTCTCAAACATATCGTCAGATAATCATATACGTCTGTCCAAAATTATGTTGTCCAGAGTCTTCATCATGCTAGTGAGCAAGGCTACGATAATCACAGAGTCCTTGACTAAGGTACGTACCCTTAGGTTCATGGTATTTAAAATTTTCGCATTGCCGCATGCGACGACGAAAACCTTAAATTCCCATACCCGAGAAATACATCCAAAATCTGACTATATGTCCTTACTATGCCAACTAACACGACCATCGAAGGTTCTAGATTCCATAACTGAGGTGACCTAGCCCATATGATTTTCTCAGGAGAAAAACAGACATAATAAAAGAACAACATGACAAAATTAATCAATCAACAAGGAACAGATGGAATCGGATTTCAAGGTAATTATAAAAGACAATTGCGGGAATGGAATTGAGAAGAACGGAACTTGCAGCAAGGTCTCCAACGGTCCATGCATCCTCGACTGTCCTGACGATAGCTCGCCTTGCTGGTTTCCTCCAGCCTGATGCTGATACTGCACAAATCTCTGCTGCTGATGCTGCATGAATCGCTGCTGCTGAGAGAAATCAGAAAGGACAGAAGAAAATCTCTGTACAGATAGAGGTGCACCTCCAATGTAGCAGATACGCCAACCTGAGTCGGCACAACAGGAGCTGCGGTCTCGAGGCCCTGATGAACAGGACGAGAGGTGGCCAGCCTCTCGATAGTATCCCCTGAACCGAAGCGATGAGATCGTGCCTTCATAACCATCATGAAAACAGATCAAAACAAGAAGCAATTTTTGAGAATGAAGCGAAAATTCAAAGGAGGACAGTTTATATTTAAAGGGAAGCCAATAAGCAACAATTTTAGACAAAAGGAATCTGATTAAGAGTTTTTCCTAATGTGATTGAGTACCTCAAAATATCCTAATCCTACTGCAGGTTGTAGTGATACTCTAGTTCGAATACCACTACATAAACTCGACCTGCATGGGCCACCACTAAAAATGTGTCATGACCCGCACCCACTGTGAGGGTACGAGAGCGTAACAACGCCCATCCTACGCCGCAGTGTCGACAGTAGAACGCTGTTCTAGGTCATGAACTATAACTAACATAATATGAATACTCTCCATAAGGAGGCCAACACAGAGGTACAACTCAATCACAATCTAGAGAGATAGGATATGGCACGATAAAATAGATAAGAGAATCCTCAACTGAGGTACAACAGAAAAGAAGTACAAGTCTCAACATCTCTACAATATACAACTCTGAAACCAAGACAACAGCTAAACATGAAAAGAAATAGTCTAAGTTATCTACACTATACAAGGTATCATCCTGAGCAGCTGCCTGAACCTCCCCAGGGGTCCAGGTCACGAGTGTCATCTAGGCAAGCTCCAAGTAAGGGTGCAGGGTTCCTCGTCATCCTCTGTAAAATTTTCAACAGGTCCAGTCAGGACGGGAGCGAGCACAAAATATCTCACGCAGTTCATAACGAGTTAGGAAATATAAAGCATGCAATAGAGTAAAGTACATGAAACGCTGAAAGAAGAAGATATATGAAAAACAGTAGAGATTTGATAACAGAAAATATCTAAATATGATAAGTAAGACTGTAAGGAACATGTGATTTAGAGCACAATATGGTTATATAAACGGGTTAGGTTATACAATAAAATGGGACTCCTTTGTACGTAGGTGTACAATAGACATATACAATTTCTTATACAATACGATTGATCACATAACCATTTTCTACTCCCCCTCCCCAATCAATACACAAGGATCCAATTCAGTTACGTTACCTTATACAATGACTTGTACAATGACTTGTACAATGGCTTGTACAATGGCTTGTACAATGGCTTGTACAATGGCTCAATGTGATACTGAGAGTACAATATGCACAATGAGTGTACAATGATAAGGGTATTCAATAAATACAACATGTAAGTGAAACGCACATCACAATATGTACTTAGTGAATACAAGGAGATAACATCTCAGAAGAAGATCCATATAGTACCAATCCGTGATAATGATCGTGTCAGCATCAAGTACAGTAATCTAGAACAAGAATGTAAATCCATACAAGTATGAAACGGTCAGAGAATGTACTCGCCTGATATCCTGAGTGTCTGAAGAGAATATACTGTCCGAGGAGGGATGTCTGTCTCCTATAGAACAGTACAAGTCACAACAAGTCTAAAATGATAAAATGAAGCTCTACTATGCATTCTACATGAAACTAGGTCAATCTACGCCAAAGTCAACTCTTGGTCAACTCTAGTCAACTAGACTAGTCAAACTAGGTCAACTAGGTCAAATCCTAGCCCAACAAGTCTAATAAGTCTCACTAGGCCTAACCAAGCCTAGTCTAGCAATCACACACCAATCACATGGCTATACAGGCCAAACACAAGCCATCACATTCAATATTATACATAAGAGAAAGGAAGCTAACACGTAAAGCTATGTGTGTGTGTGAACATGGAGGTGTACATGAAAAGAGAATCAACACTAGGCCATATATCTTATACCCATATATATACATGTCTATACACACATATATGTATATAACTATAGGGAATCTCTATTTATCATATTAACACATTAGCCATATATAATATATACATATATATATATATATATATATATATATTGAGAGAGAGATAGAGAAGAGCATGTGTATGGTTACAATGAACCAAGAAGCAAATGAGCTAAGGCAAGCTCTCAACTACAAATACCAAACACTCATTATCCTAATACATCATGTATATTACCTTCTTACATTCATGTGCATATGGCATGATATACATACATACATATATATACCAAGTATTTATGTAGGTAAAAGGGAGCATGTAATTTAGTGATTTGGGTTGGACTCAATAATGTAGTGACAGGGCATGTTCATGAACTTCACAATGCAATGTCTGTACAAAGGATGATTACTACAAACCCCCAACTTATGAACCATAACACATTGCCTAAAGCCTAACATATGTGTGTGTGTTCTTAGTGTCCTGTGTGTGACAGTGAGCATAAAGAGGTGGTGTGTGGTGTTATTTGTGAGGGGAAGACATGAGTGAAGAGAGTGTTGCATGAGAGTGTTACATGTGCAGGAAAACAGTGATAAACATGGGAAATATGGAGTGAAATCTGGAAATCAGTGAGTTAACTTAACAGTGTAGCAAAGGGTCTATAGGAAATCAATCACAGGTAATAGGAGTAGAAAAATAGTGTAGTGTATATCATACAATGTGTGTGTTAACATGGAAAGAGTGATGTGTCATACATGTGTGTATATGAAAGGGAGAGGGGAGGACTGTGTATATGGGGTAAACCTGAGTGTGTGCAAGGAAAAGAAAATAGTGAAAGGAAGGAAAGAAGTCAGTGAACCAAACAATAGTTAAACAGGACCAATCTCAGGTTTTTAGGAGTGAATTAACAGTGAAATGCAAGAAACAGTGAATCATAAAATAGAGAATTCCTCTCAGGTTATTACCAAAGGAGAAATCTCAGATTTTTATGAAACATGGATTCAGTTAGGTCCTAAACAGTACACCATTTCCAATTTACATCACTGCTTGAAATCTCAGATTTTTTATGAAGTTAATGAGACTTGTGAGAAGAATTGGTATCAGTCCATGAAGGACTGAAACCCATCTCAGGTTCTCAGTTACAGTTGACAGGGAAAAATGTTAAAGGGGATAGGAAAAACTGTTAATGATAATCATACCTTCGATTCACAGGTTTTAAAATGAATCAATGCATTCTTTCAGCTTTACTAACAGGATGGAAGGGAAATCAAATCAGGTTTTCATAATTTAAATCACTTCTCAGGTTATAGATAACTGAGAACACAAACTCATATAAATTTCCAGTTTAGCAATAAAATCTCAGTTAAAGAAGAACCAACTCAGTCTATACATTTCGAAAAAGAATGGGAAATCAACATATTAAACAACATTCAAAACTCAGTAGATTAGAGAGGGAAAAACAGGAATCAATTCTCAGTTCATAGACTCAGGTTCAATAACAGTTTCAAAAAAAACCAACCCAATACTAATATCCCATTTCCCAATTCCAAAAGCCTATATTTGAATTTAAATACTTAGCTAACATTAATTGTAACATGTGGGGTGTAGAAGCATGGAATTTCACAAACAGAAAACCCATGTGCCAGACACTACATGCGCCAGAACACAGACGAAGAACTTCATAGCAAAGTCAATAAGTATAGACATTTGAAGAAGGACTTTTTATTTATATATAAAAGTCTATTACATGTCTAGAAAAGGTTGTATAAAGGAGAATTTCTACAAAGGAAAGAGCCTAAGTCTACAGCCAGCGGCCACCATGCGCCTTCAGATAAGCGCAGCGGCCACCATGCGCCTCCAGTTAGGCGCAGCAGTCATCATGCGCCGCCAGTCACCATGCGCTGTCATCAGGCGCAGCAGACATCATGCGCCTCCAACCAGGCGCATCCCACCATATCTTCAGCAGCTCAGTTATGTGCATCCCTTCAGCCAAATTCTTCCAGCCAGTTATGTGCCGCTCTTCCAACCAGGCTCGCCCGATAAATGCTTCGATACACAAAGCATTTAACCCTCTGGCTGGAACCAAGGAAGAGAAGAGCACCGCAAATGCTGTGGCCAGGGGAGGCTTCGAAAAAGCCTCCAAAGCCGAAGGAAGACCGTGATCGAAACCGCGGCTAAAGAAGCAGCTTTCGACACGATCAAAGTGGGGAAACCCCACTTTGCAGGAAGAGAGAGCCTTGCACCGCCATTCCGATCTACGGCTCTTCCGGAATAACGGAGACGAGGCTCGAGCATCCCTATCTTTGGATGCAACAGGCACCTTCTGCCTGCCTCAGAAGCCCTCGACTCCGTCTTTTGGATGTAACAGTCACCTTCAAGTGCATCAAAGACAACACAGCGTCTCATTTTCACCCTCGGGAGCACTTCGTCAACAGAATGTACCCGCATGTTCAAGTTCATGTTGGAAGTACGTGAGGGAATGAGAAGCAAATCTTCTCTTCGTGCCACTATTTATAGGCCGGGCAGATCAAACCCACGCGCCAAGTGGATGGCCCTCCGAATTCCGTGCAATAAATTTATATTAAATGGATGAACCGGACGCCTCGAATTCAGCCAAACGGCTATTTATAGCACTCGAAGAGCGAGACAGCCACATCATTAAAAGACATGTCCGATGCGCCAGCCAGATAGCGCATCACATGGACGCGCCCTTCGGCATCAGGCGCATCACACAGACGCGCCCTACAGTACTCGGCGCATTATAGAGGGTGCGCCCCCACACATCTCCATACCGAGTGGAACGCCAACCGACGCGCCCACTCAGCTGTCCATCGAACGTCACCAACATTAAATGCTGAACTGACAGAGTTGGCAGTACGCCTCCCAAAGTCTGAACAGTTGACAGCTTTATTCAGAAAACGAAGCGTCGGCAACGTCAGCATCATCATGACTCTATTCCGATGGCTACTGCCACGTGGCCACCCGCATGCGCCTCTACGGCCATGCGTCCACACCCGCATGCGCCTCTACGGCCATGCGTCCACACCCGCATGCGCCTCTACGGCCATGCGCCCACACCCGCATGCGCCTCTACGGCCATGCGTCCAAACCAGCATGCGCCTCAAAAGCCATGCGCCTCAGACCCTTCACTGATCCCTAAAGACAGAAGAAGAGTCTCCGGTTGAAGTTTTACATGCGCCTCAAAAGCCATGCGCCCCAGACTGATCTCTGATCCCAAAAGACAGAAGGAAAGTCGCTTGCATGCGACTCAAAAGCCATGCGCCCCAAATGGTTTGTAACTCCTAAAGGTTATGAGCCGCAGCCTCCTCCTGCGCCCAATCCAAGACGCAGCTCACCAGATTACTCCTCTCCACCAAATCCGAGATCTTCGAACCATGGGTCGATGACACGTGTCCTTTGACTCAACTCGTCCAAGATTTCAGCAACGGAAAGATCTTCTCTTCTGCTACGTGCCGGCTCACAACAGCAGTATGAAGAGTTCTCCCCCTCGATCAGGGCGCAGCATCCGTGCGCCTCCATCAGCAACCTCCACGTGGCATCCCCACACCGGCGCATCCTGCATGCGCGCATGAGCAGCCAGCCTGCAAAACTATAAATAGAAGGATCGTCCCCTTCACACACAACACACAGAGACTCAGAACACAAGACTCACAGAGAATCTACAACAGAGAATCACCGGAGAGGCAGTTCTAGACACTCAACGTCTTCCTCCTCTCAGCAAGCTCCAGCACCCAGAGCAATCAACACCTTCAGAGAACCGATAACCGCCGTCAGCCGGTCAACGGAGTCAACGCATTACCACTCGCTCTATTGGCACTAAGGACCCAGCTTAAACAAAAGTGTACTCCTAGGACTACATCTAAGTCCTATATTGTATCACTGTTCTGTTTGTATTAAGATTTCAATCAAAACAATTTTAATGGCAAACAAGCTGGCGACTCTGCTGGGGACCTCTTTCTCCTCTACCGAAAAAGTCGTGTCACAGGCCGACGACGTGAAGGTGGGCTCCTCCCACAAGACGCTGGTAGTGCGCCTCAATCAACAGGCGTACGAGGAGTTCATTTCTGAAGGAAGTGCGAGTCCTTCGAAGCGGCTGTCGAAGCCGAAGAAGACCCGCGCAGTCTGGGTGCGCAAAGTCGACGCCTCGGGCACCACCGTCGAAGGGGATGTGCCCGTCCAGCCTTCCCTTCCTGCTAACGTCCTCAGCAGTCAAGGTGCGCCCGCTGATGCAGCGCATCTCTCGGGGAAGCGTGCGGCTGACCACGTTCCCCAGCCATCTTCCTCTCAGGCGAGGAAGATACGTCGACGGAGCAGGGGCGCAGCCAATGCCCCGCGCATCACTTCTGATGCGCCACAAAGAGCCTCTGTCTTTGACAGACTCACTCGCTGTAATGGCGAGGAGAATTTGGATGCTGAGTACTATGCGCCCCAGCGGGCTGGTACAAAGAAATCCAAGGCGACACGGGCCATGCGCCACAAACGTGCTATGCCAGCAGCCGGCCAGAGGCACGCGCTTACAATCACGCGCGCTGCCGATGGCAAGCTGTACAAGGTTGACTCAAGTGCTTCTGCACCGACAACGAGTCGACCTTCAAAGTCCTCATCTCGCTTGGGCGCATTCACTGCGTGCACAACCAAGCCGAGAGAGGCAAACTCTGTGGTCTTGAACTCCCGCGCCTCCTCTGGTTGTGCGTTCGAGGTCCGTTCAAGTCACTTCAAATGCTGTGGTTCCCCCACTACTGATCGTGATGCCTGCTTGGTATTAGATCAGGGGGCGCAGCACTTACCCGACCACCCCGGCGCTTGGCCCTGCCATGCGCCTGAGAGGGGTGTGAGGGTAGCACTCTCCTCCAATGACTTGCGCAACGTGATCACTCACAAGCGCCGGTCAGGAGAGTTGACCAACAAGCACGATGCGCCTCTCACGGGGCACACTTGTGCAGTGGTCACCATCA
Source organism: Iris pallida (assembly GCA_029216955.1). Classification (NCBI taxonomy): domain Eukaryota; kingdom Viridiplantae; phylum Streptophyta; class Magnoliopsida; order Asparagales; family Iridaceae; genus Iris; species Iris pallida. The sequence goes on from JANAVB010035817.1 coordinate 2,476,114, forward strand.
ACTGCTGTTGCAAGACGGCAGTACCGCCAAAGCAGTCGGTCTTCCAACGGCTACAATCATCGACACCCCTCAGACATCGCCTGGGGACGAAGGTGTCTGCAGAAGAGGAACTAAAGATTGCGTCATGCAACGTGATCTCCAATTCCTCATCTGTCCGGAAGACGACTGCCAATTCCTCGTCTTCATCCAAAAGCCAGCCGAGGAAAACCAAGGCAGCTGTCACGACCTCTGGAGTGTTCGAAGGCACTCGGTCGAGGAAGAAGTCTTTGGAGGAAGCTTGGGGTAGCCAGACCCTTGTTGAGCCTCCTTCCGAAGACGAAGATGTCCAAAGCACAGCTGCGGCGGATCTTCATCAAGGCGAAGATGGCCTCCCTGAAGCCCCTCAAAAGGACGATGTCCTCCAGGACACCGCCGGGGTAGTGCTGAAAACGAAGAGGCCCTTCAAGACAGAGCTGAGGGCAGTCAGGCCCTTGCAGATGCGCCTGTCGAAGACGAACTCCAGAATGTGGCTGGGGGTGGCCAAACACCAGGAGAAGTCACTCCCCCACATGAGAGCGAGGCTGAGAGCGAAGCCTCAACTAATCCATCTACTTTCGGCCGTGTCATGACAGTATACATGACCGAGGGTGATCTTGAGACTGATGCGCCGCCACAAGACATTGTCCAGCGCATAGACTCGCTAGAGGGCGGACTCAAAACCCTCTCTGCCTCAATGCAAGCACTGACTCAAGCAGTGTTTGAGATGCGGTCGGCCTTGATCAGGACACCTTCAAATGGTCCCGACCCAGGAGCCAATGGAGAGTCGAGTGTGCCCCTCCAGCGGACACCCTCAGACACAGAAGCATCCCGGACATCGGAGCCCTCAAACGCTCCACTCCAGGTAGTACCTCCTTCCCCGACTCCTAGCTCCACGGAGGACGTGGTCGAAATGATCAAAGATCTGCGGGAGCGCTTCGAGTCCAAGAACAGGCAGGAGGAGCGCCAGAAAATAGGCATTCCCCAGCCTTATCCCCTTGAGTGGAACAAGGTGGTTTATCCCCCAAAGTATAAACCACAAACACTCACGCCGTATGACGGGAATGACTCTCCACGACGGTACCTGACGTACTTCCAGTCGCAGACAGGGCATCTTCCAAAGGAGGACGCGCTCCTCACCAGCATCTTTGTTGGGGCCCTGAAAGGGGTGGCGTATGACTGGTACTGCAGCCTCCCCGATAATTCCATATCGTCCTTCGACGACCTGACATGCCTCTTCCTCGACCGCTTCTACGACGGTGGGAAGGACATGACGATGGCGTCTCTCATTGAGATACGCCAGAAGGACAAGGAAACGGTTCGGGCATTCATCGAACGCTTTCGTCAGGCTTGCTTCAGGCTACCTCCAGGCATGCCAGAACATGCGCTTCTCTCCGCTTGCAGTATGAACATGCTGCCTGCAGTAAAGCTCTGGCTTAACTCTACTCCCCCTGCCGACTGGAGCTCCCTAATCATTGAAGCCGAAGCTGCAGAGAAGAAGGCAGCCAATGTACGTCTTCTAGGTGTTAGCTTCCCCGTCTTTGACGATAAGGGGAAAAAGTCCGCAACCAACAACTCCGGACGAGAAACAAAGGGGAAACAGGCATTGACTGTTAATGCCTCGAAGGGCGCATCTGCGCCTACTCAAAAGCCTCCACTGGCACCGAGACCCAAGGAGGTTTATTCATTCAATGATGACGACACCCTGCAACTCTTTGAGATACTGAAGCAGGGTGACAAGATCAAGCTTCCGGACCCGAAGCGGCCCGATGAAGTCGGGAAGGTGGACAACCCGAGGTACTGTCACTACCATCGGTTTGTCGAACACCCGACTAAGGACTGCTACGTCCTCAAAAATTACATCCAGCGCATGATCAATGCGGATGTAATCTCCGTCGACTACGAAGAGAAGACGGTGTCAGCGAATGTGGTGTCACTTCAGTTCGGCACCTTGCCGCCGACTACCACACAAGATGGCGTCGTCCCCGTCCCTAAGGCGACAATGGAGGTGGTGAATTTGCCACCCACCCGTGACAATGTGAGTGGACTTGTCCCACTCACCACATCTCGAGGAGAGGTCCTCTGGGTTCACCCCGACCTCGTCTCCGAGGTAACTCAACCGGAGGTACGCCCTACCTCCAAAGCAAAAGGCAGGAAGATCAAGTCTTGCCGCACGGTCTCTTCTTCAACGGAAGAGGCGCTTCCTGTGCAGACACGTGCACAACAGAACTCCCAGCCCGGTGAAGCTGCCGCCGAAGTGGTGCCTCCTGGCACCATCCCTGAGGAGGGTCCATCCAAGCCCTCAGCAGCCAATAAACAAAAGCAAGTGGAGGCCCGTTTCGACAGACCTCTGCGGAAAGAAAATGCTTCGGGGCTAGCCAAGCCCCACAATTTTGACATTCTGGCACAACTGGCCAGTACTCCTGCACGCCTGTCTTTGTTCGAGCTCCTGCGTCTCTCCAAGGACTCCCGAGAAGCTCTCTGCGAAGCTCTGAAGGATGCCGAATCCTTTCTCAGTCAGGTCAAGCAGCCTGAAGACCTCCCAACTACTTGTGCACACTGTCATTGTGCGGATGAGGTTATCCCAAACATAACCTTCACCCAACAAGACATGCTGCTCAAGCATCACCGATATAACCGACCGTTGTATTACACAGGGTACATCGGTTCGGTAAAGGTGAGCAGGATTCAGATCGATCCGGGGTCTTCCCTAAGCATCATTCCAAATGCGCTGCTATCAAAGCTGGGGATCCCAATGTACCGGCTGGCGCCCTCCAATACGACCATCAGCGGCTTCAACGCCAGCAAGAGCGAGCCACTGGGCAAGATCCGGTTGAAGTGTCACATCGGCAGCCTCAAAACTGAGGTAACTTGTTATGTGGTGGATGCCGAGGTCAACTACAACATCTTACTCGGACGACCATGGTTACATGAGTACATGGTGGTGCCCTCCACGCTCCACCAATGCATGAAATATGTATCCACCAACGGCGTCATCCGGACGGAGTTTGCAGATATCGATCCCTTCAAAGGGATTGAGGCCTACTTCACCGATTCCGACTTGTACAAGCCACTTGACGAGAAGGAAGCCAATGATGCCGATGATGAAGCAGAGACGGCAACAGAGCCGGACTTGGAGCCCGAAGTGACTCCTGACGCCCCTTTGAAAATCCGTCTGAAAGGAAGACCACCCCAGAAGGCGCCTCCAATGAGCATCAAGCTCTCAGGAAAAGCGCCAGCTCGCGAAGCTCCCCTGAAGATACGCCTCAACGGGAAGCCACCACAAACAGCGGCTCCCCTGGTGGTAAAATTACAAGGGAAGGCGCCACTCATCGAAGGCGCAACCGAGGCACCCCTCAAGGTGCGTCTTAAAGGCAAGCCGCCGCAGCGGCCCCAGTGCTTACAGACAAGGAGCTTGGCGAATATATCTTTGCTGATGTAGACGCACCCTCCTTCGACAATGTAATCCCACGGGATAAAATCTCGTACTGTATACATTAGACAACGCTCTACGGTCGTTGCAAACACAAGTAACGACCGTCTACCATAATCAAATAGTCCCGTCTCAAGGAGTCTTCATAGTCCCTCCACGAAGCCGAGACGAAGGCACCATCATCTCGGGCAAAATCGAGCGTCGTCGGGACCTCCCGTCAATCGAGCCCGAACCTGATACCGGCAGAGTACAAGTCTATCGGTACACAGATGCGGCTAAGCACATCATCCAAAAGATGGGCTACGACCTGAAAAGCAATAAAGGCCTAAACTACGGCAAGGGTCGGCATCTCCCTGTCCGGCTTTCGATGCCCAATGGAAAGCCACAGGATTACTATAATCGGACTCGACGGGGGTTAGGCTATGTCACGCCGCCATCAACTCCAGAGAGTTCAGACGCAGAAGACATAGAACATTCCCACTCGTCAGAAGCATCGACGTGGGATTCCGATACCAGTATCGGATCAGTCTTCAGGAAAGTGCTGTCAGCTAACATGACATCGGCGCAACCTCAGAAAGATGAAGGCAAAGACCAACCGCCGGAACCCTTCGAAGAGGAACCCTGGGCTCAACGCCTAGGAGAACAATGGGAGTCTCGTTTTGAGTTACGAGAACCTCCTACCGAAGACGAAGTCGAGCAGATCGACCTCGGGGATGGGTCTTCTTCTAAACCCATCTTTATTAGCAAAAGCTTGGAAGGAGAAGACCGAGAATCTTTAGTCCAACTGGCTAAGGAATATATCGACGTCTTCGCCTGGAGCTACGAAGACATGCCGGGTCTCGATCCACAGATCGCGATGCATAGGTTGAACATCTTACCAGATGTCAAACCTATCAAACAACAACAGCGACGCTTCCGCCCGGACATCATGAACGCCATCGACCAGGAGGTGGACAAGCTCTTGACCAGTGGCTTCATCCGTGAGGAACAACACCCGGACTGGGTAGCCAACGTCGTCCCTGTCACCAAGAAGAACGGGAAGATACGAGTCTGTATCGACTTCAGGGATCTCAACTCTGCTTGCCCGAAGGATGAATTCCCGCTCCCAATCACCGATGTAATGATCGACAACACATGTGGCTTTGAACGCATGTCCTTCATGGACGGGTATTCAGGCTACAATCAAATCAAGATGTTCCCCGATGACATAAAACACACGTCATTCAGGACTCCGAAAGGTGTTTTCTGCTACACAGTAATGCCCTTCGGCTTGAAGAACGCCGGTGCAACGTACCAGCGAGCTATGAGCACCATCTTCCGTCAACATCTTCGTAAGACAGTTGAGTGCTATGTTGACGACATCGCAGTCAAGAGCCGCCTCAAAAGAGATCACCTACAGGACCTAAAGATGGTCTTCGATCTCATGCGGGCACATCAACTCAAAATGAACCCCGCCAAATCCTTCCTGGGGGTTTCTAGCGGCAAATTCTTGGGCTTTGTCATCACGGCAAAAGGCATTCATGTCGATCCCGAGAAGACTAAAGCCATCCTTAACATGGACCCTCCGAAGAACCTTCGAGAACTTCGGGGCTTACAGGGACGTTTGGCATACATCCGGAGGTTCATAGCAAACCTCTCCGGTAAATGTCAACCATTTACTCAGCTCATGAAGAAAGGAGTCTCTTATGTCTGGACAGAGGAGTGCCAAAAGGCTTTCGACGACATCAAGGCTTACTTAACAAGCCCGCCAGTCCTAGTGGCACCTGTCGCCGGCAAACCGTTCCTCCTCTACGTCCGTGCCATGGATCATTCCCTCGGCGCTTTGCTGGCTCAAAACAGCGATGCAGGCTACGAGCAAGCAATCTACTACCTCAGTCGAACACTCATCGGGGCCGAACACCGGTACAACCCCGTTGAAAAGGAGTACTTGGCTTTGGTGTTTGCCATTCAGAAGACTCGTCATTACGTCTCGGGCCAGACAATTCACGTCATCTCCCGAGTCAATCCGCTCAGAGTTCTCATGACGAAGCCAGGGTCATTAAACTCCCGACTGGCTACATGGGCGATCCTACTAACGCCATACAACATGGTGTTTGTCCCGCAGAAGGCGGTCAAGGGTCAGGCTCTGGCTGACTTTTTAGCTGCACACCCCATCCCAGAATCTTCAAAACTCTATGAAGACATCCCGGATGAAGTCCAAGAATCAAACGTCACTGAAGGAAGCCCCGTCTGGCGGATGTTCTTCGATGGCGCTTCAAGAACGGGCCCCAACGGCCAAATCATCGCGGGAGTGGGGGTAGTCTTGGTCTCCCCCGATCAGCTGGTCATCCAGCGCGCATACTCCCTTTCGAAGCCGTGCTCCAACAATGTTGCTGAGTACAATGCACTCGTCATGGGACTCCAGCTAGCACAACAGCTAGGGGTGGATCATCTGTAAGCCTACGGCGACTCGAAACTCGTCGTAAACAAGATTCGGGGGCAATACGAGGTTCGCCATGAAGATTTGATCCCTTACCATGAAGTTGCATTGAACATCATTTCAACCTTCACTGGGTTCTTCATCGAACATGTACCCCGCCTACAAAACTTGGAGGCTGACGCTCTGGCTGGCCTCGCAGCCTCATTGGCCGCGCCCCTTGGGACTCAACATTATGTTACGGTGACTGGCCGAGACCTGATTTGTCCCAGAAACAACCTATGTTTGCAAATGGCTCACGCCATGCCGATGAACACCGATGTTAATGTCCGAGACTGGAGGTTCCCGTTCATCGACTTCGCTGTCTACGGAATCCTTCCAGAGGACCCGAAGGAAGCCGTCTCAGTCAGGAGACGCTCTCTTCGATTCTACTACGATACAGCCACTAAAACGCTGTACCGACGCTCCTTCGACGGGCTTCTCCTTCGATGCCTGTCTAACGAAGAAGCAGCCGAAGCTCTTCGAGAAGTTCATGACGGAACTTGCGGAGCTCACCAACCAGGGCCTAAGTTGCAAGATCGACTGCGACGTATGGGCTACTACTGGCCAACCATGGTTGCCGACGCAGTAGAATATGCTAAGAAGTGCCATGCATGCCAACTTCATGCAGACTTCATACATACACCATCTGAACCTCTACATCCTACAGTCGCCTCCTGGCCATTCGAAGCCTGGGGCATGGACATTGTAGGGCCAATCACCCCTCCTTCATCGAGAGGACACCGCTTCATCCTGGCCATCACCGATTACTTCTCCAAATGGGCGGAAGCAGTCCCACTAGCGGAAGTAAAAAGCTCCAGGGTGGTCAGCTTTATCAAACACCATATCATTTACCGTTTCGGAGTACCCCGGCGGATCATCCATGACAATGGTCCTCAGTTTATCAGCCACATTTTCAGCAGGTTTTGTGACAAGAATCGCATTCAGAATGTGGCCTCAACCGCCTACAATCCGGCAGCAAACGGATTGGCCGAGGCGTTCAACAAAACTATCGTCAAGCTACTCAAAAAGGTTGTGTCATCCAACAAACGCGACTGGGACGAAAAGCTTGGCGAATGCCTTTGGGCCTACCGCACAACGGTACGGACCCCAACAGGCAACACTCCATTCTCCCTGGTCTACGGGAGCGAAGCAGTACTGCCTCTCGAGATACAGATACCTTCACTCCGCGTGGCAATCACAAACGATCTCACAGAAGAAGACAATCAACGTCGTCGTCTGCGGGAACTGGAGGCACTTGACGAAAAGCGTCTCCTAGCTCAACAACGCATCGAACTTTACCAAGCCCGTATATCACAGGCTTTCAACAAGAAGGTCAAGCAAAGAACTTTCCAAGTTGGCGACCTGGTTTTAGCAGTCAGAAGGCCAATGGTGTTAACTCACAAGACACCAGGGAAGTTCGAGCCCAAATGGGAAGGACCCTTCATCATTGAGACGGTATACTCAAACGGTGCTTACCGGCTCGCCAAACCCAATGGGGACTTGTTCATGATGCCCATCAACGGCAAGTTCCTAAAGAAGTACTATTCTTGACATCCTCCAAGACATGTATTTCCTCAAACAACCTCTTTTCACAAAAATCAAACGCTTCCGGAACCCAGCTGTTCCGTGGCATCCTTCCGTAGAAAGATAACCACGTCCACATTACCTCTGAGTTGTCTCTCTACATCCTACAAAGCGGAACCTTACATTTCGTGAGCTTACGCTATCCTTCATGTTTACCACGTCCACATTACCTCTGATTAAACATCCCGTACAAACAACTCCTGTGTTGTCGTACATTGATCGCAGAACTTCCATGTCCACATTACCTCTGAGTTGTTCAGCGTATCCCCCAGGATCATTCCTACCATGTCCATAAATACCTCTGAGTAGGAAGATTCTATCATTTGAACCTAATGATTGCCATGTCCACATTACCTCTGAGCAAACATGTTGGTTCCTTCAAACTTATTATCTGTACCTAAAAAAAACCAAGGTGCGCAAAAGATAATAGGTCCACATAAATCATCAAGTTCATGAGATCAAAAATGAACACATCACAAAAAAAAGAAGATAGTGTATTTCTTTACTTTTTTCAAAGAAGGGAGTACAGAAATACGCTATTTTCCCAGCAAGAGTTGCAAAAACATATAAAAAGAAGAGAAGCTACAGTCCCCGATCCTCTCCAGGGTGGGATGAAAGCTCTCTGACTCGACGTCTCAGGTCAGCAATGCGAGTTTCCACAGTCGCCTGGACTCGCAGCTTGGCTTCTTGACGCATTAATCCGACAGCCTCAGCAGAAGTTTTACTCTCATACTTCTCATCAAGCTGTCGTCGCTGCTGAGCCAAAGCAAGGGTCCGCTGAGTAAGAGTCGCTTCCTCCTGCTTGAATGCCACGTGTTCAGCCAGGATACGATCAGCTTCTAGTTGAAGTTGGGCCCGCTGGTCTTCAAGACGGCGCATCTGAGCATCAACCTCTGCGATGTTAGCGTCCACAGCAGCCCGCTTCTCCGTCGTCTTCTCCATAGATTGAGACAACTGCTCCGTCGCAGCCTCAGTCCCAGCCACTTCACGCTCCCAACTGCTCATATCGGCCCGATGGGAAGCCTCGATTTCAGCAATCAACTTCCCTATCTCTGCATCTATGAAGACAGAGAGGTCATTTCGTTGGATGCGCTGCAGTTCCGCGAGCCGCTCGTCTAGCTCAATCACCGAAACCTCCAGAATTTTAGCCATATGGTCATGGCCCTGGTGAGTGCGGATCAGCTCGATACAAGGCATTGCCAAAGCTTTTGCTGTCGCAAAGCTCCCCTTGCCATCCATCACTGCAGATACTCCTTTCTCCAGCATTTTGTACACTCCCTCGACGAGGAACTTCACATACTCGTCGGCATCCGCCAGCACCTGCGGCGTCATAGCAGGAGTTGGGGGAGCTACTACAGTTTGCGGACCGGAGGAAGATCCGCCAACCTCGATCTGAGAGGTTTGAACCTCGGCAGCAATAGGCTCTTCATCAACAGGGGCCAGACTGCTAGCCCGAGGTGCCGAAGGAACAGAAGGAGCCGGCACATGCGTCGTGATAGTACCCCAAGTAGAAGGAGCAGCAGAGGGTTCCACACCCTTACCCTTCTCAAGCCCGGAGACATCACCAACGTCAACGGCCACCTCTTCTACCCCCGACGTTCTATCAGCATCAGCTACCTCCCCCGACAAAACGGGGAGATCAACATTTATCTCCTGGCCAACCCAGAAGACAAGACCGGCAGAAGGGTCTCATTCTTCTCAAGTCCCTATACAGGGACAGAATCTATCGCTACCGCCTGATCGGTAGCCATCTCTATGTCCATGGTTGAAGCCAAGGAAGGATTTGGCAATGATTCAGCCGACATCCCCTCATCATGACAAGGAGGGGAATCAATCCTCTCCTCTATCCTCACTGCTTCTGCTGCCCCTACAACGGACCCTTGCAACGCTGGAGGGACGTCACCAGAAGGCGACGAACTCCAATCCACTTCATCATCAGGATGCCTCGAGTCTGTAAGACCCTCAGCGTCCAAGGCCTTCACGGCAGATGGTACTATCCCAGAAGTTGTTGCGACTTCAAAGTCAGGAGATACTAAAACCTCCGCGGGAACATCTTCGGGACCCTCCTCCACAGGAGACATCATCATTGGTGGAATGCGCTCCTCAGAAGAGCCTGCCACCTCCTTCGGCTTACTGGTGCCCGATTTAGAAGCACGAGACTTCTTCTTCAATCCCTACAAGAAGAAGAGCATAAGTCGCCACAATGACATAAAAAACTGGAATTATGAAGCACTCCTTACCTCAGCGGGAGCTAAGCCCGTTGGCATTACAAGTGGCGTTTCCGTAATCTTCGGGGTCGACGTCCTTCTCGACCTTTTCAGTACGGAGGAACCAGCTTCTGGGTCAGCCCGCCTTTTCCCGACAGACGGGTCTCTCACTGGTGCCATAGCAGCAGCCCGATACCCCGCCAATTCTGGCGGACGATATGACCGAGCCGCCACCAACATATTCGTTGTTGCCTCCAACTGGGTTCCAATGATGAAACTAGTCTCCCTGTCATAACCAGGAGACGTAGTATTCATAGTACAATACAGCTTGGCGGCCGGATATAAGATCGGCGGCCGAGGATTGCGAACTGGTGTGGTAAACTTAACGCTAGTGCATCCAGCGTTATAATACTGCCAGCCCCGGGCTCCATCCAGCAAACTCCCGATGAAGCCTAGGCTGCTACTGGGATTCCGCAGCATTAACTGAGTGTAGCCAAATTGACGAGCAAATCGGCTTGGCAAGTACGGTTCCAGATAACACCTGTTCTGATTTCGGTAGACCAGATGCGAAGGCCGGATACTCTGCAACCAACGAAAACTCCATTTCGGTAAAGTAACCGTATCCTCGCCAGAATCAACCAAATCCTGGTCGGCCTCGAAATTCTTGAAGATCGGGCCAACCTTCACGATTTCCCACCCCTGAAGGAAGGACAAAACCCTCCTACAAACGGGGACGCCAGTGTAAGACCACTTCCTCTTGTAGAAGCGGCGAATGAAGGCATCTCCTTCAACATGGTCCTCCTCAGGACCAGGACTCATCACATTCGGATGATGTAAGATCAGCCACCCCATAAGATAATGGAAAGGCAGCTCGGCCCGAGGAAAGTTGTCATTATTACCTTTCTCGTGGATCACATCATCAGCAAAAGACCTCAAACCGCGTAGCAGGTTGCACACCATCGCGGGGAGGAGAGCCAGAGGTCGTCCAAAGGCCAACTTTACTGCAGGCAAAATGAGATTCCGATGTACCCTCTCAACAGCACCGGATCCCCCTGCAAATATGCAATCCCGGAGCCATATCATCAAGTAGGCCGTCAACACTGCCTTAGATGACATCCGGTGCCCGCAGTGCCAGAAACAGCTGTACGTGTTCTTGCCGCTCTCATTTGAATGTGGAGTCCTCTCGTCCAGCCGGGTTATTTCAGAACTCACTTCTGCGGGTGTCAAGCCCTGCGGAGTCGCAAACCGGATCCTCGAAGGATCCGCCAAATCCTGTCTGAAAACATAGTCCCTCCAAGCAGTCACGTGAGGTTGGGTCTTACCCTTGTCCCTCCGGTACATCAGATAATGATGGCTCGTCACCTCCTTGAAAACGGCCATCATCTCCGGATCCTTATCTTCCAAGACCTGGATCTCTTCATTCGATGAGAAATATTCCTCGTACGGTTCCGAGCCCCAAGGAAGCTTGGACACTTCGTACATCTCATGAAGGGCCAATCCCAACTCCCCCACTGGAGTAAAGAAGCTGCCAGTCTGGGCGTTGAAAAGCTCCAACAGCGCAAGGAACATCGGCTTATTGAGGTCCACGCCTGCCTGCGTGGCCCGAATGGCGGCAGTCAGCCCTATCTCTTTAAGCTCAACTTTGAACCTGGAAAGCACCCAGGAGGTCAACTCATCCCACTTTGGGATGTAGTGACACCAACCTTCAACTCTAAAACCAGCTGTCGGATACGTGACCTTCGATGTCAGCATCCGATTTGCAAAAGTCGGGGCACTGAAGGGAAACGTGTCATTTGGGACTTCACTATAGATGCTCCCGGGACGCAAAGCTCGGTAACTGAACGAAGAACCGGTTCGTGAGGCGGTCAAGGTATCTCGCTGGTTCGAGGTGGTGTCAATCGAAAGGGAACCCCCCAAGGCACCTCCTTGAGAAGGAGTAAGTTCCCAATCCATCCTTCTCTTCGAAGCTAGACGGTAAAAGGCTGTCAGTGGCAACTGGCGGTCAACCTGCCGCATGTATAACATCATGCCCTTAGCAGCAAAGAACCAGTCTTCTCTGATCTTCAATATCTTCGCTTCGGAAGAGACTAATCGGTCGCCGAACAGAAAGGCAGGCTTTAAGAAAGTCACACCTTCAGAATCAGCAGACTTCAGTTTACCGCTCTCCATCATACTCTGGAGGAAAAGCGGCAACTGGACCTGGATTTGTAGCATCCTCTCACGAGGTTGTCCTGAAGGATAGCATCCTTTACAGGGTTGATCACCGCCTCATCAAAATCAACTCCCATCTGACAAAGAGAAGCGTCCAGGAGGACCTCATTCAACAAAGGGATCGTCATCGACACTGGCACGACAAAAGTGGAAGTCAGGCAAAAAGACAAAATATGTCAAGCAGACTGGCACATTGCCAGGGTATGAACCCATGCGCATCTGCTTCGGCGCATCATCAGGGCATAGGCCCATGCGCGTCAGCATGTCTCGGCGCATCATCAGGACGTAAGCCCATGCGCGTTGGCATTGGAGCTTCGGCGCATTATCAGAGCGTGAGCCCATGCGCGTCAGCAAAGGCTTCGGCGCATCTTCAGGGAATAAAACCCATGCGCGTCAGCCATTAAAACCTCGGTGCATGATAAAGGTATAAACCTATGCACGTCGGCAGGATAGAACCTCGGCGTATCATTAAAGACCGAAGTCTATACGCGTCGGCAGTTAGGGCACAGAGCCCAAAGCAGAGACGAAACCCACCTGTCACCTCAGGACGAACGTCGGCAAGAGGCGCAAGAGTGATAGGTACATCCTCATCCGTGGACTCCTTCGCTTTCTCCTTCCCCTTGCTGGCAGCGCCACGAGGAGTCTTGGGAGCCATTCTCTCGAAGAAGGAGAAGTTAGGGTTTTTGAAGAAGAAACTCTAAAGAAGCAGAGGCACAGAGAAGAAGAACCCTTTCTCTCTCCAACTCTTACCTATTTATAGGGCTTGGTCGCACGCGTGAACAGATGACGTATGATCTCAGCCGTCGCCTCGGGTTCTGTGCAAGGATAGCAGCAAATAAAACCAAAAGATCATCATTAATCTTTTCGGTTACCGAGGCATCATCATCATCAACTGAGAAGAGCATGCGCCCGAACAGGCATGCGCCCAGAAATCATGCGCCCTGACCTCCATGCTTCTTATTCAAAGTATTCCAAAACTTATTCAAAAGTTTTAAAAACTTTGAAGGGGATCTTGTAGAAGCATGGAATTTCACAAACAGAAAACCCATGCGCCAGACACTACATGCGCCAGAACACAGACGAAGAACTTCACAGCAAAGTCAATAAGTATAGACATTTGAAGAAGGACTTTTTATTTATATATAAAAGTCTATTACATGTCTAGAAAAGGTTGTACAAAGGAGAATTTCTACAAAGGAAAGAGCCTAAGTCTACAGCCAGCGGCCACCATGCGCCTTCAGATAAGCGCAGCGGCAACCATGCGCCTCCAGTTAGGCGCAGCAGTCATCATGCGCCGCCAGTCACCATGCACTGTCATCAGGCGCAGCAGACATTATGCGCCTCCAACCAGGCGCATCCCACCATATCTTCAGTAGCTCAGTTATGTGCATCCCTTCAGCCAAATTCTTCCAGCCAGTTATGTGCCGCTCTTCCAACCAGGCTCGCCCGATAAATGCTTCGATACACAAAGCATTTAACCCTCTGGCTGGAACCAAGGAAGAGAAGAGCACCGCAAATGCTGTGGCCAGGGGAGGCTTCGAAAAAGCCTCCAAAGCCGAAGGAAGACCGTGATCGAAACCGCGGCTAAAGAAGCAGCTTTCAACACGATCAAAGTGGGGAAACCCCACTTTGCTGGAAGAGAGAGCCTTGCACCGCCATTCCGATCTACGGCTCTTCCGGAATAACGGAGACGAGGCTCGAGCATCCCTATCTTTGGATGCAACAGGCACCTTCCGCCTGCCTCAGAAGCCCTCGACTCCGTCTTTTGGATGTAACAGTCACCTTCAAGTGCATCAAAGACAACACAGCATCTCATTTTCACCCTCGGGAGCACTTCGTCAACAGAATGCACCCGCATGTTCAAGTTCATGTTGGAAGTACGTGAGGGAATAAGAAGCAAATCTTCTCTCCATGCCACTATTTATAGGCCGGGCAGATCAAACCTACGCGCCAAGTGGATGGCCCTCCGAATTCCGTGTAATGAATTTACATTAAATGGATGAACCGGACGTCTCGAATTCAGCCAAACGGCTATTTATAGCACTCGAAGAGCGAGACAGCCACATCATTAAAAGACATGTCCGATGCGCCAGCCAGATAGCGCATCACATGGACGCGCCCTTCGGCATCAGGCACATCACACAGACGCGCCCTACAGTACTCGGTGCATTATAGAGGGTGCGCCCCCACACATCTCCATACCGAGTGGAACGCCAACCGACGCGTCCACTCAGCTGTCTATCGAACGTCACCAACATTAAATGCTGAACTGACAGAGTTGGCAGCACGCCTCCCAAAGTCTGAACAGTTGACAGCTTTATTCAGAAAACGAAGCGTCGGCAACGTCAGCATCATCATGACTCTATTCCGACGGCTACTGCCACGTGGCCACCCGCATGCGCCTCTACGGCCATGCGTCCACACCCGCATGCGCCTCTACGGCCATGCGCCCACACCCGCATGCGCCTCTACGGCCATGCGTCCAAACCAGCATGCGCCTCAAAAGCCATGCGCCTCAGACCCTTCACTGATCCCTAAAGACAGAAGAAGAGTCTCCGGTTGAAGTTTTGCATGTGCCTCAAAAGCCATGCGCCCCAGACTGATCTCTGATCCCAAAAGACAGAAGGAAAGTCGCTTGCATGCGCCTCAAAAGCCATGCGCCCCAAATGGTTTGTAACTCCTAAAGGTTATGAGCCGCAGCCTCCTCCTGCGCCCAATCCAAGACGCAGCTCACCAGATTACTCCTCTCCACCAAATCCGAGATCTTCGAACCATGGGTTGATGACACGTGTCCTTTGACTCAACTCGTCCAAGATTTCAGCAACGGAAAGATCTTCTCTTCTGCTACGTGCCGGCTCACAACAGCAGTATGAAGAGTTCTCCCCCTCGATCAGGGCGCAGCATCCGTGCGCCTCCATCAGCAACCTCCACGTGGCATCCCCACACCGGCGCATCCTGCATGCGCGCATGAGCAGCCAGCCTGCAAAACTATAAATAGAAGGATCGTCCCCTTCACACACAACACACAGAGACTCAGAACACAAGACTCACAGAGAATCCACAACAGAGAATCACCGGAGAGGCAGTTCTAGACACTCAACGTCTTCCTCCTCTCAGCAAGCTCCAGCACCCAGAGCAATCAACACCTTCAGAGAACCGATAACCGCCGTCAGCCGGTCAACGGAGTCAACGCATTACCACTCGCTCCATTGGCACTAAGGACCCAGCTTAAACAAAAGTGTACTCCTAGGACTACATCTAAGTCCTATATTGTATCACTGTTCTGTTTGTATTAAGATTTCAATCAAAACAATTTTAATGGCAAACATGGGGATACATAAACAGTGAGGAACACAAATTAAAACAGGGAATTAAAGTTAGGAAAAACACTGAACCACCCCGTATCAGAAATGTATCAGTGAGCAGCAGTAATTCCCAATTCGAACCCAATTTCTCCACATTAATCCTGATTAAACATGTGATCTAACATAACAGAGATTATACATCACATATAGGATCTAATTAGCACTTTAAAACATGATTAAACATTTCAAACTGGATAATTGCACAGAGCATCACAAATATATATAAACACACAGGCTGCAAGCCATGCGTGACCAGTGCGCGTGTCCGCACGCACCCGACACGCCACCTAGTGACACAAAACTTGGGGAGTGTTACGACAGACACTGCCCCTTGCTCTGTGTCGAAAATCAGGCAACCACGTGCCTTGGGCAGCCCGTACGAGCACGCTGGTAGCAGGGGAGCTACAGTGCTCGTGCACGCGCGCGTGCACCCGTGTGTGTACGTGTCCATATCGACACGACCCGATACGAAAACTATCTCAGTGTCTCAAATTCGTGTAAGCGACACAAAAACCTAAATTTCTATTCAAACAAATACTCAAAATTCACACGAAATGCCCATTAGGGCATTTCATCAAACACCCTAAACTACACACTGATACGTGTCCAGTTTGGACACGAAAGGATACAAAATTTTGGGGATTCCTATTCCTATAGTTAGGCTAGGTATAGGGCTCCCTAATGATGCAAAAATAACAGAGTTCTATGGTGTGGATTTGAATATACCTATGAGTATCAAAAAGCTCCAAAAAGCTCCACAAAGAGTGCTCCTCTTGATGGCCAAATTCCTCCAAATTACCCCAAGTCTGAGAATACTCTCCATGAACATCAAAAGAACATTGGTTAGATCATAATGGAAGAAATCCCAATCAAAAAGGAGTCCTATTGATTAAACTAGGAAGAAATTTAATGGAGGCTTACCTATTCCTTTAAGAAAATGAAGAACTAATAAAGGAAGAGGCACAAATCCCCATAGAGACATTATATAGGCAAGGGGGGGTCTTGGCTGGTCATAAAAGTTAGGGTTAGGGTTTTTAGGTTTCATCCTATGGCTAGGATTGAATCAAGGCTAATGGGTGGCCTAGAACAAAGGGTTCTATCCCAGTTTCTTGCAAATCACTTAACCATAACTAAACTCGACTTAACCCCTTAACCAAACCATCTAATTCTCAAAGTGGCTCACTAAGTTAGTTATGACCCATCTAGGTTAGGTCCAATCTAGGTTAGGCTAACCAAAACACAAGGCAATAATTAAATTAGTATTTAAATCAACCATTCAATTAAATTATTCAAAAATTTCTAATAAAATATATTAAATTCAAATAAATCCCAAAATGACCAAAATACTCTCTAAGCTAAAATGTACCAGTCAACATCCTAATCACATGGCTAGGCTCTAATGTTACACTAGACAAACACCAAAATCATAAGTCATGATTTAAAAAAATATAGTTTTAAAAAAATGATTAAAATCACCAAAAATTATATTATCAAATTAAATATCATAATTAAATAAATTAAAATATAAAATTTCAAAATTACCCTCATTTTAGAAAACTGGGTGTTACAAATGCGGCGCTTCGCATCGATTCAATTCGATGCATTTTTTTGGGACAATGCAACTCTTCGCATCGACTTAGTTCGATGTATTGTTTGGGACAACGTAACTCTCGTATCGATTCGCATCGATACATTTTATTAGATCAACGCGACTCTTTGAGTCAACGCCTCAGCGTAATGCGCCGTACGGAACGGGGCATTACAGAATATACCACTCAAAACAAAGTTCGTCCTCGAACCAAAACCAACACTCCAATTAAGTGTTTTGTAGATCGTTTCACGATCTCGTCCCACCTATGTTGTTCAGTTTCACACTATCTTGCAAACTTTTTATTAATATTTCAAAGTCTTTCCTGCAGCTCGATTTAAATTTGTATATGTAGGTCCTAAAAATCAAGTTGCATCCATCAAATAGGCAGAAAAATCTAAAATTGAGCACTCTTCAATGAACTGCGCTGGAGGCAGACTGCGCTACAAATCAACTGCGCTAGCCTGAACTGCGCCAATGTCCGAGCGCGCTAGGCTGACGTGGCAATGCCATCATTACCTGACAAGAAAATTAAATCTTCTGATAGCCTAACAGCCCAAAAAACGAGGAGTCTGTTCGTTTCTCGTGCAGCACAGCGCTCGAGAACAGCTGTACAATCCAGCACAGATTGCCAGTTCAACCTGAGTACGATCTGCCATATCCTCCTCAGCACAGTTTGACCAAGTCCAAATTCCAGCGCAGTCCAACTGTCCAATGCCAGCGCAATCTATCGACCAGATCTGAGCGCAGTCTGAAGCTAGCGCTATTCAAGTGGCACAATCTATCAAACTTGTTGAAGATAACTGACATTTATTACGTGGCTTACATGTCATCAATTGCTCGCCACGTGGCAACCGCCTGCACATGACCAACCGCATTTCAATCAAACAATGCCACGCGTCTGAGTACGGTTAGCCCACGATCGAGCAACTGCCCAATGGCCAGCACGGTTTGCAGTTTGTGCAGTCTACCTCCAGTGCAAACCATTGTGCGCAATCCAGAATAACTACAAAATAGTTATTTCTTGAACTCTATTGTGACGCCCCAGAACCAGAATACTGGAGAGCGGGGGCGAACATAGCCAGCTACGTATATTGAAATAGAATCCACCTCGCTATACGGTCACGGCTGTCTAGATATGAGGATTTACTACAAGCCAACGGTCTCTTAAGGTCAAGCCTATTGTCTCAATCTCAAGCAAGTAATATAATCACAAGATGTTAGACCACCAAATATACAATAAAAGGCGTCCCAAATATTACATATTCAGCTGATCATGAAGCTAGTCATACAAAATACGAGGACTAGCAAGAGTTAAGTCATACATGATCAACCCTAGGATTTGTTAATCATGTTACAGCCCGTAGGCAGACAGTAAGTAAAGATGCATCGAGCTAACAGGTGCTCGTCGGCTAAACGCCTCAAAAGAATAAATTTACAATGTAGTGGGTGAAACAAAATAGAAAACCCACTCGTACCCCGGGTTCCTTCTAGTCGCCACCATTGGACTGGAAGTTCGGTAGATCCTCGGGTGCTGCTCCAAAATTTGGCCACACAAAACCAGCTGGGTCAAACCCCAGAAAGAGCAAATGCCACAAAGAAGGCCACAAAATAAGAACAAAAGCCAGCATATCAGAACATAAGAAAATAGAAGAAAAGTAGAAGTAATAAAGAGTACAACAGGACAATAAACGACTAGGGACGTGGAACCATTCCGGGAGCCAAGTCACAACCCGTAAACCAAACAAGGACCGGGGTTGTAACCCTTCGCCTAAATAGCGCCTTGTCTCTACCCATTTATTGTTAAAGATAAGTAAAACAATCATGTACATGAGTACAAGGTACAGGGACTTAGACGAGACTTAGACCAGGCTGGATGTAAAACCCCTAAATTTCTACTATTTATTTTTTTAAAATTTCGTACCGATTTAAAATTTTGTATTGTACGTCGCATAGTCGTATTTTACGTCGTGCACGAAAATTTATTTTTTGTAAGTTGCTCGTCGAGTGCGAATATATGCGAGCGTACATATTTTATAAAAATAATTTTTCTATTTTATTACACTTTCAAAATATTATATAAATATTTTTGCTATAAAAAGCCTTTGTTTCTAAAAGTTATTAATATAAAATAATATGTTTGTACACTAGAAAAGCATCATTATGTAAAGAATATTTTTGCATACATATATATCATAATTATTCATTGGTCTATTTTAAATAAAAATGTAATTTTCGAGATTTATTAATATTAATATTTATTTATTCAAAAAGATATTTAAAAATATTTATTATTTTTGAAATTATTATTATTGGTATTTTGAAAAATATATTTGGAAGTTATTTTGGCCATTTAAATCGTGATTTGATTTTTGGATTTATTTAAATAGATATCCATATTAGAATTTGATTTATTGATTTGATTTAAACTAAAATGTAATTTGATTTAAATTGGATTTGATTTGAGATTTGATTTATTGAATTATTTAAATTAAGTATTGAATTATCTATTTTGGGGTTTAAATTCTCCTAATCCTATCCAAATTGGGAATTCCCACATCCTATAAATAGGCAGGTACTCCTCCAACTTTTCATCACTCTTCCACAAATTTCCACAAAGTGTACGTGCCTCGTGTCGGTGTCCATCTCTTCCGTGTCAGCCGTGACGGCCTCGGGTCCGACCCCGGGTGTCTATCCAATAAGTTATTTCTTTACATATACATTCATCCTCTCCTCCGTGTCGACAATCCCGACACGGCAAACATCCAGTCCTAATCCTAAACCCTATCCCGTCTTGTCCACTGCCATCTCCTTTGCCGTACCCGTCTTTTGTCACACACCCCGCCTCCATGACCAGCCACCATCCCCGCAACCTTCGACTACCACAAACAACCGCCGACCACCCTACTGCCATCATCAAACCCGTGTCCGACCTCGACACAGCCCCTCCTCAATGTCTCAGAAACCACCAGTACCCCCACCGCCAGTACGACCAGACCCTCGACTACCAACCACCACCACCATCGTCACCGGCGCAAACCGCCGGCGACCAAAGGAAAACCCAGCAAAATAAAACCCTAAATAAACTCACCTCCGCCGGTGGACGGCGAGCCACGGCCGCCTGCTCCAGCGCGCCACCGCCCGAGCGCGCCTCGACCCCTCTGGTCCGACCCTCCGCCGGAGCGCCGCCTTTTCCTTTCCTCCGGCGCAACCGCAGCCGCTCCACCCCCCCGTGCGGCCATCAGCGCCGGCGTTGAAACCCTCCGTCGCCTCACTTCTTCCCTCCGCGCTGTCACCGGCGACCTTCCTCCCGCGCATCCGCGGTCGGGAGCACCGCATCCGTCCTCCGTACGCCGCGAGCGCCGTACCCTTTCCAGCTCCTCCGACCATCTGTTGCCTCCGCGCCGCCCGGAGCCACCCGCGCCGCCGCAGCTCCGGAACTCCGCCTCCCGCTTCCTCCTTCTCCGACCTCATTCCCGTCGCCTTCCTCCTCCCAGATCCGCCCGTTGAACCCGCCGACCGCCGGAAACCCGCCCACCCTCCGACCAAACCGCCTCGCCGCTGCGCCTTTTCCTCCAATCTCCCCTCTCTTCCGCCGTTCCACTCTTTCCTCCGAGCCCATCTCTCTCTCGATCTCTCTCTCTCTTTCCCCTTAAATCCTTCTGCTGAGGAGATTTTAGAGCAGCAGTGCTGCTGCTAATTCCTTTTCGTTTTATTTAGTTAATTATTATTTGTGTTTTATTTACTTTTTTTATTTGTTTTAATTGTTGCTTTGCTTTTGTTGTTTTGTCAAATTTGTTTTCATTCCATCATCATGTTATTATTATTATTATTATTATTATTATTATTATTATTAATTTTTGGATATTTGTTTGTGCTGGTTTTTAAACCGAGAAGAAGAAGACCATTTGTGTTATTATCTGCTGTTTATTTTTGATAATAATACTATTATTATTATTAATAGTTTTTTTTACTAATATCATTATTAGTAAAGTTTGTTGTTATTAGTATTAACTATTATTACTATTTTGTTTTTGTTCTATTATATTATTATTGCTAACATCACATTTAACATTTTTGATTTTACCATTATTATTATATTTTTTATAAAGTAAGTTCTAAAGATTTTTGTAATTATTATTAGTAATAGATTTTTGTGGTATTTTATCATGAATGACCAACTCTTTCAAAATTTTCTTGTAAAATATATAAATATTATATTTTTGACTTAGCCTACATAACTGTGGCTTTAAGATCCTCCATCAATTTCTATATCATTGAACTATTTTGGCAATAAGAATATAGTTCCTAATATTAAACTAATTTCTTAGTTACTTTTAAAATAAATATCTAAATTATTCTATTTACTATAAAAATATAGTTTCTACCAATTCTATTTTTCGACGAACTTAGAGTTTTAGTCAAAAATGATTTTTGACTGTAAGTCTTTTTCCATAAATATTATTTTTAATAATAAAAATATAGTTTTCAAATATTATAAGTACTTCCAAATAGTTGTACCTATATTATTTATCATTTATCTTTGATTTTTTCCTTCCAACCAAGACCAACCCCATTATTCCTATACTCTCTCAAATTCAAGCCTACCTTATGTCCATCCTAACCGATTTGACCCTTCTGGACTCAATGACACGATCCGTGCCGCCATCAGAGGTCCCATTGCATAGTTGTTGTACCGAATTCACAGTTCGTGCCACCATGATTATCGCAGCACACCAGGCGTCCTACCAGGCAAGACACCTTGCCATTAGCTGTTTATTTATTTTAGCTCATATTTTATGTATTATTTATTTTCTTATGCAAAATAAACTGTGATACATGGCATAACTGTTAGAACTTACTGTTCATTATCATTTCTGCTGTGTATTATTTTTCTTACAAATTAAACCTAGATTTAAGGGACCACCTTATGTGTTGCATTCATTGGCCTTGACACGTTGTAAACACGAAGTTGTGTGTCGCATGTAGAATACGGAAGTGCGTGATTGGCTGGCCACCAGTACGTACAAGCCGTGCGATAGGAATAACCGCTAATAGTTGTTGCATGCTAGTTTGACTTAGCGGTTATAGTGGTTTTGTGTTGTGGATACAACACAGTAGGCATTGGGCGGGGAGGACAATTCCTTAGCGTATGGGCTTCGATGCACTTCCTTTGTGACCCGGACTCTCCGCTGAGATACGGGGTTGATGACCCATGATTACTGACGGCCATTGACGATTCTGCGGAACGTCATGCTCTTCCTGATGGAGCCTCTGGTGCCCAAAGGGGGACTACGCCGATCTTATTCAGCCAGGGCTCATGCGTAGGAAGGATTGTTCTTAACAACATTTCACTTAGAATGGTAGGCTACCCTATCCGTTAGGTAAGAGTACTTTTGGTTTGGGTACTTGTATCTGATCGTGGCTTGGAACATGTCACTCCCCAATCCTGAAATACGTATTTTAATACGTAAACCCATAAATTATATTTACCTTGAATTTATACGGTATTTATTATGCAGTATTTTTTTATGCATTTTCCAAAAAATATTCGACAAAATATTATTTTCTAATTTATTTTCTGCATTTGGGCCTACAGTTTTGGCTCATTTGGGTAACATATTCTTGGTTCAGCAATGGTTCATCATGAACCCTTTGGTTCATCATGAACCCATGGATCCAAGATCTTTATATATATAACTCATCTCATTCTCTCTCCTCTCATTTACTTCCTCTCATTTATTTCCTCCACCAACCAAGGCAAGTACCAACTTGCTCAAGAGATGGATCAATAATTTTTGTCAATGATTTCTTACAAAACTATTTGCCAAAACCTGTTCTTCTCCTCAATCTATACTAGTTTAGAACTTAGAAATTGCCATTTTGAAGCTTTGATTTTTGTAGATCTAAGTTTTAATTATTTTCGGATTTTGCATGGTTTGATCTACTTTAGTTAGATTTTATGTGTTTTTGATGCTTCCATGTGGAAGAGCATTCAGTTTCACCCAAGTTAGAACTTTGGAAATCTGGATTTGGAGTTCGGATGGCCAAGTTATGATGCCTTGAAGCTTGGGTTCAGCCATGGTGTTCTTGTTGTTTGGAGAAGACAGTGAGCAGTGTGCTTCGGTTTGAGCACGCTTCCTGTTGGAAGCGTGTCCCTCCTTGAGTCAGCGTGACTTTTCACGCAGCTCTCTCCTTGAGTCAGCGTGACTTTTCACGCAGCTCTTTCCTTGAGTCAGCGTGACTTTTCACGCAGCTCTCTCATTGAGTCAGCGTGACTTTTCACGCAGCTCTCTCCTTGAGTTAGCGTGACTTTTCACGCAGCTCTCTCCTTGAGTCAGCGTGACTTTTCACGCAGCTCTCTCCTTGAGTCAGCGTGACTTTTCACGCAGCTCTCTCCTTGAGTCTGCGTGACTCTTTACGCAGCTCTCTCCTTGAGCCAGCGTGACTTTTCCCGCAGCTCTCTCCTTGAGTCTGCGTGACTTTTTACGCAGCTCTCTCCTCTTGAGCCTGCGTGACTTTTCACGTGCGCTGCCTTGAGTGAGCCTGCGTGACTTTTCACCCCTTGAGAACAAAGTGTTCCTACCCGATACATGTACCTGAATGTTCCAGTTCTTGTTCATGCTCGACAAATGACTCGTAACTCCACGTGGCGTATTTGCAATATTGTATTACACTAAGGAGGGTAGCACATGTTGACATATTGATTGACATGGATCCTCTTTGGGGTACTCGTACTAAAGTACGACTTTAGGAGGATAATCATGCAGGCCACAGCATGTGAGTCCAAGATTTCACCTAGGGTTAAATTAGGCAACTAAACATACTAGATGCATGGGGAGGGCAAAATCTCGAGATCGTGTTACACCAGCCGCCTTGAGATATTGTCTTGATGTGCCGGCTGGTCTCCACGGAAACTGTGTCATCCGTAACGAGCGGATGACTGTATCCGATTAATTCCTGCTACATATTATATGTTTTAGCAAGGTGGCCTTACGAGGGACCTGTGCTCAATCGTACCTGTCTACGCGAACCCCTGGGTTGGCTAGCCTTGCTGGAAAGATACGATATGAGGATTTTCTAATAACATGACGCGAGGATAACCTCGTCCCACTAGAAACTCGTAGTCTTGATTGGCCGTAAAAACGACTTGCTTGTATCCTGTTACCTTCCGTGAATAATTGAGGGAAGCGAACTGTCATGGTACGTGATCCAACCCATGTTCTTATTTGATTGTTGGGTTGGTTATCGTACTATGATAGGCTGTGGTCCGAATTTATGAACGAAAGACTTATTCTGGTTGTGAAATGCTACTTCCGTAAATGACTGAGGAACATGGTCTATCATGGTACATGATCAAACCCATATTCTTGTTTGATTGTTGGGTTGGTTATTGTGCTGCGATAGGCTATCGACCGAAGTCACGATCAGAAGATTTTATTGTCTATACCTTTTAACTTATGTGAAAGTTATAGAGTACGACACGTCCCGACTCCATGCGGCACCTTTTGTCCTTGTTTGGTTGTAAGGGTGCCATATGGGTTCAAAGATGTTGCGCTACTCTATAATAGTAGCATAAGTATTACTATTATCAATCATTCTATTAACTGGGTTTTTAATCTTAACTCTTGTGCCCCTTTGGCGGTACTTGCTATTCGGGGCTGACCCCGCTGGTTTTGTTTGGCCAGATCTCGTAGCAGAGCCGGAGGACGCGATCTTCCTCCCTGATATCCATAGTACATACTAGGAGCATGGCGGTTCGGGAACTCGAGTGGGTTTCTTCTCCACCACTCCTGCTTATACTTTTGCGGCGTTTGGCCACCGGCACCTGTTAGCCGGATTACTCGATATTTTGTGTCAGTACATAATTGTAATTAAACAGACTACAACTGTGTATAATTTTGTACTCCTGACTCTCTGAGATAGCTAAATTATAAAGCTAGTCTCTCATGATCATTTTGATGAAGCGTCAGGGACGCCTTACTGCTTTATCTTTAATGTTCATTTCATTGCTGATGTGACTTGATTGATTGAGACATAGAACTCTGTGGGACCATAGGAGAATTGATTGTAGCATGTACCCCCTAGTCTTTCGACAGCCACGATCGCCGTATGACGTTACGTACCTCATATGGAGTAGCTGGCCTAGTCCGTCTCCGTATTTCGGTACCGGGGCGTGACAGAACAATAACTTGTCGTAGATTAGTTCGTCACATCTTGTCTTTGTTTGGTTGTAGGTGTGACTTACTACTTCGATGAGAAGGTATTGAACCTTGTTGGGGTCCGAATACCATATTGGATTCTTAGCATGGAAAGATACGTTACCGTGAATTAGTTTACCATCTCCTGTCCTTGTTTGGTTGGAGGGATGGTACGCTCGTTCAGTAGGTGCGTATTGGACCATGTTATAATTCGATCTACTTATTTATTTGAGCAATATTTATTCAATTTATATGGCATGATATTATGTATCTTGTTACGTCCCTCTGAGAACCTGGTTGTCTTGCCAGGTGTGTGCTATTGTCTTTCGCAGGTGTTCTAGCTCTAGCCGTGATCTTCGCTATTTTTTTTGAAGATGATTGCATTTGGATCGTCTTCGCTTCGCTCGCCACTCATTTTATTTTCTATGTACTTTTCCTTATTTTGTTGGTAGTGGATTTGTCTCCGCCCAACATATTGTATCAAGATAATTTATTATCTTTATATGATGTCTTTTATTCATTTATTTTGCGTGGATAAGATTAGTTATGGTTCTACTGCATTTTACAGCTTATGTATTCATACGAGGCTTCCATATATTGGAGTATACTTCGTATGAATACAGCTGGCATGTCTACGTTTCTAGTCCTACGTATTTTGGGACTGGGGCGTTACATATTTTTGTGGTGGCCCATGCAGGTCAAGATAAATTGTTTGGTTACTTTACCGTACCAAGCAAGCCTGCGAATAGGATTAGAAGTCTAAGATCTCATCCACATACTTGACCTCTTCCTTGATTTTATCTATCGTTTGACTTATCAATTGCATCTTGCTTGCTTCCTTCCATCCAAATTCTTATCTTTCCTTCGTGCTTGCTAGAGTTTGACCCTACTAGTTAGATGTCCCAAACGCCCTTAGCTTAATTCTTTAAGTTGGGTAGAAAACCCTCCACACACTCTTGACCATTAAGGAGAATATAAATAGTATTATCTAGACCATAGAGACTAGAGAAATTTAACCCATTTGGTCAAACTAAGCCTTGGTCAATAAAATCGTAGAATGATTGTATAGGAATAAACAAGACTTAGATTCTTATGACTCTTAGACTATTTATATTTGTTTTTATTCATCTACCATCGTGCCTATATTTTTTTTACTATCTAGACTAATGATGCTAAAGTAGCCTAGTTTTGCAAGCTCAATTCTTCATCAAGCTTGTTCATGACATATGTTATTGGATGCATCCACTAATGTACTGTCTACTCAGAACCGGTGCATGATGGTCTGATCAACCGAGTGCACTTGGTTCGCTTTTTGCCTATTATTCTACGTGGATGGGGACATAGTTAAGCTTGTCCTTTAGAGTCCCATCCACGACTGCCTTGACAATCCCTTTAAAATTATTCAATCGTCTTTGAATCACGTATTCGTATTCGATAACACCTCCTTCGAACTCTATATTGCTCTCGCCTTCACCCATTTTAGAAGGATGAAAGCATGGTGCTAGAAATTCCTCTAGCCTTCCTATCGACTATGACCATTCTCACTCGATGTTGCTGTATTTTTATCCTAAACTACTCGACCCTATCAAGTCCCTCTAATCGCTTAATTAAAGCGAATCTAATTCGTTCTCTTAATCGTAACCCTCATTCATTACCCGTGATCATACCGTATTATTTTTCTAAAATCTAGATCGCGATTCTTACGGCATGATTTTGTTATCGATTATTCCTCACCGATACCCCCTTGTGTCTTCTCACCCCCCTACTAATTCTTAATTTCGAGGACGAAATTCTTTTAAGTTGGGTAGGATGTAAAACCCCTAAATTTCTACTATTTATTTTTTTAAAATTTCGTACCGATTTAAAATTTTGTATTGTACGTCGCATAGTCGTATTTTACGTCGCGCACGAAAATTTATTTTTCGTAAGTTGCTCGCCGAGTGCGAATATGTGCGAGCGTACATATTTTATAAAAACAATTTTTCTATTTTATTACACTTTCAAAATATTATATAAATATTTTTGCTATAAAAAGCCTTTGTTTCTAAAAGTTATTAATATAAAATAATATGTTTGTATACTAGAAAAGCATCATTATGTAAAGAATATTTTTGCATAAATATATATCATAATTATTCATTGGTCTATTTTAAATAAAAATGTAATTTTCGAGATTTATTAATATTAATATTTATTTATTCAAAAAGATATTTAAAAATATTTATTATTTTTGAAATTATTATTATTGGTATTTTGAAAAATATATTTGTAAGTTATTTTGGCCATTTAAATCGTGATTTGATTTTTGGATTTATTTAAATAGATATCCATATTAGAATTTGATTTATTGATTTGATTTAAAATAAAATTTAATTTGATTTAAATTGGATTTGATTTGAGATTTGATTTATTGAATTATTTAAATTAAGTATTGAATTATCTATTTTGGGGTTTAAATTCTCCTAATCCCATCCAAATTGGGAATTCCCACATCCTATCAATAGGCAGGTACTCCTCCAACTTTTCATCACTCTTCCACAAATTTCCACAAAGTGTACGTGCCTCGTGTCGGTGTCCATCTCTTCCGTGTCAGCCGTGACGGCCTCGGGTCCGACCCCGGGTGTCTATCCAATAAGTTATTTCTTTGCATATACATTCATCCTCTCCTCCGTGTCGACAATCCCGACACGGCAAACATCCAGTCCTAATCCTAAACCCTATCCCGTCTTGTCCACTGCCATCTCCTTCGTCGTACCCGTCTCCTGTCACATACCCCGCCTCCACGACCAGCCACCATCCCCGCAACCTTCGACTACCACAAACAATCGCCGACCACCCTACTGCCATCATCAAACCCGTGTCCGACCTCGACACAGCCCCTCCTCCATGTCTCAGAAACCACCAGTACCCCCACCGCCAGTACGACCAGACCCTCGACTACCAACCACCACCACCATCGTCACCGGCGCAAACCGCCGACGACCAAAGGAAAACCCAGCAAAATAAAACCCTAAATAAACTCACCTCCGCCGGTGGACGGCGAGCCACGGCCGCCTGCTCCAGCGCGCCACCGCCTGGACGCGTCACCGCCGAGCGCGCCTCGACCCCTCTGGTCCGACCCTCCGCCGGAGCGCCGCCTTTCCCTTTCCCCCGGCGCAACCGCAGCCGCTCCACCCCTCCCCCGTGCGGCCATCAGTGCCGGCGCTGAAACCCTCCGCCGCCTCACTTCTCCCCTCCGCGCTGTCACCGGCGACCTTCCTCCCGCGCATCCGCGGTCGGGAGCACCGCATCCGCCCTCCGTACACCGCGAGCGCCGCACCCTTTCCAGCTCCTCCGACCATCTGTTGCCTCCGCGCCGCCCGGAGCCACCCGCGCCGCCGCAGCTCCGAAACTCCGCCTCCCGCTTCCCCCTTCTTCGACCTCTTTCCCGTAGCCTTCCTCCTCCCAGATCCGCCCGTTGAACCCGCCGACCGTCGGAAACCCGCTCACCCTCCGACCAAACCGCCTCGCCGCTGCGCCTTTTCCTCCCATCTCCCCTCTCTCTTCCGCCGTTCCACTCTCTTCTCCGAGACCATCTCTCTCTCGATCTCTCTCTCTCTTCCCCCTTAAATCCTTCTGCCGAGGAGATTTTAGAGCAGCAGTGCTGCTGCTAATTCCTTTTTGTTTTATTTAGTTAATTATTATTTGTGTTTTATTTACTTATTTTATTTGTTTTAATTGTTGCTTTGCTTTTGTTATTTTTTTAAATTTGTTTTCATTACATCATCATTGTTATTATTATTATTATTATTAATTTTTGGATATTTGTTTGTGCTGGTTTTTAAACCGAGAAGAAGAAGACCATTTGTGTTATTATCTGCTGTTTATTTTTGATAATAATACTATTATTATTATTAATAGTTTTTTTTTACTAATATCATTATTAGTAAAGTTTGTTGTTATTAGTATTAACTATTATTACTATTTTGTTTTTGTTCTATTATATTATTATCGCTAACATCACATTTAACATTTTTGATTTTACCATTATTATTATATTTTTTATAAAGTAAGTTCTAAAGATTTTCGTAATTATTATTAGTAATAGATTTTTGTGGTATTTTATCATGAATGACCAACTCTTTCAAAATTTTCTTGTAAAATATATAAATATTATATTTTTGACTTAGCCTACATAACTGTGGCTTTAAGATCCTCCATCAATTTCTATATCATTGAACTATTTTGGCAATAAGAATATAGTTCCTAATATTAAACTAATTTCTTAGTTACTTTTAAAATAAATATCTAAATTTTTCTATTTACTATAAAAATATAGTTTCTACCAATTCTATTTTTCGACGAACTTAGAGTTTTAGCCAAAAATGATTTTTGACTGTAAGTCTTTTTCCATAAATATTATTTTTAATAATAAAAATATAGTTTTCAAATATTATAAGTATTTCCAAATAGTGTACCTATATTATTTATCATTTATCTTTGATTTTTTTCCTTCCAACCAAGACCAACCCCATTATTCCTATACTCTCTCAAATTCAAGCCTACCTTATGTCCATCCTAACCGATTTGACCCTTCTGGACTCAATGACACAATCCGTGCCGCCATCAGAGGTCCCCTTGCATAGTTGTTGTACCGAAATTACAGTTCGTGCCACCATGATTATCGCAGCACACCAGGCGTCCTACCAGGCAAGACACCTTGCCATTAGCTGTTTATTTATTTTAGCTCATATTTCATGCATTATTTATTTTCTTATGCAAAATAAACTGTGATACATGGCATAACTGTTAGAACTTACTGTTCATTATCATTTCTGCTGTGTATTATTTTTCTTACAAATTAAACCTAGATTTAAGGGACCACCTTATGTGTTGCATTCATTGGCCTTGACACGTTGTAAACACGAAGTTGTGTGTCGCATGTAGAACACGGAAGTGCATGATTGGCTGGCCACCAGTACGTACAAGCCGTGCGATAGGAATAACCGCTAATAGAGGTTGCATGCTAGTTTGACTTAGCGGTTATAGTGGTTTTGTGTTGTGGATACAACACAGTAGGCATTGGGCGGGGAGGACAATTCCTTAGCGTATGGGCTTCGATGCACTTTCCTTGTGACCCGGACTCTCCGCTGGAGATACGGGGTTGATGACCCATGATTACTGACGGCCACTGACGATTCTGCGGAACGTCATGCTCTTCCTGATGGGGCCTCTGGTGCCCAAAGGAGGACTACGCCGATCCTATTCAGCCAGGGCTCATGCGTAGGAAGGATTGTTCTTAACAATATTTCACTTAGAATGGTAGGCTAACCTATCCGTTAGGTACGAGTACTTTTGGTTTGGGTACTTGTATCTGACCGTGGCTTGGAACAATAACTTGTCGCGAATTAGTTCGTCACATCTTGTCCTTGTTTGGTTGTAGGTATGACTTACTACTTCGATGAGAAGGTATTGAACCTTGTTGGGGTCCGGATACCATATTGGATTCATAGCATAGAAAGATACGTTACCGTGAATTAGTTTACCATCTCCTGTCCTTGTTTGGTTGGAGGGATGGTACGCTCGTTCAGTAGGTGCGTATTGGACCATGTTATAATTCGATTTACTTATTTATTTGAGCAATATTTATTCAGTTTATATGGCATGATATTATGTGTCTTGTTACGTCCCTCTGAGGACCTGGTTGTCTTGCCAGGTGTGTGCTATTGTCTTTCGCAGGTGTTCTAGCTCTAGCCGTGATCTTCGCTGTTTCTTCGAGGATGATTGCATTTGGATCGTCTTCGCTTCGCTCGCCACTCATTTCATTTTCTATGTACTTTTTCTTATTTTGTTGGTAGTGAATTTGTCTTCGCCCAACATATTGTATCAAGACAATTCATTATCTTTATATGATGTCTTTTATTCATTTATTTTGCGTGGATGAGATTAGTTATGGTTCTACTGCATTTTACAGCTTATGTATTCATACGAGGCTTCCATATATTGGAGTATACTTCGTATGAATACAGCTGGCATGTCTACGTTTCTAGTCCTACGTATTTTGGGACTGGGGCGTTACACTGGACACCATCCATTCACAAACGGTCAAGCAATTACTACGGCTTACTACTTAACTAACTAGGGTTATCACAAGCCTAATTACTAGCAAGATGCAAATAAGAAATTCCCATTCCCAAGCCCTGCAGACTATCCAGTTATCCTTCTGCGGGTTGAGAGTATGGTTGGGTACATCGTCCAGGAGACGATATACCCTTAGGTGACTTAGAGGATGCAACACATGATAGTGTGCTAGAAATGTGCCCTACTCGTCGGCAGGCTACAAGTCCGTTTAAAGCGCCCATAACGAGATTGCCTGTGACTGGAAATTCTCCATAAACTATAGCTTGATCTAGTCTTTAGCCTAATCCATATTTAGTGCAAATCCCTGACCGTGGTAACCAGGGAGTCACGTTCTAGACATGATGCAAGACAAGACCAGTGGATTGCACAAGCAGCAAGAATGAACACCCTCGGAGTCAGAGTTGTTTATACGAGTCAAGTTACAAGTCAGGTTATAAGTCAGGTTACAAGTTACAAGTCAGGAGTGCGCCGCCACGGGCCACTATCAAGTTATCCAGTGTCAAGATTAATCATGAATTATAGGTTAAAATTTAAGGGCGCACCCCATCGGGTCACCATCAAGAAGATCAGAAAGTAATAGGATCATAATCATAAAATTCACGAAGCCGTACTAGTCATAAGCAAAACACCGAAAACCGTGCCAGGTCGTGTTGGGTTGAGACAGTCGTGTGGTGCGGAACAGGATCTCAAAATTCTAATCTACAAAAGAGAAGCCAAGTCCAAGAAATAAAACCAAACCATCATGGACAAGTAGGTTGCGCAGGGGATCAGATTGCGCAGGGGGGAAATGGACTGCGCAGGGGATGGACTGCGCTAGGTCGGGTTGCGCTGAAAGCGGGTTGCGCTGAGAATGGGTTGCGCTGAGTCAAGCTACGCAGGGTTGAGTTGCGCAAGGGATTGGGTTGCGCAGCAGTCAAGTGCGCTGGGGAGCGGGCTGCGCATCAGTCAAGCGCGCCATTGGAAGGAAGGCGCTGGAGCTAAGAAGCGCCAGCGCAAGTCAGCCCAGCGCAAAGCGCTGGCCGAGGAGTTGCGCAATCCGGTCATGCGCTAAAGAGCGCAGGCCAAGAGTCATCTTCTCCACCAGGCCGAGAGGAAGACCCCAAGAACCCTAGATTTCAAATCTTCATAACTTGGCCAAATCAAAACGAAATTTGGATTTTCAAAGTTCTAACTTGTGTAAAATTAAATTCTCTTCCACATGGAAGCCTCAAAACAAGGAAAAAAAAATCTAAGTTTAATAGATCAAAACCAAGAAAATTCGAAAATGGTAAAAACTTAGATCTAGAAAAATGGAAGCTCCAAATCACAAAATGCCAAGTTCTAATGTTGTTTATCATGGCCTAATCTAGCTAATGGACAAATAAAATTGGGTCCTTATTTGGTGGCAAGGTGCACTTGCCGGTGTTGGTGTTGTGTGGAGGAAGGAAGAAGAAGGTGAAGAAATTAATGGAAGTTATGAGGAGAGAGAAAGTTAGGTAGAGTTTTAATAAGGGATGATATATCGTGTTGAGGGTGGATGTTTAGCTAAGGGTGTTCTAATGCATACTAAACCGAACCAATTTCTTCTCCACAAAATAAAACCATGCCAGGTCAAAAACCCGTTTTACGAGAAAATCAAAATCCGCAAGTTAAGCCAAAACACAATTACAGGCCAGAATCTAAAAAAATAAAATACAGGTCCGAAATACATATATGCCTAATTAAAATACGTATTCCAAAATACGGGTATTATATCTATAAATAGAGTTTCAAGTTCTTCATTATGGAGGATCATTATTCAAGATCATCAGAGATCAGGAATTCTTGTCCAAGTACTGCTGCATTCTTCAGAGGCTATCGTCTTCAAAGTTACATCGTCTAATGGATAAAGCGATCGTCTTCAGATCAGATTCCTATAGTTGTACTTTTCCAGAATTTATTGTACTTTGTACTCTTTTACAAGTTTATGAAATAAAAAGGCTTTTGTTTTTGCAAACAGTATACAACTCGATTTGGATCCGTACCTATATTCAAGGCGTCCCAAAGATATATGTATTTCGACCAAGTCTAGTGGTAGCAAATTGGAACAAAGTTAACAGGTAAATTTCAATCCTATGCTTGCCATCTCGTACTCCCTATCGGACTTATCTTTAGCAATTGTTCTTGAAATTTTATCGCATACGTATATTCGATACATAGGTGATTCATTAAATAAGTCACTGCACGCGATGCGATTCAAAATCATACTCCTCGTTTCGTATGTTTCGTATAGACTATCAATCCTATACGTTGCGTCGAGCAATCGCACATCCGATCGCAACGATCCTCCGTAACGCCTTGCGTTCGAATTCGCCACCAAACTATTTTCAAATTTGGCTATACAACTTATCTCGATATGATTTCCTTTGTTGACTTGCAAATGCATCAATATTCAGGACTACGCCCGCTAGGTTAATTACCTAGACACTGTGCTTAACTTCTCCCGACGCAACTTTAAATTGACATTGCTTAAAGGTCACAATCTATCCGACACAAAATTTTACATCAAGACGACAATGCTCAAGACAACAATCGCTTTGACTCAAAGTCTCTACGATACATCTTATGTTCGTTTCCTAACGAGTAGGAATTTACTAGCCAAATTTTTAACTTATCCGTCTCGCAACATCGAATATAAGTTCGATTTACACAAGCTTAATTGTAAGATGAATCCGAATCTAACGATATGACTCATAAGTTATTCCCTTATCGTTCTCTCTCGTGCATAGCATGATTCTCGCAATCGCCTATCAGAATCACCAAGTTCGTTGGTGAATTTCTAGTTCGATCGTCGACCAACATAACCATTCAAGCATTCATCCGACGAATACTCAAAATCGAACTATGTCATTCTCAATTGAAAGTTGTTCCAACAATTCTCGATCACCTAGACTTAACGTCACCATGCACCACATTTTTTTCTCGATACAATTTTATATGCGATATCGCATGGGTCATCTTACGATCTGCAATATTTAATTTGATTTTGTGGTCAAGTCTTCTAGGGTCAGCTGTCCCGAAGCTACGCTCGATAACTGTGGATCATCATCGAAGGACACTTTACTACGAACCATGCTATATCTTATTTCGAAGCCAAATCACGTTCCGACGATTTCTATGAGACTACCCAAATTTTGGATAAAACCATTTCTATCACCGCAACTGATGCGCAACTATCCTCCGAGTAAAGTCATGCACTACCGTCGATGATTATGTTATTCACGAAGCATCTCATCGTATTGAGTTCGAGTCTATCCTATTTACGGTCGACATACGAGATGCTATACGCATCGAACAATCGTCGATGACGTATAGTCTCGTCATGATCAATCATAAAGTTCATGATCAACCAGTTCGTTCATTCTCTTATTGTTATTTACAAAATTTTGATAGCACGAGGCACAATCCATTTTGTATTCTCACATCGTGCTTACGTTTCCTTATGTATTGATCTCGATACATCGTATAAATTTCGATAGCGTAAGGGTCAACTTTGATTCTGTTTCAACGTCGACAACTTGCATTGCATACGTCCAAGTTCTCCACAAATATTTTCGTATGTCTCGAATTATTTCTCGATTCGTTGCATTCCATTATGCTTTGATTGCGTAACCGAGTTACCGATTATCCAACATCGAACCCTCGAGTTTGTCACGACCCGTACCCTAGATAGGGGCATAAGTACGTAACAACGCCCAGCCTACTCCGTAAAAATGGCGTAGAACGCTGTAGGTCTGCTAGCTACAAACAGTATATAATAACTTATCATCTCCTCACGGAGTATATAATATAAAATAATGATAAACTCAATCATAATCTAGAAGGAAGAATCATGGCACGAAAACTAGATAGATATAAACCACAAGTGCAATATCCAGCTCAACAACGAGAAAGAGAGACACAAGGTAATATGGTTATACAATCCTAAAATATAATATAATAAGCATAAGTAGCAAGCTGGAGACAAGGTTCAGTCTAAAATCTACTCTAACTAAACTAAGCTAGAGGCTCGTCGGGCGGAGCTAAGCCCTGCTGAACCAAGATCTCTAAGTCTATGCCCACTACGTCATCCGGACCGTAGTAGGTACAACAATCCTTCTCACCGTCATCTGTAATATTTTGTCAACATATCCAGTCAGGATGGAATGAGCACACTCAACTAACAACAGTTCACAAGATATGATAAAAGCTATAAGACTATAAATAGATAGTATATACAAGAAATTATGAGATGTATATGTGAGTATCATGGTAAGGTAAGCTATAAATCTAGAGCTAGAACAAGGCAAGTAAAACTGATCATAGCATGTACAAGAATCAAGAATTATCTATCTAGGTGTATGAGTACTAGCTACAATATGTGGCTGGCTTGGGAACTTGCACAATAGTAACAGGCCTGGCTAATCATACGTGGAGTGTATGATCAACACACACAATCAATCGATACACAATGGGTGCATAATAGGAATTGACCACATATCTACACTAATACTCCCCGTCCCCGACTGGTACAGTGGATCCAAGCAAGACACGTTACGATACGAGATTCTGCAAGAAGGAAGCAAGTCTCTTCGAGAATCGGTATCCATATACTGTACAAGAACTATAAGGAGGCTTGCACAAGATATACCTAGATAACAAGGAATAATATCTCATGTCGGGATCCATGAATACCAATCCGTGTGACCAATGTGTCAAGAACAAGCATATCTACACTAATTATATGAATTATAACAATTATCATAAATTGAAAAAGTTATCAGAGAATGTACTCGCCTGTGATGTGATGGATAAGTCGACTGAGTCCAAGAACAGTGCCTCGAGGACCTATAGATGGAATACTATATCAATATAAAGGTTTGGAAGTAAAATTGAGTCATACTAAGTCAAACTAGGTCAAGGCACGTCAAACTAAGTCAAACTAGGTCAAACAAAGTCAAACTAGGTCAATGCAAGTCAAACAAAGTCAAACAATGTCGATTTAAGTCAAAGGTTGACTTATAGTTGACTTTTGGTCAACTGGTCAACCCTAGGTCAACTCTAGATCAAACTTGACTAATGTTGACTAACAGTTAACTTTGGGTCAACTAGTCAACTTCGGTCAACTTCTAGTCAATTTTAGGCTACGGTTGACTTCCGATTGACTTTTGGTCAAAAATAGTCAACTGTGGTCAACCAAGGTCAAAGCTAGTCTAAGTCCACTATTCCTAACTATTACCAACCATAAAATCCTAATTATAGCTATATCTTAAAGTAGTTAACTCACATGTTATGAAATTGGCATTACCTTAACATACCCTTTATTACCCTTCCAAGGTAATCCCATTACCTTAGCTTCTAACTCCCGCTCTAGACTTTCCTACCTTCATTCTAAGTATCCTCCCACTCTCCAATATGGTATTCCAACCCCCTTCTAGTATTTTGATACCGTATCATGATATCTTGACACTCAATAGTCAAAAAGGGTAAATTTCCATTACCTTAAGGTAATTGAGAACCATGAGATACCAATTTGGTATCTAAGGATACCACACAAATCTAAAATCTAACCCTTATCTAATCTAGCTAAACTCTAACTAGAATACTAAACTCTCACTATCTAACCAATAATAACTCGCTATCTAACTATCTAATCTATCTAGTATTCATTCTAACTCTAACTATCTCAATACCTTACATTATCTAACTATCCCCTATTCTAACATATCACTAACTCTAATACTAATACCCAACTCACACACACATATAGGGCTATTTAGGGGGGTTATATAGAGGGCTATATAGTGGGTATATATGGGTTATATATATATGTATATGTAACACCTAGTTTTCTAAATGAGGGTAATTTTAAAATTTTATAATTTTAATCTTTTATTAATGATATTTAAATCATGATATAAATTTTTGGTAATTTTTGATTATTTTAAAAAATATTTAGAACCATAACTTGTGACTTACCAATTTAAAGACTAGTGTTATGGCATTAGGATAATTATTTTTACTTTGAGGATGGGAGTATTTTGGTCATTTTGAACTTTTGGGAATTATTATGAATTATTGAGATTTATTAGAATTTATATGATTTTTGGTGTAATTTAATTAAGGGTTAATCTAGACTTGACTAGTGTTGACTTTGGAGCCTAACCTAGAAACTAACCCTAGTTGGTGACCCTAGTCTAACTCTAGTTAACCTACTTTAGTAATTAGAAATTAGTTTTAAAGTAGGGAGGATTAGTTTGGGTGGAATTAGTCCATGACTAGTGACTTAAGTCAATGACTTATGACTTATCAATTTTTAGCCTAGTATTTAAGCCATAGGCCCATGAATTAAGTCCAAGACAAATCCTAACCCAGCCATGGCAGCCACTATTAGGTTTCCCTTGCCTATAAGTAGTCTCTTAAGAGTGTTCTTGCCTCTTTTTAGGTTTGCCCTAATTTTGGTGGAAAGGTATTTTCTCCTATGCTTAAAATTCCTAATTAATTCATTTTAGCTCCTTTTTAATCCTAGTCTTTTGCAATAGGATCTAATTTATGTTTATATTCTGATTTTGGAGGATCACCTCAGTTTGTGTGCCATTTGGAGATTTAGAGTTGCCATTTGGAATCCCCTCTTTGGAGCTTGTTCTTGAGTTTTGATACTCAATAGGTAAACCACCTAAACCCTTGTTTCTTCCTATTTTTTTGTATAATAGGTTAGGTTTAGGGGTTACCTAACTGCCCACAAAATTTGGGCACAATTCGTGTCTATTTTGTGTCCGTATCGGACACGTATCGTATTGATATACTAGGTGTTTGTAGAAATGCCACATAGGAATTAATTTTCATATTTTTGAAATGTAATTGCATGGATTAGTAGATCTTGATGTGTGTATTAATTTTTGTGAAGGTAGTAGTATGTTTCGTGTCCATTTGTGTCCTATTTTTACGTGTGGACACGCAGCACGAGCCCGTGGGCCGTGTCCTGCATCACGGGCTCCATATCTCTGGACACAGGACACGTCGTGTCCTGATTTTGTGTGAACCTTGGGGCAACGTCTGCGACCATGCTCCTAAAATTTGGAAGCATCACGTGTACTACCCGAGGAGAAATCTGGGTCGTATTGGTCGTGCGCTGTCGCGTGCGAGCTGCTGTGCGCGTGCACAGGCACGACTGACACGCATGTCGTGTCATATCTGTGGGACTCGTGGATCTAGCGCAGGGTGTGTCAGACCTAGAGCTATCCTAGGTGAACCTCTGGACACGAGCACGTGTCGTGTCGTGTCGTGTGTCGCGTGTTACACGCGCGTGCACACGTGCACGACGATTGTTCGTGCACTGTCAGTGTCTGTGAACACGTGTTGTTTGGACACGATTCGTGTCCAATTCCTGGACACGAATGCACTATATAGTTCCCTCACATATTTGTTATTAATTACCCACCCTTTAATTGTCATTTGGATGTGATTTCGAATTCGAAAATTTGAATTCCCTTTTACTCTGATACCACACTGATACGGCCTGTGGTTTTGTTAAATTCTGAATTTTGATTTCATTTTCCTCCTTGTTTTGTGATGTTTAACAGTAATTTAGTTCACCCACAAAGTTTTTAACTGATGAATGATTACTAGGTTAATTCTTCATTGTGTTTATACCATGGTTTTCGAATTTGGGACTTGGGTTTGTTGTCCCTGTCAAGTTTCAGAAAACTGTAACTGATTTTCTTTGTTAATTTGAATTTGTTTTCCCTGTTGTATGATGTTAAATATCAATATTAGTTCCCCTACATGTATGGGTTGATATCCATAGCAATTGGTACTTGTGAATGGACATTTGGGTTCAATTGGAATAATTCCTGAAAACACATATCCTGGTTTCAAAAATATTGAAACCTATGTTATTCTCTCTCACATACACAGCCCTATACCCCTCACACACAATTCTATTTTCCAGTTCACTCTTCACATTAACACTACACTCTCACACTTTACACACTATGGTACTTAACACACACACACCTGTCACACAAATCAGTATTTCACCCATTCTCTCACACTCCTCTTATACACACACAAAACTGTTTTCCTCACATTCCCTCAACACATACACACACACATATGCATATGTTGACACTCTTACTTACTCACAATATTACCTAGCCTACGCTATTAATTCATACACACACATGTCTACACAAATCACTCATAGCACACACACACATGAGAATATCTCACACACATACATGTCACAGTTTCCACAATTGACACTCATTCACTCTCTTCCTATCTCACTATATATAATGTATATATAGGTAGTGTATGTATATGCCTATATATGTATAGGGTAAATATGCATATTAATATGATATGGATAATGTATATAGTGTTGTATATATTTTGTGTATAGGTATGTGTGTTGGTTTGTAGACTTGTATAGTCTTGGTTAGCCTTAGTTGACTTCTAGAGTTGACCAAGAGTTGACCTTGGTCTAGTTGACCTAGAATTGACTGGTTAAGCCTAGGTTTGACCAACCTAAACTAGTTTGACCAAGTTTAACCTCGTTTGACCTAGTTTGACTTAATTAGACTAGAATTGACCTAGTTTGACTATTAGGGTTGACTAGAGTTGACCAAAGGTTGACTTTAGCCTAAATTGACCCCAAACTTCATGTAGATGTATTGTAGCAGTCTATTTTCTTATTTTAGACTTGTTGTGACTTGTACTGTTCTATAGGAGACAGACATCACTCCTCGGACAGTATATTCTCTTCGAACATTCAGGATACCAGGCGAGTACATTCTCTGATCATTTTATATCTTGTTAGAATTATATTCCTGCTTTAGATTACTTTACTCGATGCTGTCAGGTCATTATCATGGATTAGTACTATATGGATCTCTTCATGCGATGTTATCCCCCTCGGGAGCATCGGGTATATTATGTCATGTGCGTTTCACGTTCATCATGTACTCCTGTGCTTTCACCATACATGTACACTCTTGTGAATCATGTACTCTCATATTCACAGAGCCCTCATGTATACTATTACGTGTACCTTTTCATGGGCCTTCATGTGATAACACGTATAATAACATAACCTACTTAGATCCTTGTGTATTGATTGGGGAAACGGGAGAGTGCAAATAGTCATGTGAACAAATTCCATAGTAGTGTAGATCATGTAAAACTCCTTAGGGTAGATCATGTACTAATCTGTCCTATTCACATGTGCTATCATGTACTCTACATCACTAGCCACTGTTAGTTCTCTATAAATAGTAGCTATTTACTTACAGTTCTTTTTTTTACATCATGTACTTCCTTTCAGTTTCCTGTATCTTACTCTACTGCATATTTATATTTTCTAACCTGCTATGATCTGTTGAGATGTATTGTGCTCGTTCCTGTCCTGACTGGACCTGTTGAAAATATTACAGAGGACGAGGAGGAGGCCTGTGTGGATACCTTCTATGGGACAGCCCTAGACGACACTTGTGAGCTGGACTCTCAAGAGGACCCAGCTCTAGCTGATGACATTACCCCTACTGCCTAGACTAGTTTAGTTAGGCTTTATCTTACTTATGTTGTCTTGGGACTAGTCCAGGTTTTACTATTTCTGTCATTGAGATCTGGATTGTATATATTCTTTTATATTCAGTAGTTGAGACTTGTATTTCTGGATGTTTGCTGAGTTGTTATCTTAGACACTTAAACTCTTCTGATCATCTGTATTTCTTTGAGTTCTATATCATATCGTGTTTCTTTTCCCTTAGTTATGATTGAGTTTACATTCTGCTATGTTACCCCCATTCGGGGAGTATAAACTGCTTAGCATTATATTGTTAGATGTTGTGACCTAGGACATCGTTCTACCGCCGACACTACGGCGTAGGCTGGACGTACCCACTTCTCGTGCCCTTACTCTAGGGTGCGGGTCGTGACACATTTTTAGTGGTGGCCCATGCAGGTCGAGTTTATTTAGTGGTATTCAAACTAGAGTATCACTACAGCCTGCAGTAGGATTATGATATTTTTGAGGGTACTCA
Source organism: Iris pallida (assembly GCA_029216955.1). NCBI lineage: Eukaryota > Viridiplantae > Streptophyta > Magnoliopsida > Asparagales > Iridaceae > Iris > Iris pallida. The sequence goes on from JANAVB010035817.1 coordinate 2,517,336, forward strand.
ATCACACTAGAAAAAACTCTTAATCAGATTCATTTTATCTAAATTTGCTGTTTATTGTCTTCCCTTGAGTATAAACTGTCCTCCTTTGAATTTTTGCTTCATTCTCAGAAATTGCTTCTTGTTTTGATCTGTCTTCATGATGGTTATGGAGACGCGATCTCATCGCTCCGGTTCGGAGGATACTATCGAGAGGCTGGCCACCTTTCGTCCTGTTCATCAGGGCCTCGAGACCGCAGCTTATGTTGTGTCGACTCAGGTTGGCGCTTCTGCTACGTAGGAAGTGCACCTCCATATGTACAGAGACTTTTCCCGTCATTTTCGATTTCTCTCAGCAGCAGCGGTTCATGCAGCATCGGCAGCAGACCAGGGGAAACCAGCAGGGCCGAGCTATCGTCAGGACAGTCGAGGATGCACAGACCATTGGAGATCTTGCTGCAAGTTCCGATCTTCTCGATTCTATTTCCACAATTGCCTCTTATAACTATCTTGAAATTCGATTTCATCTGCTCCTTGTTGACTGATCAATTTGTTCTGTTGTTCTTGTGTTATGTTTGTTTTTTTTGTTTTTTTTTTTGAGAAATTATGTGGGCTAGGTTACCTCAATCATTGGATCTAGAATCTTCGATAGTCGTGTTAGCTGGCATAGTGAGGACATACAGTCAGATTTTGGACGTATTTCTCGGGTGTGGGAATTTAAGGTTTTTGCCGTCGCATGCGGCAATACAAAAATTTTAAATATCATAAACCTAGAGATATGTACCTTGGTCAAGGACTCTGTGATTATCGTAGCCTTGCTCACTAACATGACGAAGACTCTGAACAACATGATTTTGGACAGACGCATATGATTATCGTACCCTTCTGTTGTTAAAAAAATTTGTATTCCATCATAAAATAAGTTGGGAGTAGGAATATTTAGTTTGTAGAGCTTATTCATATGTAGTTCTTTCATAGTGTAATGATATGATGAATCGTAGAGTGTCTGCACCCTAGAGATGATAGTTAGTATTGGTATTAGAATAGTAACCCATTGTAGATGATTTTTCTGTTATTTATAATACCAACCAGTTTACATATAGGATGTTAGTATTCCTTACAGCCTTAATGATTTATTATTATTTTCCCTTACCCTTCCCAGAGAGGCACCCATGACTAGAGCCTGTCCTTGAGTATAGTTGTAGCTGCACCTAAGACTGAGAGGTCTATATACATATATAGATTGTAGGTGATATTGGCATATAGGATGTGGGTTGATTGGTATCTATAGGCCATTGTTGTATAGGGTATTGACATGTTGTTAGCCTATAATTGGTTTAGTTTTCTATTTTAGTTAAGTTCTCCTTGTGTTGAGTTCAGTCATGTTTATAGGCAGTGTGTAGACCCTTCACTAGAGACCTTGTTCCCTCAGTTCATACTATTTTAAGTTGTTCACTGCACTCAACTTTCATTACCTACCATATTGCATCATAGATTTCACTGGACCATTGTTCAGGCCCCAGTTATTAACTCACCAATATAACCATCAACCACTTGTTATATTCTGCACATCTGGAGTCAGTATCATGCATATTAGAGGTCCGCACTCATCCTTGTCCAGGTAAAGTCTACATCACTTAGGATATCTACTTTAGTTCACTGTTTTGTAAATCTTTTGTATCATACTTGTTGGGATATCTTGGCTCAGTCAAGAAGACCAAGTTTTAGTTGAGATACTAACTTTTTAGCTCACTGCATCTCTGTAGTTCACTGTACTACACCTATCTGCCCTGCATTAGGATACATACTTCATGTATCAGAACCTCACATATCCTGCACTCCATTGGTCCGGTGCTTCATGGCATACCCTGCACTCTTCATTATACACTGTACATCATCCTTGTATCCTGCATAGTATCCACTGCATAATAGACTGCATCACTCAATTTCAATTCCCTTGGATTAATTGGTCCAGTCCCTATATTATGTTGATGTTCAGTCCATGAATGGGTTTTGATATCAGACTTTGGGAAGACTTGATACTTACCACTCTCATGTAGTCTTGTTCCTTGAACTTAACTGGCCAATCCACTTCAGGTTTCATGTTCCTGCATTCCTTTGGTTCAACCCTTCACATAGGAGTAGGATGAGTAATTGGCCCTGCATTTGATCTGCTAGCCCTGTTCATTCCTGGTTCAGACCTTGCACATGTGTGATCATGGGTACACTTTCTTGTCCTACCTTCTTGAGTATTCTGTCCTATTTCTTACCTATAGGTAATCCTATATACACATGTGAGAAATGTGTATATATATGAGTTATGTGTGGTCCATGTTTCCTTGGGCTGCTGCCTTTGTGTCCATTATCCTTGGTATTAGATATATCTTGTGTATATACATATATGTTATATAATTATATAAGTACATTTATTAGTGGTGGATAAGGGTATATGTCATTATACCTATATGATAACCTTGGGATGTGCATAAGTGATATTATATATGGGATTAGGTTGGGTTATAGTATGCTCTATATAGATATATATATTTATGTAATATATATATATATATATATATATATATATAATGATATGGGTTAATTGATAACTTAGAGTGGGTTGGTTATGATATTGAGTTAGCTTATAGAGTTTGACCTATATAATTGACCCAATAGTCTAATATTGACCAATGCTGACTTATTGACCTTGTTTGACTAGACAGTTGACCACACCCTAGATTTGACTTAGTTGACTAAGAGGGTTGACCCTTGACTATGTTTGACCTAGAAGGAGTACTACCATCTTAATTTCGATGAGAAAATTTTTCTAAGGAGGGTAGACTTGTAACACCCAGTTTTCTAAATGAGGGTAATTTTAAAATTTTAAAATTTTAATCTTTTATTAATGATATTTAAATCATGATATAAATTTTTGGTGATTTTTGATTATTTTAAAAATTATTTAAAACCATGACTTGTGACTTACCAATTTAAAGACTAGTGTTATGACATTAGGATAATTATTTTTACTTTAAGTATGGGGGTATTTTGGTCATTTTGAAATTTTGGGAATTATTTGAAATTATTATGAATTATTGAGATTTATTAGGATTTATATGATTTTTGGTATAATTTAATTAAGGGTTAATCTAGACTTGACTAATGTTGACTTTGGAGCCTAACCTAGAAACTAACCCTAGTTGGTGACCCTAGTCTAACTCTAGTTAACCTACTTTAGTAATTAGAAATTAGTTTTAAAGTAGGGAGGATTAGTTTGGGTGGAATTAGTCCATGACTAGTGACTTAAGTCAATGACTTATGACTTATCAATTTTTAGCCTAGTATTTAAGCCATAGGCCCATGAATTAAGCCCAAGACCAATCCTAACCTAACCATGGAAGCCACTATTAGGTTTTCCTTACCTATAAGTAGTCTCTTAAGAGTGTTCTTGCCTCTTTTTAGGTTTGCCCTAATTTTGGTGGAAAGGTATTTTTCCCTATGCTTAAAATTCCTAATTAATTCATTTTAGCTCCTTTTTAATCCTAGCCTTTTGCAATAGGATCTAATTTATGTTTATATTCTGATTTTGGAGGATCACCTCAGTTTGTGTGCCATTTGGAGATTTGGAGTTGCCATTTGGAATCCCCTCTTTAGAGCTTGTTCTTGAGTTTTGATACTCAATAGATAAACCACCTAAACCCTTATTTCTTCCTGATTTTCTTGCATAATAGGTTAGGTTTAGGGTTTACCTAACTGCCCACAAAATTTGGGCACAATTCGTGTCCATTTCGTGTCCGTATCGGACACGTATCGTATTGATATACTAGTGTTTGTAGAAATGCCACATAGGAATTAATTTTCATATTTTTGAAATGTAATTGCATAGATTTGTAGATCTTGATGTGTGTATTTATTTTTGTGAAGGTAGTAGTATATTTCATGTCCATTTGTGTCCTATTTTTATGTGTGGACACGCAACATGAGCCCGTAGGCCGTGTCCTGCATCACGGGCTCCATATCTCTGGACACAGGACACGTCGTGTCCTAATTTTTTGTGTGAACCTTGGGGCAACGTCTGCGACCATGCTCCAAAAATTTGGGAGCTTCTCGTGCACTACTCGAGGAGAAATCGGGGTCGCATTGGTCGCGCGCTGTCGCGTGCGAGCTGCTGTGCGCGTGCACAAGCACGACTGACACGCGTGTCGTGTCATATCTGTGGGACTCGTGGACCCAGCGCAGGGTGTGTCATACCTAGAGCTATCCTAGGTGAACCTCTGGACACGAGCACGTGTCGTGTCGTGTCGTGTCGTGTGTCGCGTGTTACACGCGCGTGTACGCGTGCACGACGATTGTTCGTGCACTGTTAGTGTCTGTAAACACGTGTTGTTTGGACATGATTCGTGTCCAATTCCTGGACTATAGTTCCCTCACATGTTTGTTATTAATTACCCACCCTTTAATTGTCATTTGGATGTGATTTCGAATTCGAAAATTCGAATTCCCTTTTACTCTGATACCACACTGATACGGCCTATGGTTTTGTTAAATTCTGAATTTTGATTTTATTTTCCTCCTTGTTTTGTGATGTTTAACTGTAATTTAGTTCACCCACAAAGTTGTTAACTGATGAATGATCACTAGGTTAATTCTTCATTGTGTTTATACCATGGTTTTCGAATTTGGGACTTGGGTTTGGGGTCCCTGTCAAGTTTCAGAAAACTGAAACTGATTTTCTTTGTTAATTTGATTTTGTTTTCCCTGTTGTATTATGTTAAATATCAGTATTAGTTCCCCCACATGTATGGGTTGATGTCCATAGCAATTGGGACTTGTGAATGGACATTTGGGTTCAATTGGAATAATTCCTGAACACACATATCCTAGTTTCAAAAAATACTGAAACCTATGTTATTCTCTCTCACACACACAGCCCTATACCCCTCACACACAATTCTATTTTCTAGTCCACTCTTCACATTAACACTACACTCTCACACTTTACACACTATGGTACTTAACACACACACCTGTCACACAAATCAGTATTTCATTCATTCTCTCACACTCCTCTTATACACACACAAAACTGTTTTCCTCACATTCCCTCAACACATACACACACACATATGCATATGTTGACACTCTCACTTACTCACAATATTACCTAGCCTACGCTATCAATTCACACACACACATGTCTGCACAAATCACTCATAGCACACACTCACACAGCATGACAATATCTCACACACACACATGTCACAGTTTACACAATTGACACTCATTCACTCTCTTCCTATCTTACTATATATAATGTATATATAGGTAGTGTATGTATATACCTATATATGTATAGGGTAAATATGCATATTGATATGATATGGATAATGTATATAGTGTTGCATATATTATGTGTATAGGTATGTGTGTTGGTTTGTAGACTTGTATAGTCTTGGTTAGCCTTAGTTGACTTCTAGAGTTGACCAATAGTTGACCTTGGTCTAGTTGACCTAGAATTGACTGGTTAAGCCTAGGTTTGACCAACCTAGACTAGTTTGACCAAGTTTAACCTCGTTTGACCTAGTTTGACTTAATTAGACTAGAATTGACCTAGTTTGACTGTTAGGGTTGACTAGAGTTGACCAAAGGTTGACTTTAGCCTAGATTGACCCCAAACTTCATGTAGATGTATTGTAGCAGTCTATTTTTTATTTTAGACTTATTGTAACTTGTACTGTTCTATCGGAGACAGACACCACTCCTCGGACAGTATATTCTCTTCGAACATTCAGGATACCAGGCAAGTACATTCTCTGATCATTTCATATCTTGTTAAAATTATATTCCTGCTTTAGATTACTTTACTCGATGCTGTCACGTCATTATCACGAATTAGTACTATATGGATCTCTTCATGCGATGTTATCTTCCTCGGGAGCATCGGGTACATTATGTCATGTACATTTCACTTTTATCATGTACTCCTGTGCTTTCACCATACATGTACACTCTTGTGAATCATGTACTCTCATATTCACGGAGCCCTCATGTATACTATCACGTGCACCCTTTCATGGGCCTTCATGTGATATCACGTATAATAACATAACCTGCTTAGATCCTTGTGTATTGATTGGAGAAACGGGGGAGTACAAATAGTCATGTGAACAAATTCTATAGTAGTGTAGATTATGTGAAACTCCTTAGTGTAGATCATGTACTAATCTTTCCTGTTCACATGTGCTATCCTGTACTCTACATCACTAGCCACTGTTAGTTCTCTATAAACAGTAGCTATTTACTTACAGTTCTCTTTTTTTAACATCATGTACTTCCTTTCAGTTTCCTGTATCTTACTCTACTGCATGTTTATATTTTCTAACCTGCTATGATCTGTTGAGATGTATTGTGCTCGTTCCTGTCCTGACTGGACCTGTAAAAATATTACAGAGGATGAGGAGGAGGCCTGTGTGGATACCTTCTATGGGACAGCCCTAGACGACACTTTTGAGCTGGACTCTCAGGAGGACCTAGCTCTAGCTGATGACATTACCCCTACTGTTTATACTAGTTAATTTAGGCTTTATCTTACTTATGTTGTCTTGGGACTAGTCTAGGTTTTACTATTTCTGTCATTGAGATGTGGATTGTATATATTGTTTTATATTCAGTTGTTGAGACTTGTATTTCTGGATGTTTACTGAGTTGTTATCTTAGACACTTAGACTCTTCTGATCATCTGTATTTCTTTGAGTTCTATATCATATCGTGTTTCTTGTCCCTTAGTTGTGATTGAGTTTATATTCTGCTATGTCACCCCCATTCGAGGAGTATAAACTGCGTAGCATTATATTGTTAGATGTTGTGACCTAGGACAGCGTTCTACCGCCGAAACAACGGTGTAGGCTGTACGTACCCACTTCTCGTGCCCTTACTCTAGGGTGCGGGTCATGACAGTATATATAGGGGGTACATAGGGGGGTCAAATAGAGGTATAATGGGGGGGGGGGTTCTTGCAGCTGCTACTGCTGCTATTGAGATGCTGCTGCATATGGCTGCTGCTGCTAATTATGTTGTTGTTGCTGCTGCTATTTTGTGGGGGGGGAGGGGGAGCAACAGCTCCTAATCCCCCCCTAGCTGCTGCTGTTGAGCCTTCTCTCCCTCTCTATCTCACTCTCTATACTCTCATATTTATATATATATATATATATAAATATACACACACACATGAATATATATATATATATATATATATATATATATATATATATATATATATATATATATATATATGATATGATGATGCGCGTGCTCTGCCCTAGAGCGCCGCCTTGTTGATTCCTAAGAGCTTCGTCCGTCGTCTCCGGCTTGGCCTTGGCCAGGCCGGCGTCACCCATGTCCAAGTCTTTCGCACAAGTGGTTGCGGACAAGGGCGAGGCTCCCCCTCGCCTTGCCGCTCGCACGGTGTCTCTATTCAAGGGAGCGCCGTCCATTACTTTCTCTGAAGAAGAAGAGGAGGCCCTGGCCGCCCCCCTCAAATATGCCCTCATTGGGAAATTCTCACACAACAAACCGCCGATTGAGATGATCCGTAAGGTTCTTCAAAGTTTTGAGTTTAAGGGTTCCATTAAAGCAGGGGTCATCGATCGTAAGCACGTGTTGATCCGTCCTTCTATTGAAGAGGACTACCTTCGACTTCGCTCTAAAGATACTTGGTTCATAGCCCGGGCTCCTATGCGAGTTTTTAAATGGGAGGCAGATTTCTCTCCTGACATCGAGTCATCCCTCATGCCAGTCTGGGTGAATTTGCCAGATCTCCCTCATCATCTATACGCTAAAGAGGCTTTATTTGCCATTCTCTCAGCGATTGGCACCCCCGTTAAAATTGATCGGGCAACGGAGGAGTTAGCTCGTCCGAGTATGGCACGAATCTTTGTCGAGATTGATGCAGGAAAGCCGATCCAACGGCGGATACGGATAAACCTACGCAAAGGTCGGAGCTTTTGGCAGCATGTTGAATATGAAAATATTCCTTTGTACTGTTCTCATTGCCATCATCAAGGCCATACAATGGACTTGTGCAAACTAAAGAATAAAGGAAAGACAATTCAACAGGAAGCCAGGACAGAGGAAGTACTTAATGAGCAGGAGGACACGGGTCGGGCTGCTTCTCCTGAACCACGTGTGATTACGCACAACACTACATCTACTGCCGCCATTACTCCTGCGAATGATGGTGGCACGAAAATCGTCGATGGATCCCTAACCCCGTCATTAATGCCTGCTGCTTTAGCTCCAAACCCAAGCATCATTAATACAGACCCAAGCTTACAACAAATTAGTAGTGAGCACGTGGCAGATCAACAAGATGAGATGACAGATGAGATGACAGTTTTAGCATCCAAAATAGTGTCGACGGCGGTGGTCAGCCCACCACCAGTAGATGACTTCACGCCACCTGCTGATGTGGATGAAGGCGCTGATTTGGAAGAAGGAGAATGGCGTGGTTTGCCAACGAGATGGTCAGATTTGGTTGAGGAGGAGGAGCGACTCGACCAAGCCACTGGTGATCAACTGGCTGAAGATAGTGACCATTGCTCGGAGCATGAAGAGGGTGAAGAGGACCCAGCGAGAGAACAAGAACCTGCGAGTAACGCAGAAACAGGGACAGTGCCATGCAATTTACAAACGCGGAACAAGAAGGGAAAGAAAGTGGTGGAACCAACCGATCGAATTACTCGTTCGGCTGCACGCAAAGCATCCTTCGGTAACCCCCCATCCATTAATGTTTAATTTCCTTATTTGGAATATTAGGGGGGTAGCCAATACAATGACTCTTAAAAGATTAAAATCGCTGCTGCGGATTAACAAAATCAACATCCTCGTCGTCATCGAGCCAAAGGTTGATAGCTCACAACTGCACCATTATAGAATCAAGCTAGGGTTTGCTTATGCGGTTTCTAATGAGAGAAGTAATATCTGGATCCTAGCGAGGTCTGGTTGTACAATGGATGTCGTTGACTCTTGCGATCAAGCTTTGTCTGTTAGGGTTTCTGACACACTGCTCCCTGGGACATCTCTCTTTACTTTTGTTCATGGAGATGGTAAAAAGGAAGGTCGTCGACTTCTATGAGACAGATTGCTCCTTATTCAGAGTCTTCACCAGTGGCCTTGGCTCGTTGGTGGGAATGCTATACTTCGCTCGGAGGAGAAGATTGGTGGGCGTCCAGCTGAAGATTTGTCTATGTAAGAGTTTGCGAATTTCCAGTTGGCAGCAGGGGTTACTGAATTGCCGTTTACCGGTAGTTCTTTTACCTGGGTGAAGTCTAACAAGAAGGACAGACGTGCCTCACGTCTTGATAGAGTTTTTGTTGACAATGCATGGCTTCAACTGGCTCCATGTTCTATAGAGGAACATCTAAATCATACTGAGTCGGACCATGCTCCAATTGTGGTCCCGCTTCGTTCCAACGATTCGGAGGGAGTTAAGCAATTTAGATTTTTAGATCTATGGACTGCTCACGCGGAGTTTCATAACGTTGTTCATGAGGCGTGGAACTCTGTGGATAATCGGCATGGGCTTACAAGGGTTGCTCTTCGACTTGATGCATGTCGCAAGCGGCTATCCCAGTGGAGTAGGGCGACTTATGGTAACATTTTTCAGGCAGTGAGGAAGGCAGAAGACGACGTTCTAGCAGCTAAACTCCTGGTTGAAGGGGAGAACTCTATTCGTCATCGAGAAGCTCTTGCATTGGCTACTGCTCAGTTGAAACAAAGAGTTCGTATTGAAGAAGCTTTCTGGAAGCAGAAGTCTCGTATCAAATGGGACTTAGACGGGGATAAAAACACATCATACTTCCATGATTGTGTTAATCATAAGAAGAAAGCTTTAAGGATTCACTCCATCACCACTGCTAATAGGGAGGTTCTTCAAGACAAATCACATATTAAATCCTACGCTAAGGATTGTTATAAGTCTCTGTATGAGCGTGGTGACATTTCTGAGGATGATAAGTTGCTTAATGTCATTCCCAGGTTGGTTGAGGATCATGAAAATGATCGGCTTATTGCCTTACCTGAGAAGAAGGAGCTCCTAGACACTATTAAGTCCCTTGATATGAACAGTGCATCAGGACCTGATGGTTTCACTCCGAAGTTCTTCATTGCAGCTTGGGATATCATTGGGGATGATATTACAGAGGCTATTGGCATGTTTTTCGATGGGTTTTCTTTACCCCGAGCTATCACTAATACTTCTTTGGTTCTCATTCCTAAGATCAAGCAGCCCCAACAGTTTCAGGATTACAGGCCAATTGGTTTGTGTTCAGTCCTCAACAAAATTATTTCGAAGACCCTTGCGATTAGGCTGGCGCCGCTCCTCCCCAAGCTGATCTCGCCGGAGCAGAGTGGATTCGTGCAAGGCAGAGAAATTGTGGATAATATTGTGCTAGCGCAGGAATTGGTGGCCAAAATGAACAAAAAACATTGGGGTGGTAATATTGCTATTAAACTAGATATGATGAAGGCATACGATCGAGTTGATTGGAGATTCTTGTTGAAGGTGCTGCGTAAGTTTGGTTTTCACAACAAATGGGTAGATATGATGCTTCGTCTATAAAACAATGTGTAGTTTTCTCCGTTGATCAATGGGGAGGCAGCAGGATATTTCCAAGCTTTTCGTGGGGTTCGGCAGGGAGATCCAATATCCCCCGTCCTGTTCATCCTTGCGGCAGAGGTTCTGTCCCGAAATTTGAATTTGCTTCCTTCGACGGAGGGTTTCACTCCCTTCATAACTCCTCGGGGATGTGCTCCTATTACCCATCTATCTTATGCCGATGATGTGTTGTTATTTTCGGCAGGCGACATCCGATCGATTACCTTAATCCAGGAGAAGCTGCGGCGCTATGAGAACGCGTCGGGTCAGAAGATTAATGCGGCGAAGACTGCATTATATGTTTCTACCAAGGCCTCGACAGAGAGGGTGGAGGAGTTGGCTTCACGTACTGGTTATTCGATTGACACGCCACCATTTACATACCTGGGTTGTCCTATGGCGGCTGGGTATCGAAATGCTAGCATGTATGAGGATTTAATTCATAAAATTCGGGCTCGAGTCGATTGATGGCACAACAAAACATTGTCTTCAGGAGGTAAATTGGTTCTTCTCAAATCTGTATTGTCCTCGATACCTGTGTATACCTTAGCTGCGTGTAACCCTCCAGTATCGGTGTTACACCGCATCGAAGCTATCTGTAGTGAATTTTTCTGGGGCTCGTTTCAAGGTGCACCGAAATAGGTATGGCTCGGATGGGATTATATTGCTCGACAAAAGGAGGAAGGTGGGCTAGGGGTTAAAAGGTTGGAAGATATAATGGCGGCTTTTACTATCAAGCTTTGGTAGAAGTTTAATACTCAAGAGAGTCTCTGGATCAATTTCTTCAAAACGAAGTATTGTTCCCAGTATTCTCCTAGTGAGGTTATGGTTACATCCAATGCGACACATATATGGAAGAGACTTCTAGAAGGGAGGGACTTGGCAAATCAATATATTGTTCAAGGCGAATTAGGTTGGGGGTGGCGGCGCTCTGCGGGCAGGTTCACAGTAGCGTCGGCTTGGGATCAAGCAAGAAGACACTTACCCATTATTCCTTATTTTGTTCACATCTGGGGGAAGTGTATACCTTACAAATGGTCGATTTTGATGTGGAGGGTGCTTCACAACAAACTGCCCACGGATGAGATTATCGCTAAACTTGGTTTCAGCATGGCATCAATGTGTCATTGTTGTGCTCAAAGCCAAGAGGAGTCCCTTACACATCTATTTCATGACGGAGAGATGGCACGGGAAGTATGGGCTGCCTTACAATCAGATTATCGGGTTCATGCTTGTAGAGCTTCATCTTTGATGCACAGGCTTACTTCATGGTGGTGTGGTAGGAGCATACATCAGAAGGAAATTGCGGTTGGTGCCACAATCTGGGTTCTTTGGAAAAATCGTAATAAATGGAGGTATGAAGAGTATCGATACTCATCGGAGATGCTGATCAAAGAAGTACAGAGGCAAGTGGCGAAGGCTTCAATCAAATGTAAACACTAATGTGGCTTGGTTAGCGTTCTTTGGAGTTCTTTTGTCTTGTAATATTTTGTAGCACCCAGTTTTCCAAATGAGGGTAATTTTAAAATTTCGTATTTATAATTTTTTTAATAATGATATTTAATTTATGATATAATTTTTGGTGATTTTAAATTATTTTAAAATTATTTAAATCAATGACTTGTGGTTTTGACGTTTTGCTAGTGAAACCCTAGAGACTGTTTGACCTAGAGCCTAACCATGTGATTATGATATTTTAATGTCATTTTTGGCCTAATGATATTTTTGTATTTGACCTCTTTGAATTATTTTGATATTATTTTATTATTTATGATATTGTTTTGGGATTATTTGAGTCGGGTTCGAATTTCAACTCAATCCGACTTGTAACGGGGACCCGGGGGTAGTTTGACTCTAGTGGGACCCACACACTAGTTAGGCATGGCCCACATGATATTAATTTTAGTCCACATGATAGAAATATTTTAGTTAGAGGTTAGACTAATTATTATGGATAAGGTTAGTGTGATTAGAGACTTTAGAATGACTAATTTAGCCCCAACCAATTAGCCCTTTCCTAATACTCATAGAATAGGTTAGTAGGGGCTTTTGGACTTTTCCTAATAGGACAAAACCACCTTTATGGCCAGCCACAATAACGATAGGGTTGAGCCTCCCATTTGTCATTATCCATCTATTTTTCTCTCTCTTGTTCTTCCCCAAATTCCTAGAGAGCAATCCCTAGCAATTTCTCCACCAAATCCTTCCATTTCACCACCAAATCTTCTTCTTTCCTTCTCCATTCTAGCCAAGGAGGAAGCTACCCAAGTTTGGGAGGATTCGGAGCTCGTTCGTGTCCTTTTGGAATCTCTACGTGTCGGTGTCGCTCCGGGAAGGTTTTTCTTCGATTCGATCTACCGGGAGGTATAAATCCCTTCTCCTTTTCATTTCCTCATGCATATAGGTCTATTTTGAACCCATAGGAATGACCCCCATGGATGTATCTCCATTTGTGTCCATTTTGTGTCCATTTGGAGGTCATAGGAGTGTCCTTTGTGTTGTGGATGTGTTCATGTTACATATATAGATTTATATATATATATTGTAATGAGAGTGTATCTATATTTATATATGTAATAAATGGTTCATGATGATTATATAATCAAGTTTGTGAGTGTGGTTCCTCATATTATTATTGCTATTATTGTTGTGGATAATTAGGATATATATTGTGTATTCTTTTGGCTCAAACTACCCAAATCCGTCATGATTTTTATCCACGTTTTTAATTTCAGCCCTAACTTAGAAATGTCATAACTTCTAGCTCAAAGCTCGGTTTAATCTCTCATTTTTTTAAAAGAAGCGTATTGAAGTTAGATTTCGAAAAACATGTATTAATAGGCCTAATTATTTCTATAACTTTCTGGAGATTTATTTGAGTGTCAGCTGTACGAAAGACAAACGTGTTCTCGGTATTTTCGCAATTCCGGGAGTTTCCGGAAACGAAAATGCGATCCGTTTGAAGTTTCGGAAAGCTAAAAAATAGATCTATAACATACTTTAATCCTAGATTTTAATTCATGCTGAGATGGTACAGTATTGATTATTAGTAGGAGTTACTATTCGGGATATGCATTTTGTGCACCCTTGTGTGTAATATAATGTTCTATTTGATTTTAACCCATGTTAATGTATATATATTATGTAATTAAATAGAAAATACAAGCATGAGTAAATGTTTAAATAAATGATGTATGAGATGTAAGTATCCTATCTAATGTAAGCATGTATAAGTATGGCTTGTAATGAATATGTAGGTTCCATAGTATGTAATGTATGGTGCATATAGTAGTGCAAGAGAATAAATGAATGATGAATGAATGCAAGCATGAATGTAATATAATAATAGATGTAATGTATGCAATATACAAGTTAATGAGATGTAATGTTCTATGTTAACACAAATCCTATATTACCTCATGTACCCCTTACACTATGTTGACACTATCACACTTGACACTTTGTTCACTTACACTTTGACACTCTTTGATATGTATACACTATGTATGCCTATTTAACCCTCACTTGCCCCTTTCCCATGTTCACATACACACACACATAGCCTCTTACATAAGTATTTATGAATACAGTTAACTTAGCTATGTATGTATATTATATATATGTTAGCATATTGTGTTGTAATATATAAGTTTATATAACCATTTGAAATGCCATGATTATAGACCTAATGTTGAATACCAATATATGCATGTGTATATATGTGTAGGCATATATAGCTTAAAGTAATAGATTACCTAGTGTATATCCAATGTAAATTCTTGCCTATTTGAGTATTGAATAATTGCATGCTATATAGAGTTGGGTGTATATTGGCTTGTATAGCCTTGTATTGATGTGTGCTTGCTAGGATAGTCTTGGTTAGGCCTAGTAAGACTTGCTGGGTTAGGACATGACCTAGTTTGACCTAGTTTGACTAGTACAGTTGACCAGAGTTGACCAAGGGTTGACTTTGGCCTAGTTTGACCCAGATTCATGTAGAATGCATTGTAGTGCTTTATATTACCCTTCTGGACATGTCGTGACTTGTCCTGTTCTAATTAGGAGCCAGACACCTCTCCTCGGACAGTATCTTTACCTTGGACATTCAGATATCAGGCGAGTACATTCTCTGATCATTTCATATCCTGCTTAGAATTATTTCCTACAGTAGATTACTTTACTTGTACTGTCACGTTGGTCACACAGATTGGTACTATATGGATCCTTTCTTGAGATGTTATCCTTAGGGAGCATCGGATACTCTATGTTCTGTGCGTTTTACTTTCATAGCGTATCATATGCTTCTTGGTTCTTTGATCACTTACGACATGTACCCTCATGATCGTAGAGTCTTTCTGGAATCTTACACTGTTGGGTTACCCCCAGAATCCCTATTTTTATGGGACTTACACTGTTGGGTTACCTCCAGAATCCCTATTTTTATGGAACTTACACTGTTGGGTTACCCCCAGAATTCCTATTTTTATGGGACTACTATGTATCACCTTCGGGGTTTACCACCCTTCGGGGGCTTATCACCTTCGGGGTCTATCACCTTCGGGGTCTGTTACATAGCATCATATAACATAACCTGGCTGGATCCTTGTGTATTGATCGGGGGTACGAGGGGAGTATTACATGTTCATATTGTACTCTGACTCACTAGTCACTGCTAGTTCCCTATGTATAGTAGATATTTCTATTACAGTTCTATCTCTGTTTACATACTGCACTTCTTTCAGTACTTGTATCTTACTTTACTGCATGTTTTTACTTTCTAACCTGCTATGATCTGTTGAGATGTACTGTACTCGCTCCAGTCCTGACTGGACCTGTTGATAAATTTTACAGATAGCTTGGAGGTTGCCTGCTAGCCTAGAGGAGACACAGTAGAGGTTGTTTAGATAGTTATTTCATTTTGTCTGGAGTTGTATTTTACTTTGTGGATTACTGTATTGAGTTTTGAGATGTATTTATGGGTTTATGTATCTTAGACACTTAGACTTATATCTCCTGTATCTCTTTTGGATTTCATATTTTATCTATCTTTATCATGCTCTACCTTAGATGTGATTGAGACTGTATCTGCTATGTCACCCCCATTCGTGGAGTATAACTGCTTAGCATTATATTGTTAGATGTTGTGACCTAGGACAGCGTTCTACCGCCGACACTGCGGCGTAGGCTGGGCGTTTTTACGTTCTCGTACCCAAACAGTGGGTGCGGGTCATGACACGTTTTTAGTGGTGGCCCATGCAGGTCGAGTTTATGTAGTGGTATTCGAACTTGAGTACCACTACAGCCTGCAGTAGGATTAGGATATATTTTGAAGGTACTCAATCACAGTTAGGAACCCTTGAGAGATTCCTGGGACGACCCTTGAGAATCTTATTTTAACTTCGATTTGAAAACTCTCTTTTTCCTTGATTGTTTTATCTTTATTTTCTGTTGTTGAATTTGATGGATTATTTTTGAATTTGGGTTTGTATTTATTGGTTTTGATGGAAGATTGTTGAATTTTGAATCTTGACGATTAGCTGTAGCATCCGAGTTTGTATTTATATGATTGAAGGATTTTGTTCATTTTTGAGTTTGATGTTCGTTGATAAATTTGATTTAATTTTTAGGTATTCATTGTTGATTTAATTTAATTTTTGGCAAGATGAAATTATATGGGCTAGGTCATCTATGTTATGGAATCTAGTCTTCTATAGTCACATTAGCCAGCATGGTGAGGACATATAGTCTGACTCTGGATATATTTCTCGGGTGTGAAAATTTAAGGTTTTCGCAGCCAAGCTAGCGGCACCGCGAAAATGTTAAATACTATGATTCTAGAGATATGTGCATAAGTCAAGGGCTCTGTGATTATCGTAGCCTTGCTTACTAGTATGACGAGGATTTAGAGTACCATGATTGTGGATAGACGCATATGATTATCAGATTGTACCTTAAATATTTTCGAACATGTTTTCTCTACTTTGTTTCAGTCCTTCAAAAAAAGGAAATTATTAATTATTTTGTTTTGCTTCTCATTATTTAGCTTAGGAGTAACTTTAGCTATTTTATAAACCTTTGTGTAACTTCTTCTATGAATTTCTTCTTAATACAATTAATCGATGATTTTGCTAGACTTTACCTTGGATTTGATATTTTAACTCTGGATTTCAAAATGGTTCCTTCTTTTAAACAGATAAGCAAAATAGATTTTATCGTTATTCCCTTCTTGCTATTATTCTTGTATTAAATAATAATAAATCGTCTTGATTACACCAATCACCTGTTTTGCAATATTGGTAGAAATCTAATGTTGGTCTTGGTATAGAATCTGATTTTTATATTGGGACATGAGAATATATATATATGAATATATATAGTGGATACTTTCCTGACACTTATGCATGCTACACTTGATTTTCACCTATCTAAATAAATATTAATATGTCGTTGATGTTAAATTTTCAAAACCCCAATATTTCTAGTTTTCTATTTTTTCCAGTTTAAATTCGTATGTTAATATAAATTTCATGTTATTAGTTATGTTTACATCACTGCACATGTATGTCATACCTAGAGTTTCATTTTAAAAAAAATTGTTGAGTTTTGTGTTTAAATTTGTTAAATCTGAGACTGTGTGCATATTAACCCTTAATAGTGGATTTTAAATGTTAGTTCAAATTGTTGTTTTAAATGTAATATTTAGAGCTGTGTACATTGTTGTTGTAGGGATATAATGTTAGGTTTCATATTCTTACATGATAGGTTGTGATAAACATTGAGTTGGTTTTGATGTTCAAATTTCTCCAAAATCCTGAAAACTGAATATATGTTAACATTTTCACATTGATTTCAAATGTTCAATTTCAGATTTAACATGTAATATTGAACTGTATGCGTAGATAAATGTATGGATAGTATATTAGGGTTTTATTTCTATCATGTTAGGATGTATTGGGACCATTGAGATTGGTTGCGATGTTCAAAATCCTAAAATCTGAAACTGTGTTATGTTAATATTGCACTGGTTTAAATGTTAGCATCTTTTCAGATTTTATATGTAAATGCTGAACTAAAACTGGGTTTAACCTTTCAATACTAAGCTATAACCCTGTACAAGGACACACACACCCTAACTTAGTATACACTGTCATATAACCTAACCCTTTTTCCTCTCTATGTTATGATTATATATCTAGATAGATATATATAGAGCTTAGGCATACATGTTATAATATATAAATACATAACTAAGTCTCTACCTTTTTATATATATATATATATATATGGTTAGCCATGCAAGTTGTAATTAAATAGATTGTATATTGTAGATTGTTAACCCATATGCCATGATTAGTGTAACTTGATAGTTATTGTTTGAAATCCAAATCCTCATATACACTTTCATGTATATTCACGTACACACACGCCTACTATCTAACCATATGAACACGTCCCCATACACACAATGCTAGCTTTTCCCTCTCTAACGCTCTCTCTCTATATATATATTGTGATTGGATTTTAATGCAAGCGATTTTCAATTCCTTAATTTTTGAATTTGATTTTCTGTACCTTTTTTTTAAATAATTGGTAGTTGCCTTTATTTTATTTTGATAATGACCAATTTTTATATAGGATGGTAGACAGCCCTACAACCTTGATGATTGTCGTTCCCTTACCTTCCCAATTAAGACACCCTAGATTGTTTGTGTGTTGATACCATAGTACTGTTTTGACCTAGAATGACCAGTGCACCTAGGTGAGACTTCCAACTGCTACGGTATGCCCTGACCTTGTATACTATTCCTTCAAATTGCATGATTTAGATAAAAAAAAATTTAGACCTTGATTGTTGAGAAATAGGGACGTCATCCCATTAGTATCAGTTGTAGATATATATAGATTAGTCCTGGATGTGGGGATGTGTGTCTATAAACATATAGCTTATGAGATTTATGAGAGATTATAGTATCAGCCTTGATAGGATGTACTAGTCTTTTGGTGAGTATAAATGTGTTATGAGAGATAGGGGCCTATATGTCTTAGTAATGCATCGTTCCTATGGTAATAGAATGTATTAATAGATGGTTAATAGGAAGATAATAGTTTGAGCATACCTATAGCCTATGATCAGTTCCTTTTCATCCTTAGTTAAGACCACTTTAAAATAGGTCCAGTCCATTGGATATAGGTTCCAGTCCATATTTTATTGAAGTTCCATTACCGCCGCACAGCAGAGCAGTATTGGAGGTATTCCTAGATTGACACTTTTTAGATGTCCGTTTATTATTCCAGTATTAGGAAGTGTTACCTTAGATTTTGGGTAGGTTAGAGGCTCTAGAAGGAGTACTATCGATCTTAAATTTCGAGGACGAAATTTTTCTAAGGTGGGTAGAGTTGTAGCACCCAGTTTTCCAAATGAGGATAATTTTAAAATTTCGTATTTATAATTTTTTTAATAATGATATTTAATTCATGATATAATTTTTGGTGATTTTAAATTATTTTAAAATTATTTAAATCAATGACTTGTGGTTTTGACGTTTTGCTAGTGAAACCCTAGAGACTGTTTGACCTAGAGCCTAACCATGTGATTATGATATTTTAATGTCATTTTTGGCCAAAGGATATTTTTGTATTTGACCTCTTTGAATTATTTTGATATTATTTTATTATTTATGATATTGTTTTGGGATTATTTGAGTCGGGTTCGAATTTCAACTCAATCCGACTTGTAACGGAAACCCGGGGGTAGTTTGACTCTAGTGGGACCCACACACTAGTTAGGCATGGCCCACATGATATTAATTTTAGTCCACATGATAGAAATATTTTAGTTAGAGGTTAGACTAATTATTATGGATAAGGTTAGTGTGATAAGAGACTTTAGAATGACTAATTTAGCCCCAACCAATTAGCCCTTTCCTAATACTCATAGAATAGGTTAGTAGGGGCTTTTGGACTTTTCCTAATAGGACAAAACCACCTTTATTGCCAGCCACAATAAGGATAGGGTTGAGCCTCCCATTTGTCATTATCCATCTATTTTTCTCTCTCTTGTTCTTCCCCAAATTCCTAGAGAGCAATCCCTAGCAATTTCTCCACCAAATCCTTCCATTTCACCACCAAATCTTCTTCTTTCCTTCTCCATTCTAGCCAAGGAGGAAGCTACCCAAGTTTGGGAGGATTCGGAGCTCGTTCGTGTCCTTTTGGAATCTCTACGTGTCGGTGTCGTTCCGGGAAGGTTTTTCTTCGATTCGATCTACCGGGAGGTATAAATCCCTTCTCCTTTTCATTTCCTCATGCATATAGGTCTATTTTGAACCCATAGGAATGACCCCTATGGTTGTATCTCCATTTGTGTCTATTTTGTGTCCATTTGGAGGTCATAGGAGTGTCCTTTGTGTTGTGGATGTGTTCATGTTACATATATAGATTTATATATATATATATATATTGTAATGAGAGTGTATCTATATTTATATATGTAATAAATGGTTCATGATGATTATATAATTAAGTTTGTGAGTGTGGTTCCTCATATTATTATTGCTATTATTGTTGTGGATAATTAGGATATATATTGTGTATTCTTTTGGCTCAAACTACCCAAATCCGTCATGATTTTTATCCAC
Organism: Iris pallida; assembly: GCA_029216955.1. NCBI lineage: Eukaryota > Viridiplantae > Streptophyta > Magnoliopsida > Asparagales > Iridaceae > Iris > Iris pallida. The sequence continues at coordinate 2,537,598 of JANAVB010035817.1, forward strand.
GTTTTTAATTTCAGCCCTAACTTAGAAATGTCATAACTTCTAGCTCAAAGCTCGATTTAATCTCCCGTTTTTTTTAAAAGAAGCGTATTGAAGTTAGATTTCCAAAAACATGTATTAATAGGCCTAATTATTTCTGTAACTTTCTGGAGATTTATTTGAGTGTCAGCTGTACGAAAGACAAACGCGTTCTCGGTGTTTTCGCGATTTCGGGAGTTTCCGGAAACGAAAACGCGATCCGTTTAAAGTTTCGGAAAGCTAAAACATAGATCTATAACATACTTTAATCCTAGATTTTAATTCATGCTGAGATGGTACAGTATTGATTATTAGTAGGAGTTACTATTCGGCATATGTATTTTGTGCACCCTTGTGTGTAATATAATGTTCTATTTGATTTTAACCCATTTTAATGTATATATATTATGTAATTAAATAGAGAATGCAAGCATGAGTAAATGTTTAAATAAATGATGTATGAGATGTAAGTATCCTATCTAATGTAAGCATGTATAAGTATGGCTTGTAATGAATATGTAGGTTCCATAGTATGTAATGTATGGTGCATATAGTAGTGCAAGAGAATAAATGAATGATGAATGAATGCAAGCATAAATGTAATATAATAATAGATGTAATGTATGCAATATACAAGTTAATGAGATGTAATGTTCTATGTTAACACAAATCCTATATTACCTCATGTACCCCTTACACTATGTTGACACTATCACACTTGACACTTTGTTCACTTACACTTTGACACTCTTTGATATGTATACACTATGTATGTCTATTTAACCCTCACTTGCCCCTTTGCCATGTTCACATACACACACATAGCCTCTTACATAAGTATTTATGAATACAGTTAACTTAGCTATGTATGTATATTATATATATGTTAGCATATTGTGTTGTAATATATAAGTTTATATAACCATTTGAAATGCCATGATTATAGACCTAATGTTGAATACCAATATATGCATGTGTATATATGTGTAGGCATATATAGCTTAAAGTAATAGATTACCTAGTGTATATCCAATGTGAATTCTTGCCTATTTGAGTATTGAATAATTGCTTGCTATATAGAGTTGGGTGTATATTGGCTTGTATAGCCTTGTATTGATGTGTGCTTGCTAGAATAGTCTTGGTTAGGCCTAGTAAGACTTGCTGGGTTAGGACATGACCTAGTTTGACCTAGTTTGACTAGTGCAGTTGACCAGAGTTGACCAAGGGTTGACTTTGGCCTAGTTTGACCCAGATTCATGTAGAATGCATTGTAGTGCTTTATATTACCCTTCTGGATATGTCGTGACTTGTGCTGTTCTAATTATGAGCCAGACACCTCTCCTCGGACAGTATCTTTACCTTGGACATTCAGATATCAGGCGAGTACATTCTCTGATCATTTCATATCCTGCTTAGAATTATTTCCTGCAGTAGATTACTTTACTTGTATTGTCACGTTGGTCACACGGATTGGTACTATATGGATCCTTTCTTGAGATGTTATCCTTAGGGAGCATCGGGTACTCTATGTTCTGTGCGTTTTACTTTCATAGCGTATCATATGCTTCTTGGTTCTTTGATCACTTACGACATGTACCCTCATGATCGTAGAGACTTCCTGGAATCTTACACTGTTGGGTTACCCCCAGAATCCCCATTTTTATGGGACTTACACTGTTGGGTTACCCCCAGAATCTCTATTTTTATGGGACTTACACTGTTGGGTTACCCCCAGAATCCCCATTTTTATGGGACTACTATGTATCACCTTCGGGGTCTACCACCCTTCGGGGGCTTATCACCTTCGGGTTCTATCACCTTCGGGGTCTGTTATATAGCATCATATAACATAACCTGGCTGGATCCTTGTGTATTGATCGGGGTACGGGAGGAGTATTACATGTTCATATTGTACTCTGACTCACTAGTCACTGCTAGTTCCCTATGTATAGTAGATATTTCTATTACAGTTCTTTCTCTGTTTACATACTGCACTTCTTTCAGTACTTGTATCTTACTTTACTGCATGTTTTTACTTTCTAACCTGCTATGATCTGTTGAGATGTACTGTACTCGCTCCAGTCCTGACTAGACCTGTTGATAAATTTTACAGATAGCTTGGAGGTTGCCTGCTAGCCTAGAGGAGACACAGTAGAGGTTGTTTAGATAGTTATTTCATTTTGTCTGGAGTTGTATTTTACTTTGTGGATTACTGTATTGAGTTTTGAGATGTATTTATGGGTTTATGTATCTTAGACACTTAGACTTCTATATCATGTATCTCTTTTGGATTTCATGTTTTATCTATCTTTATCATGCTCTACCTTAGATGTGATTGAGACTGTATCTGCTATGTCACCCCCATTCGGGGAGTATAACTGCTTAGCATTATATTGTTAGATGTTGTGACCTAGGACAGCGTTCTACCGCCGACACTGCGGCGTAGGTTGGGCGTTGTTACGTTCTCGTACCCAAACAGTGGGTGCGGGTCGTGACATATTTTGAAATCAGACTATGAATAAAGAGGAGTTGTTTAAAAAATAAATAATATATATATATATATATATATATATATATATATATATATATATATATATATATATATATATATATATATACATATATGGACACACACACACACATGAATATATATATATATATATATATATATATATATATATATATATATATATTCATGTGTGTGTGTGTGTGTCCATATATATATATATATATATATATATATATATATATATATATATATATGGACACACACACACACACATGAATATATATATATATATATATATATATATATATATATATATATATATATATATATATATATTCATGTGTGTGTGTGTGTCCATATATATATATATATATATATATATATATATATATATATATATATATATATATATATATATATATTTATATATATATATATATTCATGTGTGTGTGTGTGTCCATATATATATATATATATATATATATATATATATATATATATATATATATATATATATATATATATATATATATATATATATGGACACACACACACACACACACATGAATATATATCTATGTAAAATTGATTGGTTTTTCAACACAAACATAAACACAAACACAAGGGGGGCTCCTAATTAGGAATCTACCAATAGGACACTAGCCTACAAGCCAACTTTCTCCATAGGACTCCAAATGGTCCTAAACTTGAATTGAAATGGTTGCTCTATCAAGAGGGCGGATCCTACGGATTCGAAACAAATTAAACTTCATGAAAAATTGGTTTAGAGGATAGGAATTTACCTATTAGGAGTGAATCCTAATGAAACTCTCTCCGACACAAAAATCCTTGTAGAACGGACACTTCCACCTTGCACTTTCCTTCCAAACTTTGGTAGCACCCTCCCTTGATGATTTAGAGAGGATTGATAGAAGAAATTTTAGGGAAAAGAGATGATTTGGAGATGAAATCAAAAGTTTAGGTTAAGGTTTGGGGAAGAACACCCAAAATAGGAAAGAAGAGGCTAAGTGTGAAAATTTTAGAATAAAAACAAAGGGGAGTGGTGGCCGACCATGTAAGGGAGTTTGGAGGCATTTGACAAATGTCCAAAATGCCCTCCAAGCCTCATTTAGGTCAAATTTGACTTATATGATAAATCGGGGTTAAAAGGGCCAAGTTAAAATCTACAAATTAACCAATTAAGTCATGTGGGATTAGTCTAAATGCACTAGAATAATTAGTGGGATTTATGGGCCATGTCTAACTTAAGTTTGGATTCCATCTAGAGTCTAAGCTACCCGGGTCTCCGATACAAGTCGGAATGAGATAAAATTCGAACCCGACTTAAATAATCCCCAAATAACATTATAAATAACTAAAAAATTTCAAAATACCCAAAAATGAAAAATGACCATTTTACTCCTATTTATGAAAAGTGGGAGTGACAAATCTATCCACCTTAAAAAAATTTGTCCTCGAAATTGAAGGCGAAACTATCACAGCAACAAAAACAGAACAAGGAAAGAAAAAGAAAAATTTTACCTCAAGGCTCGAAGAGATATGGAAATTGCTCCCGCATGTCGTCCTCTCTCTTCCAGGTAGACTCACCTGGAGAGTGGTGCCTCCATGCAACGCGAACCAAATGAATGACCTGGTTCCGGAGCACCTTCTCTCTTCGGTCCAGGATCTCAACCGGCTTCTCTGGATAACTGAGAGTCGGTCCCACTTCGATATCGAAGTGGTGTCACGCCCCAGTACCGAAATACGGAGACAGACTAGGCCAGCTACTCCATATGAGGTACGTAACGTCATACGACGATCGTGGCTGTCGAGAGACTAGGGGGTACATGCTACAATCAAGTCTCCTATGGTCCCACAGAGTTCTATGTCTCAATCACTCAAACCACATCAGCAATTAAATGAACATTAAAGATAAAGCAGTAAGGCGTCCCCGACGCTTCATCAAAATGGTCATGAGAGACTAGCTTTATAATTTAGCTATCTCAGAGAGTCAGGAGAACAAAATTATACACAGCTGCAGTCTGTTTAATTATAATGATGTACTGATACAAAATATCAAGTAATCCGGCTAACAGGTGCCGGTGGCTAAACGCCGCAAAAGTATAAGCAGGAGTGGTGGAGAAAAAATCCACTCGAGTCCCCGAACCGCCATGCTCCTAGTATGCACCATGGATGTCAGGGAGGAAGATCGTGTCCTCTGGCTCTGCTACGAGATCTAGCCAAACAAAACCAGCGGGGTCAGCCCCGAATAGCAAGTACCGCCAAAGGGGCACAAGAGTTAAGATTAAAAACCCAGTTAATAGAATGATTGATAATAGTAAAACTTATGCTACTATTATAGGGTAGCACAACATCTTCGAACCCATATGGCACCCTTACAACCAAACAAGGACAAAAGGTGCCGCATGGAATCGGGACGTGTCGTACTCTATAACATTCACATAAGTTAAAAGGTATAAACAATAAAATCTCCTGATCGTGACTTCGGTCGATAGCCTATCGCAGCACAATAACCAACCCAACAATCAAACAAGAACATGGGTTGGATCATGTACCATGATAGACCATGTTCTTCAGTCATTCACAGAAGTAGCACTTCACAACCAGAATAAGTCTTCCATTCATAACTTCGGTCCACAGCCTGTCATAGTACGATAACCAACCCAACAATCAAACAAGAACATGGGTTGGATCACGTGCCATGACAGTCCGCTTCCCTCGGTTATTCACGGAAGGTAATAGGACACAAACAAGTCATTTTTACGGCCAATCAAGTCTACGAGTTTCTAGTGGGATGAGGTTATTCTCGCGTCATGTTATTAGAAAATCCTCAGATCGTATCTTTCCAGTAAGGCTAGCCCACCCAGGGGTTCGCGTAGACAGGTATGATTGAGCACAGGTCCCTCGCAAGGCCACCTTGCCAAAACATATAATATATAGCAGGAATTAATCGGATACAATCATCCACTCGTTGCAGATGACACAGTATCCGTGGAGACCAGCCGGCACGTCGAGACAATATCTCAAGGCGGCTGGTGTAACACGATCTCGGGATTTTGCCCTCCCCATGCATCTAGTATATTTAGTTGCCTAATTTAACCCTAGGTGAAATCTTGACTCACATGCTGTGGCCTGCATGATTATCCTCCTAAAAGTCGTACTCAAGTACGAGTACCCCAAAGAGGATCCATGTCAATCAGTATGTCAACATGTTCTACCCTCCTTAGTGTAATGCATCATTGCAAATACGCAACGTGGAGTTACGAGTCTTTTGTCGAGCATGAACAAGAACTGGGACATTCAGGTACATGTATCAGGTAGGAACTCTTTGTTCACCGGGGTCACATTAGTGCTCATATCATGCTCGGGACAAAAGGCGTAAGGATATAAAATGGTCATATAATATCTGATAAAATATTAAAAGCGTACGCACAAAAGCACGCACGCTCAAGGGGTAAAAAGTCACGCAGGCTCACTCAAGGCAGCGTGCGTAAAAAGTCACGCAGGCTCACTCAAGGCAGCGTGCGTGAAAAGTCACGCAGGCTCAAGGAGAGAGAGAGCTGCGTGAAAAGTCATACAGGCTCAAGGGAAGAGCTGCGTGAAAAGTCACGCAGGCTCAAGGGAAGAGCTGCGTGAAAAGTCACGCAGGCTCAAGGGAAGAGCTGCGTGAAAAGTCACGCAAACTCAAGGGAAGACACGTTTCCAACAGAAAGCGTGCTCAAACAGGAGCACACTGCTCACTGTCTTCTCCAAACAGCAAGAACACCATGGCTGAACCCAAGCTTCAAAGCATCATAACTTGGCCATCCGAACTCCAAATCCAGATTTCCAAGGTTCCAACTTGGGTGAAACTGAATGCACTTCCTCATGGAAGCATCAAAAACCCATAAAATCCAACTAAAGTAGATCAAACCATGCAAAATCCAAAAATGATTAAAACTTAGATCTACAAAAATTAAAGCTTCAAAATGGAAATTTCCAAGTTTTAAACTAGTACAGATTGAAGAGAAGAACATGTTTTGGCAAATAGTTTTGTAAGAAATCATTGACAAAATTATGGATCCATCTCTTGAGCAAGTTGGTACTTGCCTTGGTTGGTGGAGGAAATAAATGAGAGGAAGTAAATGAGAGGAGAGAGAATGAGATGAGTTATATTTATAATCTTGAACCCAAGGGTTCATGATGAATCCAAGGGTTCATGATGAATCCAAGGGTTCATGATGAACCGTGGGTGAACCAAGAATAGGTTACCCAAATGAGCCAAAACTGTAGGCCCAAATGCAGAAAATAAATTAGAAAATAATATTTTGTCAAATATTTTTGGGAAATGCATGAAGAAATACAGCATAATAAATATAGCATAAATACAAGGTAAATACAATTTATCGGTTTACGTATTAAAATATGTATTCCAGGATTAGGGAGTGACATCTCTACCCTTCTTAGAAAAATTCCGTCCTCGGAATTTCAGCCAAGACAAGATAGTGAAATCAGGACAAGCAAGGCTCAATCATATACAAGTTAACTATCATAGCAGTTATTATCATACATCAAAAAGTGCAAAACAAGCAAGTGCAGATAAGCATGGAATCGTATCAATAAGGTGCAAAAATATACCTTATTAGTCAAACAAATATGGATACCGAGATCTGATCTCGTCCTCGCGCTCCCAGGTTGACTCTCCCGGAGAGTGATGGTTCCAAGAAACACGGACAAGGCTTATCGTCCGATTCTTGAGTACCTTCTCTCGCCGGTCTAAAATAGATACGGGTTGTTCCTCGTAAGTTAGGTCGGTACCAACGACTAACTCAGAATGATCGAAGACATGACTCGGATCCGGGACATACCCACGTAATTGGGACACATGAAACACATCATGTATGCCAGTCAACGAAGGCGGAAGGGCAAGTCGATAAGCCACATCGCCTACCCGAGCGAGAATCTTAAAAGGACCAACGTATCTTGGACTAAGCTTTCCTCGGGTTCCAAATCTGATGATACCCCGAGTAGGCAAAATCCGCAGAAACACTTGGTCGCCAACTCTGAACTCTAGAGGCCTACGATGCTGGTCTGCCCAATAACGATGTCGGTCCTGTGCAACTCGAAGGCGCTTTCTGACCAAATTAACTATCTCCACAGTCTGCGTGATCATCTCTGGTCCCAACAACTTTCGTTCTCCGACGTCGTCCCATGCCAAAGGGGACCTGCACTTCCTTCCGTACAATGCTTCGAACGGGGCCATCTAAATGCTAGCCTGATAGCTGTTGTTATAGGAGAACTCCACTAGATGAAGGTGGTCCTCCCAAGATCCGCCAAAATCTAAGGTATACGCCCGTAGCATATCTTCTAACGTCTGAATGGTTCTTTCTGATTGCCCGTCGGTTTGTGGATGATAAGCAGTACTGAATCTTAACTTGGTTCCCAAACTTTGGTGTAAGCTCCGCCAAAAATAGGAAGTAAACCGCGTATCCCGATCTGATACTATACTAACTGGAACACCGTGCTGCCTTACTATCTGCTTCATGTACATTTCTGCTAACTGCTCAGTAGTCTGTCCAACTCGGAAGGGAAGGAAATGAGCGACCTTCGTGAGTCGATCTACTATTACCCAGACTGCATTCTTACCAGTCGGGGATCTAGGTAAACCGGTCACAAAATCCATCGTGATGTGCTCCTATTTCCATTCTGGGATAGGAAGCGGCTGTAGCAATCCTGCTGATCTCTGCTGCTCGGCTTTCACCTGTTGACATACCAGACACTTGGATACAAATCTCGCTATCTCTCTTTTCATGCCATTCTACCAAAAGTACTGCCTGATATCTCGATACATCTTCGTTCCTCCTGGATGAATGGAGTAAATAGAACTATGAGCTTCGGACATAACTTCTTGCCGAAGGTCTCCACTCGGTACACAGAGTCTGTTTCCAAACCTGAGCGTACCATCTTCATGAATCACTAACTCCTTCCTACGGCCTGATTCACACTCCGACCGCAACTTCTGAATCTGTGGATCTCCTGCTTGTGCTGCCCTTATCCTCTCTACTAAGGTTGACTGAATCTGCATACTGGTCATTCTTCCTATATCCCTTGGTAAAACTACTTCGATTCCCATACTCTGAAGGTCTTCTAAAATATGCTTCTGCGAGGTCAAGATAAAGGCACTGTCTCTCCTACTCAGTGCATCTGCAACTATATTCGCCTTGCCTGGATGATACTGAAGATCTAAGTCAAAATCTTTCAGTAGTTCTAACCATCTTCTCTGCCTCATGTTCAAATCCCGATGCGTGAATACGTATTTCAAACTCTTATGATCAGTATAGATCTATACCCGATCTCCGTATAAATAATGCCTCCACAACTTGAGTGAAAACACCACAGCTGCTAACTCCAAATCGTGAGTCGGGTAATTCTTCTCATGGTCTCGAAGCTGTCGAGACGCATATGCTATCACCTTTCCGTGCTGCATCAATACACATCCAAGACCCTTTCCAGATGCGTCATAATATACTGTAAAGCCTCTCGCTCCTACTGGAAGCGTCAAGATCGGGACTGAGATCAATCTCTTCTTCAATTCTTCAAATGATGCCTGACAGCTAGCTGACCAAACAAACTCTACGTCCTTGTGCGTCAAACGCGTTAAGGGCGCAGAGATCTTGGCAAAGTCCGCCACAAACCTTCTGTAGTAACCAGCTAATCCTAAGAAACTTCGCACTTCTGCAACCGTTCTCGGGACTGGCCAATGCTCTACGGCCTCAATCTTCTTCGGATCCACTGACACTCCTGCCCCAGAAATTACATGCCCCAGGAATAAAATGTGATCTAACCAGAATTCACACTTGTCGAGCTTCGCATAAAGTTGATGCTCCCTCAATGTCTGTAAGACAGTCCTAAGATGTTTCTCATGCTCCTCTTCACTGCTGGAATAGACAAGGATATCATCTATGAACACCACCACAAATTTATCCAAATACGGCAGAAAGATGCGGTTCATTAAATCCATGAATACTGCGGGGGCGTTGGTTAGTCCAAAGGACATTACTAAAAACTCATGATGCCCATATCTAGATCTGAATGCTGTCTTCGGTATGTCTTGCTCCCGGACTCTTACTTGATAGTATCCTGACCGAAGATCGATCTTGGAAAAGATGCTGACCTTGCTCAACTGGTCAAACAGGTCATCAATCCTTGATAGTGGGTACTTATTCTTTACTGTTACTGCATTCAGCTTGCGGTAGTCGTTGCACATCCTCGTCGACCCATCCTTCTTGGGAACTAGAATTACTGGCGCGGCCCAGGGCGATTTACTGTCTCGGATGAATCCTTTAGACTTTAACTCTTCTTCATGCTGATACAACTTTTCCTGTTCTGACGGCGACATTCTGTAAACTCTGTCTGCAATAGGCCTTGTTCCAGGGTTCAACTCAATGCTAAATTCTACCTCTCTGACTGGGGGTATCCCTGGGAGCTCATCAGGGAAGACGTCGAGAAAATCTTCGACCACTCTCGAAATCTGTCCTGGCTCTGACACTGCTACTGAGATGACGCCTTCGGCCTGATTCTTCAAGGTTCGAGTAAAGATGAACTGTTCCATCCCAGAAACGCTGAATATGACCCTACCTCCTCTACAATCAATTGTCGCATGATTGTCTCTCAACCAGTCCATGCCAAGAACGACATCAAAATTCCCTATAGGGAATTCAATCAATGATGCGGACAGTAAATGCCCACACACCTCCACCGGACATGAAAAGTGCACTCTGCTAACTTCTACGAGCCCATTGCCGGTGAGTATATCCATCCTCTCCGGCAATGCCTCAAACTCTAATCCAATCCGTGTAGCATATTGTGCAGAGATGAAAGAATGAGTAGCGCCTGAATCAAATAATGCTAAAGCGGGAAATGAGGTGACGAGAATTTTACCTGCCACCACGTCGCTGGATGCTAGAGCCTCTCCCAAGGACAATGTGAGAGCCTGGCCCCACGGAGCCCCTTGTTGCGGCCTTCCTCGACCATGCTGTTGCTGCCTCTGAGGGCCTTCTGCTTCCTGTGCTCGGCGGAACATCTGTGCCTGCGTTGGTAGACGCTGGGCTAGGGGCCTTACTGCTAATACTGGCCCTCCATTCGGGGTTGCCACCGGAGCTGGCAATGCTGGAAACTGCTGAGCTGGCCCTCCTGGCCTCTGTATCATAGGACAAGTGGAGATACGGTGGTCTGAACTACCACACCTCAAGCATAAGCCATTCGCTGACCGACACACCTCCCTCGTGTGCCCTGTCTTCCCACAGAATATACAGTCCTGGGGTGCTCCCTTACGCTGTTGTTGGTTCCTCGGCTGCTGATGCCGAACTGGCGCTGTATTAGTTGACACGGCCGTCCTCCGCGGCGCTCCTGCATCATGAATACGTACACCAGGTGCTGGTGCCGATGTTCGCTGCATTGCTCCTCCTCCAACCTGGGAATGAGATCTCTTCTGACCTCCTGTCCTCGATGCCAACCTCTGCTGGGTAAGCTCGTGCCTCCGAGCGGCCGTCAAAACAGCGTCAAACGTCTAGTAGTCGTGTCCTTCCACAAGCTGCAGTAGTTCCAAATGAAGTCCTTGCTGGAACCTCATAGCTTTCTCTGGCTCCGTTGCCACCATTGCTGGTACGAAACGGCACAATCTGCAGAACTCTGCTGCATACCCATCTACGGTCTTGCCTGCTTGCTTGAGGCTAATAAACTTCTGCTGGAGCTCATATCGAGCTACTACGCCAAAATACTTGGCCTTGAATCTGTCACTGAAGGTGGTCCAACGAACAGGGCGTCTTACACCAACTTCTTCTGATGCCCACCAGTCGCGGGCAAGATCCTGAAGTACCAATTTGACCTGATCAACCTTCTCATCATCTGGAACCTTGGCTGCCACAAGAATGGCTTCGATGTCTTGAATCCAGGCATCCGCAGTGATAGCATCCTCCGTGCCATCAAAATACCTCGGGTTCAAGCGACGAAACCTTCCTGATGCTCCCGAGTCAGCCCCGACACTCCTCTCAAGAGCTAACTGAATCCCTTGGTTCAGCAACACGTTCTGCTCCTACTGCCGAGTCTGTTGCTGTTGGTTAGTGACAAGAAACCCCCGGATGATCTCCAGGAGTGCTACGGCATCTGGTATTGCCGTTGCTGCTGGTGCTGCAGGAGTTTCAATAACCTGCGGCTGCACTGCCTCTGGTTCCATTTCTGCTCGTGTCCGCCCTGGGGAAGGTTCTCTCCCCTGTTGCTGCCCAGTCGAGCCATGCTCTTGCTGCTCTTCCTCATGGGCCTCACCCGCTAATGAGAATGAAGCACCCCTATAGAGAAAGATATAAGATTATCAAGTCCGAACGAGGAAGATTTCGAGGATGCAAGTCAGGTTAGAGATCAAGGCAAGGACAGAGAATTCGAAATAGAATTTCAAGGGGAACAAGTTTTGATTGAGACTCCTAATAATTCGTAATACCCCACAAGTCTGAAAATCAGACCTGCATGGGCCACCACTAAAACCTTATCACGCCCCAGTACCGAAATACGGAGACGGACTAGGCCAGCTACTCCATATGAGGTACGTAACGTCATACGGCGATCGTGGCTGTCGAGAGACTAGGGGGTACATGCTACAATCAAGTCTCCTATGGTCCCACAGAGTACTATGTCTCAATCACTCAAACCACATCAGCAATTAAATGAACATTAAAGATAAAGCAGTAAGGCGTCCCCGACGCTTCATCAAAATGGTCATGAGAGACTAGCTTTATAATTTAGCTATCTCAGAGAGTCGGAAGTACAAAATTATACACAGCTGCAGTCTGTTTAATTATAATGATGTACTGACACAAAATATCAAGTAATCCGGCTAACAGGTGCCGGTGGCTAAACGCCGCAAAAGTATAAGCAGGAGTGGTGGAGAAAAAACCCACTCGAGTTCCCGAACCGCCATGCTCCTAGTATGCACCATGGATGTCAGGGAGGAAGATCGTGTCCTCTGGCTCTGCTACGAGATCTGGCCAAACAAAACCAACGGGGTCAGCCCCGAATAGCAAGTACCGCCAAAGGGGCACAAGAGTTAAGATTAAAAACCCAGTTAATAGAATGATTGATAATAGTAATACTTATGCTACTATTATAGGGTAGCACAACATCTTCGAACCCATATGACACCCTTACAACCAAACAAGGACAAAAGCTGTCGCATGGAGTCGGGACGTGTCGTACTCTATAACATTCACATAAGTTAAAAGGTATAAACAATAAAATCTCCTGATCGTGACTTCGGTCGATAGCCTATCGCAGCACAATAACCAACCCAACAATCAAACAAGAACATGGGTTGGATCATGTACCATGATAGACCATGTTCTTCAGTCATTCACAGAAGTAGCACTTCACAACCAGAATAAGTCTTCCGTTCATAACTTCGGTCCACAGCCTGTCATAGTACGATAACCAACCCAACAATCAAACAAGAACATGGGTTGGATCACGTGCCATGACAGTCCGCTTCCCTCGGTTATTCACGGAAGGTAATAGGACACAAGCAAGTCATTTTCACTGCCAATCAAGTCTACGAGTTTTTAGTGGGACGAGGTTATCCTCGCGTCATGTTATTAGAAAATCCTCAGATCGTATCTTTCCAGCAAGGCTAGCCCACCCAGGGGTTCGCGTAGACAGGTATGATTGAGCACAGGTCCCTCGCAAGGCCACCTTTCCAAAACATATAATATACAGCAGGAATTAATCGGATATAGTCATCCACTCGTTGCAGATGACACAGTATCCGTGTAGACCAGCCGACGCGTCGAGACAATATCTCAAGGCGGCTGGTGTAACACGATCTCGGGATTTTGTCCTCCCCATGCATCTAGTATATTTAGTTGCCTAATTTAACCCTAGTTGAAATCTTGGGCTCACATGCTGTGGCCTGCATGATTATCCTCCTAAAAGTCGTACTCAAGTACGAGTACCCCAAAGAGGATCCATGTCAATCAGTATGTCAACATATTCTACTCTCCTTAGTGTAATACATCATTGCAAATACGCCACGTGGAGTTACGAGTCTTTTGTCGAGCATGAACAAGAACTGGGACATTCAGGTACATGTATCTGGTAGAAACTCTTTGTTCGCCGGGGTCACATTAGTGCTCATATCATGCTCGGGACAAAAGGCGTAAGGATATAAAATGGTCATATAATATCTGATAAAATATCAAAAGCGTACGCACAAAAGCACGCACGCTCAAAGGGTGAAAAGTCACGCAGGCTCACTCAAGGCAGCGTGCGTGATAAGTCACGCAGGCTCACTCAAGGCAGCGTGCGTGAAAAGTCACGCAGGCTCAAGGGAAGAGCTGCGTGAAAAGTCACGCAGGCTCAAGGGAAGAGCTGCGTAAAAAGTCACGCAGGCTCAAGGGAAGAGCTGCGTGAAAAGTCACGCAGGCTCAAGGGAAGAGCTGTGTAAAAAGTCACGCAAACTCAAGGAAAGACACGTTTCCAACAGGAAGCGTGCTCAAACAGGAGCACACTGCTCACTGTCTTCTCCAAACAGCAAGAACACCATGGCTGAACCCAAGCTTCAAAGCATCATAACTTGGCCATCCGAACTCCAAATCCAGATTTCCAAGGTTCCAACTTGGGTGAAACTGAATGCTCTTCCTCATGGAAGCATCAAAAACCCATAAAATCCAACTAAAGTAGATCAAACCATGCAAAATCCGAAAATGATTAAAACTTAGATCTACAAAAATCAAAGCTTCAAAATAGAAATTTCCAAGTTCTAAACTAGTATAGATTGAAGAGAAGAACATGTTTTGGCAAATAGTTTTGTAAGAAATCATTGACAAAATTATGGATCCATCTCTTGAGCAAGTTGGTACTTGCCTTGGTTGGTGGAGGAAATAAATGAGAGGAAGTAAATGAGAGGAGAGAGAATGAGATGAGTTATATTTATAATCTTGAACCCAAGGGTTCATGATGAATCCAAGGGTTCATGATGAATCCAAGGGTTCATGATGAACCATGGGTGAACCAAGAATAGGTTACCCAAATGAGCCAAAACTGTAGGCCCAAATGCAGAAAATAAATTAGGAAATAATATTTTGTCAAATATTTTTGGGAAATGCATGAAGAAATACAGCATAATAAATATAGCATAAATACAAGGTAAATACAATTTATCGGTTTACCTATTAAAATATGTATTCCAGGATTGGGGAGTGACAAGTGGTCCAAAACGTAACTGGGATCTGCCATGTACCGTCTTAGCTGCGACACGTTGAACATGTTGTGCACTCACTCTAGTGCGGGCGGTAACTCCAGTCGGTAAGCCACTGTACCGACCCTGTTTAAGATACGAAAGGGTCCGATGTATCGTGGACTAAGCTTCCCGCCTCCACCAAAATGAATCGTGACACACGTCAGAGAAATCTGCAGAAACACAATATCACTAACCTAGAACAAAAACACAAGACTTAAGGCTTGATCTAAAACAATCACAATCAGACTCAAATACTAGAAAAATCTAAACTATACCTCAAACTCCAACGGTCTCCGGTGGCTACCGGCCCAATGCCACTGCCTGGCCTGCGCCACCCGAAGTCTATTCCTGATAACCCTGATATTCTCTGTATCATCCACTACCATCTCAGGGCCAAGCAAAATCCTCTCGCCGACATCATCCCAAGACAAGGGAGTACGGCACCTCCGTCCGTATAGAGCCTCGAAAGGTGACATCTCTATACTGGCTTGGTAGCTGTTGTTATAAGCAAACTCTACCAAGTGAAGGTGGTCCTTCCAAGATCCCCCAAAGTCCAAGATATAGGTACGAAGCATATCCTCGAGGGTCTGAATCGTCCTTTCTGACTAACCGTCTGTTTGGGGGTGGTATGCGGTACTGAACTTGAGCGATGTGCCCAAGCTGAGCTGTAAACTCCTCCAGAAGTAGAAAGTAAATTGGCTATCCCGATCCGAGACTATGCTCACTGGAATCCCGTGTAATCGGACTATCTGCCGTGCGTACATCTCGGTCAGCCTCTCCTAGACAAACCCACCTTGAAAGGCAAAAAGTGGGCCGATTTGGTCAATCGATCAACAATGACCCAAATCGCATCCTTCCCTCCTGGAGAACGCGAAAGTCTATACACAAAGTCTATAGTGATATGCTCCCACTTCCACTCAGGAATGGGTAGTGGTTGGAGCAAACCACCTGGTCTCTACCTCTCGGCTTTCACCTGCTGGCACACCAAGCATCTAGAAACGAACTGAGCCACCTCGTATTTCATGCCATAATACCAAACATGCTATCTCAAGTCTCTGTACATCTTGTTGGCACCAGGATACATAGAGTACTGAGAACGATGTGCCTCCTAAAGAACCTCCTCCCGAAGTCCTCCGCTCGGCACGAACAATCTGGTACCATGCCTCAACGACCCATCTCCCGCTATAGAGAACTCATCCAACAGTCCTGCCCGGACCTGCTCTCTGATGACCCTCAGAGCCTCATCCTCTAACTGAGCTGCTCGGACTCTGTCCATCAGCTCTGATTTTACCTGAAGATCCCACATCTGCTCCTCAAACTCAGGAACTATCACCTCAATGCCCAAGCTTTCCAAATCTGCTAGAAGGTGACGATCCATCATCAAACACATGGCCACTGGATACTTGCTCAACCGCAACCACGTTGGCCTTTTCCGGATGGTACTGTAAGAATATATCAAAATATTTATCAGCTCTAACCATCGTCTCTGCCTCATGTTCAGCTCCTTCTAGGTAAACATGTACTTCAAGCTCTTATGGTCAGTGAAAATCTCCACACGCTTTCTGTACAAATAGTGTTTCTACAGCTTCAAGACAAAAATGACTGCTGCCAACTCCAAATCATGAGTCGGATAGTTCTTCTCAGGTGGCCATAACTGTCTAGATGCATAAGCAATTACCTTTCCATGCTGCTGAAGAACGCAACCCAAACCCTTTCCCGAAGCATCACTGTAGATCGTGAATCCTCCGAACCCAGATGGCAACGTCAAAATAGGAGCCGACGTCAACCTCTTCTTCAGCTCCTCGAAAGCAGCTTGACACTCATCAGTCCATACGAACTCCACGTCCTTCCTGGTGAGTCTAGTCATCGGCTTAGCTATTCGAGAGAAGTCCTACACGAACTTCCGATAGTAGCTTGCCAAACCCAGAAAGCTTCGAATCTCGGCAACTAAACTTGGTGTCGACCAAGACTCCACCGCTGCAATCTTCTTCTGATCTATTGAAATCCCATCGTCGGATATAATATAGCCCAGGAACTCCACTCGGTCCAAGAAGAACTCGTACTTCGACAGCTTCCCATACAGCTGCTCTCTCCTCAGAGTCTCCAGCACAATCCGTATATGCTCCTCGTGCTCCTCAGGCGTCTTCGAATAGATGAGAATGTCATCTATGAAGACCACCACAAACTTGTCAAGGTACAGATGGAATACCTTATTCATCAAGTTCATGAATACCACCGGGGCATTAGTCAACCCAAACGGCATGACGGTAAACTCATAATGGCCATAACGAGTGCGAAAAATAGTCTTCGGAATGTCATCCTGCTTCACCTTTAGCTGATGGTACCCAGATCATAAATCTATCTTCGAGAAAACCCTCGCGCCACTCAACTGATCAAACAAGTCATCAATCCTGGGCAATGGATACCTATTCTTGATAGTGAGATTGTTGAGCGCCCGATAGTCGATACACATCCGTACCGTACCATCCTTCTTCGAGACAAACAGAACTGGCGCACCCCAAGGTGAAGAATTGGATCTAATAAAGCCCTTGTTCTGTAGCTCGTCGACTTGCTTCTTTAGCTCCTCCAACTCGTTGTTGTTGACTCGATAGACATGTTGAGAAATAGGCTCAGCGATCGGCATCAAGTCTATCGAAAACTCAACATCTCTGTCCGGCGGCATCCCCGACAATTCCTCGAGAAAGACATCCAAGAACTCTGTAATAAATGGATACGGTAACTCCTGCCCAGCCAACAAGGCTCCACAGAATCCATCTTCCGGCTCCGCTGCTCCTCTGACAAAATGAAACTCTGGCTCTTCTGGCGGACTAAACAATACTCTGCTTGCTCTATAATCTATACTAGCATGGTGCCTGCTCAACCAGTCCATACGGAGTACCACATCGTAACACGGAAGTGGCATTACGAGCAAGCATGTACTCAAATTTCAGCCTTCTAGAGTAACACTCCGCCCATTACAAATATAATTAACCAGGATAATACCTCCTCCGGTCATAATCTTGCAAGTCCTACCCAGATACTCAGCAATAATATTGTGTCTAAGTGCAAAAAAAATGACACAAAACTGTGTGTAGCACCTAAATCAAATAATGCTAAAGCAGGAAAAGAATCAAGAATAACCGAACCTGCCACAACATCTGCAACTGGCTCGATCTCCTCGATAGTAAGAGCAAAACCCCTGCCCTGAACACCCCGCTGCTGGTGGTGCTGAGCAAATCGCTGCTGCTGGGTCGGAAGTGGACCCCTCGGCTGTACTGCAGGTACTCTCGCCGGTGCCCTCTGAGCTGTACCAGTAACACGAGGGTTCACTGGACACTCACTCAACTGATGGCCTACACCACCGCAAAAGAGACATACACACAGCCTCTTCCGATAAACCTTCCAGACGTGACCAGGCTTCTTACAGAAGTAACAAGAAGCTCTATTCTGTACATGCCACTGTTGAGTGTGCTGCATCTGCTGAACTGGTGCTCTGGCCTGAACCTGCGGCTGGTGATGCTGGAAAGAACGATGCTGAATCTGAGGGCATAGACCCCGCGCTGCTAGTATCCCCCGAGAAAAGATCGCGATCCCTCTTGGGCTTCAAGCCCCACTCCCGCTCTACCTTGCGGGCCTCTGCATAGATCTGGGTGTAAGTCTCATAAAAAGAGGGAATGAGGATCTTGATATCCCAGATCAACCCCTCTCTGAAATGGCTCGCCATGATTTTCGGGTCGCGAGCCATATACTCCGCATATCGGCTCAGACGGCCAAACTCTGCGGCGTACTCCTCCACAGACAAACTGCCCTGCTGCAGACTCTGAAACTGCCTCACCAGGTCAATCTTGTCTGTATGTGAGAAGAACTTCTCCTTGAAGAGAAGCTTAAACTCGGCCCAGGTATGGCCCTCCCCAGCAAGGGCTGGCTCATTCCTGAACCAGGTGCGAGCAATGTCCAACAACTGTAAACCCACTGCCTTGACCTTCAGGTCGTCTGCAAGGCGGGAGGCCCTCATCTGCCGTTCGATGTCCTCGAGCCAGTCGCCAGCATAGACTACACCCTTAGTCCTGCTAAAGTCACGAGGCCCCAACTTCTTAAAATCCTGAATGTCGCCCGACCTCGGACGCGTCCCATGATGTGGAGCCCTCTGCTCCACGGCTGCTAAGGCCAACTGATGGCATCCTCCATGTCCTGACGTATCACGTCGGTCTATCTCTGCTGCACCTCAGACTGGGCTCTCTGAGTCTCCAACATCTGCTGGAAGAAAGCAAACATCTGAACCATACCTATAGGCAGAGGAAGCGGAGGAGGAAGAACCTCTGTAACTGACAGAGGATGATTCTGCTGTACAGGAGAAGGAAGAGTGCCCATATCAACAACTGGTACTGTAGCAGGAACTGTCCTAGCAACCTCCGGGACAGTCCTCGAAACTGGTGGAGGAGCGCCCCCAAAGGCAGCTGCCGACACCCCGACTGCGATAGGAGTATCTGGATCGAGGCCGCGAGACATAGCAGACCTCTCCATATCTGCGACCTCAGGATGCTGTGATCTTGTCTGCACCATCCTGAAGATAGATTAAAAGAAGGAAATTAATATGGCACAGGAAATATTATATCAAGAAGGACAGTTAGAATACAAGAATCAATATAAAAAAGGATAGTTAAAATGATCAGCAAGTAGAAGGTTTCCTATTTTGTGATTGAGTAAACTTAGCCTATAGCCTATCCTAGATACGTACCACAGGCTCGTAACAGCACTCTAAGTTGAGCGCCACTACGACAATGTACTAATTGCGACTTTCATCTTGCATGGGCCACCACTAAAAATGTGTCACGATCTGCACCCTAGATAGGGGCACAAGTGCATAACAGTGCCCAGCCTACTCCATAAAAATGGCGTAGAACATTGTAGGTCTGCTAGCTACAAACAGTATATAATAACCTGTCATCTTCGCACGGAGAATATAATATAAAATACTGATAAACTCAATCACAATCTAGAAGGAAGAATCATGGCACAAAAACTAGATAAATATAAACCACAAGTGCAATATCCAGCTCAACAACGAGAAAGAGAGTCACAAGATAATATGGTTATACAATCCCAAAATATAATATCATAAGCATAAGTAGCAAGCTGGAGATATGGTCCAGTCCAAAATCTACTTTAACTAAACTAAGCTAGAGGCTCGTCGGGCGGAGCTAAGCCCTGCTGAACTAAGGTCTCCAAGTCTATGCCCACTACGTCATCCGGACCGTAGTAGGTACAACAATCCTCCTCACCGTCATCTGTAATATTTTGTCAACATAGCCAGTCAGGATGGAATGAACACACTCAACTAACAACTGTTCACAAGATATAATAAAAGCTATAAGACTGTAAATAGAGATTATATACAAGAAATCATGAGATGTACGTGTGAGTATCATGGCAAGGTAAGCTGTAAATCTAGAGCTAGAATAAGGCAAGTAAAACTGATCATGGCATGTACAAGAATCAATAATCATCTATCTAGGTGTGTGAGTACTAGCTACAATATGTTGCCGGCTTGGGAACTTGTACAATAGTAACAGGCCTGGCTAATCATACTGGAGTGTATGATCAATACTCACAATCAATCGATACACAATGGGTGCACAATAGGAATTGACCACATATCTATACCAATACTCACCATCTCCGACTGGTAGAGTGGATCCAAGCAAGACACGTTACGACACGGGATTCTACGAGAAAGGAGCAAGTCTCCTCGAGAATCAGTATCTATATACTACGTAAGAACTACAAAGGGGCTTGCACAAGATATACCAAGATAACAAGGAATAACATCTTATGTCAGAATCTATAAATACCAACCCGTATGACCAATGTGTCAAGAACAAGCATATCTACACTAATTACATGAATTATAAAAATTATCATAAATTATAAAAGTTATCAGAGAATGTACTCGCCTGTGATGTGATGGATAAGTCGACTGAGTCCAAGAACAGTGCCTAGAGGACCTATAGATGGAATACTATATCAATATAAAGGTTTGAAAGTAAAATCGAGTCATACTAAGTCAAACTAGGTCAAGGCACGTCAAACTAAGTTAAACTAGGTCAAACAAAGTCAAACTAGTCAATACAAGTCAAACTAGGTCGATTTAAGTAAAAGGTTGACTTACAGTTAACTTTTGGTCAACTGGTGAACTCTGGTCAATCCTAGGTCAACTCTAGGTCAAACTTGACTAACATTGACTAACAGTTGACTTTGGGCCAACTGGTCAACTTTGGTCAAGTTCTAGTCAATTTTAGGCTACGGTTGACTTTCGGTTGACTTTTGGTCAAAAATAGTCAACTGTGGTCAACCAAGTTCAAAACTAGTCTAAGTCCACTATTCCTAACCATTACCAACCATAAAATCCTAATTATAGCTATATCTTAAAGTAGTTAACTCACATGTTATGAAATTGGTATTACCTTAACATACCCTTTACTACCCTTCCAAGGTAATACCATTACCTTAGCTTCTAACTCCCGCTCTAGACTTTTCTACCTTCATTCTAAGTATTTCCTACTCTCCAATATGGTATTCCAACCCCCTTCTAGTATTTCGATACTGTATCATGATATCTTGACACTCAATAGTCAAAAGGGGTACATTTCTATTACCTTAAGGTAATTGAGAATCATGAGATACCAATTTGGTATCTAAGGATACCACACAAATCTAAACTCTAACCCTTTAATCTAATTAAAATCTAACTAGAATACTAAACTCTCACTATCTAACCAATACTAACTCGCTATCTAACTATCTAATATATCTAGTATTTATTCTAACTCTAACTATCTTAATACCTTACATTATCTAACTATCCCCTATTCTAACATATCACTAACTCTAATACTAATACCCAACTCACACACACATATAGGGCTATTTAGGGGGGTTATATAGAGGGCTATATAGTGGGTATAGATGGGTTATATATATGTATATATAGGGGGTACATAGGGGGATCAAATGGGGGTGTAATGGGGGGTTCTTGTAGCTGCTACTGCTGCTATTGAGCTGCTGCTGCTACTGCTGTTTTGTGTGTGTGTGTGGGGGGAGGGGAAGCAGCTCCTAGTCCCCCCAACAGCTGCTTCTGTTAAGCCTTCTTTCCCTCTCTATCTCACTCTCTATACTCTCATATATATAGGTAGACACTCACATATATATATATATATATATATATATATATATATATATATATATATATATATATGGTCGTTCTACAATACATCCCCTGAAAAAGGATGTATTGATACATTCAAAATTTGGACCGTTGGATGTTGATCCAATGGTTCGGATTGAATAATAGTGTAGAAACATCATTTAATGCTGATTTAGACTTTTGACCTGTTGGTAACTTGCTTTAGCAGGTCATTCTTCACTTTAATTTTTTCAATGAACACCCTAAATTAACTCATATTTACTCTCTATCATCCATCCAATTTAATATTTCGTAATTTTTTTGGTTACAGGCCGTGGTTGTGGTGGTGTTGGTGGTGGTGGTGGTGGTGGAAAGAGAAACGAAGATGAAGAAGGAAATAAGAATCGGTCCGGATCGCGTCGAACGTCGTCGAGCCCTCCTAGAACAACGAGGAGTACCAGCTGCGCCGAGAAGAATCGGTCCGGTTCGCGTCGGACGTCGTCGAAACCTCCTCGAATAAGAAGAAGTACTAGCAGCGCCGCTCTAATTTTACTGTCCATACCATTTTCAGAAATCATATTTTTATCTAATAATTTAATATTTTGTTAATAAAGCTACATGTCATGGTGGTGGTGGTGAACTGAGGAAACCTGCTTCTGAGGTCCGACGGATCATCTGCTCACATATTTAAAAAAAATCTGTATTGATCGGACGAAATATTTTTTACTTTTCTAATGATAATATTTTCGAAGAGAATATTTTTTTGGACGGTGAATGGCCATTCTCTTTGCTTTTAACACGGAGAATGGCCATTCTCTTTGCTTTTAACACGGCAAATGGATGGAGAATGGCCATTCTCTTTGCTTTGAACACGGCGAATGGACGGAGAATGGCCGTTCTCTTTGCTTTTAACACGGAGAATGGCCATTCTCAAGGAGAATGGCCATTCTCTGTTTTTTGAAAACGGAGAATGGACACTCTCTGTGCTTTTAACAAAGTTTAGTACATTTAGGACTGGAAATGTTCAAGTATCTCATATTTTTTTCACCAAATATTTACAGTATTTTTAATATCATTTACCATAGTACATTCATTTAATATTAAATCATTTTCAAGAAAATCCGAATATCATTTTATCAGGCTTCCACTGTATGGCTGCACAAAATTTTTTGCGAGTGTTTGAATATAATTAACCTACTATCAAAGAGAATTTTTCTTACATTATATTATGCATTACACTGGCATCGACTTCATACTGATGGCATCGATGTACTGATGGCAATAACAAAGGATGAACATGCAGGATTACAATTATGCTTCAGCAATAATAAGAGATAAACAGGCAGGATTACAATTTTGCTTCAGCAATAACAAGGGATGAACATGCACTGGCATCGAATTCATACTGATGGCATCGATGTAATAATTTTTTACAGAAAGCAAAACACATTACAATCAAATAAAGTTTTAGTGATCCCATGAATGCATCCGTAATGAGGCCACATGTAAACCCTAGGAATGCACCCAGGACTCATGAAATCTATGATGGGCATCTACAAATCAAAAGAATACACCAAAATATCAATATCATCTATGAAGGCCAACTGCCAACCAAATAAACGCTTCAACCAAAAAATCATAATCAAATTAAGTATACTTCATTCTAAGTCCAATAAACTGCATAATTCACGTTACAGTAATCTGCCTAATCCACGTTAGTAATTCAACATAGAACCTGCATAATTCACAATACAATAATCCAAATAAATATCAGACCTACTCTAAATTCAAGACCATATTATATTTTCAAAACAAATTACGAACTATGCACTTAGTAAAAGCGAAAAGTTTAGTCTTACAATATTTCAAACACAAAATTTAGTTTGACCGCCATGACCAACAAATATTTAGAACCATATTACAAGTCAAATATTACTTCCAAATTGAAATAAAAGATTCAAAAATCAAAAGACGAATCTTCATAGACATCTCCATCTTCTTCTTCTTGTTTCTTTTCTTTTTCTTCTTCTTTCTCAAAATATCCTTCACCTACACCTTGAGGGACGGATTAAGAAAAATTATAGTTAGTATGGACTCACTGTATATGTAGAAATGACATCCAGAAACATAAATAGAAGTATCAAAGTGATGGCTAGCATTAAAGTGTCAATGTGCATAGTGTGTATTTTTACATAAGAGTTTGGGCTAGCCCCATTTACCTTCTTCACGAGGGAAGGAAAATCTTATTCTTGGTCAGCAAATTCAACCTCTATCTGGTTAATCTTATCCAGAATCAATTTCTGGTTGTCGGATATAGTCTTCATCTCTTTGAAGACATTCTCAAAGTTTGCAGCAACTAAATTGTATAGATCATCAACCCTGTCCTTAGTATTTTTGATTCCATAAGTTGATGGTTTTCCAGATGTTGATGGTTTGCTTGCAGCTGCTGCCCGTTTTCCAAACATTCGAATGAAGGTTAGTTTTCTCATGGGGCCTTTGTTTTTAATATAAACATCCCCTGCTAAGCTTGGGACAGAATGTTTATTAGCCATCGAACATACAAATCCTCCGAAAGGGAGAGCTGTCCTTGCAGTTGGTTTTTCCACGAGATGCATCATTCTACTGAACATGTAGGAACCTATATCCATTCTTTTTTTCTTCCCCATATAATAAAGAAATTTTACTCTCTCGGGATGGATGGAAAACTCATGTCCAGTAGGATTGAGTGTTAGAGATACGTAGGCATGCAATAATTTATACAAAGTTTTTAATTGATCTTTGTATACATTTTGAGGGGTCTTGGCACCCATTGAAACACCTGTAATCTCATGAATTGCATCCGTCATGGAAACATTATCAATATCTTTCATATCAAACTCAGGAACTGGATCAAATCCATAAAGTCTGTTAATGACATCAGCATTTACCCTAATCAGTTTCCCTCTCAGAAACACCAGTTGTTGATCCTCTTCTTTTTCTTTAATTTCAGCCGAAAGATTTGAGTAAAATTCTCTTACTATTGTTTGGAAGATTTTTTTCAAGACAGGATTTGTTCAGTTTCTCCAATTGATAGAATTTCAATATATCCAGGAAAGCTTCGTCTTCGACATCATCCATCTTAATTGATCTTTCAGGCATAACAACCTTTTTCTTGAAATATTTAATGTAAATCTTCTTAGATTTAGAGTCTTTAAATTTTTTTACCTCCTCTCCAGCCTGGGACTTATTTGATGATTGCTCTTCCTCTTTATTTTCCTCTTCTGATGAAGATTCAAAATCCTCAGAGTACGCTGATGACTCTGTATCCGTTGCCACCTTAGCCTTCGCTTGAGTACGTCTTCGATCTTTATAAGTTGAGTCTTCCGACGACTCTGTATCAAAGATAGATTTTTCGATCTTTGTCGAGCAATGAGTTTTTTTAGCCTTTTTTGCACGTGGCTTGGCTGCCGCCTCCGCTTTCATCGTCGCTGCCGCCGCCGCTACTTCCGCCGCTGCCCTTTCGGCTCTGCCCTAGCGACCATAATCTTGGTTTTTGCCATCCTTGCAAGTTCTGCCCTTCGGGCCTATATCGCATCCCTTTGTGGATTCGTCCTCTTCGGTGACGGTCGTTGTTTCTTCGACGGCATTTTGATTAGAAGAGGGTTTGGGAGAGGGTTTAGGAGAAGGAAGAGGGTTTGAGAGAAGAAGAGGGAAAATTCGATCGTCTTATATGACCTTGGGAAGTGGAAAAAATTAGAATAGTTTTGAGTCTTAAATTAAATTTATTACTATTATTACTAGTATAAGACGGTCGAATTTATTACTGTTAAATTTAAAAAACTACTTTCCAAAATTAAATTTATTACTAGTATATATCCATGTGAAATCACTACATAAACCTTTGGGATTTTGAGACCCTAATTTTAAAAACTACTTTCCAAAATTAAATTTATTACTATCATTACTAGTATATATCCACGTGTTCCATATAAATTATTGAAAAATTTGGCAGAAAAAACATGGTGAAAACATGTTTATTTAAAAAAATTTGACAACATATTTAAGAATGTGAAGTTTAATCTCAATATTTCCATTTTTCGAATATTTGATTAAATTTTTGAAAATAAGAAAACTATGTACTTGAAAAGAGTAAAATTGAAACACTCAAAGTTGTCCTCTATTTTACTTTGTAATCATATTTAAGATGGATTTGACGGCAAGATTGACGCTGGCAGCATAATCAATTCTATGACGTAACAAGTCATTGATGGAAATATCGTCGCTGATATATGGATTTGACGTAACAAGATTTGTTAATTGAAAAATATATAAAGAGCAATGCTATAGTTAGCAAATGGGTGTAAGTTGTAAGAAGGTTGTAAAAGTTTGATTGTAGTCGAAACCAAATTGAGTTAACAAAATATTATATTTCATTAAATCCCAGCTTCATCGCCGGAACATTCTCCGGCAAAATATACAAGAGGAGGACAAAAAATTGTAAAAAACAAAAAAAAGAGGTCTAGCCCTCACTGGCCTCGCAGAGGATCTCCGCAAAGTCCTGCAGGGTGCGCACACCCGCCCTATGGCACAGGCGGCGAAACGCTTCCCTCTTCTCCAGAGAATTCCGTTCCTCCAGAGTGATTGGCAACAGGTCAAAGTTGGGCTCCGGATGAAGAGATCGAGCGATGACCTCCAGTAAAAACCCGCATGAGGTCAGGAAGTCCGCAGCCGCTGCCGGCCGGAGGCGGCACAGAGGGTGCTCCATGCGGAGAGGCTCGACGACGACTGGAAGAAGACTCTGGCAATGGTTCCCAACCAGATGATCTTTTTAGAGCCATATTAAATGTGCAACCTACTCAGATGAATGGGGACCCCTATGTATATATATACACGTTCCTAACCGACTCTTCTTATTCCTTATTGGAAGTTGGAGATATTCAATTTCTTATTCCTTATTGGAAGTTGGGGATATAATGCTACAGTTACAACCAAATGCTTACAACACTCTTACAACCTTCACCCATTGCTGACATGTGGGCTATGGCCCACATGTCAGCAATGGGTGAAGGTTGTAAGAGTGTTGTAAGCATTTGGTAGTAGACTTAGCATTATTGATGTCTTATTCCAAGCTTAGTTGGTTGTGCTGTTTGGCTTTTACATGGAAGGCCTAGGTTCGAGTCTGGTGTTTGGGTTCTGTAGAATTTTTCTATTGTTAACATTTTTTGGGTGCTATTATATGCTTTTAACTTAGTATGGAACAATTTTTGGACTGTTAATGGCCATTCTTCGTTCCTCTAACACGGAGAATAGTACATTTAGGACGGAGAATTGTACATTTAGGACGACGAATGGTACATTTAGGACGAAGAATGGTAAATGTAGGACGGAGAATGATACATGTAGGACGAAGAATGGTACATATAGGATGGAGAATGGTACATTTAGGACGGAGAATGGCACATTTAGGACGGAGGTAGGACGGAGAATGATACATGTAGGACGGAGAATGGTACATATAAGACGGAGAATGGTACATTTAGGACTGTTCTGTAGGATTGTGAATTTTAAATAGTTTGGCTGTTTATTTTTGTTTTGAATCTATATAAATTGGTTTTAAAGGCTGGTAAAGATGAATTAGTTTGGCTGTTTGGCTGTATAAATAGATTTTAAAGGATTGTGAAAAAGAAACCAATGTTTTCGTATCGATCACCATTAATTAAGGTGAATGGCACTGATACCACTAATATGAGTGGAATTTGTACTGCCAGAATTTATTTTGAATAAGGTAAAATCTGTGTTGGGAAATGGCGAAATCTCTTCGATATGATTACACTGAGATGTTGTATTAATTGTAAAATCTGTGTTGGAAAATGTCAAAATCTCAGAAGTGAGCCGTCTTAGGCGTCATTATATCACAATCCATTTTATTTATAAAAAAATAATCATGTAAAAAATTACTCCCTCCGTCCCAAAATATAGTCTCACTTTCTTTTTTGGTGTGTCCCATATTATAGCCCATTTCTTTTTATATAATGGATGTTTGTGGAGTAATTTACTATTTTAGCCTTATTTAAACTGCAATTATATCAAAATAAACTCTACAATTCTCTATGCATTTAAGAGTTGCATTTTGAAAATATACTTGAGCTTTAATGATGGATACTGAAAAGACACTTTAGTTTATATAATTTGTCAAAATATTGCCTCCAAAGTTTAATTTACATAGTAGAATGTGATGGCATTAAATAAACCCAATTAGAGATTTAGTGGTATTCATTAACCCAATTAGAGATCACAATAAGTACAAAACGTTCATGCAAAATTTAAAACTTCAATGAGGGGCAAATTGGGGAGATTTTGTTTTGTTGGACATATTAGTTGGATTCTCTTAATCTTGGTGAAAATAGAAATAGGACTATATTTTTGGGACGGAGGGAGTATTGACAAATTTTGTCAAAATGGAGAATCGGACTCATAAAAAATATCTTGTATGTAGACTAGTGAAAAATATAAAGAAATACATGCATGCATGCATGCATACTAATGTTTTTACCATTCACCCCAGGAATGATTGATGATATCTAAATCATTATACATCTCGTATCCAGGTTCCCCTGGGACAGGGATTACATCATCAAAGGGTTTTTTAAACGTCTGTATTAAACAACAAATTTTCTAGAGTTCGTCGTCGAAGTGCACGTTGAAGCACCCACATATGTCGAGCACGCGAAGACCCTTGCAGTTGCATATGATAGATCGCAGCGTGTCTCCATTGAACATTCTGAATCCCATATGTAGGTGCTCGAGACGCGGCATCGAATCAGCCACGGCCTTTTCCTTCGTCTCGTTTTTCGTGTCCAGTACGAACATGTTCCTGAGCATGAAATCTGGAGAGGGCATGTTCCTACTCAGCTTGACCAGACGGTGGCAATACTTTCCGGCGAAAAATATTCCAGTCGACGTGATATAGAGGCAGTAGCTAATGTCGAGTACTTCCAGCACAGGAAGAAACTCCAAGTGTCTCACGAAAGTTTCATCACTCACGTCGCACTTCGGAATACGCAGCACCCTTTGAAATTTCCCACTGTATTATAAAAATGGGAAAACATCAATAGAAATTAACAAAAGCATACGTAAAATTTTGTAATAGAAAAAATAAAATATTAGAATAAGACCAAATAAAATTTTGCACTGGCCTTAAACATACAAAACAGAAGGCTGCTTCGTCGAGCTTGTACGCAGAGAAGGACCCTAGATATCCCCCACTGCGAGCCACGAGCTTCATTACGGTCAAACTAATCTCAGCGGTTTGTTGGGTCCTCCGGCACCACTGTACCAAGTCGACGTTAGACCAATAGTCTAAGGGACCGTTGAGCGCCTTCCACCACGAACGGCAAACTGGGGCCACATTGCACATTACCTCGTCCGCCGGCATCCCCGACAGTACCAGTATCATCGAGAGAATCTCGGTAGGGATGACGGCCCATCCGCTGCAGTTGATATTGCTCTTGCTCCTCTCCATTGCGATTGTTCTTCTTCTTCTCTCCTTTGTTTCTCTCTAGTCGGATGGGTTCTCTTCTTTGGAAAAGGCTTTTTAACCCCTCGTTTAGGGGGTGTAACCCGCTCGTGGAGGGGTGTGACACTGTGACCGAACAAGGCACGAATCTATTAGAAAATAACGGTAATGCCACTGTATTAATATTAGCAATTAGTCGTTTGGGCTCCCAACATATTTGGGTGATGCCATCTCCCATTATGTAGCATCTGACATGGCAGATGACATAACAGCGGACATGGCAAATTTTAACCCCCAAAATTAATTACCCAATTTTTTTAATGTTAATGTTAATGTCAATATTAATATTAATGTTAATGTTAATGCTAATGCTAATGTAAATGTTAATATTAATATTAATGTTAATATTAATGTTAATGTTAATATTAATTAATGTTAATTTAATATTAAATTATTTATTTACTATTAATGTTAATTTTAATATTAATTATATTGTTAAATTTTGCCATGTCAGCTGTCATGTTAGCAACCATGTCATATGCCACATAATGGAAGATGGTATCACCCAAATTTTTTGGGTGCAAATAGCATTTTCGTAATATTAGTTTCAATTATATTGTAAATTTTAAATTAACAGAAAAGCCAATGTAGATTTAATATTAATGCTACTGTTAAATTTTCCCGATCATACCTCGATACTTACGATTGTCGACCGAGTTACCGTCTTCATCATTATCAAGTTTTCACCCGAATCATCGTCCTCACTGGGCCGTGATGCCGCACGAGCCTGGAGTTGCACTCGTGCAAGGCAAGATAACAGATTCACAATAGTGTTTATAGCTCAAATTGATAACATAAGCAGCGGAAGGAAAACGTAGTATACAACAAGAATCCCTTTTATTGATAATGAACTGAATGTTACAATGGCTCTGAATAGCCCAACTTAACATGCCAATTGGCTACAACGCTCATGATCTCTCTAGCTCACAAATGAGTGCATTGTTCCATACATTATGCCTCTTTATAGCCAACAAGTAGTCTTCGGCTGAATATCTCCATGTCGCAAGTCCGAACGGCAATGCGGTAGCTCCTCTTGAACGCTAAGGACTCCATGCCTCGGCACGTCCAAGCCGAGCCCCGCCTCGAGCCGAACATATCATGAACTTGTCCACTACCGTGTCCCTGCGACAGATACAGTTAGACATAATCTTAACATAAACATAGTGATCGTGCTCATCTATGTCCCATTTCGCCTAGCCTGCAAGGTTAGAACTTTACATAAGAAATCATATCATTTCACTCAACCAACCAACCGTAAACTTAAACATATGCATAAGGGTGGCAGGCCCTGCGCCTGCACCCAGCGCTAATGCATCATTGGCATCCTTATGTGTAAGACTATGATTGCTTCGATACGGGTTGCTAGCCCAATATTCGAAGGATCCCAAACTTACTGATATCATAGCTTATCACAACACTGGACGGTCGCAACCCGTCCTAATGATGTGCGCCATAAATACCATACATAATTCCCTCCTTTGAACTACTCGGTTGAATTAAGATGATGTGCACCATAAATACCATACATAAATACTAACACTGGACGGTCGCAACAATATCATAGCTTATTGAGTATATTATATTGTCATTGCTTGTCCTCCATTCGGAGTTGACCGTTCTCGACAGGTTTTGATATTATAACTGTTGTTAGATAGTAGAACTAGACAGCGTTCTACGTCGTTTCTGTGGTGTAGGCTGGGACGCTGTCACGCACTCATGTCCTTACTCCGGGTGCGGGTCGTGACAGGGTGCGCGAGAAAGGAATAATGTCGTTACCGATTCGGTTGGGACCGATAGGTCAGAATCGGCCGGGTCGATCAAACGGGAACGGTTGAATTAAGATCTATTACACGTTATGGAATGGCTTCTCTGGAACCAAGTCCCATATTCAACGGATTGCAGGTGATCGCATAGGCGACGTCAGCGCAGCCAACCAGTCGCTCGCCTGAAGCAAGTCTAAGGCGAGTGGCTGACCTCCTTCGTCTCGTCCCTCTTTGACGTCACTGGCATCACAAGCCATCCTGGACGTATTGCTTTGTTAATCGGGGTCCTTTCAACGCAAGTAGCTAGCTCCGATGCAAGTCCCCGCTTAACCAGTGCTGAAACCTTATGCACGACTATACCCTGTTTCCTCCTAGGTCGAAAAGGTCCCGTGGCCCCGGGTTGCTGCTCAAGAAAACTACCGCCTTATCGATAAGTTGTCCATAACCGTGCAAAGACATATTTTTCTTTTAGTTATTAAGACATAGCCTATATTATCTTTGAAAACTCAAT
Organism: Iris pallida; assembly: GCA_029216955.1. NCBI lineage: Eukaryota > Viridiplantae > Streptophyta > Magnoliopsida > Asparagales > Iridaceae > Iris > Iris pallida. The sequence continues at coordinate 2,569,418 of JANAVB010035817.1, forward strand.
CCCTTTTCTGTGTTTGTGCCCTTGCATTTATCCTTTCATTCGCAACAACATTATCGATTTACCTGGGAAGGGGGTCGAGAAGAGAAGGGTCAGCCACTCACCTTGAGTTTACTTCAGGCGAGAGAATGGATCTTAATTCAACCGTTCTCGTTCGATCGAGTCAATCGATCCCGACCTATCAGTCCCAATCGAATCGATAGCGACAGTGTTCCTTTCTTGCGTACCTCGTGGACGGAGTACGGGGCATGATGTAGGGATGGGGCACTACAGCTATAGACTAAGATGTCGTCTATGAATACTATCACGAACTGATCCAAATAGTGCATGAAGATACGATTCATGGGGTCCATGAATACGGCTGGCACACTGGTCGCTCCAAATGGCATAACAAGGAAATCCCAATGTCCATACCTCGATCTGAATAATGTCTTCGGGATGACTTGCTCTCTGACTTGGATCTGATGGTACCCTCATGACCGTAAGTCAATATTCGGGAATACAGCCGCTCCCTTGAGCTGATCAAATAAGACATCAATGTGCGATAATCAACACATAATCTTGACGTACCATCCTTCTTCTTCACAAGAAGCATCGGTGCTCCCCAAGGCGATCCACTAGCACAAATGAATCATTTGGTTCTGAGTTCTTCAATCATCTTGTACAAGATTTCCAACTTTGAAGGTGCCATCCTGTAGACTCTCTCCGATCCTGGTGCCGTCACTGGAATCAAGTCGATGGTGAAAACTCTGCCTCACCGAAAAATAAAAAACTCTGCCTCACCGGGAATACCAAAAATAATCCTGCCAATATGGCAGGCTATTCTTGTGTATTGCTCCTTCAACCAATCCATTCCTAGGCCAAGGGACCGATTCGGCCCGCCGTAAAAGGATCGTCGTCTAATCCAGCTATAGTCCGTGATGGCTTGACATTGTCAGTGGCCTTCACACCCTTTCACTGCTTAACAAATGCACGTGACACGGGACGGTGCTTGCTATACTTCGATAGCCCAACAAAACTCTTTTCTAATGTGTTCGTGCAACGACTTGACAAGCAAGGGCTACGTCAAGCCTTGCATCGAGGGAACGTGTTGTGCACGCGTTCGACTTGAACAATCAAGTTCTTTGGGTGCATAGACTTAAGCAAGAAGCAGTGAAATATGACTTAAACTACGGAACAAGCGAATGTTAATATTAATTGTAGTTCCAATTACATTTTAAATAAAAAAGAATGCAATTTTAACTTTAACTAGTTTGAAGTAAATGTTAAATCAAAAACTATTTTAAATTTTAGTATTAATATTAGTTTCAATAATATTGTAAATTTTAAATTAACAGGAATGCCACGATATTAGAAACCTACCTAGCTGATGTTACGTTGCTCGGGGCTCGGTTAGTGTTCGTCTAAACTCGGACGTACAAACTAATTATTAGTAATGATAACCAAAAATTGAATTTTAAGTTTAAAATCTAGTCGAGCTCGATCCTTCCTCTTTATCCCATCTCCCATACTCTTTCTTTCTCTCTCTCTCTCTCTCTCTCTCTCTCTCTCTCTCTCTCGGGTTCTCTCTTACAGGTTGTATTTCTTACACAACAGATCCCGTAGCATTAAATGCTCTGCATGCATTATCCTACACAATTTAATAATATGCACTGATACCATATCATTAGAAGAGTAAAAGTTGTCTTGGAAGTTGTAAAAAATTACTTTGTATTGTTTTCTCAATACTTTTTTGCATTGGAGATGACTTTTTAAACTTATTGTCATTTGTGAATATAGCCGTCTATGCAAGATGTTGTCTTCTGCCTCATGCCACATAGGATACACAACACATAACAAGACAATAGGGTTTCATAGCATTAAATGCTGCTGCATGCGTTATCCTACAGAAGAGGGCCACATGGAGAATGATGTTGCATGCTTCCTCATGCGTTATTAGCTACACAATTTAATAATATATATACCCAGAAGACGAGAAAGTTGTTGTTGGAAGTTGTTTTCTTAAAATTATGCTTGCTCCTAGAATCACTCAAGATTTTTCATGAGCCATCAAAAGAGGGCCACGTGGCGGAGTTACATGGAAGACGAAAAGGTTGTGTTGTTGCCTTGCTGGAAGTTGTTTCTTCCTGAATAATGCTTTTTGTACCTCCAAATTGTACTTTCAAACTGTCCATCCTTACGTGGCAGCTGACGTGATATGTTGATCTGGCAGCTGACGTGGCAAATTTTTTTTTATAAATAAAACTAAAAATAAAAATTAACATTAAAGTTAATATTAACATTAACATTAACATTAATATTAATATTATCGTTAACATTAACAATAATATTAATATTAATATTAACATTAACATTAACATTAATATTAATATTAACATAAATTAATATTAACATTAAATTAACATTGATATTAACGTTAAATTATTATGGAGAAAATTGGGTAGTTAACTTTTTGGATTAAAATTTGCCATGTCATCAGTCATGTCAGATGACACACACTATTATTTAACATGCCACATCAGATGGGAGGGCTATATATTAGAAGGACAATTTGGAGGTACGAATATAGCATTACTCTTTCTTCTTGTATTGTTTTTTGTCCTTCGTTTCTTCTGCTAGTTTCTAACACACTCTATTTTCTTCAATGTTGACGTCACATGGAGAAACTGATCGTCGTGTGGAAGATTTAGTCGATGAAGAAAGCTTCCTTTCAAGAGGACTGTCAGATGATTTGGATGATGAGCAAAGTTTGGAAGATGTTAACTTAGGAGACAGTAAAGAACAAGATGAAGAAAACAATGGAAGAATGCATCATAACGACGACGACGACATCAACGCAAACAACGAAATGTTATTTCGCATCACCCTTTCTAATGGATTTAAGAAATACATTATATTTTTACATTTATTTCTCATGTTTATTTTGTTTTATTCTATTCTTAGGGATGACGGTGAATCTCCATTGGATTTCAATGCAGCGACGATGAAAAAAATATTACAGTCTGCCAACATTAACAAAGATCCAAAACATCTCTTAGAAGAAGATATTGTTGGCCTACAGTTCAACTCTATTGAAGAAGCAGAGACATTCTACCGGATATATTCAAAAGCATATGGTTTCAGTATTAGAAAGAACGGGGTAAAGAAAAACAAATCTGGGATGGTGATGGTCCGTAGTTGGTGTTGTTCGAATATGAGATTCAGACACAAGAAATACAAGGAAGCTCCTAACAGGGTTCGTGAGCCAAGAAGTGAAAGCAGAAGTGGTTGTAAAGCAATTTTTCGTATTGGGTACACCGATAAAACAAAGATGTGGTTCGTCAAAAAATTTCATGTACATCACAACCATATCCTGGCGAATGATTATGAAACAGTTTTTTTGAGATCCCATCGTACGATATCACCTGCAGAGTTGGAAGAAATTAAGCTTATGTAGCAATCAGGGATGGGGACTGGACAGATATAGAATTTAATTGTCCAGAAGAAAGGTGGCTGGGATAAGGTTGGATGGACGAGAAAGGATTTATACAACGCTCTAGCTCAAGATAGTAGAGCACTAGACGATGTTCATGCTACAACAATACTTACATTTCTTCAATCTAAGGAGGGCAGTGACCCAGATTTCTTCTACGCGTACAAGGTAGACGAAGATTCCAGATTGACCCATCTCTTTTGGGCTGACGGTGCATGTCGATTCGATTACGAATTATTTGGAGATTCACTAGCATTCGATTCTATATATAAAACAAATAGAAGTCAAATGCCGTTGGTGGTTCTAGTGGGTACAAACAATCATGCGATGACTTGTGTGTTTGGGTTTGCAATGATCCATAATGAGACTGCAGAGACATATTCTTGGGTTCTAGAAAGATTCCTAGAGTGTATGAATGGCAAATTACCAGTGACAGTTCTCACGGATGGTTGAAGATCCATGAATAAAGCAATTGAGGATTTAATGTCCAGCGTAGTTCATTGAACATGCTCATGGCATATCCTAAACAATGCTGCCAAACATGTACACCGAGAGGGTTTTCATAATAAACTGAGTCTTCTGATTAAAAGGAACATCGCACACTTGCTACTTTACTTCTGCTCATGGCATATCCTAAACAATGCTAACAGATTATAATATAGAGAACAATGAGTGGACCACTGTATTGTACAGAACGAGGGAGCGATGGGCGGACACATTCCTACGTGGAAATTATTTTGGCGGTTCTACTGCAACAAAGAGATGTGAATCTATGAACGCATTTCTGAAAATGTTTTTGAATGAGAAGCTGCCACTATGGAAGGCCCTTCAAAATTGTGACTACGGTTTGGCGGCCTTACGTTACGGCCAGATGAGTAAGCATGTCACTAATAAACTCTTAACACCAGTTGTGAATCAAACTAGCATTGCCGTAATAGAAGGTAAATTTGTCGCAATTTACACTAAAACGGTGTTTATTGAGGTAAGAAAGGAAATCACACGTTCTGATGCATATACTGTTCTCTGTCATCACATCATAAGAGAGGCAGAAGTTTGCACTGTCCAAAAGTATATGTCGCCAAACAGTGTCAACCAGAAGGTTACATTTGATCCGGCCGACAACATCATAAATTATGAATGCTTGTGGATGGAGACCAAGGGGATTCCTTGTAGGCATATTTTTTCAGCAGTGAAGAGATTGCAAATTGGAGATATTCCAAAGAACTTGATAAAATCTCGTTGGCTCAAGGATTGCAAAGAGAGTTATCTCTCCGGACCTGGCTCAGAAAGAAGATTCATCCACCCAGACAGTATTGAGAGCAGAAGGTATGGTGGTATTAATGAACAAGTTAATCTGTTTACATACTATTGTAAAAAAATCAAGAAAAATTCAAGAGAGGGGAACGGAGTTGATGTCGTATGTTCTGATAGAGTTGAAAGAAATGGTGACCGATATTGGTGGAGAAGAACAAATGGTAGCTGATACAGTTCATGGAGTGCATGAAGCTTTAAAAGAGCCAAATCCGGTAGCAACAAAAGGAAGGCCTTCTCAAGGGAAATTAAGCCATCCTACAGAAAGTCAGCCTATCCCGAAGCCTAGAATTTGTAGAGTTTGTAAAAAATCGGGTCACGATTTTCGTAATTGTAAAGTACGAAAGCGAAATAGCGACAAAGAGCAAATAGAATAAAATAAAACGTCGTTGACTTAAGACAATGTCTTTCTTATGTGGCAAGAAGTCATTCACACGAGACAATTAGATAAAAAATATGTTCTCTAATGCAAAAGTTTGAGAAGACAATTAGATAAAAATGGAGAATATCAAATTCCAAGTTCAAAACGGAGAATATCAAAAATGGAGAAAATATATTCTTTGTGCAGTTCAAAACGGAGAATATCATTCTTTGTTTCAAACGACACGGAGAATATTATTCTTCGTTTCAAATTAAAATGGAGAATGAACATTCTAATGTATTTTTAACACTGGGAATCTTATTCTCCGTTTCAAATTAAATGGAGAATGTCGTTCTCCGTTCCAAATTAAATGAGGAATAGAATCCTCAATCGTTTTAATACTGGGAACGGCATTCTCCGTGCAGTTCAAAATGGAGAATATAATTCTCCATTACAAATGAAACGGAGAATATCATTCTCCGTTTCAAAAGATCGATCATGATGTGATAGTTCTAGATATGAAGGACTTCGACATCATATTGGGCATGGATTGGCTCGGTCCGTGCAACGCAACCATAGACTGCACTGAAAAGAGGGTCACATTCTGCATACCTGGAGTGCCTGAATTTTGCTACTCGTGTGGTGAGGCGTCGTCGACCTGCATGGTAATCTCCGCAATATCTGCTCAACGGATGCTACATTTCGGGTGCGAAGGCTATCTAGCTTTCGTTCGAGACATGCGACAGGATGGTAAAACGTGGGTCAGACCGACGTTGTGGCAGAATTCCTAGACGTATTCCCGGACGAGCTACCCGACATGCCGCCCGATCGAGAAATAGAGTTTACCATCGACACATTCCCCGACAACCGGCCGATCTCGAAGGCTCCATACAGAATGGCCCCTACAGAACTGAAGGAACTAAAGGCACAACTACAAGAATTACTCGACAGAGGGTTTATCCGTCCGAGTGTCTCGCCGTGGGGTGTGCCCGTGCTATTCATGAAGAAGAAGGATAGATCGATGCGGCTCTACATCGACTATCGGGAATTGAATAAAGCCACCGTCCAGAACAAATATCCTCTGCCCCGTATCGACGACTTGTTCGACCAGCTCCAAGGTGCAACAGTGTTTTCGAAGATTGATCTGCGATCGGGTTATCTTCAACTCAAAGTCAAGCCAGATGACGTACCGAAGTCTGCCTTCCGCACTCGCTATGGCCACTACGAGTTCTTGGTAATGTCGTTCGGTCTGACGAACGCCCCTGCCGTCTTCATGGATCTAATGAATCGGGTGTTCCGTCCGTTCGTTGACAAGTTCGTAGTAGTCTTCATCGACGACATCCTCGTCTACTCGAAGGATCGAGCGCAACATGCAGAGCATCTGCGGACGGTACTCCAAACCCTTCGAGAGAATCAGTTGTATGCGAAGATGAGCAAGTGCGAATTCTGGCTGAACAGCGTCCCATTCCTTGGGTACATCATCTCCACCACGGGCATCACAGTCCATCCGAAGAAAGTCGAAGCAGTTGCTGATTGGAAACGGCCCGCATCAGTTAGCGAAATTCGAATCTTCCTAGGCTTGGCAGGATACTACCGACGCTTTGTGAAGGACTTTGCAAAGATTGTATCGCCGTTGACTCGCCTCACCCAGAAAAGATTCGCATCCAAGAGGTCAGACGACTGTGAAGCTTCCTTCCAGGAGCTCAAACAACGGCTCGTTTCGGCCCTGATACTTGCTCTTCCTGAAGGGACGAAGGGATTTCAAATCTTCAGCGATGCTTCTGGCCAGGTCTTGGGGTGTGTGCTCATACAGCGAGATAAGGTGATATCTTTTGCTTTTCGGCAGTTAAAGCCGTACGAGAAGAACTACCCTGCGTATGACCTAGAATTAGAGGCGATTGTGTTTGCGTTGAAGCTGTGGCGTCACTATCTCTATGGCATGGCGTGCAGGATTTATACGGACCACAAAAGCCTCAAGTATCTCTTCACCCAGAAAGAATTGAATTTACGGCAGAGGCGATGGCTCGAGCTGATCAAAGACTATGACTTATCAATCGACTACACGTCGGACAAGGGAAATATAGTAGCGGATGTGCTGAGCCGGAAGTACTTAGCTTCGTTATGCATCAACGATCGACTGTTGTGTGACTTGGAAGGAATGGGCATCGAACTCCGAGTTCGTTTCAGAGACGTGAAACTGGCACAACTGTGGGTAAAACCAAGCCTACTGGAGAGGATCAAGTCTGCACAGAAGGATGACCCATACCTGGAGAAGATGCGGAAGCTGATAGCGACAGGAAAAGCGTCCGACTTTGCAGAGGACGAGTCAGAAGTGTTGCGCGTGAAGGGACGGCTATGCGTACCGGACGACGCAGAACTTAGAAAGGAAATAATGACGGAGGTGCACTATGCAAAATATTTCTTGTATCCTGGCAGCACCAAGATGTATAAGGACCTCCGCGTTGTCTTTTGGTGGCACGACATGAAAAGGGACGTAGCGCTCTTTGTGTCAAAATGTATGGCCTGTCAGCAAGTCAAAGCCGAGCACCAGCGACCGGGCGGGGAGATGCAGAACCTCGCCATTCCAGAGTGGAAATAGGATCACATCACTATGGACTTCGTTGTTGGCTTGCCAAGGACGCCGCAGGGAAACGACGCCGTCTGGGTCATCGTCGATCGACTAACCAAGTCAACACACTTTATCGCCATCAAAGTTACTTGGATCGTCGACCGCCTTGCTCAGATATACCTTGATAAAATAGTTCGGCTGTACGGGGTCCCAGTATCTATCGTCTCTGATCGGGATGGACAGTTCGTAGCGCGCTTCTGGAGTAGTCTACATTCAGCATTGGAGACCAAGTTGAAGTTCAGCTCAGCTTATCATCCTCAGACTGAAGGCCAAACAGAACGGGAGAACCAAATTCTCAAAGACATATTACGACTCTGTGCGATCGACTTGAAGTCAAGTTGGGACATCCATCTACCGCTGGCCGAGTTTGTATACAATAATAGCTATCAGTCCAGCATCCAAATGGCACCGTATGAAGCTTTGTACGGCCGGAAGTACAGATCGCCCATTTGCTAGAATAAAGTCGGGGAACGGCAGATACTTGGTCCGGAGCTGGTGGAGCAGACCGTGCAGAAGTTCAAGTTAATTCGAGAGAGATTGAAGATAGCACAAAGCCGGCAAAAGAGCTATGCCGACACGCACCGACGCTCCCTCGAGTTCTCGGAAGGTGACCATGTATTCTTGAAAGTCATGCCCATGCGGAAAGTTTCCAGGTTCGGTACGAAAGGGAAATTGAGCCCAAGATTTGTTGGTCCGTTCAAAATATTGAAGCGAGTCACCCCGGTAGCTTACAAAATTGCCTTGTTGCCTGCGTTATCAGAGGTACATGACGTCTTTCACGTATCACAATTATGGAAGTACGTACATGATTCGAGCTATGTGGTGGATTTGGGTAAGCTGGACCTGAAGGCGGACTTGTCATATGTCGAAGAGCCGGTGCAAATCTTGGAGCACAAGGATAAACTTCTCCGCAACCGTGCTATTCCTCTCTTTCGCGTCCTCTGGAGAAACCATTCGGTCGAAGAGTCGATGTGGGAGCTTGAGTCAGAAATAAAGGAAAGGTTCCCTTCATTGTTCTCGTAGAGGTAGGTTATATTTTAAGTTTCGAGGATAAAACTTTTTCTTAGTTGGTTATGGTGTAGTGCTCCGTCCCTATATCGTGCCCTGTACTTCGTCTACGGGGTACACGAGAAAGGAACACTGTCGCTATCGATTCAGTCGGGACCGATAGGTCGGGATCAATCGAATCGATCGAACGAAAATAGTTGAATTAAGATCCATTCCTCGTTATGGAATGTCTTCTTCAGAACCAAGTCCCATATCCAGCAGGTTGCGCCTCAAGGATTGACTCTGCGGCTGAGTCGGAAGAGACCTCCCATTGCTCTTCTTTTCACGTCGCTTGCGTTGGTTTTGGCTTTTTTTATGAATGCGTTTTTACGAATGTTTTCGATGGTTTTCATGGCTTATATTTTGAACTCGTATTTCCTATCGAACTTCTTGAATAATGCAGTATTCTAATCGGTTGCTTGTGCAATTTTAGATAATCGTGTAGGCGACGTCTAGCACGGCCAACAAGTTTTCTCGTCGAAGTAAACTCAAGGTGAGTGGCTGGCCCTTCTCTTCTCGACCCCTTCTTAGGTAAATTGATAGTGTTGTTGCGGAAGAAAGAATGAATGCAAGGCCACGGGTACGGTAAAATAATTAAGTTTCAAAGTGAACGAAGGCTATACCTTAATAACTGAATAATGTCTTAACTCGATCATTGGACAACTTGTCGACAAGGAGAAAGTTTCCTCGAGCGACAACCCGGGGCCACGGGACCGACTCGGCCTAGGAGGAAATACGGTATAGCTGTGCTGGATGATAGCACGGGTTAAGCGAGGACTTGCAGCGGGGCTCGCTACTTGCGATGCAAGGGCCTCGACTAACAAAGCTATAAGTCCAGGATGGCTTGTGGTTTCAGTGACCAATCATAAGTAATATTGTACTTGGTATAAAAAATGATAACAATTGACAGGAAAGAACATGGAAAGTCACATAAGGCACGGCACGGGCCGCCGTGGGTAAGTTCCAACGTAAATTATATTATGCTTGTCATTGCTCGATTGAAATTTATTAGGATGGTTAGAAACATTCATGAACTAAGTCATATAGACTCATCAACCAAATGAGAGCTTGTAACTTAACTTGCCATACACCAGTACAAAGTGTAATGTACTGATCCTCGCTCTCCACGCAGGTACCCCGAACCACGAAGGGTGTGCCACCTAAAAGCTCAAGGCGAAGTAAACCCTTTTGAAGCCTTGTCCACGTATAAAGGCTTGTGTTTCTGGATTCCTTTTGAAGAAGTCCCCGCACTCAGTCCAAAAGAAGATGACGACTCGACTCGCCTCGCCTCGATAGCAGGTGGAAAGTGTTATGTTTTTGCTTATAAAAAGGGATGTAATGTATGGAACGACTATCTCATCGGTGTTCGTTTTGTAATTCGAGTCATGTTGTAGCCCGTGCGGCAATGAATGTAATGAAGTCAATGTAAATGAAGTTTTATTATCAATGAAAAAGTCTACTTCTATTTCAAATGTGTCAATCAATTTCTCTGTGTACTCTAACTTGATGTTGTATTTCGGATGACCTTATGACTACGCCTTGTGCGATCGCAACTTAGGTTCGTACGGTATCACGCCCGGGGAACGACTATCGATTCTACGAAATCGGGGCATAACACGAGTAGAGTCAAGAGTGATTTCGATTGGTAGTGGGCAACTCTTTGGAATTAAAATAAAGCAAACATCCTGAGAAAATTGAGCCTAGAGCTCTGATACAAATTTGTCACATCCCGACCCGGAATCACCCAAATTATCGTCTTTGCAGGGGACGTGATGCCGTACGAGCCTAGAGTTGTGCTCGTGCAAGGCAAGATGACAAGTTCTCAAATGGTTATCTTTTAATTGATATTGTAACACCCAGTTCTATAAATAAGGGTAATTTTAAAATTTTGTGATTTTTATTATTTATTTATGATATTTAAATCGTGATATAATTTTTAGTGATTTTTAATCATTTTAAAACTATTTAAAAACTATGACTTGTGATTTTGATGTGCTGCTAGTGAAACCCTAGAGACTGTCTGACTTAGAGCCTAACCATGTGATTGGGATATTTATTTATCATTTTTAGCCTAGGGGTATTTTGGTCATTTTGACTTATTGGAATTATTTGATTAATTATTGGATTGATGGTTGTTAATTTTCTTTTACTAGTTGTGACTTAAGAGACTAACCTAGAATTGACTTTGACCTTGGTGACCTAGATAACATGGTGTGGGACTCTAATTTAACTTAAGTTGGTCTTAATTGACTTGAGTATGGCTAAGTTCCATGGAGAGATTTGGAGAGTTTTGCATTTGGACTAAGGGCTAAGTAGTTGAGCTAGTGGGCTAGCAATCTTGGTCCAAAGCCCAATATGAGAATCCCTAACCCTAGCTCTTCATTTGGGCAACCACATTGAGCCAAGAGAGACCTAATTTTAGCCTATAAAGTATCTCTACATGACCCCTTGCCTCTTTTTAGAACACCCCTTGTAGGAAACCCTAATTTCTTTTCCAAATTATCAAACTTCACCATTCCTCCACCAAATTGATCCCAATCTCTTGCATTTGGATCTAAATCTGGAGTAGAGGTTGAAGGAGGCTTGCTTGCAAGGAGTGGAGCTCTTTTAGACATCATTTGAGGAAGAGGCTTCTCTATTTTGGAGCTTTTTATTGAGACTTCAACTTCAATAGGTAAAACCTATCAAAATCATTCAAATTCTCAATTTCATTGCATGGATGTGTAGATCTGGGTATCCCCTAGCTGTCCCTCAAGTTTGGTAGGAAACTGTGTCCATTTCGTATCCGTATCGGACGCGTATCAATATGTCTATGTATGTGTTTGTTGAAATGCCACAAAGGATTTTTATCTGTTATTTTTGAAAAGTGTTTGAACAAATTTGTTGATTTATACGTATGCATTAATTTCCAACTGGATTGAGTTGATTTTGGTATCGTGTTCGTGTCCAAAATGGACACGAACACGCAGCATGACACCCCCGTGCAGTCCCCTGCTACTGTATGCCTCGTGTTCACTATATGTTCCACGTGGTGGGCTGCCACTTGGCATGGAGGAGTGGGCACACACTGACGTGCTACCCCTCGAGTTTGACACGGTCTTGTGTCGTGTCGAGGGAGCACGGACACGCGTACTGATTTTATACTGACTGTGTACAGTCGATATTTTGACACTGATACGCGTCTCGTTCATGCGACACGGCTTACTTGGACACAATACAGACACATGTACATGTAGCCCTATGACCCCTCTAATACTGTACACATGCACATAGTGTCTCGTGCACTGTGTCGAGTCCATTTCGACTCGACATGGTCGCACGACAAGTGGTTTTCACTGATCCTGGTACTTCGGTTTTTATAGTTTTTGGACACTTCGTGTCCTGTAAATTGGACACGATTGGCTTCCTAAGACAAGTGGGACTAGTCCATAATCCCTGTACACAAGTCCTCCATTGAATTTCAAGTTTTTATTTCAAAATTGGGGTTTCAAAGCCCATGTTTTTAATGTTTCTAAGTTCCCAGTTTTGTGATATTTCGAAATAGGTTTTGATTGGGTTTTTGAATTTGGATATATTCTTTGATGTTGTGATAAGCTCCCCAGGTTGATGTTATGTCTGATTTAGGTTTCATAAGAAAGGAATTAGAGTTGGTTGTTGTTTGAATTTCGAAAATCCATTTTTCTTAGTTCCCTGTTTCCTTTATATTGTTCACTGAGTTGTATAGACTCTAAGTAACTGATACTTGAAACTGAGAAATTATATTGGAATATAGGTTTGGTTTGATACTTAAGTTGTTCACTGATTTCTGATGTTCGTATGAAAACTAAGATTGAGATATGAGTTTGGATTTGAGTTCAAAACCTGGGATCGATTTTTATTGTACTATATTAGATGAACTGGGATTTGATTTATAAGTTTGATGACTGCAATGTAATTTAGGTTATTGGTTTTGATAAGAAACTGAAATTGAGTTTCAAATTCATTATGGGTTTTACTGAGTTTACCTCTTTACATAAAACTGAGATTTCGAAATGGTAAGCTAACCTGAGTTTTCAAATATGATACCTGAGAAGTCCCACCTAGCAGCATACAGAAACACCCTTCCTGCAAACACCACAACTGCACTCCCTGTTACATAGATACCACACACACACACACACACGTGTACCCCATTTCCTTTCTGTAAACTAAGGTTTAATGACCACTTCACACACACACACAAAAATCTGAGATTTGGATTGAGGTATGTAAACTGGTTTGGCTATTATTAACTGAGTATGGTTTGGAAGGAAACCTGAAATTGGAAATTTAAATGTTAAATTAGTGATGAACCTTAACTGTTGATGAATTGCATCAAACCACCTTAACTTGCATTAATCTTCCATGTTACCTATACTTTGTTAAAACCTGAACTTGACATTTGACACACCACACACCCCTTTTCCTACATAAAATTACCTACACTCTATCACATTATACACTAACTGAAACCTACTTATGCATTGAACCATGATGACACTCATATTGTTAAAACTGAACCATTACACTCTTTTCACACATAAATAGTCATGTGAGCATGTATTATAGATCAAATTGCCTATACCCATATATGATTGCCTATATATATATATTTAGTATATTAATGTATGCTTGAGGAGGAATGTAGGTTTACTTTTAAATAAGTTGAATGTATGTTATATTTAGACATTGCTAATTGAACTATCTAGGCAATAGCCTATATGTGTGTACCTATCTATGTATAATGAATGCAAGTGGGAATACATATATGCATGCAAGCATGAATGCAAGTATCTAATGTATACATGTAGGTAATTTGATGTAGTGTAGCATAGGCATGCATGCTATGTAATGTAATGCAATAATGTATGTAATGTAGGTATTCATATAATATCTATGTTATACTATGCATTGTTGTGGTTCAGATTGCCTTGTGATTGTGTGTGGGTGCTAGCCTAGGCTTGGTTAGGCCTAGTGAGACTTATTAGACTTGTTTGGGCTAGGACTTGACCTAGTTGACCTAGTTTGACTAGTGTGGATGGCTAGAGTTGAACAAGTGTTGACTTTAGTCTAGTTTGACCTAGACAGCATGCAGATGCATTGTACATTTTATTTATCATCCTCTGTATACATCTTGACTTGTGTTGCTCTGAATATGAGTCAGATACCTCATCCCGGACAGTATATTCACTTCAGACATTCAAATACCAGGCGAGTATAATCTATAATCATTTCATAACTTGCTTAGGATTATATTCTTGCTCTAGATTACCTTATTTGATGCTGTCACGATATTATCACGGATTGGTACTATATGGATCCCTACATTGAGATGTTATCCCCCTCGGGAGCATCGGATACTTTATGTCATGTATTTTATGTACATCATGTATTCCTCGCTCTCATGTTATTCATGTATACTCATGTGCTTCATGTACGTTCATGTACGCTTATGTACTCTCATGTGCTCTCATGTACGGCCATGATTCTCATGTGCTTCATGTGTAACCTATACTTCATGTGTACCCCTTTATGGACCTTCATGTGGAATTCATGTGCACTCAGTTCTGAGCCCTCATGTATACTTCATGTGCACCCATTTATGGGCTTTCATGTGAAAATTATGTGTGTAACATAACTTGTCTGGATCCTTGTGTATTGATTGGGGTATGGGGGTGTATAAATAATCATGTGAACAATTCCAAAGTAGTATAACCATGTGAGCCTCTTTAGTATATTCATGTACAAATCCAGCCGTTCATATGTCGACTTTGTACTCTACATCACTAGTCATTGATAGTTCTCTACTTATAGTAGATATTTCTATTACAGTTCTCTCTTTTACATCATGTACATTTCTTCAGTTTTCATGTATCGTACTCTCTTGTATGTTTATATTTTCTAACCTGTTATGATCTGCGTGAGATGTATTGTGCTCGCTCCTGTCCTGACTGGACCTGTTGAAAATATTACAGAGGATGATGAGGAACCCTGCACCCCTTACTATGGAGCTTGCCTAGATGACACTCACGACATGGACCCTTGGAAGGTTCAGACAGTTGCTGAGGATGATACCCATGCGTAGTATAGATAGTTTAGATTGTTCTTTCTTTTCATGTTAGTTGTTGTCTTTGATTTTAGGGTTGTATTATTATGGAGATGTTGAGACTTGTGTTTGTTAACTTTGATTTATTTCACTTATGTTTGTACCTCAGTTTTGAGGATTTTTTTATCTATTCTATCGTGCTATATTCTACCTCTAGATTGTGGTTGAGTTGTACCTTCTGTGACTTGGCCTCCAGTTGGAGAGTATTTTATATTATGTTAGTTATGTTTATGACCTAGAACAGTGTTCTACCGATACTGCGGCGTAGGCTGGACGTACCCACTTTTCGTTCCCCTACATTGGGTGCGGGTCGTGATAGTTTCTAATGGTAGCCCATGCAGGTCAAGTTTGTGTAGTGGTATTCGAACTAGAGTATCACTACAGCCTGCAGTAGGATTAGGATTATTTTGAGGTACTCAATCACATTAGGAAAAACTCTTAACTGAATTCCTGCCATCTAATTTTTTTGTTGAAGATTGCTTCCTTGAAATAACTGTCCTTTCTTGAATTATCGTTTCTATCTTAGTATTGATTCCTTGTTTGATCTGTCTCCAGGATGGTGATTGAGACACGATCCCATCGCTCTGGCCCAGCAGACGCTGGTGAGAGGTCTGCCACCCCTCGCCCGATTATGGACGCTGGAAGTAAAGTACCTCATGTTTCTGCTCATATAGGAGAGTCTGCAGCTTTTGGGAGTGCACCTCCACCTGTCCGCAGGTCTTCCCTCGTCATTCCGGATATGTTCCAGCAACAGCTACCTTCAGGGACAGTGGATGCGGCTCAGATGTTTACCCTTTTTCAGCGATTCCTGGAGACTCAGCAGCAGATACACCAGAGCCAGTCTACTGATTTTTGAAAAAGCATACACGATACACACCAGTTGGTCAGAAAGACAGTAGAGCTGGTGACTGCTCAGCCACTTAGAGGACAGATGCAGCAGTATCAGCCGAAGACTCCAGACATCCAATCCTTTAAGAAGATGGGGCCCCGAGACTTCAAAGGTACATAGGGCATCATATATGCTGACGATTGGATAGAGCATATTGAGGAGATATTCTGATTGGTGTAGATACCAATTGGATTACAGATCGAGGCAGCAGCCAGTCAGATGCAGGACTTGGCCCGTACTTGGTACCAGACGGACCCGAGGGTTGGTACAGCCGGTCAGACTTGGGCAACCTTCAAGAAACTGTTTATAGAGAAATTCTTTCCTGATACAGCACTCGGTACCTTGGAGGCGCAGTTCGAGAATTTGGTTCAGGGGAACCAGACCGTTGACGAGTACGCCGGAGAGTTCTGCCGTTTGAGTAGATTCGTTGAGGATCTTACTGAGGCCGGAAAGGCGAGGAGGTTCCGCAGGGGCTTGATCAGGGAGATCAGATCGTATACCAAGAGCAGCCGCGATGCCACTTTCGAGCAGATTCTGGTAGGAGCCATGGCAGCGGAGGACGATCTTGGGATGATGAAGAAGAGGACGCGAGACACTCATAGAGCTAGTGGCAGTGCGGGCCCGGCCAAGAGGCCCCACTTAAAGATTCAGCAGCAGTATCAGCAGCCGAGGGTCTACTTTCAGCAGCAACAGTTTCAGAACTGGGTACCCTTTCAGCAGGTGCAGCGGCAGCAGAGGCAGCAGCAGGCCCCGGGACAGCAGCTTGTTATCCTTTGCCCTTTCTGTAAGAAACCAGGGCACGATTGGGGCGAATGTCGGAAAAGACTGGGCAGATGTTTGCTTTGCGAAGGATCCGATCATCGGCTGAGAGAGTGTCCTGAGTCTTTTGGACGGGCAGTTCAGGAAGCAGGGGCTAGGGCTCCGGTGGGACAGCAGAAGGGATTACCCTTACCAACTCAGCAGCAGAGGTACATGCAGCATCAGCAGCAGGCCAGGAAAGGCCAGCAGGAGCGAGCTTTCTACATGGCAGTTAGGAATTCACAGGCCATTGGAGATCTTGTTGCTGGTTCCGTTCTTCTCGATTCTATTTCCGCAATTGCCTCTTATAACTGTCTTGAAATTCGATTCCATATGTTTCTTGTTGATTGATCAATTTTGTTCTGTTGTTCTTGGGATATGATTGGTTTTCTTCTGAGATAAGTCATATGGGCTAGGTCACCTCAATTATGGGATCTAGAATCTTCGATAGTCGTGTTAGCTGGCATATTGAGGACATATAGTCAGATTTTGGATGTATTTCTCGGGTGTGAAAATTTAAAGTTTTCGCTGCCAAGCTGTAGTGCCCCGTTCCGCTCAGTCAATCGGAGAAATCGAAACGCCAACGGCGTTCGGACTTGGCTTCACAACGACGACTCGGAGACATCGCTCGGTCAAGGCGACCGCTCGCTCAGGTGGGGTAGTTTCGGTAAACTTGCCTCATCTTAGCTTTCACCTAATAAATCGCACATTTTTAACTTACACAATAGGCTTGCTAATAAAAAAGACGAATCCACGTACCTAAGGGAATAATCCCGATGGATCGAAATGTGTTAGAACATGAAAAAATATCCCACGGTCTGCTTAGAAGTCAGCTCAGCGTGCTTTGAAAATGACACTCGGTCCTTCGTCCCGTGGCTTGGGAGAAGAAAAAGTTGGTATTCGTCACAAACTATGAGTTAGCCTAAGTCATAGGCGTCGCCCGCGTATATGCTCGATAAAGCATGTACGTTTCTATGGAATGCAAGGCTCGACGTAGCCTTGATCGTCCCACGAGCTAAGTTGTATCGCACGGCTTATGGCATGAGTTTAGGTACCCAAAGAATTTAGTTGTTCAAGTTGAGCGTATGCACGGTCCTACGGTTCTACGGCTGCATATAGCCATTCGTTCACACGGTCTTAAGGCTCGTCACATAGAGTGTGCCTTGGACGATAGTGTTGCACGAAATACATTGGAGTCTCGCGTTCCTATACACGTTAAGAAGTACGAGGCTGTCCCTCGGTTGGGAGTCTCACGGTCCCGATGCACGTTACGCAAAGTGTGGTTCAGAGCACGTGTTGCTAAGTATTATTCCAGTCGTACCAATAAATTAGGCCATGCATTTACGTGAGTCTAGATGTCTCGTAGGTGCATGGTCAATAGACAACTTGTCGACAAGAATTTCTGCCTAGATTGGTTATACGCCGAGGTACCGGGCCCAGTCGTCCTAGGAGGTAGATGTTATAGCAGCACGTATTACGTGGGTAGTCGGGGGCTTTCTATAGGGCCAGCTACCTTGCATCGAAGGACCCGTCGCCTACCCGATCTATGTCCACGATGGCTTGTCATGACAGTGGCCTTTCATATAGATAATTGGCGTGCTAAGTGGCGAATCCGTATGCACGGTGTCGGTCATAATAAAGGAAGTGTAAGCACGGTATGTGTTGAGTTGTATAATACGTGCACGGTATGCACATAAGGTATTATTGTTTGCAAAAAATTAAAAAAAAATTATTCCAAACTTATAAAAGAGTACAAAGTACAATGAATTCTGGGAAAGTATAACTTTAGGAATCTGATCAGGAGACGATCACTTTATCCCTTGAACTATGTGAACTTGAAGACTATAGCCTTTAGAGAACGCAGTAGCAATTTTACAAGAGTTCTTGATCTTTGTCCCTATCTCTGATGATGATTAAAAACTCTATTTATAGAGTTCAGGAAATAACTATTTTAGCAGTTATTCTGATGTGCGCGAGGCTGGATTGTGCCAACCTTCTGTTGTGCCAACTTTCATTCAGTTGTCAAACGTATACTAACTGTATTTAGACGCGTGGCATCATATGATTGAGATGCGTATGATCTTGTACAGGATAGTAGACACGTCTTGAGAGATTAGTGGCATGTGCGCCACGTCATCCTGCTTTAGAATGTAAGTTGTCTTCAACTTTATCAGGTTGCGCGAGCTTCAGTCAACAAGTCAAACTGTGCTTGATTTGAGCTGCGCCTACACATGTGGCAGCTTCCGAGCAAAAGTCGTTCAGGTTGCGCCCAGGCACAACTAAGGATTTTGTTTAGATTGTGCCTAGGCGCAACTCACGAAGTGTACATGACAGCTGCCCACCAACTTCTCTTGAGCGGCACAATTCACGGGATTCGAAGAGATTTTTCTCGTTCACTGTTGTGTCAGTCGTCAGTATTATCAGGTAATGATGACCATTAAGTGTCAGATGCCACGTAGATTTTGGCGCAAGAAAGATTGGGCACAGTCTGATATCGGACGCAATCTGATCGGTGGCACAGTCTGTTCTCTGAGCTTCATATCAGTGGCGCAACTTAATTTTTGGGGCGCAACTTGATCACTGATCAGTATATTCAAAGCGCAACTTGATTTTTAGGCTCTACAAGACCCCCTTCAAAGTTTTCAAAACTTAAAAACATTGTAAAGTTTTGGAATACTTTGAATTTATAAAAGTTTTGACTAAGTCAAGTTGTGTCGGTCAATGCTCGGTCATCATGATTAAATACCTTTTTCGAAAATATTCAATCCTCTCTTCGTCTTTCGGAGTTTCATTGATTACTTTTAGTTTCCCATGAAGAAGAAGAATACGAAGAGTCAATTTGTTGATATATATATATAGTTGATCTCTGTACTTTGGTCTTCACTTCTGTTCTTCAATGGCTCCCAAGAAGAAAGAGATGGAGACAAATTCTGACACCAAAATCAAGTCTCCTGACGCGGGACATGATGTTGCGCCTACAACTTTTTTGTTGGAGGCTGACCCAGCTTTGAGGGCAGTGAACTTTCTGAACTATTTCGGTTTAACCCCGTTAGTCTTCAATCACTCGAGTGGCGGATCATCCTCTGAGGAGCACGTTAATTCGGAGGGATTTTTTAACCTGATGCGTCGCTCGGGGATCCGCACCATGCAATAATTGGATGCCGCCCTTCGTCAATCTGATGAAGGCAAGAACAAAAAATAATGTTCTAGGCAGAACAACTTTTTTATTTTTATGTCCTTGACTGAAGGGGCCCACTCGTCTTTATGCGATGAAACCCAGAATTTCTGATTTTGTGTGGTTGTGATTTCGAATAGTGCTCATGGACATATTATTTTAACTAATTCTTCGTTTTACTATTTTTTCTGAAGAACACGTGGCAGTCGTTATACGGTTTTAAATGCCCATTTTTAGTTCTTTTCCAAAATAGGATCCTAGAACGACGCACCCATCTCATCTTTAACCTCTTTAAAAAAGGACATCCAAAAATGAAAGAACTATTCATACTCTCTCAAAACCAATGTCTTCCCACAAGGTTTCACTTGCGCCACTTCATTCTGATATTATTTGCTTGCATGCTGTGTCTTCAAAAATTGGTAAGTCTTGACGAAGAATCAATAGTATGAGTATTCTTCTTTCGTACCACTTCTGGAGACAAGTATTGATCTGCATGTTGTAGATACTATTGATATACGCTAACTATTTCTGAGAATAGGCGCACACTGTGGTCCAGTGTTGAGCTCTGATCAGAGGCGCATATTGTTGTTGTACGCTTGTTTGATCAGTATTCAGCGCTAATATGCGTCTATTTGTAGGCGCAATGCTGATGTGCGCCTGTTTATAGGCGCATTGCTGATGTGCGCCTGTCTGTAGATGCATTGCTGATGTACACCTATTTGTAGGCGCAATGCTGATGTGCGCATGTTTGTAGGCGCAATGCTGCTGATAGATTCCTGGTATTGGTGATTTGGATGTTGCAGAGAATATTCTTCTGACACCCACATCAGACAGCTCATGTGGTTCTGACACTCAAATCAGACAGCTCAGGACTCTTCATGTTAAGAAGGGTCTTCCTTAGATGGTAGGAAGAGCCTATACACATGAGAGTTGGATGGTGAAGACGCAGAACTAGGAATTGTATCACAAGAGTGATCTCGTTCCTAGTTCCCCTGGCGGGCTGTCTTCTTTCCACCAGTTGTATTGACAGCAGCTCATCTTTGGGCTGCTGCACTCTGGGGTTCTCCTCTAGTCTTTCTCAGAGAGAAGACCAGAGTTAATTCCATTGTCGGGATCGTTGCTTCAGGTCGAGACGACAAGAAATTGCCACCAACAAATAAGAATATCCAAAGATGTAATAGACCTTTATTATTGATGAGAAGATCCAAAGATGTAATAGACCTTCATTTAGAATGAAAATCTAAGATGTAATAGATTTTCATCAAGATGTATCTATGCTTTTAAAGAAGGAATAAAGAAATAATTGTCTCATTATTCTCTTTCACTTTTTTTTTACAATTTGATTTTGCTATGCTGTCATAGATAACAAAATCCAGAGAGGATCATGAATATGGCAAGTTGTTTTGAAATGAATGTTTGGAATTCAAGTTCGTAAAAAGGCATGACCTCTCACTATGATAAATGAATGGGTGATCATTCACTTCGATTTCCAAGAAAGAAATATTGAATGAATGAATGGCCGTTTAGACTTTCAAAGGAGACAACGAATGGATCAAACACGCCAGTTTCGAAGAAGGAAAAATAAAGAGTCGGTTATGAATGAACCGTTAGAAATGAACAAACAGTTGTGCCTCTTTCCAAAAGTTGCATCAATTCTCAAGGCTGATTTCTTAATTGTTCTGCCTATAAATTGTCAATCCCCTTTTCTTCCTGTGCAAGAAAAAAATGTCTTCCAAAGACTTGATTACTCCGAAGACTGAAGAAGAAACCAAGACTTCCCTTGCTGAGCCTCCAATGCCTTCTCAAAAAGAAAGGGGCAAAGAAGAGGCATTGAGGACGGCTGTTCGTGAGTTCCTAGGGTGTTCAGACAATGAGATGTTTGAGCAGTTGGCGAACTTTGTATTTAATCAGGAAGGGTCAGGGCCTCCTCCCCGTTCTTAATTTTATGTAATTCCATTCTCTCTTTTTTTGAATAAAAATGAACTTTTATTTACATCATGTCTCTGAAAATAAAGTACATTTTGTCTTTATACATAATATTTCTTGAGAAATTTGCCATTGATGGGTATCATAGCAACTCTGCCATCCATATCTGTTAATTGATAGGCTCTATTAGAGAAGACATTATTTATCACACACGGTCTTTCCCATTTTGCCTCGAACTTGCCTTTGCTCATATGTGTCATAGTCATAGGACGTCTGAATGTAAGAACCAACTCGCCTTCTTGAAATGTTCGCACTCTTACTTTGCGATTGAAAGCTTTTGAAATCTGAGCCTGATAAAGTTCGATATACTGTTGAGCTAATAACCTTTTCTCGTCGAGCGCTTCCAATTCCTGAAGCCGAAGACGATCATTATTATTTGTTGTAAGCTCATTAGTAATGGCGATTCTCAATGATAGAATTTGAATTTCTAAAGGTAGAACAGCTTCACATCCATATACTAGGGAAAAAGGTGTGCAACTTGTGGGGTTACGGACAGTAGTGCGATATGCCCATAGACATTCTCCAAGTTTATCACTCCAACTGCGTTTGTTAATAGAGACAAACTTTTTAAGGAGTTTGATAATGGTCTTGTTGAATGCTTCAGCCAACCCGTTAGCCGCAGGATTATAGGCTGTAGAAGTGACATTATTGATTCTGTTGTCATCACAGAACCTATTAAATTTCTGGCTGACGAATTGCGGCCCATTATCATGAATGATTCGACGAGGGACACCAAATCTATATATCACATGATGTTTGATAAAATTGATAACGCTACTAGTTTTTACTTCAGCCAAAGGTATAGCTTCTGCCCACTTGGAAAAATAATCGGTTATGGCTAAGATGAACCGATGTCCTTTAGATGAAGGAGGATTGATAGGGCCAATTATATCCATGTTCCAAGCTTCAAAAGGCCATGAGGCTGCAGTTGGGTGAAGAAATTTTGATGGTTGGTGAATGAAATCTGCATGAATTTGACATGCACGATATTTTCTTGTATAATCAATAGCATCTGATACCATAGAGGGCCAGTAGTATCCCATACGTCAAATACGATCTTATAGTTTAGGACCAGGTTGATGTGCTCCACAAATACCATCATGAGCCTCACGTAATATCTGCTTTGCTTCATCACCAGCGAGATACCTCAAGAGTAATCCGTCAAAAGTTCTTCGATATAGTGTCTTAGTAGTATGATTATAATAGAATCGAAGTGATCGACGATGGATACTTGTAGCTTCTTTAGGATCTTCTGGTAAAATGTCATGTACTGCAAAATCAATGAAAGGTACTCTCCAATCCTCGCTAAGGATATTGACTTCAGTTAGGTTGTTGAATTCAATGTTGTGGTTGTTTTCAACACAAAATAATTCTCTATTAGAGATAACAACCATCTGTTGTCTTTTGACTGGAACTGCCAATACTTCAGTTAGGTTAGCTAAGGCATCAGCTTCTGTATTGCATGCCCGACGTACATGTTCGATAAAGAATCCTTTAAATAAAAAAGCTATCCTGGTTTCCGCTTCATGGTATGGTACTAGATCCTGATGTCGGACTTCATATATGCCTCTAACCTGATTAACAATCAGCTTAGAGTCACCATATACTTCGAGATATTCAATATTCAATTGTTTAGCTAATTGAAGTCCAATGAGCAAAGCATTGTATTATGCCACATTGTTGGAACATGATTCATCTAAAGAATAAGCCCTTTGAATAGTTAATCCATCGGGTGAAACAAGAACAATTTCTACTCCAGCCACAAGGGTACCTCCAGGTCCAATTCTAGAAGCTCCATCAAAGAACAACCTCCAGGTAGGAAAATCTTCTGAGATCATATTTGATTCCAAAGTTTCGTCTGGAATCTCATCATAGAGTTTAGATGTCTCAGGGACAGGATAAGCTTCTAAGAAGTCTGTAAGTGCTTGGCCTTTCACAGACTTTTAGGGAACATAAACCATATCATATTGTGCTAGAAATATAGCCCATGTGGCAAGCCTAGAATTGAGTGTACTTGGATTCTTCATTAGAACTCGAAGAGGATTGACTCGGGATATGACATGAATAGTTCGGCCTATGATGTAATGTCTTGTCTTCTGAACAGCAAATATTAAGGCTAAATATTCCTTCTCCACTGGGCTATAACGATGTTCAGCTCCAATCATCGTTCGGCTGAGATAGTAGATGGCTTGTTCATGACCTTCCTTGTTCTTCTGTGCCAGCAAAGCTCCCAATGAATGATCCATTGCTCGGACATACATTAAGAAGGGTATTCCTGAGATCGGTAGTACAAGAACCGGTGGGCTCATTAAATACCGCTTTATGTCATCAAATGCTCGTTGACATTCTTCTGTCTAAATGAATGATACACCTTTCTTCATTAATTGAGTAAATGGTCTGCAGCATCCAGATAAATACGAAATGAACCGCCTGAGGTACGTAAGTCGACCTTGGAATCCTTGTAGCTCTTTTAGGTTGCGTGGAGGACGCATCTCTTGAATGGCTTTGATCTTCTCGGGATCAACGTGTATACCCTTAGAGGTAATGACGAAGCCGAAAAACTTACCACTAGAGAAACCCAGGAAAGACTTAGTGGGATTCATTTTGAGTTGATGCTGGCGCATTAGCTTGAAGATAGTTCTTAAATCTTGAATGTGATCTTCTTTAAGACGACTTTTGACAGCAATATCGCCAACATAGCAATCGACAGTCTTTCGCAAATGATCTCGAAAGATAGTACTCATAGCCTGCTGGTAAGTTGCACCAGCATTCTTAAGACAAAACGGCATGACCGTATAAAAGTACACACCCCGAGGAGTACAAAACAAAGTATGTTTTTCATCTTCAGGATCCATCCGAATTTGATTATATCCAGAAAACCCATCCATGAAAGACATTCGTTCGAATCCACATGTATTGTCGATCATAACATCAGTAATTGGGAGAGGAAATTCATCTTTGGGACAAGCATCATTGAGATCCCGAAAGTCTATGCAAACTCGAACCTTTCCGGTCTTCTTCAGGACAGGGACGACATTGGCCACCCAGTCAGGATGTTGTTCTTCCCTGATAAAACTGCAAGCTATAAGCTTTTTGACTTCATCATCAATTGCATCCATCATTTCAGGCTTGAATCCTCGTTGTTGTTGTTTGACCGGTTTGGCATTCGGCAAAATATTAAGCTTGTGAGTTGCAATTTGAGGATCTAATCCCGGCATATCTTCGTAACTCCAAGCGAAGACGTCAATGTATTCACGAATAAGGTGAATTAATTCTTGTTTATCATCTTCTAGGAGATTCTTGCTAATGAAGATTGGTCGTGATGCACCTTCCTCTCCAATATCGATTTGGACCAGTTGATCCTCAGTAGGTGGTTCTCGTTGTTCAAAACGAAGTTCCTACTGATTATCCATCCTTTGTGTCCAAGGGTCCATTTCAATAGCTTTTTCAATGTCGCTTTCGTCATCTTCTGAGAATTCGACGGACACCATGTTAGAAGATACTATCATCTTATGAACATGACCGATGCTGGTATCAGAATCTCATGAGATAGAATCAGAAGAGTTTGAACGTTCTTCTTCATCAGATTCAGAAGGTTCTGGAGTTGGAAGTGGTGACATACAACCTAGTCCTCATTTTGTTTTACTGTGGTATTGTTGTGATTTTCCTTTTGGAACAGCAATACGAAGAGGGGTTCTCCTTCCATTACCATTGTTGAGACCTGTTATGAAATCATAGCCCATTTTATGGATGATGGCTTTAGATTGTGGACTATAGCATCATAATTGTAGCCTTCATGTATCATCTCTATTATCATTATAGAGCATATTTTTTATTCTTCTCTTTTGTTGAAGAATATAGGCTTTTCATCTTTCTTTCGAGACGGTACTAAGAAGTACGACTCTTGTATTGAATCCAGTGATACCATGTTTCGTCGAGATGATACGACTTCTATTGTAAGTGGCTTAAAGCTATCTAGCATATCCAGATAACACTGAGTATAATAAAAGACATCAGTATACTGTAAAGGAGATGCTTTATTGATTTTTACACCATCATTTACAACAGGGACTTTAGCCTTAGCAGGCTTAGTCAGATTGATGACAAAAGGGGGAGAAGAAGAACGAGAAGGAGGAATGAGCTTCTTGCGACGAAGATCGATTACAAACGGCTCAGAAGAGGTGAGCTCCCTTTGTTCCTGACTATCCCCTTTAGGTCGCTTCTTATGAGAAGGTAGATAGATAGTCAGTGGTTGGGAATACTGAGGACAGGAGGTATGTCCTTTGACTGGAATCACCAGAGTATCATTAGGTATACTCTTATGTTCTTCATCTGTGTCCATTGCTAGTACCACCTTCAAGAATTCCTCTTTGTACATACGAGAATCGTTGTAATATGCTTCAACTCCTTTGAAAGGATTCAGATCTGCAACCTCTTTTTGGACTTCTCCATTACCATCCATATATTTGAAATATTGGTGGAGCGTAGAGGGTACAATATTGTGTTCATAGAGGAATGGCCTTCCCAACAAAGCATTGTATGAGCCATGATTGTCAATAACATAGAAAGTTACTTTTGTACGAAGATTGCCAATTTGAAGTTTTAGGCGTATTTTCCCCAAAGGTTCACTTCTTCCTTGATTAAATCCCAGGATGGTAGTGATAGTTGTAGAAAGATTATGTACTGGGATTTTCAAAGCGTCCAATAAGGACTTTGACATGATGTTAAGTGCAGACCCGGGATCAATCAGAATACGGTCGACTTTCATGGTGTCCACATACCCCGTAAAATAGAGAGGACAATCATGACGATTGTCTCCTAACAATATGTCATCTTGTGTAAAAGTAATATTGGGCATTAATTCAAATATACTATAACAATGCGCACAGCTGACTGACTCCTTTTTGGGCTTCTTGAGAAGAGTCAAACAAGTGTCAGCCTGCATCAAGGCTTCGCTTAACGTCTCACGGGTTTCTTTTGAGAGACGTAAAAGTTCAAAGATTGACAATCTTGCTGGAGTATTGGTCAATTGAGCCAATATGTCAAAATTGTAAGGTTTTTTAAGTCCAAGAGATGATGACTTCTTCAACGCTTTATCAAAGCGAACAAGTTGCTTTTCCTTGTCTGCTGATGTTGGTTTAGGAGGAGATGGTTCGACCACTTGCAAGGATGTAGACGGTGTATCTTCAGTAGGAGAAGATGATGGAGGAAGTGCATCCGGGGATGGAGCAGGGTTCTCTTGATTTTTGGAATACTCCTGAAGATAGGGTTTCCCAGATCTAGTGCCCATTAGGATTTCTTCTTCTGTTAATGGTTCAAAGGATACCATATTACAGTTCTTGGATTTAGACTTAGAATGCTTCTTTTGTTTAGAGGAGGAAGGCATTTCAAATTCTGCCACCAGATCTGGATGAATCCACATAATCTCTCCTCTGTCAGTTGACATCGGAACAAGACCTTCATTTTGAGGAGACGGGATATTCACAATTTCCAGAGTAGTCCTTAGAATGGGGATAGCACCATCTTGTACGAGTTGTGGTAGAAAATTACCGAATTGGAGAGAAACTACGTTAGCAGTCACCGTTTTCTCGTCCTGCTGTAGAGTAATTGCTCCAGAGTTGACCAACTCCTGGATTTTTCCCTTGAGCACAGCTTCAGTCAATAAGTCAAACTGTGCTTGATTTGAGCTGTGCCTACACACGTGGCAGCTTCCGAGCAAAAGTCATTCATGTTACGCCTAGGCGCAACTAAGGATTTTGTTTAGATTACGCCTGGGCACAACTCACGAAGTGTACATGACAGCTGTCCACAAACTTCTCTTGAGCGGCACAATTTACGGGATTCGAAGAGATTTTCCTCGTTCACTGTTGTGCCAGCCGTCAGTATTGTCAAGTAATCATGACCATTAGGTGTCAGATGCCATGTAGATTTTGGCACAAGAAAGATTGGGCACAGACTGATTCGGGCATAATCTGATCGGTGGCGCAGTCTGTTCTCTGAGCTTCATATCAGTGGCACAACTTAATTTTTAGGGCACAACTTGATCACTGATCAGTATATTCAAAGCGCAACTTGATTTTTAGGCTCTATAATTATGAAGCCCAAGAATTAACTATGCGCAAAGACACGTGCTTCGTCACGAGATACGGCGTCGTGCTTGAGTTCTCAACACCGGTTTCACAAGTTGGGTTAGACATTGCGATTTAAGTCGAGAAGGGCCGTAGGGCAAGTTCGGTTAAGTTATGTTGAGTTGCAGGGCACGACCTTGAAATGTGAGGCACGGCCGTGTTGTCACAACACAAGTATAGGCATGACTAAGTGAGGAGGCACTACCTCATAGATATTCAAGCACGAAGTCGAGTTCATGGCACGACCGAGTCGTTACGTCCCAAAGTATGAAACGAAAGACAAGTATAAGTCATTGCAATGACAATGCAAGCACGAGAACGGTCTAGAGGCAAGGATAAGAAAGATATCGGTACGATAGCATGGTAATGGTCTAGAGACACAAATAGGCCAAGCCGTCGGTCCTAAAACTGATCCTAAGGCAAGAATAGAAAGACAATCGTAAAAGGGATTCGTTGCATAAAAGTAAATTAACGTGTTAGTTTTGTATGGGTAGGCGAGGAGCTCACTCCACCAGTACAGTTGAGTACTGACACCCACATAGTTTTCATGTGCAGGCACAGGTAGAAGCTCGTGGTGCGGAGCTCGCTTGGATGCGTCGAGGCACGGAGTTTCTTGGCAATTCGAAGCGTGCGGCCGTGTGGAGTCAAGACTTATACGTGATATAATGTATGGACGTCGCCTTCCAAAGCATCTGCTGGCTCAAGACATGTATTGAGAGATGAGAGAGAGCTGAGTGACTTGTAATGTGAGCTTGAGTGAGCTTGAGAGACTTGTAATCTTGGCCTTGCGCCCTTTGTAACCTTTGTTTCAACATCAATAAAGAGCTTCTATTGAATAACTTGTGTTTTGTTCTAATTTTTGCTGCTATTATTCTATGTCTCTGTACGGGACTTCTGTGCGATGACCCCGTCGCAGCCGCTGAAATCGGCCGTTATGGAACCCGCCTTGCACGAGCGCAATCTAGGCTTGTACGGCATCACGCCTTAGCGATGACGATCGCTCCTACGGGAGTGGGGCGTGACATAATGGTATCAGAGCACGGCTTTACATTCTTGGACTATCGATTGAATTCTTTAACTCTGATATTTTTGCGAACTCTGAATGTTGCTTTCGTATATTAATATCATTGGTGCGCTCTCTCTCAAATGTCCCACGGAATGTCCATACAATAAGTCTATCTATTTTATAAAACATAGGAGAACAGTTTTTGTCAAAATAAAAAGATAGTTCACGTAAGCACGGTTGGCTAAGTCGGTCTGGACATATACACCAGGGATCATGTCGAGCTTAGCAAAGTCGAATGCGAAATTCGTAATGTTTAAAGCACGAGATGGATTAGACTTGATTGAGTAAGTGGGATGACTATCGATAGGGATGCTATCGAGCGACGATATCGTCGATCCGTTATAGATGAACGTGCTTGAAATTAGAGGAATGTTCGAACGGGATTGAAGAAGTCGATTTAGATTCAAATGATAGTTTTGAGGATTTGTTGAATGACTTCATTCCTGAGTGGTGTATGCGATAGCCTCAGGAATGTCGATCGATCGATTGAGGATACGGAGTGTCAATGAGTCTATCAACAAGCGACGCGTTATACAAAGCCTTAGATTAAGTGTCGTTGAACAAGGTGTAGTCTTGAAGATTTGGATGAGTTGATTCGAACAACTTAGAATTGACGTGCATGAAACGTGTACGAGATTGAGATTACGCAAGTATGAAACATAGAAATGATAGAGTAGGCAAATCAAATCGAGAAAAAGTTAAGGTGTGCGAATGGATGACTTGATCGAGAAAATCGATAAGAATCATATACGAAAAGTTAGTAAGACAAGAGGATAGCGTGCATGAAAAGTTTGATTCGAATGTGTGAAAATGACTCTGAGGATTGGAATAGATGTCGTTCGATGAATTGAGTTGGCAAAGGGACGATGCGAATTGAGAAAATACGTTGGTCGATGACTTAAGATAGACGGATGAATAATACGCAAATTTGGGTTTAAGGAAATTGATGTTGTGAATGATTCGAGCGATAATGATCGAAATTGATTTTGAATGTCGAGGAGATTATCCAGTCGGACGATGGCATCATTCGCACGACTCAAAATTGGTTGTAAAGGAAGATCGTCAGGTTACGCATATCGTCGATGGTATTGAGGCGTACCAAAGATCGATATGCGATAACTCGGGGGTACTCTGACTCGACGAATGACGATCGTGCAAGTGTTACTGTTCAGTTTGATGCTATACTTAGGATTTTGATCGAGATAAATGTTAGATAAAAATAATTGTGTCTTGATGGTTACGCGGATAACCACAACGTCGACGATCTTGTCTTGCACGAGCGTTGCATCGGATTTGTGATGATTGTTCCGCGTAAGCGCTGACATGGTGATTCATGTCGCGGGAATGATCGAACTCAGAAAATCAGGATGCGACAACTTTGATTGTTTCGACTTGTTGGTATGATGCGAAGGAGAACTCATGGATGTTAGGACTTGTGATTCATGATTGAATGAAACTTGAGGATTGAGTAGGTCCAATCTGCGTATCGAGAATGAACTAGTCTAGACACAAAATAAGAGTTACGTTCCGATGAGGATGATTATCCCGCGGGAGCGTGCATGGTGATTCAAGCCCACCATGGATAATCTGACTCGTGTGAGATTGGGGCATGGCATATTGTTAAGTCAGACGACCTTGTGATCGATTACGTAAATTGGGATAAATGACTTAGGGAGTATAAAACATGAATTATGGATTAGCGATGAATTGTGTCGTAGCGTGCTTGATTTGAGAAAGATTGATAGGCGATCTATGTCTAATGTGTTCAAAGAGATAGACTATACGAAATGGCTTGATGAACGAGTGATAT
This sequence comes from Iris pallida, assembly GCA_029216955.1. Taxonomy (NCBI): domain Eukaryota; kingdom Viridiplantae; phylum Streptophyta; class Magnoliopsida; order Asparagales; family Iridaceae; genus Iris; species Iris pallida. The sequence continues at coordinate 2,600,211 of JANAVB010035817.1, forward strand.
CGATACGTCAAGGAATTGGTTGAAACGTGAGTTATCGCAGGATGGCTTTGTTGAATGACTCAGACCCCGTGCGACGAATGTTGAAATGTGTGTAGGAAATCGATGCTGGATGTTTAGAAATCGGAGTAATACGAGCTTGGGTAGAAAACCTCGTACTATCAACTTGGTTTGACCTTAGGATGGGGTCAGTGTTGATATTGTTGTTTGGGAACTATGATTCCAATACAGACGGAAAGACATAGTCCAGCGGTTAGACAGACGTCCGAGTGCGAAGTGGTAGGATTGTGGAGGCACCACTCGCGAGCTCAGTGACATGCACGTATATCAGGGATGCCCGAATATGTACACGATCTAACTCGAGTGGTGATGGCAGATTCTCTATCACGAGGCTTGGCTAAAATGCATGTATTTTGGGGTCGTCTGGAATATGTGCACGATCCAACTAAGTGATACGTTGAATCAAGTGAGACTTGAGGAACGGAAAAGTGTTGAGGATTTTGAGATCGTGAGTTTCGAAGGAATGTTGATGGTAATGCGATCGTTGAATTGAGATAAGTTAGAATGTTGGTTGATCGGTTGGTGTGCCTAACGACTAAGTTAGCGATAAGCACGAGCGTGGCTCGGATTGAGGGAACGCATAGGAGTAGAGTGTGCGAGAAACGTAGGATATTGGATCAAGTTATAAGCCAATAAGTGTCACGACCCGCACCCTAGAGTAAGGGAACGAGAAGTGGGTACGTCCAGCCTACGCCGCAGTGTCGGCAGTAGAACGCTGTCCTAGGTCACAACATCTAACAATATAATGCTAAGCAGTTTATACTCCCCGAATGGGGGTGACATAGCAGAATATAAACTGAATCACAACTAAGGAAAAAGAAGCACGATATGATATAGAACTCAAAATAAAATACAGATGATCAGAAGAGTCTAAGTGTCTAAGATAATAACTCAGTAAACATCCAGAAATACAAAGTCTCAACTACAGAATATGAAAGAACATATACAATCCAGATCTCAAATGACAGAAATAAAGCCTAACTAAACTAGTCCCAAGACAACATAAGTAAGATAAAGCCTAACTAAACTAGTCTAGGCAGTAGGGGTAATGTCAGCAGCTAGAGCTGGGTCCTCCTGAGAGTCCAGCTCACAAGTGTCGTCTAGAGCTGTCCCATAAAAAGTGTCAACACCAGCCTCATCCTCATCCTCTTTAAACATATCAACGGTGTCCAATCAGGACGGAGCGAGCACAATACATCTCAACAGATCATAGCAGGTTAGAAAATATAAACATGCAGTAAAGTAAGATACAGAAAACTGAAAGAAAGTACAGAATGTAAGGAGATAGCTGTAATGGAAATATCTACTATAAATAGAGAACTAACAGTGGCTAATGAGTCAGAGTACAATATAGACATGTGAATGGCATAGGACGATTCTGACGCTCCACTACGGAAGGATTCTGATGCTACACTACTTGTATATTATTCATATGTCCACTTCTACTCCCCCGTACCCCCAATCAATACACAAGGATCCAGCCAGGTTATGTTATGATTCATGTAACGGCCCCCAAAGGGTGGTACATGATAGTCCCATAAATGAGGATTCTAGGAATGCCCATAAATGGGGGGATTCAAGGAAGATTCTGTGATCATGAGAGTACATGTCACAAGTGATTCAATGAACCATGAAGCATAGTGATACACAATGTAAGTGAAACGCACAGAACATGTAGTATCCAATGCTCCCTGAGGGGATAACATCTCAAGAAAGGATCCATATAGTACTAATCCGTGTGACCAACATGACAGTATCAAGTAAAGTAATTTAAAGCAGGAGAATAATTCTAACAGGATATGAAATGATCAGAGAATGTACTCGCCTGTATCATGAGTATCTGAAGAATATCTACTGTCCGAGGAGTGGTGTCTATCTCCTATAGAACAGTACAAGTCACTATAAGTCTAAAATGATAATAAGATGCAATTCAATGCATTCTATATGAATCTAGGTCAATCTAGACCAAAGTCAACTCTTGGTCAACTCTGGTCAACCCTGAAAGTTAAACTAGGTCAACTAGGTCAACTAGGTCAAACCTAAGTCAAACAAGTCTATACTAGTCTAACTAGTCTATCCTAGCAAGCACACAAAAAACATAAGGCTAAACAAGCCATCACTCACAACCATCTATATATATTTATCATATATATATACATCCAAACATAGGTTAAGGCATCTATAGATATTAGGCTATAACAAGGCAATATATAGCATACAACAAGTCATATATTAAGATGCTAAAAGATAGAGTGTGATAGTGTTAAGTGTGCATATGATACATCATGTGAAACTAAATCAGCATTAAGACCAATGTGTAAGTGCTAATACAAGTGTTTGCATTATCTAGATTCACATATTCAAGAAGGGGTTATAGTGTACAAGTGTGTTCAGACTTTAGGGTGTAATGTGGCATGTATGATGTGCATTACAGGGGTTATACAAGGGTATCTCAGATTTTAGGGGGTAGTGCAATGTGTGTGTATATGATTGTGTGTGTGTGTATGTGATGGAGTAACATTGGTTTCAGGATTTTGTGTGTATGTGTGCATGTGTGAGTGATAGAAATGTGAGAAAATTGTGACAGTGTCATGGGTAAACAGGAATAAAAAATGTGTGTGTGATAGCAATGTGAGTGAGTGAGTAAATTTTAAATTAATCTCATGTTCAGAAAACTGAAACCTATGGCAGGTAACCCCCAACCCAAATTGCAAAAACCCAATACAAAGATCCTTAACATTAGCATAATTCACAGCTAACCTATCAATCATCCATCAGTTAACAAATATGTAGATGAACTAGTTTAACATTCAACAGCATAAAATCAGGAAAACAAAAATCAATTTAACCCAAGAAATCAGTTTCAGTTTGTGTATCAGCCTATTGTATCAAAATATGGGAAAAAAAAACTTCATTCGAAACCAATTCTCGAACACCCTTCACAATCCAACATTTTATTAACCTAATACATATGTGGGTGATTCTAATTAACCATTAACATCATCAAAACAGAAAAAATGAAGAATCGATCTCAGAAAAACATTTCAACCAAAATGGTATCAGCCGTATCAGTCCCATTGGGAAAAATCAAGATTTCGAATTCAAATATCCATTAAAATCACAAATAAAAGGTTGGTAAATAATAACAAACATATGCTCATGTGTCCTAGGTAGATTCGTGTCCAACACAATGCGACACAGCGCATGTCCAAGCCACAGAACATGAATCGAGCACTTACAGTGCACGTTCAAAACACTGTGCAGTGCACATGTACACGCGTGTCGTGTACACGACACGACACGAGATAGGACACGTGCTCGTGTCAGTGGGTACGCCTAGGGTTAGTCTAGGTCTGACACACCCTGAATCGCACCCAAGTGTCGCCATGTCCGACTTACAAAGCCGTGTCCGAACCCAAAAATACAAACTGAACCGACAGCATAAAACCTGTGCAGAGTGAATCTTGTGTCTGACACGACACGAGAAGACTTGGGACTTGGGGGAAGACTCGCAGACGTTGCCCCCACCCCCTCGTCCAAACTCAGCTCGCCTGCCTGTGCAGTGAGCACAAGGCCACGAGTAGCAGGGGACTGAAACAGTCCAGATCCAGCATGTTCGTATCCCTCGTGTGGACACGACACGACACGAAACACCCAAGTGTCCACACAAAAATCACAGAGCAACCCTAGATCTACAATCCTATTCAAACAGATTTCTAAAACAACAAAATAAATTCCTTAGAGGTATTTCTACAAACACTTAGGTATCATATTGGATACGTGTCCGATACGGACACGAAATGAGTCCACCAAAACACGAAACTAATTCCTATAGTTAGGGGACTCCTAGGGCTGTCCAAATATGCAAGAAAACTGGAATTTAATAGGTTTTAGTATCAATTACCTATTGAAGAACTCCTCAAGCAAAAGCCCTCTTCTAGATCTTCCTTCTTGTTAGCAAACTTCCTCAAATTGATCCCAAGCTGGAATAATCCTCAAATAACAGCAAGTATAGATGAATTAGGATATAATACAACTTGTTTGGATTAAAAAGGAATTAAAATGGATTTTCTATGAATTTCTAAAGATGGGATTTACCTCCTTTTCCAAACTTGCTATTTCCTAAAGGAGGCTAACCTAATGGAAGAGAGTATAAATAGGGAGATAATCCCTAGGTGGCTAACCATGATGATTAGGGTTAGGGTTTCTAGTAATGGGCTACGGGCCTCTATGGCTTAAGTTGATAATCATTGGTTTCAAAACCATAAGTCATGGTTTTTGACTAAAAGCCTTCTATTCTAACTTGAGTCTAAATGACCAAATCATGGGTTGATCTAGGTTAAACTAAGGTTACATACTAAACCAAGTCACCTTAGTTAGGGTTAGCTTCTAGGTTAGCCTCCAAAGTTAACACTAGTCAAAGTCTAGATTAACCCTTAATTAAATTATACCAAAAATCATATAAATTCTAATAAATCTCAATAATTCATAATAATTCCAAATAATTTCCAAAAATTTAAAATGACCAAAATACCCTCAAGCTAGAAATGTGGTAGTGACAATAAGTGTACTCAGTAAGTTTCGAGGACGAAACTTTTTCTGAGTGGTGTATGATGTAGTGTCCCGTCCCGCTCAGTCAATTGGAGGAATCGAAATGCCAACGGCGTTCGGACTTAGCCTTACAACGGCGACTCGGAGACATCACTCGGTCAAGGTGATCGCTCGCTCAGGTGGGGTAGTTTCGGTGAACTTGCCTCATCTTAGCCTTCACCTAATAAATCGCACGTTTTCAACTTGCACAATAGGCTTGCTAATAAAAGAGATGAATCCATGTAGCTAAGGAAATAATTTCGACAGGTCAAAATGTGTTAGAACATGGAAAAAGATCCCACGGTCTGCTTAGAATTCGGCTCAGTGTGCTTTGAAAATGACACTCGGTCCTTCGTCTCGTGGCTTGGGAGAAGGAAAAATTGGTATTCGTCACAAATTATGAGTTAGCCTAAGTCATCGGCGTCGCCCGCGTAGATGCTCAATAAAGCATGCACGTTTCCATGGAATACAAGGCTCGGCGTAGCCTTGATCGTCCTACGAGCTAAGTTGTATCGCACGACTTATGGCATGAGTTTAGGTACCCAAAGAATTTGGTTGTTCAAGTTGAACGTATGCATGTTCCTATGATTCCATGGCTGCATATAGCCATTCGTTCACACGGTCTTAAGGCTCGTCACATAAAGTGTGACTTGGACGATAGTGTCGCACGGAATATATTGGAGTATGAGACGTTCCTATGCACGTTATGTAAAATCCCTTATAATTTAAAGGAATATTTAAATTATTTTTGGATTTTATTTAATTTTAATTTATTTTTATCTTATTTATATTATATAAAAGGACTATAGCTTTGGTTGAGTTTGAATATGCAAGACGACTAGAAAGTATGGGATGCCTAGAGTAGTCGGGTGCTTTAACTAGTATACTAGCTATGTTAGGATTGCCATGGTCATATTGTAATCTCTTGCATGTTAACCATTCAAATTATGGCACAAGTTATATTTTATTTAATTAATTAGTTAAGAAAGCCTTTATGACTTTTTGGGAGACCCGGTTGCACCAAACCTTTCCAAACCTCTTCTAAGCCAAACCCAATTCTATGTAGGCATGTTAGGCATTAATAAATATTAATAATTACATTTATTTATATTTAATTCATATTTTGTAGTGTAATTACATAGATAGAATTAAATAGTTCTATATTAGGAAACCCCTTTTTAAATCTTCAATCCAATCAACTTGCCAACTCACCAAACAACCAAATCATGCCAAGTGGACCCCACCATACTAATTTTGGCTAAGCAACCCCTCCATGGCTGAATGCATCAAATTAAATAGGATTTAAATCCTAGATTGCTTAAAATTTATTTAAGGATATGTTTAAATATACCAACTTATCTCAAACCTTAACCAAATAATAATCTTTCTCTCCGTCACCTTTGGTCGACCAAAACCCCTCTCCCTCTCCATAATTTTGGCAGCAATAAACTCCCTATAGCATCTATATATCATCTCCTCCATTGCACATCTCTCCATCCTTCATAAAAACTCATCTCCTCCACCATACATCCCCGAAACCCCTCAAAACAAACCCTAAAAACTCCATCTCCCCCATCCAATCCTTGATAGCCATTATCAACTCTCCCATACTCACCAAAAGAGGATTAGCAAGCGAGGATAGCGGAAAAGATTGGAGCTTTGGTGAAGATAAGTCATCATCACCCTTTCTAGCAAGGATCTGTAAGAACCCAAATCTTTTCTTCTAAAAACCTCTGCTAAAATTCTGTAGAAAATATGTTATTAATTTTGTAGAAATTATATTTTGATGAATTTTTTTAGGTATAATCATCTATAACGGTTTCATGAAATATATGCGTAATATTCATGTGTCGGTAGGATCAAAATTAATCCCATTGTAAAGGAACTATGAGTTATTGGTTCCTATTTTCGAAACTGAATTTTATGTGTGTTCATATACATAAATTAGGATTTTTAAGTATTTTTCCACGATTTTAGCAACTCAAATCTGGTCAAAAAAATTATAGGTCAAAACTAGCTAATTTTGGGTAACCGGCTGACCTAGAATGTCCCAAACTTGTAGTATAACTCAATCCTTGTACCTCTGATATTATTATATGAAATAAATTATTTTATTTATTTTTAAAATATATTTTTGGTTATTTGAGCAATTTGGAGTCATTAACTATGTTCCGGGCGAGTTTCGGGTAGACTAGCTGACTTATTAATCAACTAGTCATAAATATCTTTAGAAATATTAATTCTGGAATTTTAGAGATAAAACTGTAGAAAATTACTTTAAATATTATTTTTATAATTTTTATATGATTTTTAAGTATGTTATTGAAGTAGGAGCATAACCGACTAATTAAAAGTTAGAAACCCTAAAACTGTGTTTCGATGTCTCGTGGAACTTGTATGATTGTATGGATCTAAATGGTTCCACGAGAGATTGAATATAATTTTAACGCATTAATTTGACTAATTAATTCGTATTGTAAGTTTCATAAGTAGTGACTTAATTTAGTTAATTAATTATCTAGGAGCGTCGGATTCCGGAGGCGTGGACGCGGGAGCGGCATTTCATATTTACAGCACGAAATCAGGCAAGATAACTTGCCATATTTACTGCTTACATTTAGTTGTATTTTATTTCAGTTATTGTATCTATATTCCTTGTTTATTATTTTCTTCTTGCATGTGGACCTAGAGTTAAGTGACTACCGTCAATAGAGTGCATGTCATTAACTTATCACGATTGTATCACGAGTTGTGTGTGAGTTGTAAGTATCATGTAGTGGTCACTTGCATGTTGGCTGATCACCCGTGCGCATGCGTAGGAATAACTGTCAATAGATGCATGTTAGAAGACTTAACAGTTATTGAATATAAACCGTGTTGTGGAAACGATATGTGTAAGTGTGTCGTGGTTACGATGCATGTATAGTATCATTAGAGGGAGGGGACAGCTACTAGCGTAGGGGCTACATTTACTTTTTACACATTTATGGGTGATAGTGACTCGGATGAGCGCTACTTGTTGCCCGGCCGATAGTGTCTCGGATGAGCGCTACTTGACGGCCACTCTTTATTACTTGCTTGCGTGAATTCGTACAGCCCATGCATAGAACGTTGTCCTCAAAGTGCATATCACATAGATGGTTAGGTACCCTATTGTGTTATAGTTTATAGTATTTTTACTTATGCAGTTACATGGCATGTTCTTCCTGTATCTTGTTACGTCCCTCTGAGGACCTGGTTATCTCTCCAGGTGTATGCTTTCATGATTTACTGCATGTGTTCTAGCCAAGGCCGTGATCTTCTCCCTTCCTTCGAAGAGAATTGTGCTTGGTTCATTTGATATTTTATTGATTCACTTCTTGTATATTTTATTTTGAGATAGTTGGTAGTAGACTTTGTCTCCGACTAACGTTTGTACAAATGACTTTAATAAGTTGATATTATGATATATTGGTTTTTGGATGAGATTAGCTTCATGGTTACTACATTTTACAGCTTATGTGTACATACGAGATATCCATATATTGGAGTATACTTCGTATGTAGACAGCTGGCATGATACGTTTCTAGTCCTACGTATTTTGGGACTGGGGCGTTACATGTTTTTGCGTAACGCCCCAGCCCCAAAATACGTAGGACTAGAAACATATCATACCAGCTGTCTACATACGAAGTATACTCCAATATATGGATATCTCGTATGTACATGTAAGCTGTAAAATATAGTAACCATGAAGGTAATCTCATCTATAAACCAATATATCATAAAATCAACTTATTAAAGTCATTTGTACAAACGTTGGACGGAGACAAAGTCCACTACCAACTCCCTCAAAATAAAATGTACAAGAAGTGAATCGGTAAAATATCAAATGAACCAAGCACAATTCTCTTCGAAAGAAGAGAGAAGATCACGGCCTTGGCTAGAACACCTGCAGTAAATCATGAAAGCATACACCTAGAAAGATAACCAGGTCCTCAGAGGGACGTAACAAGATACAGGAAGAACATGCCATGTAACTGCATAAGTAAAAAAAATACTATAAACTACAACACAGCAGGGTACCTAACCATCTATGTGATATGCACTTTGAGGACAATGTTCTATGCAGGGGCTGTAATGGATTCACGCAAGCAAGTAATAAAGAGTGGCCGTCAAGTAGCGCTCATCCGAGACACTATCGGCCGGGCAGCACGTAGTGCTCATCCGAGTCACTATCACCCATAATGTGTGTAAAAAATAAATGTAGCCCCTACGCTAGTAGATGTCCCCTCCCCCAATGATACTATACATGCATCGTAACCACGACACACCAACACGTGTCGTTTCCACAACATGGTTTATATTCAATAACTATCAAGTCTTCTAACATGCATCTATTGACAGTTATTCCTACGCATGTGCATGGGTGATCAGCCAACACGCAAGTGACCACTACATGATACTCCCAACTCACACACAACTTGTGATACAATCGTGACAAAGTCAATAACATGCATTCTATTGATGGAAGTCTCTTAACTCTAGGTCCACAAGCAAGAAGAAAAATAAATAACTGAAAATAATAACAGAATAATAAAATGCAACGAAATGTAAGCATTAATTATGGCAAGGTATCTTGCCTGATTTCGTGTTGTAAATATGAAATGCCGCTCCCGCGTCCACGCCTCCGGAACCCGACGCTCCTAGATAATTAATTAACTAAATTAAGTACTACTTATGAAACTTACGATACGACTTAATTAGTCAAATAATGTGTTAAAATTATATTCGATCTCTCGTGAAACCATTTAGATCCATACAATCACATACAGGTTCCACGAGACATCGAAACACAGTTTTAGAGTTTCTAACTTTTAATTAGTCGGTTATGCCCCTACTTCAATAACATACTTAAAAATCATATAAAAATCATAAAAATAATATTTAAACTAATTTTATACAGATGTATCTCTGAAATTCTAGAATTAATATTTTTAAAGACATTTATGACTAGTTGATTAATAAGTCATCTAGTCTACCCGAAACTCGTCCGGAACATAGTTAATGACTCAAAATTGTTAAAATAACCAAAAATATATTTTAAACAGAAATAAAATAATTTATTTTATAGAATAATATCAGAGGTACAAGGGTTGAGTTATGCTACAAGTTTGAAACATTCTAGGTCAGTCGGTTACCCGAAATTAGCTAGTTTTGACCTACAATTTTTTCGACCAGATTTGAGTTGTTAAAATTGTGGAAAAAATACTTAAAAATCCTAATTTGTGTATATGAACACACATAAAATTTAGTTTCGAAAATAGGCACAAATAACTCATAATTCCTTTACAATGGGGTTAATTTTGATACTACCGACACATGAATATTATGCATATATTTCATGAAACCTTTATGGATGATTATACCTAAAAAAAATCTATCAAAATATGATTTTTACAGAATTAATAACATATTTTCTACAAAATTTTAGCAAAATTTTTTAGAAGAAAAGATTTGGGTTCTTACCAAAAATCCTTGCTAGAAAGGGTGATGATGACTTCTCTTCACCAAAGCTCCAATCTTTTTTGCTATCCTTGCTTGCTAATCCTATATTGGTGAGTATAAGAGAGTTGATAATGGCTATAGAGGATTGGATGGGGGAGATGGAGTTTTTAGGGTTTGTTTTGAGGGGTTTCGAGGATGTATGGTAGAGGAGATGAGTTTTTATGAAGGATGGAGAGATTTGCAATGGAGGAGATGATGTATAGATGCTATGGGAAGTTTGTTGCTACCGAAATTATGGAGAGAGAGAGGGGTTTTGGTCGGCCAAAGGTGAGGGTGTAACACCCAGTTTTCTAAAATGAGGGTAATTTTGAAATTTTATATTTTAAGTTATTTAATTATGATATTTAATTAATAATATAATTTTTGGTAATTTTTAATTATTTTTTAAACTATTTAAATCATGACTTATGATTTTGGTGTTTGACTAGTGTAACCTTAGAGACTGTTGACCTAGAGCCTAGCCATGTGATTAGGATGTTTGATTAGTACATTTTAGCCTAGAGGATATTTTGGTCATTTTAGGATTTATTTGAATTTTTGGGAATTTTTAGAATTTATTTTGAAATTGTTTGAATGAGGGTTGACTAGGTTGACTTTGACTAGCTTTGACTTTGTGACCTAACCCTAGTTGAGTTGGACTTGGCTAGATATGAGACCATAGGTTAAGTTAAGTTAACCATACTCTAGTTAGTGAAATCAATTAGGAATATTGAGATTTGAATAGAGAGATTTTGACCACAAGTCATGACTTGTGATTTTTAAGTCATTATTTTATGACTAAGCCCAAAGCCCATTAGCCAAGTGCCCAACTCTAACCCTAACATTTTGTTCAGCCACTTAACCCATCCTTGGGATTCCTCCCTTATAAATAATCTCTTAGAATTAGGGCTAGCCTCTAAGGAAGAACAAGCTTTAGAAAGAGGTAATGTCCCTACTTCAAAAATCCCTAGAAAATCCATTTTATCTCTTTTTTTCCCCCCAAACAAATTGCAATAGGTTTTAATTTTAGTATTCTTGCTGTTGTTACATTTATTCTCAGATTCAAATCAATTTGGGGGAGTTTCACGATCAAGAGGAGCATCTCTCTTTAGAGTTTTTTGGGGGATTTTGATACATAGAGGTAACTTCCTATTTTCACCATAAAATTCTAGTTTTATTGCATTTCTAGAGAACCCTAGGCCTAACCTAACTGTAGGAATAGAAAACCCTAAAATTTGGATCCATTTCGTATCCTATTAGGACACGTATCGGTGTCCCTATGCATGTGTTTGTGAAAATACCACAAAGAAAGTTTTTGTGTTATTTTCGAAATCTTTTTGAATAGGAAATTAGTTTTTGTTGTCGCTTACACGATTCTTCACGACTGGGGGTGTTCCTGTGTCGTATCGTGTCAGTTTTGACACGTGCACACGCGGGTGCGCGCGTGCGCACGGGGCTGTACGCGTGTCCTACCACTCGGGGGCTAGTGCTCTGCGGACATAGTACAAGGACACGTGAAACTCGATACACACTAGGGGGAAATGACTAAAACCACGTGTGTCAAGTCTCACGTGTCCCCATGTCATATCGAGTGAGCACGAGGCTCTGTACTGATCGGGACTGACAGGTTCAGTCGGATTTGGGTGTCACTGATACGCGTCTATAAGTCAGACACGCGGACACTAGTACCCAGTGCAGACACCTAGACACGAGGACCTATCCTAAGCGAACCTAGGTTAGTGACCTCGAGACACGTTGTGTCTTGTGTCGTGTGCACGACACGCGTGCACACGTGCACGATACAATGCACTGAAACAGTGCCTGTGTGCACTGTTTCGAGTATTGAATCACTTGGACACGTTTTTGTCCACTTTGGTGGACACGAACATGTTGTATGACATTTATATAATGTATATTTTCATTACCAACTTTTTATTTTGTGTTTTAATGAGTTTTCAATAAGCATTTGTCAATTTTCCAAATTCTGAAACATGGTATTTATTTCCTGTTTTCCAGTTTTTAGATACGATTTTGGACAGCTGTTTTAATCTAATTAATACTGTTTAAATGTAGGTTTAATTCCCTACATTTGTTCTCCTATACTTGAACTAACTGTGATTGGGTTTTAAGCATGTTTGGTTGTGTTTTGGTTTTGATTTGGAGCTTTGAATATTGGGTTGAAACTGTCAAATGGGGAATTGAATGAAAAACTGGAATTCAGTTTTCTAAACTGGAAATGGGTTCAGATTTTGATTTATGGTGACCAAATTCTTTCCTTTGCTGCCCATATTTAACCCTCTGAATCAGTCCCCATTGGACTGTCATACCAGTCCCTAACAGTTCTTAACAAAGCCCATGTACCTGTCCTAACAGTCAACATTTGGTCCCCAAGCTCTTCTAAAACAGTCCCTTAACCAACCCATAGTAAACCTACAAAACCAGTCCTACATAGCCCAAAATCAGTCCATAAATGGACAGCTAGAAACCCCCATCTACTGCCATGTACCACACCTATTTGGCTGTCCCAAACAGCCTAGTAGTAACCCCCAACCCAGCCTTGTAACAGCCCTGTTTTACACCCAGGTGGCTGTCCTAAAAACACCATAAATCAGTCCCATTGCATCCCATTTCCAGCCTGAAAATTAGCCTAGGAATAGCCCTAAAACCTGTCCTACATTCCACAATATCAGTCCAGTTTTTGCACATGTTGGAGTCCCAATGTGCAGTCCCCTATATCTGTCCCTCACACCCATGTCAGTCCTTGTTTGCACACTATTCAGTCTATGTATATGTGCAGTCCCCTATAGCCCAATATTCAGCTTTTGTTCATTCAATGACAGTCCCCAAAAACTCCTAGTAGCAGTCCTAAACACCCTTACAGTTACACACACACATTCACATTCCTCATTCACACTCTCACATTCATACACACACATCCACACACATTGTTTTCACACACACACATATACACTCTCTCTACTATATCATGTATTTATATATATATATAATATAATATAAATATTGTATATAAATAATGCATATGTAATGTATGTAATGAATAGGTAGCCTACACATAGGTGTAATTTGTTTGAGCCTAAATATATACATGTATATATATATATATATATATATATATATATATATATATATATATATATATATATATATATATATATATATATATTCTATGTGAATTCATGTGTGGGCCTAGATGTAAACTATGTTGTGTGATGTTTGGTTTGACTTGTGTGGTATGAGTCGTAATGACTTAGTATACTAGCATAGCCAGTTTAGCCTAGTTTAGATTGGTTTGGACTAGTTAGGCCTAGTATAGGCTAATGTAGCCTAGTATAGACTAGTTTAGACTTGGTTAGACCTAGTTTGACCTAGTTGACCTAGTTTGACTACTAGGGTTGACCAGAGTTGACCAAGAGTTGACTTTAGCCTAGATTGACCTAGATTCATGTAGAATGCATAGTAGAACTTCATTTTACCATTTTAGACTTATTGTGACTTGTGCTGTTCTGATTAGGAGCCAGACACCACTCCTCGGACAGTACTTTCATCTTGGACTTTCAGATAGCAGGCGAGTACATTCTCTAACCGTTTCATACTTGTCTGGATTTACATTCTTGCTCTAGATTACTGTACTTGATGCTGACACGATTGTTATCACGGATTGGTACTATATGGATCTCTTTTTGGGATGTTATCCCCTTGTATTCACTAGATAAATATTGTGATGTGCATTTCACTTCCATATTGTATTTATTGAATACCTATATCCTTGTATACTCCTTGTGCATATTGTACTCTCAGTATCACATGAGTCCCAGGGATAGACCATTGTACTCTATTGTATAACATTGTACAACTATTGTATAACATTGTACATCTATTGTATAATATTGTACATCCATTGTATAATATTGTACACTATTGTGCAAGATAACGTAACAGGAGTGGATCCTTGTGTATTGATTGGGGAGGGGAGTAGAATTGGTTATGTACTCAAATCCTATTGTACAACATTGTATAACTATTGTATATGTCTATTGTACACCCACGTACAATGGAGTTACCATTGTATTGTCCTAGCTCGTTTACATAACCAGATTGTACTCTAAATCACATGTTCCTTACAGTTCTTACTTATCATATTTAGATATTTACTGTTATCAAATCTCTACTATTTTTTATATACCTTCTTCTTTCAGCGTTTCATGTACTTTACTCTATTGCATGCTTTATATTTCCTAACTCGATATGAACTGCGTGAGATGTTTTGTGCTCGCTCCCGTCCTGACTGGACCTGTTAAAAATATTACAGAGGATGAGGATGAGGACTGCGTAGACACCTTCTATGGGACAGCTGTAGATGACTTGTGTGACCCAGATTTCCAGCCTGATCTACTAGCTTAGAGACTGAGGCTCCCTAGTCTAGGTTTATATTTTCTGTCATTTGAGATCTAGATTGTATATATTATTTCATTTTCAGTAGTGAGACTTGTATTCTGGATGATGTTGAGATGTTATTTTATACACTTAGACTCTCTGGTTGTGATGTACATTCTTTTATTCTAGTATTTATCTATCTACTTTTTTATCTTATCATTCTGCCTTAGATGTGATTGAGACTGTATATTGCTATGTCACCTCCATTCGGAGTGTATATACTGTACAGGTACCTTTATATTGTTAGATGATTGACCTAGGACAGCGTTCTACCGCAGACACTGCGGCGTAGGCTCGGCGTTGTTACGTTCTCGTACCCTCACAGTGGGTGCGGGTCGTGACAGAGGGAGAGAAAGATTAGGATTTGGTTAAGGTTTGGGATAAGTTGGTATATTTAAACATATCCTTAAATAAATTTTAAGCAATCTATGATTTAAATCCTATTTAATTTGATGCATTTGGCTATGGGGGAATTGCTTGGCCGAAATTATCATGGTGGGGTCCACTTGGCATGATTTGGTTGTTTGGTGAGTTGGCAAGTTGATTGGATAGAGGATTTAAAAAGGGGTTTCCTAATATAGAACTATTTAATTCTATATATGTAATTACACTACAAAATCTGTATTAAATACAAATAAATATAATTATTAATATTTATTAATGCCCAACATGCCTACATAGGGTTGGGTTTGGCTTGGAAGAGGTTTGGGAAGGTTTGGTGCAACCGGATCTCCTAAAAAGTCATAAAGGCTTTCTTAACTAATTAATTAAATAAAAATATAACTTGTGCCATAATTTGAATGGTTAACATGCAAGAGATTACAATATGACCATAGCATCCTTATATGGCTAGCATACTAATTAAAGCACCCGACTACGTTAGGCATGCCATACTTTCTAGTCGTCTTGCATATTCAAACTCAACCATGGCTATAGTCCTTTTATATAATATAAATAAGATAAAAAATAAATTAGAATTAAATAAAATCCAAAAATAATTTAAATATTTCTTTAAATTATAAGGGGTTTTATATCCTACCCAACTTATGACAATTTCGTCCTCGAAATTAAAAATAATCATAATATCAAGAATTGCGAGATTTTGTACGGAGGGAGAGTAGGTACGTCAAATCTTAGCTCAATTTTTAAAAGGATGGAGGGGTGGTTGTCATAGGAATCCCAATTGACCTCATATTCTTCAAGATGGGGTATGCTTCCATCCAGACTCTACCCAACTTATAGAAGTTGGCCACCCGTAAAGATCGTCGTCATTACAAGACCTTGAGGAGGACAATTTCTATGGAGGGCACGAGAATAATGGACACTTCTGACCGCAGTCTTGGATTCTAAGTGAACCTCGATAACACCATAACGTTCTTGGTCAATAATAACTATAAGAAAGTTACTACAATCAAACATTGTCACTCTAGGGGTCATACTTCTGACAAGCTGGTAGGGACCTCTTGTTGGAATATACTAAGGTGTGTCGGTTCAGAAGGATTTGTTCTACGTCTAACATGGGAAACTAAGAAGTGAGCTTGAAACTTAGGGAAGAAGAATTTATGGCCAAGTGATGAGAATCGATGATAATTAAAGAACCCTGGCTATAGAATATGATTAGGCAAGTGGTTTGAAAACTCTAAGTCAACACGACTAATATGTGTAGGCTGATGTTTGGTATTGTGTAGGAGGCATGCGCTTGCTTGTTGAAAGGCATACGTCATAGGTGTGCATCTTGCATAGATCTTGAGTATTCAGTTTAGTTAAGGGAATGGGTCGATATTTGCATGGGTGAAATCGAATAGGTCGAATTTGGATCTCTATGGTTTGTTTTGAGGAAACAATGTGTCATACACGTGGTATAATTTTTAAATGGAACACTGGAAAGTTCGTTTGCGTGGGACATGTATGTCATGTGAGCAGCATGACTAGTCTAGTTCGTGAGTGTGAACTTTGTCGAAAGGAAAGTCTAGCGTTGTGCTTCAATTATCAAAATCACGGTCGAGGGTATCACATGATACGAATATGGGTCGACGTTATGAACCACTAAATTATTAGTCTAATTGGAACCAATCATTTCCAACCACTTGTAAATTCCAAAATCTTATGTTCCTTAGAGAGGCTTGCGATCTATTTGCCTCAAAAAAAATTTGCTATTGATTTAAACAAAAATGATTCTATGATTGACTTGAAGAATTTAGGTTGCAATCTGTTACCGTAGTTATCTAAACGCACGAGCAAAGGGATATAAAATACAAATAAAAGATCGTTTCATAAATTCCATACAGATGGAAGAACGGTCACGATTGTAATCCCATTCTGAGAGGTAGAGTATAATAAGTTCAATGTTCTATCCAACTTATAGAAGTTGGTTAATCGGGGAAAGCACAGTAATAGGGCTTCTAAGAAGGTCAAATTTCAAGGAGGTATAAGAAGTATGAGGTATTTCCAATCATAGTCACAGACTCTATAGGAAGTCTAGGTATTATCTATTTAATATGGCCCATATATTAATTATGTTTGGTCAAGACAGTATGAGAGGTCTTGGTCAAATATATCCGGAAGAAAGTTGGTACCGAGAGATGCATAACATAGGCTACAAAGAGATGCAGTTACGAAATCTATAGAAGGAGAATTAGTGAGCCAAGAGGTGGGACCTACATAATAGGGGTGAGGGCCTATTTTATCAAGTTTTGTTTTATAGTCCCAATATGGCGATGGGCTATGATGGGTTTAACTGAGTCTCAATAGGTTCCCTAATTGGACTTCAATCTTTGATTGCATAGGCTACCATAAAAATATGTAACGTCCCAGTCCCAAAATACGTAGGACTAGAAACGTATCATGCCAGCTGTCTACATACAAAGTATACTCCAATATATGGATATCTCGTATGTACACATAAGCTGTAAAATGTAGTAACCATGAAGCTAATCTCATCCAAAAACTAATATATCATAAAATCAACTTATTAAAGTCATTTGTACAAACGTTAGGCGGAGATAAAGTCCACTACCAACTATCTCAAAATAAAATGTACAAGAAGTGAATCGATAAAATATCAAATGAACCAAGCGTAATTTTCTTCGAAGGAAGAGAGAAGATCACGGCCTTGTCTAGAACACCTGCAATAAATCATGAAAGCATACACCTGGAGAGATAACCAGGTCCTCAGAGGGACGTAACAAGATACATGAAGAACATGCCATGTAACTGCATAAGTAAAAATACTATAAACTATAACACAACAGGGTACCTAACCATCTATGTGATATGCACTTTGAGGACAACGTTCTACGTAGGGGCTGTACGGATTCATGCAAGCAAGTAATAAAGAGTGGCCGTCAAGTAGCGCTCATCCGAGACACTATCGGCCGGGCAGCAAGTAGCGCTCATCCGAGTCACTATCATCCATAAATGTGTAAAAAGTAAATGTAGCCCCTACGCTAGTAGTTGTCCCCTTCCTCCAATGATACTATACATGCATCGTAACCACGACGCACCAACACGTGTCGTTTTCACAACACGGTTTATATTCAATAACTGTCAAGTCTTCTAACATGCATCTATTGACAGTTATTCCTACGCATGTGCACGGGTGATCAGCCAACACGCAAGTGAACACTACATGATACTTACAACTCACACACAACTCATGATATAATCGTGATAAGTTAATGACATGCACTCTATTGACGGTAGTCACTTAACTCTAGGTCCACATGCAAGAAGAAAATAATAAACAAGGAATATAGATACAATAACTGAAATAAAATGCAACTAAATGTAAACAGTAAATATGGCAAGGTATCTTGCCTGATTCCGTGCTGTAAATATGAAACGTCGCTCCCGCATCCACGCCTCCGGAACCCTACGCTCCTAGATAATTAATTAACTAAATTAAGTCACTACTTATGAAACTTATGATACGACTTAATTAGTCAAAGTAATGCGTTAAAATTATATTCAAATCTCTCGTTTAACCATTTAGATCCATACAATCACACACAGGTTCCACGAGACATCGAAACACAGTTTTAGGGTTTCTAACTTTTAATTAGTCGGTTATGCCCCTACTTCAATAACATACTTAAAAATCATATAAAAATTATAAAAATAATATTTAAACTAATTTTATACAGATTTATCTCTGAAATTCTAGAATTAATATTTCTAAAGACATTTATGACTAGTTGATTAATAAGTCATCTAGTCTACCCGAAACTCGCCCGGAACATAGTTAATGACTCAAAATTGTTAAAATAACCAAAAATATATTTTAAACAGAAATAAAATAATTTATTTTATAGAATAATATCAGAGGTACAAGGGTTGAGTTATGCTACAAGTTTGGGACATTCTAGGTCAGCCGGTTACCCGAAATTAGCTAGTTTTGACCTATAATTTTTTCGACCATATTTAAGTTGCTAAAATCATGAAAAAATACTTAAAAATCCTAATTTATGTATATGAACACACATAAAATTCAGTTTCAAAAGTAGGCACCAATAACTCATAGTTCCTTTACAATGGGGTTAATTTTGATCCTACCGACACATGAATATTACGCATATATTTCATGAAACCTTTATGGATGATTATACCTAAAAAAAGCTATCAAAATATGATTTCTACAGAATTAATAACATATTTTCTACAAAATTTTAGTAAAGATTTTTATAAGAAAAGATTTGGGTTCTTACCAAAGATCCTTGCTAGAAAGGGTGATGATGACTTCTCTTCACCAAAGCTCCAATTTTTCCGCTATACTCGCTTGATAATCCTCTCTTGGTGAGTATGGAAGAGTTGATAATGGCTATAGAGGATTGGATGGGGGAGATGGAGTTTTTAGGGTTTGTTTTGAGGGGTTTTGGGGATGCATGGTGGAGGAGATGAGTTTTTGTGAAGGATGAAGAGATGTGCAATGGAGGAGATGATGTATAGATGCTATGGAGAGTTTATTGATGCCGAAATTATGGAGAGGGAGAGTAATTTTGGTCGGCCAAAGGTGAGGGAGAGAAAGATTAGGATTTGGTTAAGGTTTGAGATAAGTTGGTATATTTAAACATATCCTTAAATAAATTTTAAGCAATCAAGGATTTAAATCTTATTTAATTTGATGCATTCAGCCATGGGGGGGTTGCTTGGCCAAAATTAGCATGATGGGGTCCACTTGGCATGATTTGGTTGTTTGGTGAGTTGGCAAGTTGATTGGATTGAGGATTTAAAAAGGGATTTCCTAATATAGAACTATTTAATTCTATCTATGTAATAACACTAAAAAATTTGAACTAAATACAAATAAATGTAATTATTAATATTTATTAATTCTCAACATGCCTACATAGGATTGGGTTTGGCTTGGAAGAGGTTTGGGAAGGTTTGGTGCAACCGGGTCTCCTAAAAAGTCATAAAGGCTTTCTTAACTAATTAATTAAATAAAATATAACTTGTGCCATAATTTGAATGGTTAACATGCAAGAAATTACAATATGACCATGGCATTCCTAACATGGCTAGTATACTAGTTAAAGCACCCGACTACGCTAGGCATGCCATACTTTCTAGTCGTCTTGCATATTCAAACTCAACCATGGCTATAGTCCTTTTATATAATATAAATAAGATAAAAATAAATTAGAATTAAATAAAATCCAAAAATAATTTAAATATTCCTTTAAATTATAAGGTATTTTACATAACGTGCATAGGAACGTCTAATACTCCAATATATTCCGTGCGACACTATCGTCCAAGTCACACTCTATGTGACGAGCCTTAAGACCGTGTGAACGAATGGCTATATGCAGCCGTAGAATCGTAGGACCGTGCATACGCTCACCTTGAACAACCAAATTCTTTGGGTACCTAAACTCATGCCATAAGCCATGCGATACAACTTAGCTCGTGGGACGATCAAGGCTACGCCGAGCCTTGCATTCCATGGAAACGTGCATGCTTTATCGAGCATCTACACGGGCGACGCCTATAACTTAGGCTAACTCATAATTTGTGACAAATACTAATTTTTCCTTCTCCCAAGCCACAAGACGAAGGACCGAGTGTCATTTTTAAAGCACGCTGAGCCGACTTCTAAGCAGACCGTGGGATCTTTTTTCATGTTCTAACACATTTCGATCCGTCGAAATTATTCCCTTAGCTACGTGGATTCGTCTCTTTTATTAGCAAGCCTATTGTGCAAGTTGAAAACGTATGATTTATTAGGTGAAGGCTAAGATGAGGCAAGTTTACCGAAACTACCCCACCTGAGCGAGCGATCGTCTTGACCGAGTGATGTCTCCGAGTCGCCGTTGTAAGGCCAAGTCCGAATGCCGTTGGCGTTTCAATTCCTCCGATTGACTGAGCGGGACGGGGTACTACATCATACACCACTCAGAAAAAGTTTCATCCTCGAAACTTACTGAGTACACTTATTGGCTTATAACTTGATCCAACATCCTACGTTTCTCGCACACTCTACTCCTATGCGTTCCCTCAATCTGAGCCACGCTCGTGCTTATCGCTAACTTATTCGTTAGGCACACCAACCGATCAACCAACATTCTAACTCATCTTAATTCAATGATCGTATTACCATCAACATTCCTTCGAAACTCACAATCTCAAAATCTTTGACACTTTCCCGTTCCTCAAGTCTCACTTGATTCAACGTATCACTTAGTTGGATCGTGCATATATTCCAGGCGTCTCCAAAATACATGTATTTTAGCCAAGCCTCATGATAGAGAATCTGCCATCACCACTCGAGTCGGATCGTGCATATATTCGGGCGTTCCTGATATACGTGCATGTCAACCGAGCTCGCGAGTGGTGCCTCCACAATCCTACCACTTCGTACTCGGACGTCTGCCTAACCGCTGGACTATGTCTTTCCGTCAGTATTGCAATCATAGTTCCTAAACAACAATATCAATATTGACCCCATCCTAAGGTAAAACCAAGTTGATAGTACAGGATTTTCTACCCAAGTTCGCATCACTCCGATTTATAAATATCGAGCATCGATTCCCTACACACATCTCAACATTCGTCGTACGGGGTCTGAGTCATTCAGCAAAGCCATCCTACGATAACTCACGTTTCAACCAATTCCTTAACGTATCGATATCACTCGTTCATCAAGCCATTTTGTATAGTCTATCTCTTTGAACACATTGGACATATATCGCCTATCAATCTTTCTCAAATCAAGCACGCTACGACACAATTCATCGCTAATCCATAATTCACGTTTTATACTTCCTAAGTCATTTATCCCAATTCACGTAATCGATCACAAGGTCGTCTGACTTAACAATATGCTATGCCCCGATCTCACATGAGTCAGATTATCTATGGTGGGCATAAATCACCATGCACGCTCCCACGGGATAATCATCCTCATCGGAACGTAACTCTTATTTTGTGTCTAGACTAGTTCATTCTCCATGTACGGATTGGACCTACTCAATCCTCAAGTTTCATTCAATCATCAATCACAAGTCCTAACATCCTCGAGTTCTCCTTTGTATCATACCGACAAGTCGAAATAATCAAAGTTGTCGCATCCTGATTTTTCGAGTTCGATCATTCCTGTGACATGAATCACCATGTCAGCGCTCACGCGAAACAATCGCCCTAAATCCGACGCAACGCATGTGCGAGGCTAGAGTTGCGCTTGCACAAGACAAGATAGTCGACGTTGTGGTTATCCGCGTAACCATCAAGACACAATCATTTTCGTCCAACATTCATCTCGATCAAAATCCTAAGTATAGCATCCAACCGAACAATAACACTTGCACGATCGTCATTCGCCGAGTCAGAGTACCCCCGAGTTATCGCATATCAATCTTTGATACGCCTCAATACCATCGACGATACGCGTAACCTGACGATCTTCTTTTGCAACCAATTTTGAGTCGTACGAATGATGTCATCGTCCGACTGGATAATCTCTACGACATTCAAAATCAATTTCGATCATTATCGTTCGAATCATTCACAACATTAATTTCTTCAAACCCAAATTCGCTTATTATTCATCCATCTATCTTAAGTCATCGACCAAAGTATTTTCTCAATTCGCATCGTCCCTTTGCTAACTCAATTTATCGAACGACATCCATTCCAATCCTCAGAGTCATTTTCATACATTCGAATCAAACTTTTTATGCACGCTATCCTCTTGTCGTGCTAACTTTTCGTATACGATTTTTATCGATTTTCTCGATCAAGTCATCCATTCGCACACCTTAACTTTTCCTCGATTTGATTTGCCTACTCTATCATTTCTATGTTTCATACTTACGCAATCTCAATCTTGTACACGTTCCGTGCACGTCAATTCTAAGTTGTTCGAATCAACTCATCCAAATCTTCAAGACTACAACTTGTTCAACGACACTCAATTTAAGGCTTTGCATAATGCGACGCTTGTTTATAGACTCATTGACACTCCGTATCCTCAATCGATCGATCAATATTCCTGAGGCTAGCACGTATTGTGTGGGTAGTCGGGGGCTTTCCATAGGGCTAGCTACCTTGCATCGAAGGACCCGTCGTCTATCCGAGCTATGTCTACGATGGCTTGTCATGTCAGTGGCCTTTCATATAGATAATTGGCGTGCTAAGCGGCGAATCCGCATGCACGGTATCGGTCGTAATAAAGAAAGTATAAGCACGGTATGTGTTGAGTTGTGTAATGCGTGCACGGTATGCACATAAGGTATTTTGAAGCCCAAGAATTGACTATACGTAAAGACACGTGCTTCGGTACGAGATACGGTATCGTGCTTGAGTTCTCAACACCGGTTCCACAAGTTGGGTTAGACATTACGAGTTAAGTCGAGAAGGGTCGTAGGGCAAGTTCGGTTAAGTTATGTTGAGTTACAGGGTTATGTTGAGTTACAGGGCATGACCTCGAAATATGAGGCACGGCCGCATTGTCACAACACAAGTATAGGCAAGACTAAGCGAGGAGGCACTGCCTTAGAGATATTCAAGCACGAAGTCGAGTTCATGGCATGAACGAGTCGTTACATCCCAGAGTATGACACGAAAGACAAGTATGAGTCGGTGCAATGACAATGCAAGCACGAAAAAGGTCTAGAGGCAAGGATAAGGAAGATATCAGTACGATAGCACGGTGATAGTTTAGAGACACAAATAGGCCAAGGCGTCGGTCCTAAAATTGATCCTAAGGTAAGAATAGAAAGACAATCGTAAAAGGGATACGTTGCACAAAAGTAAATTAACGTGTTGGTTTTGTATGGGTGGGCGAGGAGCTCACTCCACCAGTACAGTTGAGTACTGACATCCACATAGTTTTCATGTGCAGGCGCAGGTAGAAGCTCATGGTACGGAGCTTGCTTGGATGCGTTGAGGCACGAAGTTCCTTGGCGATTCGAAACGTGCGGCCGCATGGTGTCAAGACTTATACGGGACATAATGTATGGACGTCGCCTTCCAAAGCATCCGCTGGCTCAAGACATGTATTGAGAGATGAGAGAGAGTTGAGTGACTTGTAATGTGAGCTTGAGTGAGCTTGAGAGACTTGTAATCTTTGCCTTGCGCCCTTTGTAACCTTTGTTTCAACATCAATAAAGAGCTTCTATTGAATAACTTGTGTTTTTTTCTAATTTTTGCTGCTATTATTCTATGTCTCTGTACGGGACTTCTGTGTGATGACCCCGTCGCAGCCGCTGAAATCGATCGTTATGGAACCCGCCTTGCACGACCGTGATCTAGGCTTGTGCGGCATCACGTCTTAGCGAGGACGATCGCTCCTACGGGAGCGGGGCGTGACAAAAGCATACGACAATGCAAAAATTTTAAATACCATAATTTTATAGGTATGTACCTTAGTCGAGGGCTCTGTGATTATCGTATCCTTGCTCACTAGCATGACGAAGATTCTGAGTATCATGATTTTGCAAAGACGCATATGATTATCAAACTGTATGATTTAAGACTATGATTGTGGGGTGTTGACCTAGAAGGAGTACTACCATCTTAATTTCGAGGACAAAATTTCTCTAAGGAGGGTAGACTTGTAACACCCAGTTTTCTAAATGAGGATCATTTTGAAATTTTATGATTTTAATTATTTATTTATGATATTTAAATCGTGATATGATTTTTAGTAATTTTTAATCATTTTAAAACTATTTAAAAACAATGACTTGTGATTTTGATGTGCTGCTAGTGAAACTCTAGAGACTGTCTGACCTAGAGCCTAACCATATGATTGGAATATTTATTTATCATTTTTAGCCTAGGGATATTTTGGTCATTTTTATTTATTAGAATTATTTGATTAATTATTGGATTGATGGTTGTTAATTTTGACTTTTACTAGTTGTGACTTAAGAGACTAACCTAGAATTGACTTTGACCTTGGTGACCTAGATAACATGGTGTGGGACCCTAATCTAACTTAAGTTGGTCTTAATTGACTTGAGGATGGCTAAGTTCCATGAAGAGATTTGGAGAGTTTTGCATTTGGACTAAGGGCTAAGTAGTTGAGCTAGTGGGCTAGCAATCGTGGTCCAAAGCCCAATATGAGAAACCCTAACCCTAGCTCTTCATTTGGACAGCCATATTGAGCCAAGAGAGACCTAATTTCAGCCTATAAAGTATTTCTATATGACCCTTTGTCTCTTTTTAGAACATCCCTTGTAGGAAGCCCTAATTTCTTCCCCAAATTATCAAACTTCACAATTCCTCCACCAAATTGATCCCAATTTCTTGCATTTGGATCTAAATCTGGAGTAGGGGTTGAAGGAGGCTTGCTTGCAAGGAGTGGAGCTCTTTTGGACATCATTTGAGGAAGAGGCTTCTCTATTTTGGGGCTTTTTATTGAGACTTCAACTTCAATAGGTAAAACCTATCAAACTCATTCAAATTCCTAATTTTTTTGCATGGGTGTTTAGATCTAGGTATCCCCTAGCTGTCCCTCAAGTTTGGTAGGAAACTGTGTCCATTTTGTGTCCGTATCGGACGCGTATCAATGTGTCTATGTATGTGATTGTTGAAATACCACAAAGTATTTTTATATGTTATTTTTTAAAAAGTGTTTGAACAAATTTGTTGATTTATACGTATACATTGATTTCCAACTGGACTGAGTTAATTTCAGTGCCGTGTCCGTGTCCAAAATGGACACGAACACGTAGGACGACACCCCCGTGCAATCCCCTGCTACTGTATGCCTCGTGTTCACTGCACGCGCCACGTGGCGGGCTGCCACTTGGCATGAAGGAGGGGGCACACACTGATGTGCCACCCCTCGAGTTTGATATGGTCTTGTATCGTGTCGAGGGAGCACGGATACGCACACTGATTTTACACTGACTGTGTACAGTCGATATTTCGACACTGATACGCGTCTCGTTCACGCGACACGGCTCACTTGGACACAATACAGACACATGTACACATAGCCCTATGACCCCTCTAACACTGTACACGTGCACATGGTGTCTTGTGCACTGTGTCGAGTCTATTTCGACTCGACATGGCCGCATGACGAGTGGTTTTTACTTATCCTGATACTTCAATTTTTATAGTTTTTGGACACTTCGTTTCCTGTAAATTAGATACGATTGGCTCCCTAAGACACGTGGGACATGTCCCTAATCCCTGCACACAAGTTCCCCATTGAATTTTAAGTTTTCTTTTCAAAATTGGGGTTTCGAAGCCCACGTTTTTAATGTTTCTGAGTTTCCAGTTTTGTGATATTTCGAAATAGGTTTTGATTGGGTTTTTGAATTTGGATATATTCTTTGATGTTGTGATAAGCTCCCCAGGTTGATGTTATGTCTGATTTAGGTTTCATAAGAAAGGAATTAGAGTTGGTTGTTGTTTGAATTTCGAAAATCTATTTTCCTTAGCTCCCTGTTTCCTTTATATTATTCACTGAGTTGTATAGACTCTAAGTAACTGATACTTGAAACTGAGAAATTATATTAGAATATAGGTTTGGTTTGATACTTAAGTTGTTCACTGATTTCTGATGTTTGTATGAAAACTAAGATTGAGATATGAGTTTGGGTTTGAGATTAAAACCTGGGATCGATTTTTAATGCACTATATTATATGAACTGGGATTTGATTTATAACTTTAATGACTGCAAAGTAATGTAGGTTGTTGGTTCTGATAAGAAACTAAAATTGAGTTTCAAATTCATTATAGGTTGCATGATGTTGAAATGGGGTTTTATTTGAACTGTTAATTTACTGAGTTTACCTCTTTACATAAAACTGAGATTTCGAAATGCTAAGCTAACCTGAGTTTTCAAATATGATACCTGAGAACTCCCACCTAGCAGCATACACAAACACCATGCCGGCAAACACCATAAATGTACTCCCTGTTACATAGACACCACACACACACACACGTGTACCCCCTTTCCTTTATTTAAACTGAGGTTTAATGACCACTTCACACACACACACAAATCTGAGATTTGGATTGAGGTATGTAAACTGGTTTGGCTATTATTAACTGAGTATGGTTTGGAAGGAAACCTGAAATTGGAAATTTAAATATTAACTTAGTGATGAACCTTAACTGTTGATGAATTGCCATCAAACCACCTTAACTTGCATTAATCTTCCATGTTACCTATACTTTGTTAAAACCTGAACTTGACATTTGACACACCACACACCCCTTTTCTACATACAATTACCTATACTCTATATCACATTATACACTAACTGAAACCTACTTATGCATTAAACCATGATGACACTTATATTGTTAAAACAGAACCATTATACTCTTTTCACACATAAATAGTCATGTGAGCATGTATTATAGATCAAATTGCCTATACCCAATTGCCTATATATATTTAGTATATGAATGTATGCTTAAGGAGGAATGTAGGTTTACTTTTAAATAAGTTGAATGTATGTTATATTTAGACATTGCTAATTGAACTATCTAGACAATAGCCTATACGTGTGTACCTATCTATGTATAGTGAATGTAAGTGGGAATACATGTATGTATGCAAGCATGAACGCAAGTATCTAATATATACATGTAGGTAATTTGATGTAGTGTAGCATAGGCATGCATGATATGTACTATAATGCAATAATGTATATAATGTATGTATTCATATAGTATATATGTTATATTATGCATTGTTGTGGTTCAGATTGCCTTGTGATTGTGTGTGGATGCTAGCCTAGGCTTGGTTAGGCCTAGTGAGACTTATTAGACTTGTTTGGGCTAGGACTTGACCTAGTTGACCTAGTTTGACTAGTGTGGTTGGCTAGAGTTGACCAAGTGTTGACTTTAGTCTAGTTTGACCTAGACAACATGCAGATGCATTGTACATTTCATTTATCATCTCCTGTATACATCTTGACTTGTGTTGCTCTGAATAGGAGTCAGATACCTCATCCCGGATAGTATATTCACTTCAGACATTCAGATACCAGACGAGTATATTCTTTGATCATTTTATAACTTGCTTAGGATTATATTCTTGCTATAGATTATCTTATTTGATGCTGTCACGATATTATCACGGATTGGTACTATATGGATCCTTACATTGAGATGTTATCCCCCTCGGGAGCATCGGATACTTCATGTCATGTGTTTTATGTACATCATGTATTCCTCGCTCTCATGTTATTCATGTATACTCATGTGCTTCATGTACATTCATGTACGCTTGTGTACTCTCATGTGCTCTCATGTACGGCCATGATTCTCATGTGCTTCATGTGTAACCTATACTTTATGTGTACCCCTTTATGGGCCTTCATGTGGAATTAATGTGCACTCAGTTCTGAGCCCTCATGTGTACTTCATGTACACCCATCTATGGGCTTTCATGTGAAAATCATGTGCGTAACATAACTTGTCTGGATCCTTGTGTATTGATTGGGGTATGGGGAGTATAAATAGTCATGTGAACAATTCCAAAGTACTATAACCATATGAGCTCTTTAGTATATTTATGTACAAATCCAGCCGTTCACATGTCGACTTTGTACTCTACATCACTAGTCACTGATAGTTCTCTACTTATAGTAGATATTTCTATTACAGTTCTCTCTTTTACATCATATACATTCCTTTAGTTTTTATGTATCGTACTCTCTTGCATGTTTATATTTTCTAACATGTTATGATCTGCGTGAGATGTATTGTGCTCGCTCATGTCCTGACTGGACCTGTTGAAAATATTACAGAGGATGATGAGGAACCCTGTACCCCTTACTATGGAGCTTTCCTAGATGACACTCGTGACCTGGACCCTTGGGAGGTTCAGGCAGCTGCTGAGGATGATACCCATGCATAGTATATATAGTTCAGACTGTTCTTTCTTTTCATGTTAGTTGTTGTCTTTGATTTCAGAGTTGTATTATTATGGAGATGTTGAGACTTGTGTTTGTTAAATTTGATTTATTTTACTTCTGTTTGTACCTCAGTTTTGAGGATTTCCTTATCTATTCTATCGTGCTATATTCTACCTCTAGATTGTGGTTGAGTTGTACCTTCTGTGACTTGACCTCAAATTAGAGAGTATTTCATATTGTGTTAGTTATATTCATGACCTAGAACAACGTTCTACCATCGACATTGTGGCGTAGGCTGGACGTACCCACTTCTCGTGCCCCTACACTGGGTGCGGGCCGTGACAGATATTAGCAATGAAAAGAAAACAGAGTATACGAAATAATTCTCTTTATTGATATTCGAACTGAGATTACAAAGGCTTTCGATAGTCCAACAATATATGCCAGATTGGCTACAACACTCAGATTCTCTCTTGCCCACAAAGGATTTCACCGTTCCATACATCATGCCTTCTATATCTCGGCCGCATCAATCCTGTTGTAAGTTCGAGCGTCAATGCGATCGCACGCTTTAATACGCTTCGGCATTCCAAACCTCAATGCGTTCAAGCGAAGCTTCGCCGCGAGCAATCCATTCCCTACACCCTGTATAAAAGTTGATGGGAGATTAGTACGTTCGTCCTCGCATGTACTAATGAAAAGACCAACTTTCTAAACCAAAATTTTAGTATTTATGTTGAATCATGCAACTTAGCTTATGATCTTGCTATATTCTCCTTACGGTCAATTTTATGGCATATTCAACAGCGTAATGCATGTTATTATGGAAAGCATGTTATTCGAAATGAATAGGCAAGCAGGTAAGCAATCTCGTGTTTGTTTCGTGGCACGACTTCTTACCAAGTTGACGCACTCGCCCTTGCACTGAAGCAAGGTGAATACGCCCATTCCTTCCCTGACATGTTATAAGTGCTCTCTATGCAGGATCTATGTGTGCGGGACACATACGTGCCTGCACTTTCAACCCATCATTCCTTAACTATATGATGGTCGTTGGCGTATTCGCGCCAAAATGGACTAAAGGTATTTTTCTTTTCTTTTCCTTACTTTCTGTTCTCTCTTTCTTTTTTTTCTCAAATTTGGGTAGCCTGACGTTTCACGGGTTGGGTTGCTACCCCAACAACCGAAATATACCGCGTGCCTACCATTATTTATGGCTTTTCACATCTATAACCGGGTGCTAATCAGACATTATAGATATGCACCCATCAAAGATTATATCCCTCCTAGGCCGAACGATCTCGGTGCCCCTGTGCACCCGTTTGGAGGGAACGTTCCGTGCATGAAAGATTATCACAATTATCTCAAGTCCATTCGACCACGCAACGCCCTATTTTCAAACAACCAAACATAGTCTTGAGACCGAGACTCAGACTTTATCAAACAACCAAACATAGTCTTGAGTCCATGACTCAGACATTAACATCTCGTATTTCTTCTATTAACTTTCCATGTTCTTACATTTCATACTTTGTTTCAATGTTTAATGGCATCATGCCTCAACTCAATGTTCGTCAACCGAACGACCCGAAGGTCCCGATGTCACGACCCGCACCCGCTTTTCGGACGCGAGCTCGTGAGCAAGCCAGCTACGTATCGAGCGGACTCCAGCCCGACTCGAGTACGTATAAGCTGTCAAGGTCATGGTATCAAGTCTAATCTAAACTATATCTCAATCCACATGAATCAAATAAACAAGAATGAACAAGTATGGGTCGTGGTCTGCAGCCCACTAGCATAAATGTCCGATAAGACTCTAAGGAATATAACAAGAGTCTACAACTGAAACAAGGAACAGGATAACTCATGATAAGGTATGAAAGCACGAGCGGATAATAAACACAATAACGGTACCTGAATCCCGCAAGAACCGCAAATCCTCCGTCATCCAGAACTACTAGCTAACACCATGCAATCGCTAAACCTGAGGAGATCATCAGGTCCTCAGAGGACATAGCAAGATACATAATATACATGCCTATCTAACAGTTTTATCATGCGCAAGAAATAAACAAGAAAGAACAAGGACAAGACAAAAGACTACAAACACAAACACGAATACGAGTATGAACACTAATACGAACACGAATACGAACACTAGAACAACTACGTATAAATGAACTGCCGGATGAACGAAACACGAGATCAATGGAAGAAACCAAACCCTCATCCCGAGTGTGGACTCACGGGTTTGAACTAAACACTAAACCTCGTCCCGAGTGTGGACTCTCTGGTTAGTACTAACCCTCGTCCCGAGTGTGGACTCTCTGGTTAGTTCACGGCAAGGCACCCTCGTCCCGAGTGTGGACTCTCTGGTGCAAATACTACATCCTCGTCCCGTGTGTGGACTCTCTAATGTAAACACCCTCGTCCCGAGCGTGGACTCTCTGGTGCAAGTCAAGTCAAGTCAAGTCTACACCCTCGTCCCGAACGTGGACTCTCTGGTGCAAATAATCGACATCCTAGTCCCTAGCGTGGACTCACGGATGTAAACAGATCAAGAAAAACACCCTCGTTCCAAGTGTGGACTCTCTGGTGCTAAGGACACAATGTCAAGGATTTAGCAGTTCACTTACACGTACTCGTTCTATGACACGACTCAAGCAAGGTACTGACGAGAACTCCAAATATGAAATACAAGGCCAAAACATGAACATGGCTATAAACAATAAAAACGACTCCACAGAAAATAACACAAAAAGCACATGTCCATAAACAATCAAATGACTGAAAAACGAAAGAAAATACATATAAGTAAAACTGTAGAGGAAGGCAAGGTATACTTGCCTGGAGGTTGCACGGAGAACCAACAATGTATCGCCAATCAACAAGTCAGAAAATCCAAGTCATCACAACTGTCTCCGAAAGCTGAAACAGACAATGCCAACAGTCTTAGAATAGTCAAATTAGCTTGGATTGCCTGTCCTTAAGTCCAATTCTGGACACAGGGGCAAAATGGTAATTTTAGGTAAAACCGATGTCCGTCGTTGGACCTACTTTGTACCGAAAAGCGTGCCAGAGTCAATGGTCTCTAAAGTCGTCAAACTATATGTCTACGGATACGATTTTCCGATACGAACCCAACCGTATGTCCAAAGTTGGATTCCGGCAGGCCGTGCACAAAATTGCCCGTTGAGTGGGACCGTGGGGCCCGCAAAACGATGATTTTACCAACTGTCTCAGAATCGGACAAAACTTGGCATAGAGGACCAAAAAAATAATACGGTTCTATTGGCGCAAGTTTCGTCTCGATCTGACGAGCGTGCACAAAGTAATTGGAGAATTTGTAAAGTACATGATACGGTGAATTTCGACGGATACGCATCAAATTCGTCGCGCACACGCGACCAATTTGAATTCCGTCAAAGTCCACACGACCACGTAACCATTACGCAGCTTTCGATGCATTCGGTTCACGACCACGTCGTTCGGATTGGCGTGACGCACGTCGTGTGGAACAATTTCAATGTTTTTAAAACAGGTTTTTGGGAAACTTCGGAATCCGATTTCTCGGCACGTAGTCGATGAATTCAAATTCCGCAAGAAGGGATTCGAAGCCTTACATGTTGTCTAAAAGTCTCTTCAAATAGATTTTCTAATATATCACTAGATCGATCAGAATCGATCGTCGAAGGTGGGTGATTGGACTGCTTTTGGTCCTGTTTCGGGACAAATTTTTCCTCCGACTTTGCGTCGATTTCTCTGACAACCTAAGGCTCTAAAATTAATTCAAATTGAAGGAATTTAGAGTCGTATAGTTGGGCTTCGTACCTGAGAAGACGGAACGTGAAACGGCAGAGTGTTCGACGCGGGAGACGGGCGCGAAGTCGGGGTCGGGCAGCTGCTGTCGCTATGTTCCACACGCGCATGTGCATGCGGATTGGCGCTCGGCCGGCCGGCGGTTGCCGTGGTGGCGGCGGGCGGCGCGCCTAAGGCCGCCCTCGAGGTCTGGGGGTCGCCAGGTAGTCTGGGGCTTGCGTCGGGTTTGTTAGGGTTTCATAAACCTCTCGAACGTATATATATACTACGCTTCTCACGAACAGGCTCGGGTAAATACTCAGCCTGGGCTCGAGTTTGTTAGGGAAACGGGTGGGCCGGCCTGGCTTTGGCTGGGCCGAGATTGTTTAAAGGCTTTGGGTTTCTATCTATAGATCTATATATATATATATATATATATATATATATATATATATATATATATATATATATATATATATATATATATATATATATATATGTCCGGCGCTCCTAGCGTAAGTGGCAGGAGGGGGGCTCTCAGCGGGGAGACCCGGGATCGAGCCCCCCCTCCCGCACAAGTCGGCTGGGTGGCGTGGCCACGGGCTTGTGTGCGGGTGACCGGACACCACAAAAAAAAAAAAAAAAAAAAAATATATATATATATATATATATATATATATATTTTATATATATATATATATATATATATATATATATATATATATATATATATATATATATATATATATATATATACCTCACACATAAACGAATATATATACGTATATATATATATATATATATATATATATATATATATATATATATATATATATATATATATATATATATATAAATAATTATTTTAGTTAATTATTACGGTAGATGCCTTTGGCCATGGTTGAGTTTTGGAGTACAAGACGAGTAGAAATTATGGCACGGGTAGTGCAGTGGCATGCTTTGACTAGTGTATTAGCCCTGGTAGAGAAGGCCGAGCCATAGTGATGTCCTAACTAGGAAAACCAGGCCAAGTTGCGACGTAACCCTTATCGAAGATTATTTATTTAGTAATTATAATATTTAGTTTTAGGGTACCCGGTTGCACCAAACTAGTGCTAATTGGACCCAAACCGAGCCCAAGCCTATGTAGACATACTTTTAGGTATGTACAAATATTTTCTAGCTTTTTGGGTGGACTTAACGATATTTCCTAAATATTTGGTTATTTATACAAAATGGGTATTATTATTATTATTATTATTATTATTATTATTATTATTATTATTATTATTATTATTGTTGTTGTTGTTGTTATTATTTAAATAGAGTTTTAGAATATTGGTACAATTTTCTAGGGCCAGATATGTCCACCAAGACTCTTTGGATTATCTGTGGATTATTGGTATTACGGAGTTTATTTAGTGGATTTATGGTATGTGAATATATATAAATATATATATGTGTGTGTAGTGTATGCATACCTATACGTGTATATATAAATATATGTGGTTGTATATAAATATATATATGTGCGTAAATGGATATTATTTTATTATACAACCACATATATATATTTATATACAACCACATATATATATATTTATATACAACCACATATATATATCCATTTACGCACATATATATATCCATTTACGCACATATATATATATTTATATACAACCACATATATATATATCCATTTACGCACGTATATAAATATATATACGTGTATATATCCATTTACGCACATATATATATTTATATACAACCACATATATTTATATATACACGTATAGGTATGCATACACTACACACATATATATATATTTATATATATTCACATACCATAAATCCACTAAATAAACTCCGTAATACCAATAATCCACAGATAATCCAAAGAGTCTTGGTGGACATATCTGGCCCTAGAAAATTGTACCAATATTCTAAAACTCTATTTAAATAATAATAATAATAATAATAATAATAATAATAATAATAATAATAATAATAATACCCATTTTGTATAAATAACCAAATATTTAGGAAATATCGTTAAGTCCACCCAAAAAGCTAGAAAATATTTGTACATACCTAAAAATATGTCTACATAGGCTTGGGCTCGGTTTGGGTCCAATTTGCACTAGTTTGGTGCAACCGGGTACCCTAAAACTAAATATTATAATTACTAAATAAATAATCTTCGATAAGGGTTACGTCGCAACTTGGCCTGGTTTTCCTAGTTAGGACATCACTATGGCTCGGCCTTCTCTACCAGGGCTAATACACTAGTCAAAGCATGCCACTGCACTACCCGTGCCATAATTTCTACTCGTCTTGTACTCCAAAACTCAACCATGGCCAAAGGCATCTACCGTAATAATTAACTAAAATAATTATTTATAAGTTCTAAAAATTGCCATTTAAACCAAATAAATAAATAGAAAAATATTTAAAAAAATATTTTCGGGAAGGGGAGCTACAAATCTACCCACCTTAAAAATAATTTCGTCCTCGAAATTCTAATTCATGGCTATGTCTTAAAATCAAAGTCTACCATTACCTTGATCTCCTCAATTTAATCTCTCAAAATAGTTTATGGCCCTTTCCTAATCATTTTGTATCCACGAAATCTCGAGGACTTCTACCCACCTTTGGTCACACTACTCCTTAAAATGCGGTCACTAAAATCTTATATTCTTCTATCTAGTTGCTAACAATTCTACCCACATATATCTAGGGCATATAGCATCTATAATCTTCCATACCTACAAACAACCAAAAATTCAATAATCAGACAATATTATACTATATTTTAAGAATCTCTAATGAATTCTAGACAGCACGATAATTCGTCGCCTCGAAATAAAAGGGACGAGAATCAATAGTACGGAAAGCAAGGAAGTATAATCGAGAGTAAATATGGAATTTTCAAGGACAGAGAGAATTTCTAGGAGAATTTTCAAGGCAGTATGGATTGAGATTTCTAATGTTTAGTCAAGGTCACAGGCTCGTACCAGTACAGTTACGTAACCGGTATGATATGCTCTGACCTGTATAGGCCACCAAAAAAACTTGTCACGACCCGCACCCGCTTTTCGGATATGAGCTCGTGAGCAAGCCAGCTACGTATCGAGCGGACTCCAGCCCGACTCGAGTACATATAAGCTGTCAAGGTCATGGTATCAAGTCTAATCTAAACTATATCTCAATCCACATGAATCAAATAAACAAGAATGAACAAGTATGGGTCATGGTCTGCAGCCTACTAGCATAAATGTCCGATAAGACTCTAAGGAATATAACAAGAGTCTATAACTGAAACAAGGAACAGGATAACTCATGATAAGGTATGAAAGCACGAGCGGATAATAAACACAATAATGGTACCTGAATCCCGCAAGAACCGCAAATCCTCCGTCATCCAGAACTACTAGCTAACTCCATGCAATCGCTAAACCTGAGGAGATCATCAGGTCCTCAGAGGACATAGCAAGATACATAATATACATGCCTATCTAACAGTTTTATCATGCACAAGAAATAAACAAGAAAGAACAAGGACAAGACAAAAGACTACGAACACAAACACGAACACGAGTACGAACACTAATACGAACACGAATACGAACGCTAGAACAACTATGTATAAATGAACTGCCGGATGAACGAAACACGAGATCAATGGAAGAAACTAAACCCTCATCCCGAGTGTGGACTCACGGGTTTGAACTAAACACTAACCTTCGTCCCGAGTGTGGACTCTCTGGTTAGTACTAACCCTCGTCCCGAGTGTGGACTCTCTGGTTAGTTCACGGCAAGGCACCCTCGTCCCGAGTGTGGAGTACTCTCTGGTACAAATACTACATCCTCGTCCCGTGTGTGGACTCTCTGATGTAAACACCCTCGTCCCGAGCGTGGACTCTCTGGTGCAAGTCAAGTCTACACCCTCGTCCCGAACGTGGACTCTCTGGTGCAAATAATCGACATCCTAGTCCCTAGCATGGACTCACGGATGTAAACAGATCAAGAAAAACACCCTCGTTCCAAGTGTGGACTCTCTGGTGCCAAGGACACAATGTCAAGGATTTAGCAGTTTACTTACACGTACTCGTTCTATGACACGACTCAAGCAAGGTACTGACGAGAACTCCAAATGTGAAACACAAGGCCAAAACATGAACATGGCTATAAACAATAAAAATGACTCCACAGAAAATAATACGAAAAGTACATGTCCATAAACAATCAAATGACTAAAAAATGAAAGAAAATATATGTAAGTAAAACTGTAGAGGAAGGCAAGGTATACTTGTCTGGAGGTTGCACGGAGAACCAACAATGTATCGCCAATCAACAAGTCAGAAAATCCAAGTCATCACAACTGTCTCGAAAAGCTGAAATAGACAATACCAACAGTCTCAGAGTAGTCAAATTAGCTAGGATTTCCTGTCCTTAAGTCCAATTCTGGACACATGAGCAAAACGGTAATTTCGGACAAAAACGATGTCCGCCGTTGGACCCACTTTGCACCGAAAAGTGTGCCAAAGTCAATGGTCTCTAAAGTCGTCAAACTACATGTCTACGGATCCGGTTTTCCGATACGAATCCAACCGTATGTCCAAAGTTGGATTCCGGTGGGCCGTGCACAAAATCGCCCGTTGAGTGGGACCGTGGGGCCCGCAAAACGGTGATTTTACCAACTGTCTCAGAATCGGACCAAACTTGGCATACAGGACCAGAAAAATGATACGGTCCTGTTGGCATAAGTTTTGTCTCCATCTGACGAGCGTGCACAAAGTAATTCGAGAATTTGTAAAGTGCACGATACGGTAAATTTTGACGGATACGCATCAAATTCGTCGCACACACGCGACCAATTTGAATTCCGTCAAAGCTCACACGACCACGTAACCATTATGCAGCTTTCGATGCATTCGGTTCACGACCATGTCATCCGGATTGGCGTGACGCACGTCGTGTGGAACATTTTCAATGTTTTTAAAATAGGTTTTTGGGAAACTTCGGAATCCGATTTTTCGGCACGTAGTCGATAAATTCAAATTCCGCAAGAAGGGATTCGAAGCCTTACATGTTGTCTAAAATTCTCTTAAAATAGATTTTCTAATATGTCACTGGATCGATTAGAATCGATCGTCGAAGGTGGGTGATTGGACTGCTTTTGGTCCTGTTTCAGGACAGATTTTTCCTCCGACTTTGCGTCGATTTCTCTGACA
This sequence comes from Iris pallida, assembly GCA_029216955.1. NCBI lineage: Eukaryota > Viridiplantae > Streptophyta > Magnoliopsida > Asparagales > Iridaceae > Iris > Iris pallida. Next base: position 2,638,203 of record JANAVB010035817.1, read on the forward strand.
ACCTAGGGCTCTACAATTAATTCTAATTAAAGGGATTTAGAGTCGTATAGTTGGGCTTCGTACCTAAGAAGACGGAATGTGAAACGACGGAGTGTGCGACGCGGGAGACGGGCGCGAAGTCGGGGTCGGGCAGCGGCTGTCGCTGTGTTCCACACGCGCATGTACGCGCGGATTGGCGCTCGGCCGGCCGGTGGTTGCCGTGGTGGCGGCGGGCGGCGCGCCTAAGGCCGCCCTCGAGGTCTGGGGGTCGCCAGGAAGTCTGGGGATTGCGTCGGGTTTGTTAGGGTTTCATAAACCTCTCGAACGTATATATATATACTACGCTTCTCACGAACAGGCTCGGGTAAATACACAGCCTGGGCTCGGGTTTGTTAGGGAAACGGGTGGGCCGGCCTGGCTTTGGCTGGGCCGGGATTGTTTAAAGGCTTTGGGTTTCTATATATATATATATATATATATATATATATATATATATATATATATATATATATATATATATATATATATATATATATATATATATCATATATATATATATATATATCTATATACCTCACACATAAACGTATATATATACGTATATATATATATATATATACAAATACTTATATATAAAATATATATATATATATATATATATATATATAGAAGATGGGGAAGGGGAATGGGTTCCTCGGCTCATCCGTCCCCCCGCTGCTCGCCGCAGCGCCTCCGTGCTCGCTGGTGGCTGGGTGGCTCTGGTGGCCGGTCGGCCCCTCCGGTTTGGCCGCTAGCCCGGGATTCTTCCTCCCGTTCGGCAGCCAACCCTCTCCCATCTCTCCACCCTCCCACTACCCGGGATGGCCGTGGTCCTCCTGGTCGGGCGGTCCCCCGCCGTTCGGTCTTCCCCCTCCTTTCCTCCCCATCACCCTTCACCACCCTCCTCGGCGCAGTCGTCCCCGGCGGCGCCGCAGGGCTCGACGCCGAGATTCGGGCCCTCCTCCTACGTCGGCTCCCCCCGCTGTCGGCTCCTCCCTCGGCCCCCTGCTAGGGCTGAGACGTGACCCGCCTAGAGCGCCCCCACCGGAGCCTTTCCGTCTCGCGGCGCCTCTCTCATGGCCGCCGGCCCATCCCCCCACCCCCCCCCACCCCTCCGTGCTCCTCCTTCCACGGAGTCGACCCTCCCCACGTTCCTCTCCCTCAGGTGGCCGGCTCCGACCATGGGCGGGCCTGGCGCTGTCCCCGCCTCCGCCCTACCAGCTACGCCGGTGTCCCCATTGGTGGCCGGACTGAGGCTCAGTCCCCCGACTTGCGGCAGGTCCGGCAGTGGCTCCTCCTCCCCCCCACCCTCCGCCGCTGGCATCTCGGGCTCTCCCCCTCCTCCTTCCTCTCCTCCCGTCGCCCGCGCTCCTCTCTCGGCTGCGGCACCCTCCTCCACCCCCTCGTGGGCCGTCGTAGCTGTACAGCCGCCGGCCAGGTTCTGTTTCCCCCCGGTCGCCCCCGGCTCCTCGGCGGTGGACCCCGCGGGTCGAGCTCCCATGGCCTCGTCGAGCTCCCTGTCCTCCCCCGGTGCCGGCCCACCCGAGCGCCGCCTTTCCCTCGCCCTCATCCACTCTGCGGCGCTCTCTCCGTCGACGGTAGGCGCCTCCGCCGCCGCGCCCCCTGATCCCGCCCTCCTCCTCCCTTCCCATCACCCTCCCCCGCCACCCCCCGTTTCTCGCCCTTTCCACCCGACGGTCGCCCACCGCCCCCGGAGGTCGAACCCCCCGCCGGAGCCCCCCCCTCTCCTCGGTCTTCCCGCCTGCGGCTCTGCGCCCCAGCACGCGGGGGAGGGCCCGAGGTTCTCGTGCTTCCCGCCCACATGGGGCCTCGCCCCCCTGCCTCGGGCTGGGCACCCCTAGGGTCTCGTGCCCATAATTTCAAACGATTCGATATTTTGAAATTTTTTTTGACTTTTTGACTTTTTAATTTCAAACGGTTTCTTTGGGTTTCCAAATTTCGTTTTGGCTAGGATCAATGCGGTTTTCGAAAGCGGCCTTTACTTTCGAAATACCGTATATCTACATGTACTTTGACTTTCAGGGCCATTTTGTGTTGTAGTGCCCTGCACTTGTAATGCTCTTTTTGAGCCCATTTTCATTTTCAATAAAATGCTTCTCTTTAAAATATATATATATATATATATATATATATATATATATATATATATATATTTACACATATATAATAAAATAATATCCATTTACGCGCATATATATATATATATATATATATATATATATATATATATATATATATATATATATATATATATATATATATATATATATATATATATATATATATATTTATATAAAACCACATATATTTATATATACACGTATAGGTATGCATACACTACACACATATATATATTTATATATATTCACATACCATAAATCCACTAAATAAACTCCGTAATACCAATAATCCACAGATAATCCAAAGAGTCTTGGTGGACATATCTGGCCCTAGAAAATTGTACCAATATTCTAAAACTCTATTTAAATAATAACAATAATAATAATAATAATATCCATTTTGTATAAATAACCAAATATTTAGAAAATATCGTTAAGTCCACCCAAAAAGCTAGGAAATATTTGTACATACCTAAAAGTATGTCTACATAGGCTTGGGCTCGGTTTGGGTCCAATTTGCACTAGTTTGGTGCAACCGGGTACCCTAAAACTAAATATTATAATTACTAAATAAATAATCTTCGATAAGGGTTACGTCGCAACTTGGCCTGGTTTTCCTAGTTAGGACATCACTATGGCTCGGCCTTCTTACCAGGGCTAATACACTAGTCAAAGCATGGCACTGCACTACCCGTGCCATAATTTCTACTCGTCTTGTACTCCAAAACTTAACCATGGCCAAAGGCATCTACCGTAATAATTAACTAAAATAATTATTTATAAGTTCTAAAAATCGCCATTTAAACCAAATAAATAAATAGAAAAATATTTTTAAAAAATATTTTCGGGAAGGGGAGCTACACCCGAACACCTTTCGAGGCATCATGCCACATCCGACAGTTCCGCCACATTCATGCCACAACTGTATTCTTTCGCAACGAAGCCATCTTTTATGATCTCGTGCACGTAGGCATGTTTCGACACATTTATCATCTTTTCCTCGCGTCGTGCACTTGGTGCACGCATTGAAGCCATAATTTCATGTTCTATGCCTTAGTATTCAATGTTCGTGGCTTGCACGTTAGGACGCTCGCCTATTGTCTTTCAATATGCTAGCCTTTTTAACTCGTGCGCGAAGGAACGGAATAGTTCGTGCACTAAGGCACTCGCCGAATACAGTTATCACATGTTCTTACGGCTTGCGCACCGAGGCTCTTGCCTTTGCGATATCCAATGTTCCATAGCGACTCGTGCATTTGATGCACGTTTTATTTTAATTGTTCTAACTAGTGTTCGACACACTATGATTTATCTCCCGATCGGACCACGCCCATAGCGTCGATAGGTTAACTTAGCATACAATGATATATTCTGAATTAGGCATGAAGGAGTAAAAAGAAGAGTCAATCCTCCCACCTTGAGTCGATATGCCTTATCGTTTTGCCGTGATTTTATAACTTCGTTGCTCGGCCAACTCTCCTGACTTAGCCATTCGAGCACTTCGTGCTTCATTGAATTATATGTCCGATTTGGCTTACCGTGCCCAAGTTCCAGCCCATTGCAAGGCGGTGATTTAGGTTTTTCGGACCCGTTGCGAATGAGGTAAAATGTCGACCTCTAATATTTCAGCGTAAATGGATAGCCTGCACATGAAACCAACTAAAATCAATACTTGCATCGATTCGGACTTGGGCCTTGGTCGATTCGATTTCTTAGAATCTTTGAGCCGTCTCAACGCACTTATCCTTCGGGACAATACGGCGCTTCGCATCGATTAAACTCTATGCATTTCTTTGGGACAATGCAACTCTTCGCATCGACTTAGTTTGATGCATTGCTCGGGACAACGTAACTCTCGTATCGATTCGCATCGATACATTTTATTCGGTCAATGCGACTCTTTGAGTCAACGCCTCAGCATAATGCGCCGTGCGGAGCGGGGCATTACACTAATGACACTTATCGAGTGTCATTAAAACACATTTTTTTTGTAGTGAGTTAGTGATTTTGGTTAATCGATTAAGTTTAGTATTACAAAATTACTAATAACCATACAATCAATATATATTGTTAATACTTAAACTTGGCATAGTCATAGTGTACACTAATCTTATCATCCTTGCTACTATGTATATTGCCTTATTTTTCTAACATTTATTTTGTAGAAAAATTAACAATAAGCAAGATTAAAGATCGACTTATGCAAATGAATAAGGATCAATAATATTGTTAGCCAAAAGACTTTTTTGAACACCCTAGGATATCTCCGGGTCTACAACATGGTGGACATGGGTCGAGGGCCCTTCCCTACCCCACCGTCAGAGAGAGATCTTGTCGAGATTGGAGTGCCTCACTGAGGATAGCATGATACACTGGGTATTTTTATTCTTGTCTCATTTATAGCACATGTTTTAAATTATCTATTAGGACCAATACGAAGCAATTTTGATCTTTCGGCTTCATAGAATCTTATATATTGGTCTTCCATTTGTACTTCTTGACGGTGACATTTGTTTTACCTATACTTTCATATTATCATTTGGAGTACTTGGTTTGTTAGGATTTCTTAAAACTAAGCATCTTTAAGTGATCCTTAATTCCTTAAGCTAGCTAAGAATACTGGATAATAAAAAAGAAAACTATTTGGTGGGGGTTGATGGTAGCTATACACATCGAGTACATAATGAAATCATGAAGTATTAGTCCTTAACATTTTGCAATGAACCAACATCTTGTTGAAGTTGTTCTAGTATTAATATATATACATACATTCTCTCATGTCAAAGAGTAGAAAACTAGTCCATCAAATAAACAATACATACAAGTACCATGGAGATCTTCTTCTTCTTAATCTTATCTTTCATATCCTCCCAACTCTATGGCATCTCTTCATTAATGGTTGAAATGTCTCTCAACAGAAGGTCAGTAATCCCAATAGCTTTATATAACATTGTCTTGGCGAATCTTACTTTCCTCTCCTTAATCATTTTGCACAAACATAAATAGTTTTTCATGTTGGACAATTAATTGGTGTAGTTGAAAGGAGTTGCCTCAGCCCTAACCTTCCCAGTGATGTCGTTCTTCTAATGGAAATATTTTTTTATTGTGGTGTCTCCTACGATGGTTGTCATAAATAAAATATAAATGCTTTTTTGTCTGCCTATGGACATGACTATCGTTGGCCCAGGCCCACATGGTGGTTTCCCAGTGGTTCCATCTACCCCCTGCTAGCTCCGGACCTACCCCCGCTAGCTACGATAGGATCCGCCATGTGGACCTGGGCCAATATGACAGTCATACCCAGGGCAACCCAAGTAGCATCGTCATAAATAAGATCATAGTGGTTATCTCAAGTGACTCTTGTAACACATGCACTAAAATTATTCCTATGTGCAATTAGATGTGTTATCATACATATTTGTGTATTGCTCGAGTCTCCTAGCTAGGATCGTCTATAACAGATGTATCATGCACCCTATAGTGCGTTGTAATACATGGGTCCGAAATCCTAGAAGCATATAGGATGTCGTTGTTAATCTCCTGGACATTGTGTTTCACGAGTAACCTCGATTAACAAGTTTTTGCATAATGTTTAGGGTAAATAAGGATACTAAAGCTTTAGCCTTTCGTGAATAACTAGTATTATATGTTAATTCATTCATGAATAATTCTAACAAAGAGCAAACTTAATGATCAAAATATGTCTTGAAACTTCACATAAAATTGAGACAAAACTGAAAATAGATTCAAAATGCAATCATGTAACAAAACGGCTATCTGGATCATGGTTTTGTAGCAGTCGGTCTAAAACTTTATTGACTTTGTGACGATTGTGGACAACGTTTTGAAATGAAGGTGATGGTGCTTGGAAGTAAGTCGATGAGGATTGTATGTGCATTTGTATTGAATCTTGAAGCTCAAGAGTTTTGTACATAGTAACCAACTTGAATATGATAACAATGATGACAATATTGACGCGAAAACGAACAATACCATTATTCACAAATTTCAAACAATTCCAACATTTCAAAAAAAATAAGGAAAATTATCTATGGACACTAATTCTATTTGTCTCTTTTTTAGAAACATATCAACAATAAAAGTGGAGAGGAGACAAAAACTAGGATCAAACCAAACTCTACTACCACACATCTTTTATATATATATATATATATATATATATATATATATATATATAGAGAGAGAGAGAGAGAGAGAGATGAGGGATCCACATTTCCGATTTTTTGCATCCCCAAGCATCCCCATGCTATCCGCCATTGGATATTGTGTAAGTCATATAAGCTTAACCATTGATTTGAATGGTTCAAATCAAGGTTAAGATTATATAACTTAAACAATATTTATATATACCATATATATATATATATATATATATATATATATATATATATATATATATATATATATATATATATATATATATATATATATATATAGAGAGAGAGAGAGAGAGAGAGATGAGGGATCCACATTCCCCATTTTTTGTATCCCCATGCTATCCTCCATTGGATATTGTGTAAGTCATATAATCTTTGTCACGACCCGCACCCACTTTTCGGATACGAAGCGTGTCGAAGCCCAGCCTACGCCGCAGTGTCGGTGGTAGTACGCTGTCTATACTCAAGTCACGGCAATCTAGAATCACGGGAAAACTATATCTCATCTACAGGTATAATCATGTCACAGTCAAGATCAATGAAAAGATATGAACTGAATAATAATGAATAAACTGAATATCAAGAATCACTGTCACGTCCGGTGGACACAAATCCACTACCAGTAGACGGAAAAATAGGGAAATACATGAAATGAACTAACTGAGTACAACCTGCTAACCAAGTAACCACGACTGCAAAGCACCGCTATCTGCAAGCTAACTCAAATCCGCTCGCCTGCTCCTGACTCAAACTCGGCTAACCTAAAGAGATCATCAGGTCCTCAGAGGACTAGCAAGATACATAAAAATGAGCCTTTCTAACAGTTTATTATGCATGGAGAAAATACAGAATAAACAAGTAAAACTGAGCACTGAATAAAGTACGAAACTATACACTGTCTACACATAAATGGACTGCTGAACGAGGACGATAGAACTCATGTCAAGGTGTCAACGGATAACCGAAATGAATACTCAAACCCTTGTCCCTAGCGTGGACTCGCAGGTTTGAACTACTAATCCTCGTCCCTAGTGTGGACTCGCAGATTAGCATCACCCTCGCCCCTAGCATGAACTCGCAGGTGTAAACCATATACTACTAACCCTCGTCCCTAATATGGACTCGCAGGCTAGCATCTACTATGAACCCTCGTCCCTAGTGTGGACTCGCAGGCTAGCATCTACTACTAACCCTCGTCCCTAGTGTGGACTCGCAGGCTAACATCTACTACTAACCCTCGTCCCTACTGTGGACTCGCAGGCTAGCATCTACTACTAACCCTCGTCCCTAGTGTGGACTCGCAGGCTAGCATCTACTACTAACCCTCGTCCCTAGTGTGGACTCGCAGGCTAGCATCTACTACTAACCCTCGTCCCTAGTATGGACTCGCAGGTTAGCTTCAAGGTTCAAGACACGGAGGCACGACTCAATCATGGCACGACCAATAAGACACAAGGCTAACTGTGAACACGGTCTACAAATCAATGATACAAGTATATAAACAGGATATGAAAAGATACATGGCAAAATATAAGAAAACTGGTAATAATAAAGAGACAGTGCATGTAAATAAAGCTGTGTAGAAAGGCAAGGTATACTTGCCTGTGGTCCTGTGCTACTGGCACTGTCAAGTGCTAAATCGAAGTCTCCAACCTGTTTATAAATTAACTTGAATTAATATATATAATTGGGAGATAACTATTTACATTCCTGAATAGCTTCTAGGTTCATTATTTATTCTCTTGTCCTACCTTTGTTATGGAACCCTGTTCATGGACATGCTTGACCTATAACCCATATGGGGTATATTACAGTATGCCTCAAGCCTCTTGATCTTGCCCTATTACATTCAATCCTTTATTTCAATTGCTGACCCAAAGACTCTACTTCCTAGTTCCCCTTTGTTTGTGAACCTGTGTCAATGTCCCATACATGTGCCTATGCACATTGGCATATCTACTAAACATCGCAGGTTACTACTACTTTTGCCTACTGAAAGATGGACAATGTAAAAGAGTCCTGCCATTATACGAAAAAAGGGTACATTAGAGATCATCATCATTGCCTCCTTCCCTATACCCAAATGCTATGCTCTATTTTCCAAGCACAAAGGCATACCTAAGGCTTACACTCATTTATCAATTAACCTCTCGAAAATAATATATACCAATATCACATCCTTGAAACTATGAATTTAAACGGTTATACCTATTCAGATATGTATATAGATATGTCATGTGTAAATACAATGTTATCCATATCACACCATATCATACTCTATTTTTAGGAGGAATAACACATTTTAAACGGCATCACATCCGTATCTCAATATGCATAGGCTCAGATTGACAAAGCCTGCAATGTGCAAGGCATTAATAGGGTAACGAACGCAGTCAAACTTCAACCATCAAGCATAATGTCTTTAGATGTGCCAACAACGGAAATGCTCCAGCTTTGAGCTATCCGAAACACTCGCTATATTGTCTTTGACTAAACAGAAGGTTACACACATCTCCATGCCCACTTGTATTACTAGTAGGACTTTTACCCACCAAATCTAACCATACTATACATCACAATATATATACGACCACAGCCATCACCATGCCAACTTGTATCTTCACCAGTCAAGACTATTACTGAGGATTAAAGAGATTGCTTGAATCTCTCTCGGATTCAGTTCAGACCTCATATATCTATATAGTTATCCAATACACACAAGTGTCCAAATCAGAACTATATTATATTATTAAATTGAATCGAAAAAAACTAACACTGGGTTGGGATTTACATATCATACCAGCAACCACAGTTTCCGTGGGAACTTCAGCAAATTCAATCAGATTCCCATTTAGCAATCTTCGAATATGTAATTGGGGTTAAATTTAGTTTACCAAAAATGTCAACAAATAAAAGACTAGCATTAATTCCTTGCCTTCCATTATTCCTACTAGATAAATGAGAAAACCCATGGAATCGGAAGTGGAAAAGAAGTGCAAATTGAGGTAGGGGGCTGCATTCATCTCAAAAGCACAATGCATCAGCTAAATAATCAAACTACAGTCCCAAAACGTAAATATACTTTAAGCAATTGCTGAATTGTAGTATTTAAGCCAAAATATTACTTCCTAGCTATTCAATACACATGAGCCTCCAAACTAGAAGTATATTCTAGCAATGGGATTTAGTTAAAACAGATCATACCAACACGTCTAATCCCCCTATAGAAACTTCTGCAAATGTAATAGAAGAATGTGATTCCACTAGGCATTTTCAATTAATGCATTTTTGGCTAAATCTACTGACTTTTAAAGATTGACATATTAAGTATAAAATTACTGTCTCCCTCTGCTACTTGGACTCTCTAGTGCACCTGATACATTCTGAAACACCCAATTTTCCTTAGGGTAGGACCTGTATGTTAGTCGAATAATTCATGTTTATTCGTGCTGCAGTCTCAGACACATAGCATGAGTGATGCTATGCAGGATACAACTCGACTCCCTGATACCACCTTCCGATACTATCTATTTGTTTAACCATAGATTTCCTTTTAGGCATAAATTCGAATACCCATAGCCTGCAATCCTGAAATCGAAAATTAAAGGATTTCGTACCTATTAGATTTGTTGCCTATTGCTGGAGTGCTTCGTCGTTCCTCCTCGTCTTCTTGGCGACAGAAGGTGTAAAATACTTAGGGTTCTTCCTGGTTCCTTCCTGGTCTTTTTCGTGAAGAGGATGGTAGCCACTAGGGTTTTCCCGAATGATCGGCCACAACCCCTCCTATATATAGGCTCTAATGCTCGATCAAGATCTTGAGGAGATAAAGAGAACTTCATTTGATCCTATCCATGTTTGATTCGAAATCAAACTAGAATTTAAATCAGCAGGTTATGTGTTCGGCTTAAAGGATTTGAATAAGTGAGATTTGCACTAAGGCCCCTAGTGTATACTCTATTTACTCCTGGGTCCCTTTGTATATATATTAAGTAATACACTATATGTATTTATACATATTATGACAATTATGTATATTGGACAATAAAGAAAATAAAAAATAAAAAAATTTAGGAGGAAAATTTTGGTCAAGGGGTTGACAACTCTACCCCCCTTAAACAAATTTCGTCCTCGAAATTTAAATGGAACCATGATCTATTAGAATGAAAAAGTCTTGAATTAATTGCTATGACAGAAATTCAGTTTAAACAATTCAATTTAAAATATAGATCTATCTATGCTATAACTGCAAATCTCTACTGAAAATTTCCACCATTAGCTCCTTGTGGTGTCGTCGCACCCTCTGTGATCGTGACAAAAGCTCGCCCTCCTCCTGCGGTTGGTAGTGGTGGGGCACTTGCGTTCTTCTTCGGACAATTGCGAGACAAGTGTTGGTTGGATCCACAAGTCCAACACAACCCTAATTTGCTGCGACAATTTTCTTGTGTATGGCCTTTCTTCGAGCAATGCTGACAAATGGGAATGTCTTGGACTTGGCGTAGGGCTGTTTGTGGTTGCTGCTGATGCTGCTGTGCTGGTGTCTTCCCTGAAATATTGGAACATTTTGCCAGTGCTGCTTGGTCGCTGCCTCCTCCGAGTGCGTCTCGATTCCTCTTCGGCTTGTGACTCAGTTCTTCTTCTACAGCTTGGGCGACTTCTAGAATCTCCTCGTAAGTGGTGGCTCGACTGGTGGCGATGGCTAGTCGAATCTCGTGAGATAGTCCTTTCCTGAATCGTCGTGCCTTGTCTTCAGGGGTGCTGACCAAGTTCTTCGCGAAACGGCTGAGACGAGAAAACTCCGATGTATACTCGTCGACGGTGTGGTTGCCCTGCTCTAAGTGCTCGAATTGACTCACCAACGCTTCTCGTGCTACGTATGGATAGAATTTCCTCTTGAACAGTCGCTTGAACTCCTCCTAAGTTACGTCTGAAGCAGAAAATCAGGGTTCGCCTTGGTACCACGTCCATACAATGTCGAAAATCTGTCCACTGACTGACTCAATCTTCAAATCTTCTGGAACTCGGGCCATCTTCAGATACCTCTCCACGTTCTCTAGCCATTCATCAGCATAGACGATCTCCTCTGTCCCATGGAACGGCATGGGCCTAAAGTCCATGAAGTGCTTGGGATTTCCCGAACGCTGTCGCAGAGCATCTCAAATCTGAAGAACCTCTCTCAAAGTGTCGCGAAACATGTTGGCCTGCTGCTGGATGATCCCGAGGAGTGTGACATTGTCCAGTGATGGTGGAGGAGGCAGAACATGTGCTGGATACACCGTCGAGGCTGGATACATCGTCATCGGTGGGTGCATGGGAAAAGCTGGATACATCACTGGTACGGGGTGCATGGCTGGTACTGGATGTGGAACACGTACTGGATGCGGGGCTTGTGCTGGTGGTGGAACAGATGCTGGTGGCAGACCGGGTGCTAGTGGTGGAGCCTGCGGAGTAAACTGTGGAGGCGGTGGAATATCGCCTCTGCGGAATCTCGAGATTTGCGGTTGACTACTCGAATGAGTGAGCTGGCCTTCTTGTGTCGGTGGAGTCATGTATGTGAAAGAGCCTCCTGTAGCTGGTGGAGTGTTCAGTGCAGCATTGTTCCTGTCTTGAGAGTCCATCTTAACTGCTAGTCAAAGAAAACATTTTAGCCGTTGGACAGATTTTTAAGCAAGATGCAAATCAAGGATTCAATGAAATCAAGAATTTAGGATGAACAAGAGTCAAAACATGTGGATGAGATCCTAAATATCTAATCTTATTCGCAGGCTCACGACGGTACAGTGACGTAATCGAAGTGATTAACGTGGACCTGCATGGGCCACCAAAAAAACTTGTCACGACCCGTACTCGCTTTTCGGATACGAAGCGTGTCCAAGCCCAGCCTACGTCGCAGTGTCGGCGGTAGTACGCTGTCTATACTCAAGTCACGACAATCTAGAATCACGAGAAAACTATATCTCATCCACAAGTATAATCATGTCACAGTCAAGATCAATGAAAAGATATGAACTGAATAATAATGAATAAACTGAATATCAAGAATCATTGTCACGTCCGGTGGACACAAATCCACTACCAGTAGACGAAAAAATAGAGAAATATATGAAATGAACTAACTGAGTACAACCTACTAACCAAGTAACCACGACTGCAAAGTACCGCTATCTGCAAGCTAACTCAAATCCGCTCGCCTGCTCCTGACTCAAACTCGGCTAACCTAAAGAGATCATCAGGTCCTCAGAGGACTAGCAAGATACATAAAAACGAGCCTTTCTAACATTTTATTATGCATGGAGAAAATACAGAATAAACAAGTAAAACTGAGCACTGACTAAAGCACGAAACTATACACTGTCTACACATAAATGGACTGCTGAACGAGGACGATAGAACTCATGTCAAGGTGTCAACGGATAACCGAAACGAATACTCAAACCCTTGTCCCTAGCGTGGACTCGCAGGTTTGAACTACTAATCATCGTCCCTAGTGTGGACTCGCAGATTAGCATCACCCTCGCCCCTAGCGTGGACTCGCAGGTGTAAACCATATACTACTAACCCTCGTCCCTAATATGGACTCGTAGGCTAGCATCTACAAATAACCCTCGTCCCTAGTGTGGACTCGCAGGCTAGCATCTACTACTAACCCTCGTCCCTAGTGTGGACTCGCAGGCTAGCATCTACTACTAACCCTCGTCCCTAATATGGACTCGCAGGCTAGCATCTACTACTAACCCTCGTCCCTAGTGTGGACTCGCAGGCTAGAATCTACTACTAACCCTCGTCCCTAATGTGGACTCGCAGGCTAGCATATACTACTAACCCTCGTCCCTAGTGTGGACTCGCAGGATAGCTTCAAGGTTCAAGACACGGAGGCACGACTCAATCATGGCACGACCAATAAGACACAAGGCTAACTGTGAACACGGTCTACAAATCAATGATACAAGTATATAAACAGGATATGAAAAGATACATGGCAAAATATAAGAAAACTGGATAATAATAAAGAGGCAGTGCATGTAAATAAAGCTGTGTAGAATGGCAAGGTATACTTGCCTGTGGTCCTGTGTTGCTGGCACTGTCAAGTGCTAAATCGAGGTCTCCAACCTGTTTATAAATTAACTTGAATTAATATATATAATTGGAAGATAACTATTTATATTTTCTGAATAGCTTCTAGGTTCATTATTTATTCTCTTGTCCTACCTTTGTTATGGAACCCTGTTCAAGGACATGCTTGACCTATAACCCATATGGGGTATATGACAGTATGCCTCAAGCCTCTTGATCTTGCCCTATTACATTCAATCCTTTATTTCAATTGCTGACCCAAAGACTCTACTTCCTAGTTCCCCTTTGTTTGTGAACCTGTGTCAATGTCCCATACATGTGCCTATGCACATTGGCATATCTACTAAACATCGCTGGTTACTACTACTTCTGCCTACTGAAAGATGGACAATGTAAAAGAGTCCTGCCATTATACGGAAAAAGGGTACATTAGAGATCATCATCATTGCCTCCTTCCCTATACCCAAATGCTATGCTTTATTTTCCAAGCACAAAGGCATACCTAAGGCTTACACTCATTTATCAATTAACCTCTCGAAAACAATATATACCAATATCACATCCTTGAAACTATGAATTTAAACGGTTATACCTATTCAGATATGTATATAGATATGTCATGTGTAAATACAATGTTATCCATATCACACCATATCATACTCTATTTTTAGGAGGAATAACATATTTTAAACGGTATCACATCCGTATCTCAATATGCATAGGCTCAGATTGACAAAGCCTGCAATGTGCAAGGCATTAATAGGGTAACGAACGCAGTCAAACTTCAACCATCAAGCATAATGTCTTTAGATGTGCCAACAACGAAAATGCTCCAGCTTTGAGCTATCTGAAACACCCGTTATATTGTCTTTGACTAAACAGAAGGTTACACACATCTCCATGCCCACTTGTATTACTAGTAGGACTTTTACCCACCAAATCTAACCATACTATACATCACAATATATATACGACCACAGCCATCACCATGCCAACTTGTATCTTCACCAGTCAAGACTATCACTGAGGATTAAAGTGATTGCTTGAATCTCTCTCGGATTCAGTTCAGACCTCATATATCTATATAGTTATCCAATACACACAAGTGTCCAAATCAGAACTATATTACATTATTAGATTGAATCGGAAAAACTAACACTGGGTTGGGATTTACATATCATACCCGCAACCACAGTTTCCGTGGGAACTTCAGCAAATTCAATCAGATTCCTATTTAGCAATCTTCGAATATGCAACTGGGGTTAAATTTAGTTTACCAAAAATGTCAACAAATAAAAGACTAGCATTAATTCCTTGCCTTCCATTATTCCTACTAGATAAATGAGAAAACCCATGGAATCGGAAGTGGAAAAGAAGTGCAAATTGAGGTAGGGAGCTGCATTCATCTCAAAAGCACAATGCATCAGCTAAATAATCAAACTACAGTCCCAAAACGTAACTATACTTTAAGCAATTGCTGAATTATGGTATTTAAGCCAAAATATTACTTCCTAGCTATTCAATACACATGAGCCTCCAAACCAGAAGTATATTCTAGCAATGGGATTTAGTTAAAACAGATCATACCAACACGTCTAATCCCCCTATAGAAACTTCTGCAAATGCAATAGAAGAATGTGATTCCACTAGGCATTTTCAATTAATGCATTTTTGGCTAAATCTACTGACTTTTAAAGATTGACATATTAAGTATAAAATTACTGTCTCCCTCTGCTACTTGGACCCTCTAGTGCACCTGATACATTCTGAAACACCCAATTTTCCTTAGGGTAGGACCTGTATGTTAGTCGAATAATTCATATTTATTCGTGTTGCAGTCTCAGACACATGGCATGAGTGATGCTATGCAGGATACAACTCGACTCCCTGATACCACCTTCCGATACTATCTATTTGTTTAACCATAGATTTCCTTTTAGGCATAAATTCGAATACCCATAGCCTGCAATCCTGAAATCGAAAATTAAAGGATTTTGTACCTATTAGATTTGTTGCTTGTTGCTGGAGTGCTTCGTCGTTCCTCCTCGTCTTCTTGGCGACAGAAGGTGTAAAATACTTAGGGTTCTTCCTGGTTCCTTCCTGGTCTTCTTCGTGAAGAGGATGGTAGCCACTAGGGTTTTCCCGAATGATCGGCCACAACCCCTCCTATATATAGGCTCTAATGCTCGATCAAGATCTTGAGGAGATAAAGAGAACTTCATTTGATCCTATCCATGTTTGATTCGAAATCAAACTAGAATTTAAATCAGCAGGTTATGTGTTCGGCTTAAAGGATTTGAATAAGTGAGATTTGCACTAAGGCCCCTAGTGTATACTCTATTTACTCCTGGGTCCCTTTGTATATATATTAAGTAATACACTATATGTATTTATACATATTATGACAATTATATATATTGGACAATAAAGAAAATGATAAATAATAAATAAAAAAATTTAGGAGAAAAAATTTGGTCAAGGGGTTGACAATCTTAACCATTGATTTGAATGGTTCAAATCAATGGTTAAGATTATATGACTTAAACAATATCCAACAGTTGTTAATATGGGATGCTTGGAGATGCAAAAAATGAGAAAATGTGAATCCCTCCTCACACACACACACACACACACACACACACACATATATATATATATATATAAAATATCCCGCTCCGCACGGTGCATTATGCTGAGTCGTTGACTCAAATAGTTACGTTGACCCGATGAAGTATCGGTGCGAATCGATACAAGAATTACGTTGACCCGAGGAATGCATCGAGTCGGATCGATGCAAAGAGTTACGTTGCCCCAAACGAGAAAAGCATTGAGTCGGTTCGAAGACCCAATAAAATGAAGTGATGCAAAGCATAAGTCCGGTTCGGACAAGTATCGATTTTAGTTGGTTTCTTGTGCAGGCTACGCTTTCACGCTAAATTATAAGAGGTCAATATTTTGTCTCATTTGTAACGGTGTCCGTAGAAGCAAAGCATCGTTTTGCAACAGACTGAGACATGGGCATGGTAGGCCGAATCAGTCGAGTAGTTCAACGAAATACGAAGTACTCGAATGGCTAAGTCAGAAGAGTTGGCCTTGTAACAAAGTTATAAAATTGAGCCGCATTGGCTCGGCAAAATGACAAGGCGTATCGGCTTAAGGTGAGATGACTTTGATCCTTCTTTTCTACTCTGTCATGCATAATTAAAATATACCATTGTATGCTAAGTTAACCTATCGAGACCAAGGACGTGGTTCGATTTCTTGACCCATTAATCATGGTCAAACCTGATTTTAATAATTGATCTAACTCTGTCTCGATATAAGAACTACTTAGATGACTGCTAAGAACTGCTACTGCTACCATTTAAGACTTAGAGCCGTTTTTCCATTAAGTCTATATTTTTAATATTAATGTATTTTTCACAATTTAATTTATTGAGACTAAGAATACAATGTACACCGAGTCGTACTGGCAAATAGGTTACCCAAAAATATTTTCAAAATATCCTTTGTTTTGAAAATTAGCTCATTTACAAAAGCTCCTAACTTCTTAATTTCTCAAAAGCGCAAAAATCTGATTTACAAAGCCCTAACCAAACTATTCTGGACCAACAGAATTCAGACCGAGTACGGCCCGAATGCGGTCCGAGTTCGGTTAGTGGAACGTTAGGATTTGAACCCAGTCTTCTCGCAGTTACGGATGCAACGGCTATCGCCGAGATTCTCTGAAAGAATTATGCCCGAATTCTTCCTTTGTAAAACCTATAAATAAAGAAGAATCTATACCATTTTAATACACCAATTTATTCTCTCTTCTCTTCTCTCTAAGCCTACTATGGTCTTCCAAAGCCTCATAAGCTTTTTATTTTCAAATTTTAAGCCAGTTATAATCCTCTAATCGATTTGTCAGTGCGGTACGGTCTATAAGTTTCAGAGTGATTATAATCAGAGACTTGACAAGAAGTAAGACACTTCATAATTAAAGTTGGTCGAGTGTTTCGGATCAAATTTGTGTTTGTAGAAGTTGTAAGAACTTCGTATGAAAACTTGCGAAAGTTTTCCATAGTTGATTTCAACTGAAAGCTGGAGTTCTTCCGACTGGAATAGTCCTCACAAGAGGAAAACCAGTATACATCCTTTTGTTTGTGTTTGCTCTCTGCTCTCTCTTTTACATTTACATATTTGTGATATATTCTGTGATCTTGCTGCTAACAAATATTTAATAGCTAAATTTTTGCTGCCTACTCTATTCACCTCTTTCTAGAGTATAACGCTTTAAATCTCATTCCTACAATTGGTATCAGAGCTGTTTCTCTTTATATAGGTATTGCTGATTATACCAATTGTTTCTACAATTGGTATCAGAGCAATGACTCTATCATTTAGCTTAACATCCTTAGAGTAGATCCTTATTATCAATTGTTATATTTTGATTCCAATTGTTCCTACAATTGATATCAGAGCGAGTTATATAGGTAAAATAAGGTAATATTACTATTATTTCTTAGATCACTATATCACACATGACAACTGTAAAATTTACAAGTGAAGGCCAAGCCACAAACAGACCCCCACTGTTTGATGGTACCAACTACACATATTAAAAAACACGGATGAGATTCTACCTGAAGTCTCTAGATTTTGACCTCATGTAAATTGTTATCAGTGGCTACAAAAAGCCCACTATCACCTCTATTCTTACTTCCTCTATTATTAACAAGTCATATTATAGTTACACGGATGAAAAGAAGAAGTTAGCTAGCCTTGATGCAAAAGCAATACATGCTTTCTATTGTGTTGTAGACATAAATATATTTAATCGTATTTCTACTTGCACTATATCTCATGAAATCTGGAAAGTACTTGAAGCTACTCATGAGAACATGTATGAAAGTGAAGCTAGCAACTCCAAATAAGAAAAAAAATCCTTGCATGATGACATTGGAATTTGAAATGCAACACAACCCCTTGTGTGAAAAAGAGCTTGTATGCCACAACTACAGAAGATCAGGCCACATGATAAAATATTGTTATACTACTAAAAAAAGAATCGATGCGAATGATCAAACAAAGGAAGTTCGTTGTCTCACAAGTACACTACCACGAGTATATGGTGCAAAAGTGAAGCAAACAATTACGAAGAAGAAAAGAGACCTCGTCTTGCTGCAAATATATGCACAATAGCATTTTCTAACGAGGTACAAAATAATTCTCTTTATGATAAATTTTCTTATGATGAGTTATCTGATGCTTTCAGTGATCTATATTGGAAGAACACAAGAAAGTATTAGATAAGTATAAGCAGTCTCGAAAAGAGATTAAGGCTTATAAGCTTGAGAATAAAAGGTTGTCCTCTTTGTTTAATGAGATTAGAGATACTGCCACTGCTAGTGACACAGATGAGCTATCCACGGTTATGCTGAGTTTGCTTGATGCTCAAGAATGCATTAATAAGATGACACAAGAGCATGCAAAACTCAATAAAGCTTATAAAGAAGAGAAGAAGAAGTATAGCATTGCTACACAGAGAACAGACTCATTAACTGTTAAGTATAGTGAGGCTTGCACAATCTCTAAAAAATTGGAGATAAAATTGGGTAAACAAGTTGTTCAACCCAAGACACGGTCATACACAAGGCATGTGACACAATCCATGATTCAAAAAGGAACTGGTACAGCTAAGGTTAAACATAATCATGCTTTTTATTACAGTCAACCACGCAAGACATGTCACACCACATCAAGTTCTTATATTGTTACACCGAGCACTAATGCTTATGCTGCTTGTCATTATTGTGGTATGAATGGACACATTTCTAGTCATTATCAGATTAGAAAGATGGTTGATATAAATATGTTTACCTGGATTCCCAAAGCTAACCAATGTGGATCCAAGTTTATGTGGATACCAAAGTCTTCGCCTAATACTGTAGGTGAAGCATCATGTGCTAAGCCATAAAACTATGAAATATATTGGTGATTATAAAGCTTCAAAGGTCATCTTCCAAGCAATTATACCAACACAAGTATGGTCACTAGAACCACTTCGGTAATATGCTATACGATTCTTCTTAAATGGTTAGAACTATAGAATCGTGCATGTCTTTAATAAATTTTCATTATTTCTCACTAGAAGTGCTTACTTTTGTTATGTTATATAAACTAGTGTGATACATGTTCTAGCATGCTTAGGATAATGTTCTTGAAATACAGTTGCATGGCTAGTTACTATCTCAAATATTATGTCACACTAAGTAGCCATTTATATTTGTCTGATTTTTTTTCCTCGTGCATATCTTTTGTTTTTATTTATAAAGTATGCATATCATTTTTATGATCTTGTGTTTATTAGTGCACATTTTTAGTATACATCTTTTATATATCTACCTCTATAGTGCACTATGAAAACTTTTTGAAAATTAGTTCTTAATCCTTGATGATCATTCTTTGTCCATTCTTTGGGTATTTACTTCTCTTATAGTTAGGGATTCTAGATTTCTATGATGTTTGATAATACTGCATATATTTCTTTAAATCTAAGTTCTTAAAAGTAGAGATCATTTTGGGTACAAGCCTACAAAGGGTCTGTCTGTCACCACAGCTAAACAAAGTGGTACTTAAGCATCCCCCGATGGACATTCGTTAGCTGGGACAGTACCCCTACAGCTTATCCAAAGTAATCAATACTTACAGACTTAAGATTTATTAAGGCCTACTTGCAACTATTGTCTAAATCTAGATCCAAGGCACTGAATCCGATCCCTAGGTTGCAGAACACATCAGCGTATCTAGGTCCTACATTTTATTTATAAATATTTTATTTTTTATTTTTACCCATTGATTTTGTAGCACATATAAGAATACATGTAATTGATACATCTTATGCTTATAGCTACAAATGGTTTGAATTTTTGTATTGTTTCAGATCTTTCGATTCCAGTAGATACTTATATTTTGTATTCTCTAAATCGATCTATAATCTTGGATTGATCTCATTCTTAAGAAGATCTAATATTTTGATGAATTACTTACCTCGTTCTAGAAATATTTCTCTGGATTTTAATACTATTAGTTTTAGATATACCCATGTAAAGGGAAGAAGTTAACTGTCTCAAATCAATTATTCTTCCGACATATCATATATCTAGAATACTATTTATTTGGACATTTATCTAGTCCTATTTTCTTTGTTTATCTTTAAGCATTTATTTATTGGATATTTTTTAACTTGCCTAAAGATGATATTTGTTTTAAGTTTAAAACTTTATATGCATTGATCAAAGGAATGAAAGATGCATATCCCTCAGATTTTATGATTTTCTATTTTATGCATATAAAGTGCTTTTTGAACTAGATACATATATTTTAAGGGAAATAAAATTAATTGTTTCAATTCATATATACCCTTAATATGTAGTATACCCAGTTCGCCATGGACATATATTCTTTTATTTAAAATATCTTATTACATTGGTCATGGTATTTTGATTTATAGTAGATTTATGAGAGAATATAATTCTTCTTAGTTCTCTCATTTTTATAGGTTTACTTGATTTCTCTATCTTAATAATTATTCAGCTATTATTATTTTCTTAAATGCATCTCAAACAGTCACGGTACTTGATTGTTTGCTGAGTTGATGTATTCAAACTTTGTTTCATTATTATGCATCCTCTATTATTCAATGAGTATTGTTTCTTTCTTTTTGGTATGCACTTCTGTGTTTTATGCTTAGCACTATATCTTAGCTGATGCTTCATTCATAAAATTGTCTGTGAATTTATGTTATTTCTTTATATATTATGTTTCTTCAATGTGTGTCTCTTATGCATGGATTGTGGGGGAGCTTCTCTCTTTGCAATTATTTTGCTAAGTGACGACGGAGGAGAAAATGGATCTAACATCTTTTTCATGAAATTTTCACCAACAGAGGAGAGTACAATACAGTACCATACAAGTACTATGGACAATGTTTTGATTTTTTTTTTCAAATCAAGATCGAGATGTTATATCGGTCAAGGTTTCTCAATTATCAAAATGGGGAAGATTGTTGGCCCATTGGTCATGGTCAAACTTGATTTTAATAATTGATCTAACCCTGTCTCATATAAGGGCTAGCTACTTGGACGACTGCTGAGAACTGCTACTTATACCGTTTAAGACTTGAAGCATTTTTGCCATTAAGTTTGTATTTTCATAATTTATTGAGTATAGGAATACAATGTACACCGAGTCACTGGCAAATAGGCTACCCCAAAATATTTTCAAAATATTCGTTGTTTTGAAATTAGCTCATTTATAAAAGCTCCTAACTGCTTGACTTTTCAAAAGTCCAAAAACCTGATTTACAAAACCCTAACCAAACCATTCTGGACCAACAGAATTCGGACCAAATACGGCCCGAATTTGTCCCGAGTTTGGTTAGTGGAACGTTGGGATTTGAACCCAGTCTCCCCGCAGTTAGGATGCAACGGCTATCTGTCGAGATTCTCTCAAAGAATTCTGCCTGAATGCTCCCTTTGGAAAACCTATAAATAGAGAAGAATTTTTACTATTTCAATACACCAATTCATTCTCTCTTCTCTTCTCTCTACCTATTACGGTCTTCCAAAGCCTTCTAAGCTTTTCATTTTCAAATCTCAAGCCAGTTACAATCCTCTAGTCGATTTGCTAGTGCGGTATGGTCTAGAAGTTTCAAAATGATTGTAATCAGAGGCTTGACAAGAAGTAAGACACTTCACAATTGAAGTTGGTCGAGTGCTTCGGATCAAAGCTCGTGTTTGTAGAAGTTGCATGAACTTCGCAAAAAACTTGCGACATTTTTCCATAGTGGATTTTAACTGAAAGCTGGAGTTCTTTTGACTGAAATATTCCTCACAAGAGGGAATCCAGTATACATCTTTGTGTTTGCGTTTGCTCTCTGCTCTCTCTTTTATATTTACATATTTATGATATATTCTGTGATCTTGCTACTAGTAAATTTTTAATAGCTAAATTTCTGCGGCCTACTCTATTCACCTCCCTTTAGAGTATAGTGCTTTACATCTTGTTCCTACACGATTGAGAGAAATCTTAGTACGTATCGAATGTTAGATAGAACAATTAAATTAAAACATATATCAAATGTACGAGTCGCCCTAGAACATCGAAATACCGCAAAGGCGAGCGTCTTGGTGCGCAAGCCATAAGAACATGGGATAACTGTATCGACGAGTACATCAAATGCATGAGTCAAGGGACATTGAACGATTGGATCGAAATGTGCCTCAAGGCACGAGTCGTTGAATATCAATAAAATTCGTGCTTCCGTGCATAAGTTAGTATTCTAGAACATGGAAACACTATATCGACGTGAGTGCGTCAGTGCACGAGCTATAGAACATTGAATACCCTATCGAGATGTTCCTTAGTGCATGAGTCGGAGGAAAGGAACATAAGTCTAACACATTGAACACTAAGGTGTAGTACATGAAAATACTGAATCGAGGTGCGCATCGAATGCACGATTCGAAGGATATCGAATAACTATTGAATGCGGCATGCTTCCTCGAAATGTTTATGGCCTTCAGGGCATTCGTTGTTGAACACTGAGTTGGGGCATTGTGCCAATGGAAATAGAGATAGCGAAGTGCTTGGTTGTATTAAATTTATTTGCGTTGCATGGTCGAATAGACTTGAGATATATAGCCCGTGCATAGGTATGTGATGGCTCCCTCGAATGTGGTACGTCGGGGCGCCGGGACCGTTCGACCTAGGAGGAATGTGGTTAAAGAAATTCGATATTTATTGTCACGCCCCAGAACCAGAATACTGGCAAGTGGGGACGGACATGGCCAGCTATGCAATACCAAAGTACGTCAGTACTCTGAAATCACGTATAAGCTGTCAAGACATGGGAGTTACTTCACAATCCAACAGTCGATCCTAGGTCAAGCAATCCTAGGTATCTCAATCACAGGCAATTATACAAAGTACAAGAAGTATGATCATCAGACATACAATAGTAAAGCGTCCTAAACCATTTATACATGGATGATCGTGAAGCTAGTCATACCAAAATAGAGAACTAGCAAGAGTAATAGTCATACATGATAAGCTCTAGCTATAGTCTAGAATACGCACATCATGTTTAGGCCCGTAGGCTAAATGTCAAGAACCAAAACACGAGCTAAACACGTGCTCGGAGGCTAAACACCACAAAAGAATAATGTACATATCAAGTGGGAGAATGAAACAAGAAACCCACTCAGGTACTCTGGTGCTCCGGATGGTCACCGTCGAGTAGATGGTACAGAAGATCCTCTGGGATCCTCTATTAGATATGGCCAAACAAATCCAGTAGGTTCAGACCTACAATAGCAAGCACCACAAAGGAAGCCAAACTTATGAACTAAAACCATCAATAACTAACATATCAACGGTTAAAGATACAAATAAGTAGATGTGGATCGAGACTCGTGCACTACCAATGCACTCATCCCGAACCTAGAAAAACAATAAGTAAAGCATCTTGGAGCATAAGGTAATTAACATGTGACGTAATGTAAACTGTGGACATGTTAAACGGAAGCTTGAGAGTAAAAATAAACTAAGCTGAACATGTGAGCTTATAAAATAGCCGGGACATGAGCGCATGGTGACTCCCCATAGGGATCATGTATAGCTTGTGAGATAACTGAATATGTGAGCATGTTGGATAACTAGAGCATGAGAGCATGTTAGAACTATATAGAACAACAATTATAGGATGAATTAGGAACTATACCGGAAGTCGAGTTATAACTCGTAAACCAAACAAGGACCGGGGTTGTAACCATTCTCCTGAACAGAACTTAGTCTCTAATTATTGTACAACATAAGATCACATAGAACATGTGAGTACTGAATAGGACGACAAATAATAAGTTGACTTGGGAGCCATTCCGGAAGCCAAGTTACAACCCGTAAACCAAACAAGGACCGGGGTTGTAACCCTTCTCCTGAACAGAACTTAGCCTCCGATCATTCATCGACAGAAGTAAAGCATGAAGAATAATGTACTGAAATAAACGTACGGATACTGCCTAGACAAAACTAGACTGGACTGGACTAACTCCATCCATCAAACACGGCCAAGCAATGAGTACGGCTTGATACGTTAACTAACTAGGGTTGTCACAAGCCTAGTTAATAACAAGATGCAACAAGATATTCCCACAGTCACAAGCCCTGCAGCTATCCAGTTATCCTTCCGCAGGTTGAGAGTTGTATTTGGTGGATACATCGCCCATGAGACAAATGTATCCCATGGTGACTTGGGGGTGCAACACATGACAGTATGCTGGAAATGTGCCCTACTCGACGGCAGGCTACAAGTCCAATTAAAGCACCCAGATAACGAGATCGCGTATGACTGGAAAATCTTTCTATATGAACTACTTGATCAATCTAGTCATTAACCTTGTCAGATTCAGTATTAATTCCTGACCGTGGTAATCAGGAATCCATGTCCTAGACATGATGCAAGACGAGACATGTAGTTTTTGCACGCATACACAATACATTCAACCACGGTATCCAAAAGAGTTACATTAGAAATGGAGGATAGCCGTCGCAACAACATCTTGATTAAGCATGTCATGTTAGATTTACTTGTCATATAAAGAGTAATTGTCAAGAGTGTGCCTCGACGGGCCACTATCATGTAAGGCAAAGAAAAGCATGTTCAAGAGTGCACCACGATGAGTCACTATCATGTAAGCAAAGAAAGACATGTAACATGAGTGCACCATAACGGATCACTATCATATAAAGTAAAGAAAGATATGTTCAAGAGTGCACCACAACGGGTCACTATCATGTAAAGCAAAGAAAACATGTTCAAGAGTGCACCACAATGGATCATTATCATGTAAAGCAAAGAAAAGGCATAAATTATGAGTGCACCACAACGAGTCTCTATAAAGAAATTCTAAACATGGCATAGATTGTAAAGTACAATAAATCCGAAAAAGCATGGAAACACATATCATATCACATAAGAAATATTCGAAAGGAAAGACATATCCTAACATGTGAGAATGGATAAGTAAAAGTAACTAATTGGCATAAAACAATAATTGAATCTGTGCTAGTATTAGGTGTACAAAAGGTGTACAATTATTTTCTAATGGTACAAAGTAATCTAATCAGGATAAGAATTTATTACAGTCGAAGAAAACCTCAAAAATGTCAAGTACAGAAAATATGCCAAAAAGATCAAAACTATGATTGAAATTATAGCATATAAACTTTGATTAAAGTAAAACAAGAATGTTCTTGAAGGCAAGACAAAGATCTACAACTTTCATGTTTTGAGTTTTTCAAGATTTTAGCTACAAAATAGCTCAAAGAGGCAAAAACAGTCATTTGGAGTGACCTGCACGCAAGTTGTGCGAGCAAAACTGCTCACGGTACACGTTGCGCAAGCACGGCATGCGGCCGCACAAGTTTTGCATTACATGCGGGCAAAATTGCCTACGGCGCACGTTGTACGCAAGCACGGCGCACGTTGCGCGGTAGAAAATTGCGCGGGCGCGCAGGGGCGCAAGTTGCGCGCGGGCAAAATCGCCCACGTCGTACGTTGCGCGCAAGCACGGCACGCGGCCGCGCGACAGAAAAATACGCGAGTGCGCGACGCGCAAGTTGCGCAACGCGTACAGGCAAAAGTGCCCACGACGCACGTTGCACGCAAGCACGACGCACGGCAGCGAAAATACTGCACGCGATACTGTTCATCGTCTCGACAGCACCAAAAGGTGTAGGGAGCTCATGAACAAGAAAATGGCATAACTTGCTCAAAATAAATCGAAATCAAGTGGTTCAAAAGCCAAAATTGGGTAGAATAAAATTTTGCTACAAATGGAACCATTAGATTTTGAAAATATCAAACTTTAAGAAATCAAAACCAAGAAAAATAAAAAAATTACAAACTTAGATCTACAAAAATGTAAGCTTTAAAACCGAAAACTTTAAGTTCTAAAGAGGCTTAGAATTATACAAGGAAGAGAATAGAACAAACAAAAATAACATTGTTCAAGATTTGGTAAGATGTACTTGCCTAGGTTTTGGAGGAGGAGCAAATGGAGAAGAAGGAGTAAATGAAATGAATGGAGGAGAGAGAGAAGTTAGTTTTTATACAAAACACTTCTCATCTCAACCAAACCCAAACTAACTCATGCCAAGTTGAACCAAACCAAAATAAACCAAATAGAAGATTAAATCAAGGCAAGGTTAAGAAAGATAAGTCTAAATACGGGTCACCTGACAAAGGCCAAAATTTCGTATACGTACACTGAAAATACGTATAACAGAAAATGGGAGTGACAGGCATGCCGTCGGCATAAAATGTTATACTGACGATATGTCGGTCAAGGAGAAAATCTATTAGTTGGAAAAAAAATTAAAGCGTTCCGAAAATCAAGAAAATACAAAACACTGTACAAAAATACGTATCCGTATATAAATACCGATATAGTGAGACGAGTCTCACATTGATGATGCACTTCATTAAGGCGGTTTGTGACCTGCTATTGATGTGATAAGCCACTTACCGAGTAATTCGGGGTCCTCCGGATACGAGACTAGCAATGTCAGACGGAGTGATCACCGTCTTACATATGTGATTTGAGAAATATAGTCTATTTTGGCTTGGAATGCCAATGACCTTCATATAGTTAAAGAACGGTGGGCTGAATGGTGCAGGCACACAGAGATCTTGCATAAAGAGCACTTATAACATGATAGGAAAAGATGTTAGGCATATTCACCTTGCGTCGGTGCAAGGATGAGTACATCGATGTTGGTAAAAGTCGTACCACGAAACAACACGAGATTGCTATATGTTGTATGTATGCTTACGTGTAAGCCCCCTGAATTTAAGGCTTATTTTTTTTAATTTTCTAAATCAATTAATTTCAATAAATATTATTATTTGATTATTATTTGATTAAATGCTCTCTACCGTGACTTGGATTTCTAGAGCGTCAGGGATGTCAGTCTCTGGAAACTTTCTTCTTGAAGTTTGTAGTAGACGATATTATCTTCATGTTGATATATCGTGTCCCACTTGAACTTGTTCCCTTGTGCTCCATTTGCTTCGTGCAACTTTTGGGTCAATTTAGACCAATTTATCGTCTGCCGTAATTCGTGACTTAACTTCCAACTTAATTTTCGGTCCCGACATCAGTCCAATCCAGTCGACCCAATATATGGCCCTAGCCTGTTTTGAGTCTACTATGCACGTGTCACTTATGTGCCACCAAATTGATCTCCCTTGTGCACCCATTTCATCTATGATTTTAATTAATTTTAATTTATTATTTTAATTAAATCTTGGCCCCAAGCTAGTCCAAACTTGGCCCAACACCCAATCTAATTTAGTGTATGCCCTATCATGACTGCCCATACACCCCATTGATATTTCCCCCTTTTTTCTCTACTTAAAATATCTCTCTTTATGTATAAATATCTCTATTTCTCTCTCTTTTATATATGTATATATATATATATATATATATATATATATATATAAATCTCTCACTATATATATATATATATATATAAATCTCTCACTCTCTCTCTACCTATAAACACCCCCTCACCCATCACACTCACAAGCCCCCCATGTACAGCCGGCCTACCCACTCTCTCTCTACTTTTTCTCTTTCTCTCTCTCTAAATATCTCTCATTCTCTCTCTCTAAATATCTCTCATTCTCTCTCTCTTTCTATATATAATATATACACACACATATATATTATGTATATAATCTCTCTCTCTCACCCCATCACCTTACAAGCAAAACCCCCCTTGCTGTACACGAGCAGCCCCCATCTCCTTCTTCTTCTTCATCATTATTTTCCTTCTTCATGTTCTTCTTCTTCATTATCAAACACTACCACCATCATCATCATCATCATGCCCAACACCATCACCACCACCACCATGCTCACCTCTACCACCCGAACCACTCTCCTCCTCTCTCCCCTGCTGGGCCGCCGCTGCAGCGTTGCACCGCCGTCGCCGGCCGTGCGCGCTACAGCAGCTGCAACAGCAGCAAACGCAGCAGCAGCGCGCACAGTAAGCGCGTGTGCGGGCCGCCGTCGCGTGCCGCCGTACGGCACTGCCGCCACCGTAGCTGGCCACCCCTGGCCCGACGATCCTCCCCTCGTTGTCCGCCTGCCTCTCCAACGTGTATCGGAGTCGATTCGTACGTTTTGTACGGAATCTCGTCAACGTACGCGCGGACGAATTTTAGAATTCGTGCTTCGAGGCAGCGACTTTGTGCTCGTTTTTTGGGAAATCCAACCTTTGTATCGGCGATTTCTTTGCTCCTCTCAATCTCGATATATAGCTCTTCATTCTCCTCAATTTTTGTCCGTTAATTTTGTTGTTTGATACATCAAAATCGGCCACCAAGTTGACGTTTTAATTTGAATTATTTTTAGACAGTTTTGTGGAGCCAACTTCGTCAACTCGTATCTCCGCCATCGTAGCTCCGTTTGGCATGCCATTAATTCCTATGCACAGCTGGTATAACCCTCTTCCTGTCCCTCAAATTTTGTTTCATTATGAGCACGTTTGGTTGGTCGAATTCGACGCCAAAGGTGGCTGTCCGAATTCTTAATTTTGTACTTGTAAAATTCTATTTTTGAACTCGGGACTCCGAATTCAATTTCTGACACTACCAGTAGACTCGTGGTGACGTTCTGTCACATTTTTATATAAAATTTGCTAAATTTGAAGGACGTGGGCCCTAGCACATTTTTCGGTGCAAAACGGGCCCCACAGTCCGGATCAACGGGACTTTTTGACGCCGGCTCATCGGAATCCAATTCTGGACATACCGTTGAGTTCGTATCGTCATTCTGGACTCGTTGACATATAATTTGCTAGATTTTAGTAGACATTGATTCCGGCACATATTTTGATGCAAGTCGGATACCAATATTCGGGTCAACGGGTTATTTTGAGATCGGCTCATCAGAATCTAATTCTGGATACACCATTGAGTTTATATCGTCATTCTGGACTCGTTGACATATAATTTGTTAGGTTTTAGTGCACATTGGTTCTGACACGCATTTCGGTGCAAATTGGATTCCAATATCCTGGTCAACGGACCAATCTGAGATCGGGTCATCGGAATCCAATTTCGGATATACCGTTGAGTTCGTATCGTCATTCTGGATTCGTGGACATATAATTTGTTTGGTTTAGTATACTTTTATTTTGACACATTTTTCGGTGCAAAGCGGGTCCGACACGGATACCGTTTTGACTCGAAATTACCTTTTTGTCCATGTGTCCAAATTGGACTTATGGATAGGCTATTTAGCTAATTTGATCATTCTGGACCCGTTGGTGATGGTTGTTTCTCCATCCGACAACATCTGTTGATTTTTCGCTATCTATCACCCTATTATTATTATTATTATTATTATCTTTCTCTTTTGTTAGTATTTTGAGATCCATCGATTTCAGTAATTTTTCAATCACTGAAATTGAATAAGTTGACCCTGTAGATGTTTATAGAGACTAGCCTTGATCCTGTTTGACCATGGTTGACTGCTTTGACTGAACGTCGAAGTAGAGTCAACATTGACCTAGGTTAGACTAGTTTTGACTTGGTTGACCACAGTTGACTATTTTGACAAAAAGTCAACCGGAAGTCAACCGTAGCTTAAAATTGACTAGAACTGGACCAGAGTTGACCAGTTGACCCAAAGTCAACTGTTAGTCAATGTTAGTCAAGTTTGACCTAGAGTTGACCTAGGGTTGACCAGTTGACCAAAAGTCAACTGTAAGTCAACCCTTGACTTAGATTGACCTAGTTTGACTTGCTTTGACTTGCCTTGACCTAGTTTGACTTAGTATGACTTGATTTTTACTTCCAAAGCCTTATATTGATACAGTATTCCATCTATAGGTCCTCAAGGCACTGTTCTTGGACTAAGTCGACTTATCCATCACATCACAGGCGAGTACATTCTCTGATAATATTTTTGTTTTATGATATCATCTATGTTTCTTGTATTTAGTGTAGATATCCATGTTCTCTTGACACATTGTTCACACGGATTGGTATTTCTCTGGATTCCGTCATGAGATGTTATTCCTTGTGTTCTTTGGTATATCTTGTGTAAGTCTTTCTTGTTCCTTGTGCATTGTATAGACACGATTCATGCGAAGGCTGGCTACCCTCTCAGAGAATCGCATATCATAATGTGTCATGGTTGGATCCACTATACTAGTCGGGGACGGGGAGTATTAGTGTAGATGTGTGGTCATTATCCGCCTTGTTTATTCTTGTAGACCTTGTGAATGCCAATCCTACACTCCACGTATGATTGGCTAGATCATTAGACCTTGTGCAGACCCAAGCCAGCCACATGTCGTAGCTAGTATTCACTCACGTAGATGGTATGATTCTCGAATTTTGTACATGATATGATTGATTTTTCTTGCCTTGTTCTAGCTCTAGATTTACAACTTACCTTGCTATGATACTCACATGTACATTTCATGATTTCTTGTATATTCTCTCTATTTACTGCTACATTTTTAATATCGTCTAACTAGAACTGTTATTTGAGATTTGTGTTCGTTCCATCCTGACTGGATATGTTGATAATATTTTAGAAGTAGTTGTGCCCTCAGTATTGGACTACAGGATGTTGCTAGCTGGGGTGGTTCTCGGTATTCTTTACCGTGAGTTGTCTCTCAGGAGTTCTAGGTCTGGTAATTATTTAGTTTTGTTATTGTTTCCCTCTGTTTTATTTTTTTCTCATATGATCCTTGTAGATTCTAGTTGTTCTAGTGATATTGCTATTATTTCTTGTCTCATCTTCCTTAGTTTTGTGATGTGATACGAGTACCTTTATAGTTATGGATCTTTAGATATTGTAGTTAGTATCGGGTACTTGACAGCGCTCTACCGTCGATACTACGGCGTAGGTTGGGCGTGACCCACGTATTCGTACCCGTATATCCGGGTGCGGGTCGTGACATTACGCAAATAATGGTAACATGCTTTCCATGAAATATGTGTTTTACTGTTTTCGAATACGCCATCAAACTGATCCTAAGGTAAATATAGAAATATCATAACTTAAACTACATAATTCATATATCTACTTAATATCGGTTTAGCAAAGTGGGTCTTATCAGTACGCAAGAGGATTAGTACTTATCCCCACCAGATTATTTGCAGATTGTCACGACCCGCTTTCGAATAATCGGATACGAGTCGGACACGCCCAGCCTACGTTGGAAGACTCAACGTAGTAAGCTGTACTAAGCTAGAAAAACTAACAAGTCAATATGAATAAGTACAAATTACATCATCTATAAACGATCCCAGAAAGATCACCATAATCCACCAATCATAATAACATAAAAGTACTAGAGATAACAGGAATAAAAATATACTATGAACTCATAATATACAATATCTATAAGAAGAGCTAAAACAATCTAAACCTGAAACCTCTAGTTAAGTCATGGCTCTATCCTGCTCAGCTAAGATTCTGGGCTCTGGCCCATAAGGTATAATGATACCCTACAAGTACACCTGTAACATATCCAGTCAAGAGCGGAGCAAAGTATAATTCTAGGTAATGAACAAGAACATCATGATATGGAAATGAGTACAGGAGAACATGAAATATAAAGTACAGAAAAAGAACATAAAAGTACAGAAATGTAAGTACAGAAAATAAAGTACAAGAATGTAAACCATGAACCTGAAGTACAAGATGTCACGCTCCGAGTCGACAAACCGTTCGTCCCAGGTGTTTTTTTTGGCCGAATCGATCGTCCTCGCTAAGGCGTGATGCCGTACGAGTCTGGAATTGCACTCGTACAAGGTAAGAACGTTACATTGATTTTTATATTAAAACGCCAAGTTGAAACTTCATAAATCACATCAAATTGAGACGCAGTATATGTCACGTCCCGATTCATAGAGTCATTTATTGACATATTTTATCTCTTGGAATCGATCGTCCTCGCTTGGACATGATGTCGTACAAGTCTGGTATTACACTTGTACAAGGCAAAGATGGTTCATAGGTGATAATCTTCAAATAGAAACACATCGCAGCGGCAGAAGCAGACAAATTGAAGTTAATGAGGACAATCTTTCTTATTGAATATAAGTACATCACTTCTTTATAGCAGTGGAGATAAAAGGATAACTTGAGGTCACACAGAGACATATAGAACGTTATTCTCTTTATTAATAATTGAAGAAGAGTACAAGACTTGTATTGAAGTACAATGCTTACAACACATTTTACTTTACATTGAAAGCCAACTGAACAATGCTATACAGCTTACATTTGATACTTGGATACATTGGATTACAACTCGATACACCAACTTGGCTTACAACTCACTGGTACAACTGATTACAATGTTCCATACATTATGCCCTTTATAAACAGAAAACATCATCTTGTACAAGGAGAGCTTCTGTATGCCCAACAAATCTTCGATGCCGCGGAATCAATCAAGCCAATCTTCGTGTGTAGAATATCCCAAGCACAAGCACCTGCCCACAAAACGTGGGTCAGCACATCATCTATGTACTGGCAAGCAGAATCCAACCCACTCGCATAAACCAATATTTAAGTGATCATTTAAGCAAGCATTTATTAGAATGATCTTTCTATTTTGGGGCCTAGCATCAGTTTACAGTTCATGGGCAATAATCATAGTGAAGCATGTAAACATATTCTTAGTAGCATTCATGTGGACATATCATTTTAGCATTCTTGGTGTTATCATGCAAAGGCATCACTGAGGCATACTAGGTGTTATCATGAAAAGGCATCATTGAGGCATCGTTAACATTAACATCTTAAATATGTTATAATCGTTCTCACTTCAAGCATCACTTAGCATGTATGTTGTGTTTGAGCAATAATTATATCATGGCATCTTTCTAGCATACTGAATTTAACATGTCAAGCAGGATCTCATACTGAAAGGCTACATACAGCATCATTTACTTATTTGGAACGTAAGCATGCAAGTTAAACCAACACATCTATTGAATTATCACATTTAAGTGATTTCTTACCGATAGCCGACTCCCTCATACCTGCATCAAATACAGGTTAGCAGATATACTTACTCTGCCTGCATAAGACATTCATTAGCATGCATCCTGACTACATGGTCACTGGTGTTTAACCATACGGACGTTGCCATATAGGTCTTCATTGGTAATGCGATGACTCCAGAGAAGGTAGCTAGCCCCAAAGGATGCCTCGCAAAATCCATGCCCCTACTGGCACGCCAATGTTTCCTCCTAGGCCGGATCGGTCGCCCTAACGTCCCGGGGTACCGTCCGAGAAAACATATCCCCATTACTTATGCATAAGTTGTCCTATTACCATGCGAATGCGTGTCCAACTCAATCGTGAACATAAAATACATGGTAAAATATTGAAGTAAAGACAACAGTGCATCATCATTCATCTCATTCAAGTCATGTTCAATGACTTATTCATTCCCAACATTACCATCATTTTATTTGGTGATCTCAACGATCCCAAGCCTCATCAATTCTCATTCATTGCTTCATTGTAACATTTCTCATCACGTTCCTTCTAATGAGGAACAACAGCATTCATTCATTTCGAAGGGACCTGTAGCAATTCATTCATTTCATTGGAACAATATCATATTCAATTCTTTTCTCATGTATCATTTATACAGCATCTCATTATTCAAGTGATTCATTCATTTCATCAATCTTAAGCATAAGGGACATTATTGATTCATTCTCAGGCATCATGTTACATTAGCAGTTCGAGTGTAATTCGTTCAGCAGTTCCAAAGTTCATGTGTTATTTATTCAATGATTTCCAGCATAGGCAACTCTATCGATTTAGCAACTAAAGCATCGCATCACAATTATTCAACATTCAAGGTAAGAAACATTAGGGACATATTCATATTCATAGCTTCATGTTATTCCATTTATTAAGCATGCAGGAATAAGGAGGAAGGAGGACAGTTCCACTTGCCTACATAAAAGGTTCTTCTTATTCTGATTGCACACATTTCCCCTAAGCGTAGCTCCACCAGCAAGCCACGTTCCAACACTTAATCCGTCCAGCCAGCTCAGAGAGACTGCATCAGTCTCAACTCTCTTGGTTCTCAACATAAGTCATGGTCCAACATTCTGATCCCATCCAACAAGCCAACCAAATGCCTCGTGCGGAGCGGGGAATTACAGTATAGGAAGATAGAAATATACTTTTTCATTCATAGCTAGCAACGAAGTGCAAGTCGTAATTACATTGGATGTCATTGCGGCTGCATTGATTGAAAACAAAAGAAAACATACTCGACAAGCTGCCTGAACTAACACTTGCCGTTCCATACATTCGCCCCTTTATACATAAGCCTTCGATTGAATTGGCTTCAAAATACTTCAGCATAGGAAGAGCTTCAAAACGCCTCTCCGTACTTCAGCTTCAGTTTAGAGCGCCCACCGCACCTGGGGAATTTGGGAGAGGGGATTAGCACACTTGCTAAGTGGACAGACGAACCCACTCGTCTAAACCGACTCTGATTGTTAAGGTAGGCATGCTTTAGATTTGTCTTTCTATTTAGAACTAAATGAATTCAGTTCATATCGATAGCCATCTTTGAGTAATAAAGCATACAGTAAAACATAGTGATTTATCACATTTCTTACCACGACCGTACTCGTCCCTGTATAAAAATAGAGATAATATTTACTACCTGCATAAGACAATAGGTGAGCATGCTACTATCTTATATGCACGGTCATTGGTGTTACACACCACGTGGGACTATCTCAACGGCATTTTGGCCCGTTCAGTCTAGGTTGCAAGCCTGACTGACGGTCCCGTAATACATCAGTACCGAAGCATGATTATTCATTTCCCCTAGGTCGATTCAATTCCGATGCCCCGGATACCGATTCGAGGAAAATCAACTTGTGCACAAGCTGTCCATGACCATGCCAATGCATGAACAATTTAATATATGCAACAATTTTGTATAGCGCGGACAGTATTGAACAACATTATTATTTCTCCCAACTCATACAATGATTCATTTTCCTCAAAGTCGTACTTCCGATTTAGCGTCTCATGGGTACCAAATTGTTCGAGGCATCATAACCCACGATCGATGTTTCATATTATTTTGCAACACGTGAAATAGTCTTTCTTTTTACTAGAACCTTAAACTTTTTCGTTTATGTGAGAAACTTGTATTTTTCAGAGTAGATTACTCTAAATCGATACGTTTTTTCCGAGTTCTTGACCGTAGTGGATTGGCATGCATTTAACTTGGAATCGTCGATTTGAATAAATTCGAGGCAAAGAAAATTCGTTTGCGGGACAGAGTAGAAAAGAAGGGGCCGAATCACCAACAAGTCCTTTGATCGTGCCGACCGTCGAAGCACTTCACAACGTTCAAGCTTTAGTTACGCGAGCTCCTGCAATGGCACCAACACTTTGTTAGGATTCTTTCTTTATTCCTTCACTTCGAAATTCGTAAATTGCATCCAGAAAACGACGCGAAAGCACTTCATCAAAAGCCAGCGGCAAAAGCTCTAAGAAAACTATACAGCGGTCCGGTCCCGTCGAAGGGACTCTTATATAGAGCTCACTCGCCGAGACGCAGCCCATTGCATCTAGGACTTATTCCAACAAAAGTCGTTCCATTAGTTGGATCGATTCTCGTAACATCCGTCCAAATCGATTTGATCGATGCTGCAAGGTGTTATCGTTTACCAAGCTCAGCGATCGAGTCAGATGGCCATCTAAGTTCCTGACCGATCTGACTCGGCGCAATCATATTATGAAGTCCGTCGCCTATCGAAAGCGGGGCGCTACACAAGACATGGCATGTGCACAATATTTGAAATACAACTAGACTATGTGACGGACTGGGATAAGTACAGGAGTACATGAATATCGGTACAACTTCGGATCCGCGTGCACGATGCGAGGCCTAAGCTATCTACATGAATATCAGAACATGGGTTTGGTCACATAGCTAGTGTATTTTCTCTCCCCAACTACAAGTAAGTACAAGAACATGAAAGTACAAGAGTATAAGATATCGTGTCACATTGTGTCATCAAGAGAAGTACAAGATATGAATAAAAATGCACAAGACCATAGAATGTACTTGCCTTGCTCTGGAAGATCGAGAATAGGGAGATGATAATCTCAATGTCCACCTAAGCATAGGTATAAGTCGGTTAGATTCTAAATAATGATACTAGTTAACATTGCTAAATAATTAATGGCTATTGCTAACACTAGGCTACTTATAGAATCAGACTAGTCAAGGAGACTATATATATAGTTCCAAAATAGTCCTTCTTAGTCTTAGCAAATAATTAGCAAGATAAATTTGTAGTACAAAGCCTTAGTACAATAATGCAAATTATATTATAATACTCTAACTATGATTATACAATATTACTTGAAAAAGATGTTCCTGGTAGCAATTAATACTTGCAATTGTTTTATAACTTATATCAAGACTTTTAGAGTAACCAATGTGTGTGTGTGTGTGCGTGTGTGTGTATATATATATATATATATATATATATATATATATATTCCCAACCCACACAAAGATATATATATATATATATATATATATATATATATATATATATATATATATATATATATATATATCTTTGTGTGGGTTGGGAATATATTATATATATATATATATATATATATATATATATATATATAAATATATAAATATATAAATATATATATATATATATATATATATATATATATATATATATATATTCCCAACCACACAAAGATATATATATATATATATATATATATATATATATATATATATATATATATATATATATATTCAAAAATTTACAAAGATAAATTGTAAATATTTTTAACATATAATCCCAACCCAACTAAAACAAGCAACCCAGCTGCTCATGTTCTGCCAAAACCCCCTACTTCTGCATTCAATCATTGCTGTATTACTCAAACCTTTCTTAAATACTGTTCTTCCCACCTCTATGCCATCATTCAAAGTCCAAAGGATTTTCATATCAACTGAGTCATACACAAGCTAACCCAGCAACTGATTTATCATATTATAGAAAGAAGGTCCTATAAATCATTCAACCTAATGCCCAACCACACAAACAAGGAATTAATACACATACTGCAGTTTCTTCCCACACTGCAGTTATGAAAAATGGAATTTCATGAGATCAAATTCACTACTGATATATTAATATACATACAAATTATATAAAACCAAATAACTCATTTGAATCCCAGCTCAATTTGAAACCATTGCCACCCTCAATCCAGTTGTCCCCTATGCGACACTAATAGTGGATACCCGGACACGCACACGATACAGCTTGGGCACGCACACGGACACGCACACGACACCATCAGTGGATACCCGGACTCAATCCTGGCCTTGCCAACGCCATACTCAAGAGTTGCTACTCCTTGCTCTTCTGCACCCATCGCAGTCGACTCACGGCCTCTGACACCCACACAAACGCCAACAGATGTCGGACAAGAACTAGTGTTGGACACAAGTCATCAAAACACCCTGCATCTCGACCACATTCCTGCCCAATCGTCCATTAACTCTAACTATGAATTAAACAACACCACCCAATAATAATAGAGCAGTACCTGGAGTTTTAAGGATTCGCTCTGAAACTGGAACACACCCACAGAAAAATGGACACGGCTCCCTCTTGTCCAGGAATGGATCGAGACTCAAAAGGATCGATTAAACTAAATGGACCTTCTGTGGAATCAATAATCTACCGATCTAACCCCTGCTTCATCAATCGGCAAGGAAAATTAAACCACCATTCTAACTATAAACAATGAATTCTCAGATCTAAGCAATTTTAAGTTGATACTTACCGACTGTCCATCGCTCTTGATGGAGATGAAGGAATCCGAACCGGTCGATCAACTGGACACGACTTTCTATACAAAATTTGTTCAACGGAAGGAAGGATCGGTCAATAAAAGGATCAAGGACCCTTTTATTCAATCAAGAAGTTTGGTTTTGATAAGGATCGATGCTTACATACAGAGGTCGGGATCGAGCTTCGAAGGGAACAAAGAACAACGTCGACCTACGCGTCGGGGATGAACTCGCGCACAGTCGTCGCCGTCGAGAAGAGAAATTGCCTGAAGGAGCTGTTGTGCACCGCCTGGAAGAAGCCCTACCGTTGCTGCTATGATTTGTCACATCATCGCTGGAAACAACGCCTCGGTGTAGAGAAGCCAGTCGCCAGAGAAGAGGCTCATGGTGGTGGATCTTCGTGCGCAGCTGCCGAAGCCCGCCTAGTCGCCGGTGGGGGTGGTCGCCATCTCCGATCCATGGTCGGATTTCTAGGGTTAGGGTTAGGGTTCTTGAGCAATTTGGGAAAAATGAGAGGAAGGAGAGGGCTCGGTTCTGGAATGAAATGGTGAAGAGTGAAATGAGCAGTTCATTTCTCTCTCCTCATGAGTTTAAATAGAAGAGGAAAAATAAAATTTACAACTAATCCAAATGACAATTCCTTAATTACATAATACCCCCAAAAGTTTGTTAGAGTTTGTTATAGTTGTAGGAAAGGTTGCTAGAACCTTGGGACCACTCCAGGTTGGTTATTATCCAAAATAGTTAGTTAATTAACTACCATGGCAATTACTCTAAAACTTTCTTAAAATTGGAAAAGCGGGGTCACATAGATGCAGGGAATGTATTGCACGTGGGGGAGCTTCGCTTGAACGCGCTGAGGCATGGAATGCCATAGCATTTTGAGGCATGCGTCCGTATTGACGCTCGGACTTGCAACATGATGATGCGGCCTAGATATAGAAGACATGATGTATGGAACGGTAAAATCCTTTGTGGGCAAGAGAGAATTTGAGTGTTGTAAGCTAATCTAGCATGATTCATTTGGGCTATTGATCAAAGCCTTTATAATTCCGTTGCTTATTGAATAAAAAAGAATAGTTTCGTATATTCTGTTTCTTCTGCTGCTAAATGTTGAATCAAAGATACCATTTTGAGAACCTGTCATCGGGCCTTGTACGAGTGAAAATCCAGACTCGTACGACATCACGTTTCAGCGAGGACGATCGATTGGGTGAAATCAAGTGATGATGAATAATTTTTCGAGTCGGGATGCGACAATATATACGGCATCACATCTCAGCGAGGACGATCGATTCGGTGAAATCAAGTGAGAACAAATAATTTTTCGAGTCGGAACGTGATAATATATATATATATATATATATATATATATATATATATATATATATATATATATATATATATATATATATATATATATATATATATATATATATATATGCTCTAAGGACTCTAAACTCAATAATCACTAAGCATAAGAAAGTTATAAGCTATGATTAACAAAAACCTGAAGTATAACTACTTATTTAGATACAATACAAATCAAAGAGATAAAGCTAAAGATCGTGTACCGCTTGGCACAACACGATCGTGTTTCAAAATGGTAAAAAAATGGAAAAATAAATCTTTCTATAATCTCGTGTGATAAATGATCCGACAATTGCGTCCAAACAATACTTTGTGAACATATAGATAAAATAGTAGGGAAGGAGATGACGGAAGAAAACCAGGGTTACTCTTAACATCTTTCTTCAAAATTTACCTACATACAAAATAAAGTTGCATATATATGTAATTAAAACACAAAGCTCATATAAATAGGATTGGAGAAACCCTAACCTAACTATGACTAAAGTGTAGGCGCATAATGTAAACTCAACCCCAATACAACTCTCAATAATTAGAATTCTTAATTAATACAAAAATAAATCCAACAACTAAAATTCGATTCGGTTTCAAACGAGCAAATCAATATGAGCCTACAAATGCTCCTCCATGATATATGCTCGCACGTTGGGGTCCTTACTATAAGCTCTGTTCTAAAAGGCGGCCGCCTAGGCGTTAGGCGTCGGGTGCCTGCTTAGGTGCCCTCTTAGTCGCCCTACCTCCGACTATACATGTTTAGGGGCTTTATGGATTTTTTCCTACAACTTTTAGTAGATTTTTTTTTGGATTTTTTTAGTTTTTTAAACCGCCAAGATCTAGGCGGCCGCCTAGACGGGCTAGGCGCTAAGCGGAAGGTGACCGTCCGATTAGCTCCTAGCGCTTTTCACAACCTTGACTATAAGGCCAACTTTTATTCATCATAGGTTGATCTCATGTAGTGAGAGAATACTCGTACACGGTAATCAAGTAAACATAATTCAGTTAACATATTAAGCATATACATAGTAAAATGGGATGCAACGTGATCCTCCTTCAATGGATTTCACAAGAAAAGTTAACATTTATTTTGGATAATTTTGTAAAAAATTTAAATAATTTTGAGCCTCTAGTACTTAAGTAGTCAGTAAAGGATGATGATCATGTGTACGAGGTAATCAGGTAATTAAATCACCACTAAAGAAGGATACTCTTTTTTTGGTAGTCAGGTTATTCCTACTAGACCTTGACTTCAAAATTCAAGTCCTTACAAAATAATTACATTTTCTTTTACCATATTGCTCTTTAACTAAAGATATGCTCCCTTTGTAACTATATTGTGAGTCATGGTAAATAATTTTTTTGAATCCGTACTGACATAACATTATGTTTGGGAACTTCCTAAGAGAGGGAGAGAAAAATGGAGGAAAAAATAAATAAATTTTACCTCTTCTTATTTGGATGACCCAAAAGTTATAAAAAAAAGAAGTAAAAAGTACTTTTTGAACAAAGATCAAATTACTATTTTAGACTAAATACTAAAATCAACAAAAAGACAACATAGAAAAGGCTACAAATTAATTGAGGGATAATTGAATAATTTCTCACAGAATCCTCTCATGTATGTTCATTTTCCTCCCATTTATGGGAGAATTTGGTGGTCCCCACATAAATTACCCCCCTCCCAAATTTCTATATCCCACTTTTCTTCTACCATTTTCAAACATCATAACTTCTAATTTCCTTCCACTTTTTCCTTCCCCTATCTTTCCCTCTTTCCAAAGTATACTTAAACTTGTGTTTGGTTTGTGAAAAAATATGACAATAAAGAGAAGAAGAAAATAAAAGGATAAAGGAAATTTTTTCCCCCGGGTTGTAAGAAAATAAAATTTTATTTTTGAAGAGAAGATGTGTGAGAAATAGAGAGAGAGAGAGAGAGCGCGCATTATTATTTGAGAAATTTTGACTTACCTCCCACTTGATTTACCCTAATTCAAGGTGCACCCCACAGCTTTGCAAAAATGTACAGTACCCCCTACTTTGGACAGTTTCCGTCAAAAAAAAATTTGGACCAAAATACCATTGTCTTCTTCCCTTTTCCTCTCACCCTCTCACCCCCCCTCCCCCGCGGCCCCCGCCCCCGCTCCCCCCTCCCCGCCTCCGCTTCCCCCCTCCTCGCCACCGCCTCCGCCTACGTTCCCCCCTCCCCGCTTCCGGCGGTAGCAACGTCGGTAGCAGTAGCTAGCGGCAGTGGCAGCAGCGGCGGCGGAGGCGGGGAGGGGCGGTGGCCGTACGGCAAGGGGCCGGTAGCCGCGACGGAAGCAACGGAGGCGGAGAGGGGGGGTGTGTGTGGGGGCGTGGGCCTTGAATTGTGGGGTGTACTGTACATTTTTTGACGAATTTTTTCCAAAGTGGAGGGTAATGTACATTTTTGTAAAACTGTGGGGTGCACCTTGAATTTGGATAATTCTAAGTGGGGGGTAAGTTAAAATTTTTCTTATTATTTTTATTGATGGGGCTTGTATGGAGTTGGAGGCCTAAATAATAAAGTATCAGATGGGCTGGGCAACTTATACATATTTTTTTTGGGTCCGACTATTGACACCCCATGTATTTCTAAGGACACCCCAATTTCTAAGTACACCCCACATGTATTTGATTAAGCTTATAAAAATACTAAGTACACCCCAATATTTGACAAAAATATCCTTACCTATTCTACACCCCCATCTCAAAGCTTTCTAAGTACACCCCACTAAAACCCTAACATTCCACTCCACTCTCCTCCCTCACAAAATCCTAACATTCCACTCTCCTCCCTCACAAAACCCTAACACTCCACTCTCCTCACTCCGAAGCCAACTTCGGTCCCTCCAGTCGCTGCCCGGTCGCCTCCCCTTCGTCGAAGAGTTCTTCCTTGTTCGGCTTCGCAATGGATAGAGGAAAACAAGTTCAATCGGAAGATAAATTTCCGCAAATCGACCTATAGATGAGTAATCTTGTTCGAAATTAGTTTCTATCTTCGTTTAGGATCTCTGTATATGTTTCGAAACCGATCGATTGTGACAAAAACGAAACAATAGTTCGAAATTTTTTTTGGAATTCGCGGCCCTGTTCGACCCTGGTCGGTCGGACATGCAACAACTGTTCGACCTGCTCTGGTCGAACAGTTTACTTTTGTTCGACCTACTCTGGTCGAACAGTTTACTTTTGTTCGACCTGCTCTGGTCGAACAGTATGGGTTTGTCCGACAATTATTGGTCGAACAGTACATTTTGAAGGCAAAACATATTTTTTCTCCGTAATTTATGGTTGTTGATTAAATTTGCAGGAAACACTAGGCGGAGGGATGCCACTCATGCTTCTGCTAGGAGACGTCGTGCCGAAGAACAAGAACGTGCACGTCTTGAAGAAGCTACGGTCGTTGCTCCGACTCAAACGACCGGCCAATTAGACGAAGAAGAAGGCCACGCAAACGAAGAGCGACGCACAGATGAAGAAGAGGAAGAAGACGCTGATATTTTGACGGGCCCTTGTCCCGGTGGACCTGAGGATCCCCGACTTCTTGATAAAAGTTGGTTGTTAAATTTGGTTGTTAAATGTTTGTTGTATGAAATGTTGGTTGTTACTTTGTTAAATGGTACTTGTACTTTTATTTTTTGACTGAAAATGTACTGCTCGACCACAATTGGTCGTCCAGGTTCATACTGTTCGACCACATCAGGTCGAACAATTGTAAACTGTTCGACCAATACAGGTCGAACAGTTTGCAAGTTTTCGACCTGTTGTGGTCGAACAGTATGAACCTAGACGACCAATTGTGGTCGAGCAGTACATTTTCAGTCAAAAATAAAAGTACAAGTACATTTCAATTGCAAAAGTACCAATTCACAACTTTTGTTACCAATACATCATCCTAAAGTACCAATTCACAACTTTTCACATGGAAGATCATCCCAAAGTACCAATTCACAACTTTTGTTACCAATACATAATTTTTTTGGTACAAATACATGATAGTTCATGGAACCAAGCTGTCCACATGCATTTAATACAATTTCATAAAGTTCATGGAATTCAATACAATTTTTCGTCCTCGCTAATCGGCCAAATCCTCAACATGTGAGCTACCGGATGGAACAATTTCCTTATACTTTTTGATCCGTTCTTTGTAGATATCCTCCCAACCGGATGCACATGGAAGACGCAGAATAGACCACCTGGTGATAATGGATGGTAGCGGTGCGTCTTCGGCCAAATTTACCTGCATACAAAACATAACATGTCACTATAATTTACGTTAACAAATGATTTACCAAGATGAAATGATGTTCGTACTAAAATTTACCAAGATGAAATGATTTTCGTTAACAAATGCCATGCATACAAGCTGAGGAAGTGTTGGAACTTCAGTCCTCATAGGTAGAAACAACGAGGAACCGTTCTTGTGCATGTGGACGATGGCCATATTGTAGGCCGACGCCGCCAAGTAGTACATATCTGGGTATGACCACCAGTACTTACTGTCATAAATGGGTGTTGTAAAATAATTCAAAGCTGCTCGTACATCTTCGGGAGACCCCTTAAGCAAGTTACATCTAGCGTATAAATCTCCCAAGTTTGTTAGCTCTTGAATCAGGTCAGTACGAACTTTCGGCCAGGATTCCTCCCCCAACCCAAGTGCATGGGCTATGCATCGAAAACCACAATGTCCATCCCCTAGTACATTTTTCATACTCAACACATAGGGATGGAAATGAGATGGAACTTGTTGTATGTATGCAAAATCGGGTTCATTACGTGAGGACTTGCGTTGGACCGGATCCTTTTTCCTTCGGATGGAAGAAAACATTGGTTTTGCCGAAGGGTGAGCACCGACAATGATAGTTTCATCCAACGGAGAACAACTATCGTCAGCAGACTCTACAATTTTGAATTTGCTTGGGTTCCGTTTCGTCGAATTTGCATGGCGGATT
The DNA here is from genome assembly GCA_029216955.1 of Iris pallida. Taxonomy (NCBI): domain Eukaryota; kingdom Viridiplantae; phylum Streptophyta; class Magnoliopsida; order Asparagales; family Iridaceae; genus Iris; species Iris pallida. The sequence continues at coordinate 2,682,927 of JANAVB010035817.1, forward strand.
TTCATTTTGCTTGGCCTACCACGAGCTCGTTTGTGGACCACCGGTTCAAGCAACGAAGATGTTGAAGGAACTGATATCTCCCGTATTTTTTTCAGCAACAACAACCTTTGAGAATCGGTAGCCGCCTCAAACTTACAATTAATATCAGTCATGGTCTCTACCCAACGGCTTCGGATATCTTCATCAGCTACACTGTCTGTTTTGTAGGGTTCAGAATCCAACTTCCGCCAAAATCTGTCAACCATATCGAGCTGAATTACCTGACCATCCCGATTCAACTCTGCAAGTTCATGTGCACAAGGTAACCCGCAAGTCCTCCTTAACACACAACCACAAAGGAGAGGATCTACTCCGGTAGTTTCTATACCCTTCATCTCTTCATAAATCTTACCAAGAGCATGATGAGACACCAATCCTCTGATAATCTTGAATAGTGGAGAACTATAACGATGTGGTGCAACATTAAGACACATCTCAAATGAGGCTTTTATTTGGTTGTGTGACGTTGTCAGCAAGTCGTGTATCCTTGTCCATGAGATCTCAAAAGTTGATTGACTCGTGCCCAATTGTTTTTTCAATTTTGAATGTGCACTCTCCGCCCTGTGAATATGAAAATTATAGAGTGAGATTCATACTTTGTAAGATAATTAACATTTACACATGCAAAGTATTGTTTCAAGTCACGTACCTGCTACTTGTCGTGTTCTCAAAATGCATGACATTGTTTGTCCAACACGAAACAAATCTTTCTTTATAGGGCTCTATCCAATTATTGATGGCATACTCAACTGCTTTCGGATAATCGGAGAAATCTTGCTTCAATCTTCTAAGCAACTCATTGAATCTAGGTTGGTCTTCAGCAAGAACCAACGAATTCCATGAATTATTGAAACTATCCCACTTCTCCTTGGTACGAAACATCTTTTTGCAATTGGCCAAAATATTTTTGCTAATATGCCACCGACAAAGCAAGTGAGTGGAGCTGGGGAAAGTAACGCTTATGGCATTCATTAGTGCTAACTCACGATCAGTCACAATCACCTTGGGTAAGAATGATTGATCCACTAATCCTTTAAGCGTACTAAGTGCCCATATATAATTGTCTTTCCGCTCTGCCTCCATATAAACACATGCCACTGAAAATGTAATATTTGTGGAAGTAACGCCTACCACTTCCAAAAGTGGCATCTTATATCTGTTAGTCTTGTATGTACAATCCATCAATATAATATATGGAAATACACGCAACAAGTCCACACTAGTCGGGTGAGCATAAAAAAGATCCTTCATTCGATCGGTTTGTTCACATCTCCTAGTCAGATAGTAGTACTTTTCCGACTCCAATTTTTCCAACAAATATTGCATCTGAGAAAGTCCTCCATGCTCGACAACTCTATGCTTATGTCGAGCATTGTAAATAGTCTTCAATGTTGACTCATTCCCACTAAAACTATCTTTCAACGTGCTCAGTATATCTTTTGGCCTTGTATTGTTCTTCGTCAGGTCTTTAACAAGTTGATCTTCTGCAGGGGTCAGTCGACCGGCATATGAGTGTCCAACCAAATTTCGTCCCAGTGGGTGATTATGTGACCCGCATATAACCCTCAATGACCATTGTCCTACGTCATTGGCTTGCACTCCCTTCAACTGAAATGGACAATCACATTTCTTCGTGCCCGTAAGCCTTTCACGTCTCGGCTTCTTGGCAATGTTAGTCAAATTTTTTTCATCGACTTTTGGCTTCTTCTGCCGATATTTACCACCGCGCTCACAACCCAAAATTACTCGAGCTCGCCTTCCATCTCCGCTATCCGATCGTTTAACCAAAATAACCATATTATGACGGTTTCCTACCGTACGTACCCAATTCACCAAAGATTCACGATTCTCAAATAACGCATCCGTAAGAAATTCGTCTAAGAAATTACGTTGTTCTTCAAACATTGGATGCCTGATAATGCTCATTTCAGTGTTAATTTCATTGTCATTTGAAGTGTTTTCCTACAGTGAAAAAATTTAACAACTGAATAAGGTGAAAAAAAAACTAATATTGTTCGACCACAGCAGGTCGTGCAAACTTAAACTGTTCGGCCTGTTAGAGTCGAACAAACCCATACTGTTCGACCAGAGCGGGTCGGGCAAACGTTATATGTTCGGCTCTTACAGGTCGAGCATCTGTTGATCTGTTCGACTTGTCCAGGTCGAACAGATCACGAATTCTGAAAAAAAAATTTCAAAAAAAAACCGAATCACACGATTACAAACGAAAAAATTCAACAAAAGAGGAACGTACCTTAGAAGATTCATCTGCATTTCGTCCCTCCATTATGATTTCTTCAACTTCCTTTAACTTCTTTCAAAGTAAGAAGAATTTAGGGTTTTTTGCTTGGGGAGAGAAAGTGGAGGGTTTTTAGGTTGGGAAGAGAAAGTGGGGTGTACTAAGAAGTGGATACCCCTGAAAGTGGAGGGTTTTTGCTTTGGGTTGGGGAGAGAAAGTGGAGGGTCATTTATGTCTTTACACATTAATCTATTTTTTCACTTAAGTTACATGGGGTGTCCTTAGAAATACATGGGGTGTCAATAGTCGGACCCATTTTTTTTTTCTTCCCCTATTAAAAACCCAAATCCAAATGAGCGCCATAATATAGAAACAAAAAGAGGGGTTTTTTCCTAGGGTTTTTCGTCGTCGTCGTCTTCTCTCTCTATTTTTCTGATATGTGTGGAATCGCTCTGATTCTTTCTGGAGTTCGTATCGTCGGATCCGATCTTCGTCGAGAAGTCATAGAAGAGGTATTCTTTTCTTTGAATTAAGTTGAAATTTCCCTAATTTTTGAGAAATTACATAGTTTATGGTAATAGCAGGCAGATTTAATGTCGTACCATTCATAGTAAAAAGTTCAAGTTCTATGTGAAATTTGATTTGATTTGATTTTTTTTTTTGGGGCCCAGAAATGCTGCATATTGGACGCGGTAATTATCAGTTTAAAATTGCTTGATCCACGTTTCCAAGGATGTTGGAAACTTGGGTCAGTCGCCAATGCGCAAATTGCCATATTCGAGTCAAAACTTGAACTTGGGAAGATTTTAAATTGGAAATTAGGTTACTTTGTTACATTCAGATCATAATTGCTTAGTCTCTTGTAAAGTCAAAATCTGAACTTGGGAAGTAGTCGTATTCTAAATTAGATCCCTTTGCTAGCATAAAATGAGGCACACCTTACAATTTCTGGATACCATATTAGAAAGTCTTAGTAACACCAGTTGGTATTTTGTTATGTTGAACGGTTACGAATATGGTATGACACAAGACAGAAGCGGCACTTATTTTTGTTATCCCAGTGGATTTTGGAGTTTCTTGTGTCCAATACTTTTCCACACGACATGGACACACCGTTGGTTTTTAAGAGACTGTGCTTCCCACTATTAGGTATAATAGTGCATTAGGTAGAGGTAATGGTGCCCAAGAGGAAGATAATTTGAGCTGAAGAATCCAAAGGAAGGATTCCAAATTTTCTTAAAATTGTATGTGTGCTCAATGTTGCTTTTAGGATTTGTTAATTATCATGATGAAATGTTTCAATTTCATGTTTGCTGGTGGAGTTGAAATGACCAAGCACCAGTGGTCTAGTGGTAGAATAGTACCCTGCCACGGTACAGACCCGGTTTAGATTCCCGGCTGGTGCATTATTTAAACTTTTTTTGTGTGTATGTGAGCTATACGGAATAATAAAGAATATGTATCATGGAGTACAACTACTATGCGGACCATTGGAGGAGATACAACACCATTTCCCATAACTGTGAGTTTATTCAAGGGTCAAGATCTTTTTTAGAAAGTGAATCAACTTTGATTACATTTAACTAATGAAATCAAGAACATATAGCAGCTATCAAACCAAAATATAATATTCCTTAAATTAAAATTCTCAGACTTCTAATGCTCTGAAAAACAAGTAGAAATACCAGGCAAACAAAAGCAAAAAATGAATATCCTGAGGCCCAGAACCTCAAAAGGAACCATGAACACAAAATAGCCTCCTCTACCAGAACTATTGCTAGTAAAAGAATCCAAACACTTTTCCATCAACATTCTTCCTCCTGGCTTCCTCTTGGTCCACGATGCCTGTTGAGGTCGTCATCACAATGTTACTGAACTGACATGATGGGAGCAATCTCACAGTCCATTCTTCAATGTCTTAGCATTGACATCGGAGCGAGGACTAATGACACCACATTTGTTCAGTCTGCCATTCAATTCAACCACAATATTACCTGACCCGTCATCATCCACATACTTGAACTCACCAATGTATCCATGCTTTTGCATGACCAAGAGGAACTTAATGATCACCTTTGATGCTGTCCTGATAATGACCTTTCTTTTCCCTCGTTTTCAGCATTGTACATGCTCTTGAGAGCATCATTCGGAACAGTGACCCTTCACCATCCGTACGAATAACTGTCGTGTAAAGGAGAGGAAGCGGCTAAACCCCAACCCTAATTTCTCAACACAGAAGAAAGAGGAGGGTCAACATTAAATCATTACTTATTTGCACTAGTAATGGATGAAATTACTAGGCAGATTTAGGATGATCTTTTATGTTGTATGTTGATTGTTGATGGCATTGAACTAATTGTTTAAGACCGGAGAAGCGTTAGACTTTAAAATAAATTTGTGGAGAGAAACTTTGGAACTAAGGGTTTTAAATTTAGTAGAAGAAAAAAGAGTACAAAATATAACTTCAATTGAAGGTCAAAAAACTAAAAAAGTGAGGGAAGAGTACAAATTGATGGACAAGATTACCTTGGAGCACTAGTTTTCAGTATTTATGATCAATCATTCATTATGATGGAGAGTTTGAGAATAATGTTCTTCATAGAATTACAATATGATGGTTGAAATAGAAAAGGGCTTTATGCAATATAGTATACAAGTTGATAGAAAATTGTATAAGGTATCTATAAGACCAGTTATGCTTTATAGATCTACGTATTAAGCAATTAATAAAGATGTCTAGAAAATGTGTGTATCTAAAATGATAATATTATCTAAAATGATAATATAGATGAGTGGTAATAATTGAAAAATAGGACAAATATGTCAATATTTGTGGGAATTTGGAGGTGGCATCAATTAAGGCTAAAATGAGAGGGAGAGAGAGTTCTTTGACGGCGTCATCTGACACGACATAAGGCTGCTTGTTTGCATCCTGGAAGATTCATGTTCTAGTCACAAAAACAATCTCTCCATATATATATGGGGACAAGCCTGTTTACATCTTGACCCCTCAAACCATGTGTAAGGAGAGTCTCATGACATACGACGCCCTTTTTATATTAGAGAAAATTGTCTCAGGTGGCTTTTAGACATTTGCATGTGTGCAACATAGACCAATATTTACACCTACTATAATGAATGCTAAGATATTAGTTAAGTGAGTTGCTAGGACTAGCTGTGGCCTAACGGAATTGGATTGAGGCTGGTACAAAAGATATACTTCTGTTGATGTTACAAAGGACATGTTTTTGTTGATGTTACAAAAGAGGATTCAAATAGCTGCCACAAAAGTTTGCGTAAAGTCTTTGTTATTCTCGAGTTCAAATGGTTTGGTTTTATGTCTTGGATTTTTAAGGACGGTAATCGGGTTAAGCAACATTGTGCACATTGATTTTTTATTTATTTAAGTAGATCACATTGCTAGCATAGGTTCAGGCTTACCTACTTTTATGTAGTGCAAAATTTATACTTGACTTAAGATTATAACTAAGTCACTTTGCTATCGCGAATATATGGGTGCTTATTCTTTCTGGGTCATTGACGGAACATATAGTTTTGTTATACAAGGTAAACTTGACTTAATTGTGCCTAATAAATAGACATTTGGCTCGAGTATTTAAAGCCAATAGTTCAACATTCAAATACTATAAAACTTATATCGGGGATAAAATGCTGCATATAGGATGTTTTGACTGTTAAGCATCAATTGGAATGGTTAAGTTTCACTTTCATGTCTGTGAGTTGACTTGAAATAATTTGTTTTCATGTCCCAGGGTCTTCATTTTTGGTACATATTTGAGCAACATTGTCCAGATTATCACAATGTAGGGTGGAGTGGTTAGTGACATGTTGAGCCAACATTTGAACTTGGGAGGACTTAATTCGGAAATTAAGTCATTTTGTTAGCATACAATTAATATTGCTTATTTTCATGTTAAGTCAAAGTTTGAACTACACAAGACTTTAGACTGGAACTTAGATCACTTTATATATTAGAACCAAGGTTGTTTACACTTCCTTGATCTTCGACAAATTACATAGTTTTATATTTTTACCAATGCGTTCTGTCTAATAGTGTTTTAGAATCTGAATAGAGTTAGCGATGACCATTAACTAGATAACAAGATAAGAGTTAACAATGACAGCTAACTAGATAATTTTGCTCAACTTTGCGACCTGCCAACCAATGGCTATATGTTTGCTAATTGAGTTTAATATGGATAATGGTTCAAATCCATGTCTTGGGGATTTCCAAAGGATGGTGAAATTCTGGGTCTAGCAAATTATCGAATTAGAGGGTTGACTCATTAGAGATATATGTTGAGTCAAAAACTCAAAACTTTAACTTCAAAAGGCTTTAGATTGGAAATTGGCTCGCCTTATTGTCATAAAATCAGGGTTTGTTGCTTGTTTTTCATAGTAGCTTTAGGAGACGGCAGAAGGAAAAATCATTGGCTGACCAAATGTAGATGATAAATGGGCAAAACAGGAGCTCAAAGTGGCTTGGTCTGATTTAACTGGTCTTTGGTATTTGTGCCGATCCAATGTGTCAGTCACAGCAAGCAAGTTTCATGTATCTGCATAGTTTACTAAGGAGTATAATCAGTCCTTTTTGCAGTGCAAACTTATAGATGGGTGGAATGACTTGCTCTTTAGTAACTGTTGTTAAGTTGTGAGCCTTTGAGATAATCAAGTTATATGTACATATTTTGGTTACATGCAGGGACACGAACAACCTTTACTGCTAGATGATCTTAAAACTGTTTTGCAAAGAAGAGGCCCTGATAGCCTGGGTTTTAAGAAGGTCTTCCTTCTGTCCAAATGCACAAAGTCAAAAGAGAAAAAGGGTGATGCGTCGACATTTCTTGAATACTAATGTTTATCACCAGTTATTTTTGTTCAGTACATAATATCTGAAATGACATTAATTGTACAGACAGTGAAGAAGAAGGATGTTTGCAGATAAAGGATAATGTCAAGAGGGCTTGCATCATTTCTTCAGTAGACCCTGTCCGTGCACATGATATTGTTGGTACTATTGAAAATAGATGTGATGCAGAAGTAGAGTTCCTTGGGGCCACACTACAACTTAGGGGAATTAGTCCTGTTGTCCAGCCATTGATGGATAATTTGGGGAATATTCTTGTTTATAATGGTATCCCCCCTTCTTTGACATCTTAATATGTTGTTGTAATCCTGAGGTCACTAGGTTTTTTATTTCTTGAGAACCTCATCAAATTTGGAGTAAAATTGTCTTGCACGTACCTTTTTTCGGTTGATTTGTTTTAGTATATTTGGTTCTTCAACTTCATAGCACCATTAGTGAAGTACCAGTGAAGACTGTACTATCCAATTTTATTGTCATGTAATAGTTCACCTAGTTCATTCTAAGGAGAGTTAGCTTTAACCATTATGCTTTGAACAACAGTTCTAGAACAGCTGAGAGGACATTGCATCCTTCGACACTGTTGAGGAAATAATTTCTCAACTAAATGGAATAATTCAGGGAGTAAATGGGGGTTATTTATACAAGATGAGGGCGTCCCATTTAGATGTCTATCTAATGTGGGACTAATTGCTACTCACTAATAAAGCAAAACTAAAAAGAGACTGTGACTCCTTTAACTCCCCCTCAAGCTGGACCATAGATGTCAATCAAGTTCAACGTGGAGAATTTTGGGGTTAGGGTGTGGAGGTGGCATGCATATAGGCAGGGAAGGAGGATTAGGATTAGGGTTTGGAGAGATTTGGGATAGGGTGTGATTGCGGAGCGTAGGCAGGGAAGGAGGATTAAGGTTATGGTTTGAAGATGTATGGGTTTAGGGAAATGGGGCAGTAGGCAGGGAAGGTGGATTATGGTTAGGGTTTTGGAGATATATGGAGTTAGGGTGTGTCGGTGGTATGAAGGGAAGGAGGACAGAGTTAGAATTTTGGAGTGGTCCAGAGCTGTTAGGGTACACCATCAGCAAGCAGAGGCAGGAAGATGTAAGTTAGGGTGATGGTGAGGGTGTGCGGGGTGATGGTGAGGGTGTGGCGGCGGTTTACGATGATCTTGGGTTAGGGTGGAGGCAGGTATTAGAGGGGAGGAAGGGAATGTTGTGGTCTAGGGATTGGGTGGTGAGAAACAAAGGAGTGGGGTGGGTGGTTGTCTAGGGCTTTTGTTGTAGAAGAACCTGTTGCTCTTATACTAATTTTGATGAAAAGAATTTCTCAACTAAATGGAATAATTCACTAGAGAGGGGGGTATTTGTACAAGAGGAGGAAATCCCCAAGTAGATGGCTATCCAATGTGGGACTAAAGCTAGTAACTAATATGACAAAACTTAAAAGAGAATTAGGCTCTCTTCTACAGGTACTGTGTAATTATATGAGATCTTCACTAAGATAAAATATCAGTATATCATTAAGGATTTTTTTAGAGGGTTATACACTTAAACCAACTTTCTTGAATTAAAATTTTCTTATGGTGAGTAATTTTATTCGATTAGTAAGAAAAAGCTTTGGTAGAAATGATATATCTGCTATTAATTGATAATACCTATCCTTTTTCAATAGTTAATCTCACTGCTTTAGTTTTGCTGAATGTGCTTTTGCATATACTGAGTACATGGTTAATCGATGTTGTATTCTGAAGGTGAAATATTTGGGGGGATTGATGTTTCTACCAATGGAAATGATTCCGAAGCTCTTCTTGATTCATTGAGAAGGAGCTGTTCTGGTTGCCATGGACTTGAAAGAGCTTGCGGCAGTGATGGAAGTTCAGTGAAATCTATTCCTGAGATTCTTTCAACTATTAGAGGGCCATGGGCTTTAATATATTGGCAGGTATATCAATTCGGCCTGGTGCCTCTTTTGACTATCACTCGGACTGCATTGAATATAATTTCTTAAAGCTTCTAATTGACAGGAGAAGACAAAAACCATATGGTTTGGTCGAGATGCATTTGGAAGGCGAAGCCTTCTTGTTCATTGGCCAACAGTTGATGACCCAAGATTTATTTTATCTTCTCTATCTCCACCTTCTGTAGGTGAGAATCCTTCATCCAGTTAAAATTCCAGTTTATTTACTTTACTTTTCCTTTTACCATCTTCTTGCTTAATTGAATTTGAAACCTGATTTGCAAAGGTGAACATGATTTCTTTATATTGCTAGGAAAACAGACATTCATGTTAGTAACTTAGTAGGTTAAGATGTATTTGCATGATACAACCTTCTTGCCCCTTGACACTTTTTTTGTGATGTAATTTCTGTTGTGTTTTTTGTATTGCCATCTCCATGTCTTAGATGCTTTCCTGGTAAATCAGATAATATGTATATTGAGCTATACATATGCCCATCTTTTACTTGATTTATTGATGATGCATGTGGAATGATGCTATTATATTTTGGGGTAAATCTCACATGATCTGTCTGTCAAACATATATCCGGGGATGAATATTTGATGAAGAAAACTGGGTTCTTATTTTAGTACTTTTAGCTCTACATGATTAAGCATCTGTACTATAACTAGACAGAAATAATATTGATTTTGAGAAAATTTTGCACATAATTACATGAGTTCGGCACATATATCATATATGTTAGTTTGGGGTTGTCAGTTACATAAATTGTCTTTGCATAGTAAAATGGGGAGAAATATGGTGCATGTTTGTGCTCTTACCTATTTGGTCTTGGCATGTAATCAACTCAATTTACTCTAACAAGACATGTAGGAGCTTCGGCTGCTACTTTATTGATATCTCTAACTAGGTGGTCTTGTTATGTAAGCAATGTCGCAGTTGATTAAAATTTTCATGTCTTCTTGAATGTCTTTAGCATGTCTCTACTTATTACTTCATCTCTATTTTGTACTGTTGACTGCTAGTTTATTAATTCTTCTAATTAGTTATAATTGTGACAATTGTTCATCATCATCATCCAAGCCTTCTCCCATCGAATTGGCGACTATGGCGCATAAAAATGCTCCATAAAAAAATTCACCGGCTGTCGACCTGACATCAACGCTCCATGTTGGTGCCAGATTCAGCTACGAGCATGAGGGGGCCATATCATAAAACCTAGACGGCCAGTTGGTGAGTAAGTAGCCTGACCTTTTTGGCTATGCAGTTTCAGCGCGTGCAACCGAGCACCTTCAAGTTCCCATAGACTATATTATATTGACTCCAGAAGGAGAGGTAAGATGATACAATTTGCTATACAAAATTGGATTCAATCTCTATGACACATTAAGCCAAAGAGTGAAAAGGAATGACATTCCCACAGTTTTGACAATTGTTCCTTTATATATATATTCTCTTGATACGCAATAATCTGCATGATTCCTGTTCACGCTTTCTTCATATCAACTAAGTGTACTGTTGCTATTGCCACTAGATTTAAGTGTATAACTCTTGCAGGTTCTGTTTTAGCTACTGATTGTTTTGACAATGGGGCTGATTCTGGAGTTGCACATACTGAGGGAAAATATTATAACTGGGAGGAGCTACCTTGTGGGATATTCAGTATTCAGTTACAATCCTCAGAGAGCAATGTGCATTTTGTAAAGGAAAAACTCACTGGTGAGATCATAAAACATGAATGGATCGATGCATCCCTAAATGAGCTGATCAAATGGGAGAGAACTTTTGTGGACCCCAAGCTCGAGGAATTATCTTTGGATTCACTTAGAAATGAGGTACATTCTTTAGCTTCAACTTTCTATCAGAGAATGTGAACTGTTGTACTTGACCTGGATCAATGAAACAGACAAAACTCCTGGCAGATACCATTTGCATTGGCTCTTTAACGAACTATTCTGCAAAATCAGGTTAGTTAGTGTCTTAGTGATGGCCAAAATTCAGTCTTTGAAATCCTATTGGAAAATTCAAATTATTTTTGCTTCAGGTTGTATGCTGTCAGCAGTGAAAGTACTCAATGCTCTAAGAGAATCTGTAAAGCGTCGAACTTCAATAAACTTCAATTTTGAGGTATGAAGTCCTATGCATGTTAACCAAAAAACTTACCTTTTTATCGTTAAAAAAGTCACTAACAACTAGTCATATTAAGATAAATGGTAGCAAAAATTATCCTTGGCTAGTGGTTTACTTCGGTCATGTTTTATCATCGTGTCTAACCAAGGGTGGAGCCAGAACATCCATGTAGGCAGGGAAAACTTGATTCATTTTAGTATTTATCTTCAAAAGATAAGAAGTTGGATGAATAGCAAAAAAATTGATTACTCTAGTTGTAACATCTTTATTTTCCTTTACTCTTTTTGAGTTTGCTACTTAAATTTCACACTTTCTGTGTAACAAATTAAGATGAACGAATATATTTCATAAAATTTTAAAATCTAAACCTCTAAAGTTGATCATGATTAATTTAAGTCCATAATTCTTTCTTGACTCATTTTGATTGAGACCTGTGGTTACAATTACTAATTTCCAATATGTATCTGATTTTACTGCACATAAGAATATTTAATTTGTACCCTTGAAAAGGTTCGAAGACTTGCTGATTTGTGAACATTTGTAAGTAACTTTTGGATTATTAGGCACCATTAACTTTTGGAGTGAAGTATGAATCTTGTTTGTCATTGGGACCTTCTGAATTTTTTCACTCTTTTATCCAATGAAACAGAACCACCTTTGTCTAGAAAAAAAGAAAAAAATAAAGAAAGAAAACAAACAGAGAAACAAAACCACCTCTAACATATGATAGACAACAAGGCTGCCTCCATGAGTGATTTGTTATTAACATGAGAGAAAAAGTTTTAACAAATGGGCCACGACCTATATATATATATATTATATATATATATATATATATATATATATATATATATATATAAAGGCCTTATCCATGGGTCCTGGAGTCTTCCATTTGAGATCTTGGAACACATCAATGAGGTCAGGTGGGCTGTGTCCCTCCAACCATGCATCCAAACTTTACTTAGTCCTTGCCGATAAATTGTGGTTTTCACACAAGTATTGGAGATAATAGGCAGCTTTACACTATTGGTGCAAACTATATTTTTTATCCTAATGCAAATGCCAGTTTGGCTGCACCTTCTGATTTTCTACATGGAACTTAATCTGCAGACATCCCTGATTCGAAGTAGAGAAGAGGAACAAGTTCCTATAGCACTTCTCTTTTCTGGTGGATTGGATTCAATGATACTTGCAGCTTTATTAGACCAGTGCCTTGATTCCAGATGTAAGTCTTAGCTTTCAATAGGTGTATACTTGGTTTCTTATATTATACCTTTTTATTTCTGTATATTATACCTTTTCAGCTGACTGGAAGTTGAGCGTTTATTTGTTGGTATCATGGTTATATTTGTTGTTTATGTGTATTTCTTTTTTGTTTAAATGAAAGTTTTGTTATTAAAAGCTTAAATATTTAGCCCTTAATTGGAAGGATAAACCAACCTGAATAACTTCTTATGAGGCTCATTCCTTCAATATGCTGATATTATTGTTCATGATTATGAGAATATTCGCCATCTGCACGACTTCAAGAGAAATTTGTTACTTTTAACCATTGGTTATGCAATAATTTACCATATAAGTTCTACGTACTCATCTATCTAACACATGTTAAACTTATGATGATGTCTTTACTAGTTGAAATGGTTTACTATGATGGACACTTGCAGTTGGCTTGCTGTATGTGTAAGGCTTCATCAGGATGAGGTCATACAATCTTTACATACGGAGGGAAGAAGAGTAATGGACAATAACTCAATCATAAACATAGGAATCTCTACATTTTCATGTTATACCTAAATCAAACTCCAATTTGATCTCTCTGCAATGTAGCATTGCAAAGAAGAACCATTTAGCAACTCATAATTTTTCTTTCAACTTTGGTAACCAACTGATCAACATGCCACCACCATATCCTTGCCTAGGAGACCCGATAAAATATTTGATAATGACATGAGTATAATTGGAGATACAGATTCGTCTACCATCATCATTGTCTTATATAAAGTGTCAGCTTTAACTTATCTTAGCTTTGCTTATTAGGCACGTGCAGGATCCAGTCCCCTGGTTATGTTATTTGCAGATGATACAGTCGTATTTGTTGCAGTGTAGTCAAAGGCGCGCCTTGCTCTTAGGCGCATGGACAACGCCTCAGTGTAGTCCAGGCGAGGCGCATTTCGTAAGGCGCGCCTTTTCCTGAGGCGCATGAACGTTAAGGCGCGCCCGGGGACTTTTTTTTATTGTTTCTTTAATACTTTATTTTATATACTTTATTTTTCTGTTTTTTATTTGTATAATATATTTTTATACTCTTTTTTTTATTTACTTTTTTGACTGTTTTTGTATAATGTTTATTTGTATACGGTTTTTTACTGTTTTTTTATATTGTTCCTGCAAACAAAATTCTCATTATTTGTTTGTTTTATTTCTTTCATTAGTAATTTAGTTCATATATAACATTTCTATCTTTTGATGAAATCAAGTCCTATTAATTGGAATTATCCTTACAAAGCACTTGAAGAATATCTTAGAACTTCAATTCAAAACACACACACACACACAGCCTTGCGCCTCGGGCGATATGGACCCTTTGCGCCTCGAGTGCGCCTTGCGCCTTTGACTACCTTGATTTGTTGACAACTATGAAGCACCTACACTCCACAAATTGGTGCATGTGTCAGTGTCGCATCATGTCAGGCACGTTTCAGACATAGCATGGATACTCCAAAATACACTAGGACACACCAAATAGGTGTCGTGTCCATGTCACTGTGTCTGTATCGTTGTTGTGTCGTATACATGTCCATGCAACATAGCTAGACAAGGGTTAACATAATATAGAGAGCGACAAATAAGGGATAGTTGAGAAAAAAATATAGGGAATTTAATTTTAGCAAAACTATAAGAGTTTTGGGAGTTATTTATATGATGGCCACCAAATACAAAAGACAAGTCATTTTCATTATTTAAACTTTAAAGATTAAACATTCACCATGATAGCAGGTTGAAGGACAATTCTGTTCACAGTTATTCCTAGGGAAAGATGGTTGAAGTGTAAAAGTAATCTTGGATTGCCAATGCAATCATGAAGTACCTTCCAAAACTGAAGGGAAGTTTTATAAGATGGTCATTGGACAGGGTTCACAATATAAGTGTTCTAATAGGTTTCGGACATTTCATCGTAATAGGTTTCAGACACTTCTTACGAGTATTGGTATCGGGGGTTTCGACAATTTCTGCTGTGTCGGATTGGAGTTTCACTCTTCTTGTTTCTAATTGCGGAAAGCAAAAAATTAACAAGGATTTATTTTAAAAACTTGAAAGATATTTGGTACATTTAATAATCTTATGCATTATTTGTTGTTTCCCACTAAATTTGAATGAAATGATATTCAACATTGCTGAATTATTTATCCGCAATAGATATTGTTTATTTCTTGCTATTAGATAAGAGTATGAGTATCCACAGAGTAGATAGTTTTGACTGGAATAGCATTAAGATGTATGAACATGTTGATCTTCGGCACAATTAAATCATTGTGTTAACATTGTTTTTTGTCATATTGCTCACTTTTTTCTTTACTGAATTGACCGAAAGGAGAGCCACAAATTGGGTATCTGTCGGTATCGGTGAGTATCAGATTTGACATGCCATAGTACAATATGGCTGACACGTATCGGTATGGACCGATTGTGAACCTTGTTATGGATTTTTATTTATTTATATATATTTAGGCATAATTTTGAGTATTCATGTGTTGTTTCTTAGTAATTTTGGAATTCAACTAAATAGTAGTCACCTTTGTCGATTGGTTTACTTGCGATACATAAGTGTTTTTTTAACATGCTTTTACAACTTTATGCTTTTATATCCTTGTTGATTAGTCTTTTTCGTTCAATTTTCTTTGCCGAATTGATTAAAAAAGAGACCCCTCATGTCGGTATCGGTTAGTGTATCAGTATCTGTCAGTATTAGATTGGACATGCCAAACCGTATCGGTATCGGCCATGTCGAATCGGTGTCGGACGATACTGCAACCACCTATGGTGAAAAAGCTTGGATTAGGGGTGTCAACGGATGCTTATCGGTACGGACTGACAATATCCGTATCTGTATCCGAATTTTTTTTTTAATATCCGATCCGATATCCGAACGGATATCTCTTTTGACACTCCGAATTCGTATCCGTCTAGTTTAACGGATATCGGATAATATCCGATCCGATTAGCTAAAAAATTCGAATGCTAGTATCCGAATATCCGAAATCCGAAATATTAAAAATTTAGTTATTATCCGAATATCCGAAAACCAAATTCAATTTCTCTACATATTTGAGTCCTTTCTTCTTATGTTGTAAATTGTAATTAATATATATTACTATTATATATAAATTATATTATAATTATTTTATGTAAAAGTTAGTTGAGAATAAAATACTTTAATCTTCTCTATTAATTAATATATATTACATATACATTATACTATAATATATATAAAATTTTGGATATCCGAATCCGATATCCGAATTCGATATCTGAAATTTGCAATTTAAAGTCGGATCGGATATTAACGGATTCGAATACCTTAATATCCGAATTCGTATCCGAAAATGGATAATATCCGAAAAATATTCGGATATCCGAATCCGATATCCGAAATTTCGAAAAATATCCGAAAGTTCGGATACGGAATCGGATCGGATTCGAATTTTCGACTATCCATTGACAGGTCTAGCTTGGATGATGATGTACTTTTTTTGATGGATGTGCTAGTTTGGAGTGATAGGATCGAAGTCGAAGGAGCTGGTAGCCTAGGGGAAGACCAAATAGAACCTGAACTAAGGAACTGGAATGGATATTCTAGTTATCAGGACAGCGATTTAATAGCCACTTAATCTGATTAATCCAAGTTGGTGTATTATTGCGATTAATTGGTCAAATAGTGGATTAGTTGGTAACCAACTTTGGACAGATGGGCCAAGAACATGAGGAAAACCGTGTATAATGTTTAACATTTTAGATATTATTTTAGCAGGAGTTGATCCTTGACAGAGCTACATAAATTGATGAAAATGATTCATCTAACCAACCCAAATCTTAATGAAGCCTATTATTTGTTATTCTTCTATTATGTTACTTGATTGACTTATTTAAATTAATACCGTTTAGGTTCTATATGGTTGTAAGGAAAAACTATAGTAAAGACGCTACAGAAAACATACCAAGATAAGTAGCAAAAGTGCAAATAATGTTGAATCCCATGTTAAAATTTCTATTTCAAATGTAGGGGGTGCAATTTGAAGTTAATAGAATTGGAGGTGGTTTTGTGGTTTACGTTTCAACTTTCTAACTTCATGACTACTCATAATTGTAAGTTCACAAACATTTGTTGCTCACCACCAAACCCGACCAAGAGTACTTCCAAATGGAAAGTACCTTTACTGTTGCTATTATCACAACCATTGACACTGAATGATGATTTTATTCCTTTTTCTATGCAACTAACCAAGGAAAAGAAATTGGTTGTTTTACCTTTTGAATATACTACGTTAAAAAAGAAATTAAGCCAAAATAATGTATATTAGCCAATAAAACATGAAAGGAACAACTCAACAATGAACTAGTGTCTAAAAGTAGTATCATTGTATAGGTTTCTATCATTCTCTTGAGGCTCTTGAGCCTAATGGAAGTAATCCCAACATTTCAAAATTTAGTCTCTAATATGGGTGATCCTTGACCCTTAGCTCTCAACCTCATGCTAAACCAATTCATCCTAACCCTTAATCAAATCGTACCCTACTTTATTTCCAAGCCCAACCCTTAGCAGTCTCCATCTTCTTCCTCTAATCTCTGTTCTCTTCATTTATCTTTCTTATTGTTATCATTATCATCAAAGTATTCTCCTATCGTAGTGAGATTGTCTATGAGCGTAAGAAAGCTCCATGAAGGATTTGACAAAGTATTCATGACCAACTTCCTACCCGACGTCAACCCTCTATTTTCGTGACAAGTTCCTAGCCTATGTAACTATGGATAGGAGAGGGTCGTACCATAAAACCTAGGTGGCCAGTTGGCGGGTAGGTAGATCTACCTTTTGGATATGTATCTGAAGCTAATGTAACCAAGGATCACCTCCATGGTCCCCTAGGCTATAAATAGTCTGGACAAAGAGATAATTGATACACTTTTTTATTTATAGGAAATCACATTAAATCTCTGTGACACGTAAATTCAAAGAGTAAAAAGAATAAAATCTCATTCTTTTAGCTTCTCTACCAAGACTTATACCACAAACTCTTTTTTCCTTTCCATCTAATGTCTTTCTCCATTCTTCACTACGAGTGAGCGTTCGATTTATTCGGTTTCAACCGAACCGAACCGAACTGAATAATAAATTCGGTTTGTTCGCTTGAACTATTTATATTGTTTAATGGGCCGGACTCAAAGGTGGGATCGTGGTTAACTTATATTAAAAATTATAATTTTTTATACGGGATATTTTAGCAATTCAAAATATAGAACCAACATATACCCCCACTTTTTAAAAAAACTAGCAAATGCTCCCATTCCTTTGTAGGGAACAAATGAAATTTTAAGATATACCCCTACTAAATTTTGGTTGATTTACAAAGGAATGGAGACATTTGCTAGTTTTTTAAAATAGTGGGGGTATATACCCGTTTCTATATTTTGAATAGGGGCATTTGCTAAAATATCCCTTTTTATACACACATTCTTTCTTTCCTACCTTCCTCTGCCTACCCAATTACATATTCGCGTCCTTAACTTGACCTACCCAACCACCTTCAAAGCCCCAACCCACCTCCCTAGTGCAGAACCCATCCATACTTTCTAAAACCATCACCCTGGAGCCACTTTCCAAAACACCTCCTATACTTCTCCTTGTAAAAGAATCAGCTTTACTAAATCACCTCCCATACTTCTTGCACCCTATATCCACCAAAACAAAAACATTAACCACCTTAGATATACTTTTCAAAACCACCTCCCCGCTCCACCTCCCTTGGTCTGCCGCTTTGACGTAGCCGACGACAACGTCTCGTGTCTTCTTTATTCTCGTCAACGCTTCCTCATGGTTGGTCCTTCTACTACCCGAATATAGCGACCACCCTGAGGTCGACCAGTCATCCCTTGTTTTTCGCATGCTCCAGCCACTCCGTCACCTATGACCTCGTCGAGCTCCTCGTCCTCAAGACCTCTTCCCTCTTATGTCGTCCTCGAATCCGATCACTCTCATCGCCTTTACCATCGTCTTCTTATGGCTGCCATCAACTGCTGGTCGATCACTCTGGAGCTCCCTTGGCTGACGTAACTTGAGTCCTCGACCTCTTGCCACTGTTTGCCTCTAGCACTTATCACTCCTCTGCTACCACCACTTGTCCAGATCGAACAAGTCAAGTTGCAACTCCTCTCCTGTGACATGTAAGACCACTTCCCATGGTATAAGACCACCTTCCTTGTGGCATGTAAGCCACCTCTTGTGGCATTTAAGCCCACATTTCCTTGTTCCTGGGAATCGTCCCCAAAGCTTCGTAGTGAGGATAATTCTAGCTCCCACTATAGAATGCCATTTCTTTTTTGGTTAGCACTTTCAATAGTAGAACTATAGTTAGTTTGAGGGGATAGGGTGTTAAGAGTAGTGTGTTTTATTGGTTTTTATCCTTATGATCTTTAGTCTATGCTTCTTTTAGTCCCACAATGGCTAGAGTGGCTAATCTCTTTTGTATCTCTCCCAATATATAGTTGGCCTTGAGCCTATGAAAATAATCTCAACATTTCCAAAATGTAGTCTCTAACAGTATCTTGAGGACATTTGTAGAGGGCAATAATGGATACATTTGTAACAACCTCACTTTTCCTTAAAGATTCTTAGCGGCTATTGGGATAGAAGTAAAATTTAATCAAATTAATATGATAGTTAAAGTTGTTTCAGTTGTATTTACATGTGGTCCAACATATTCATTTTCTCAATATTGCTCTTCAACCTCTCTTGCAGCCAACTTCTACTATTTTTTTGCATATCCATCGATCTACATAATGCGAAAATAATTCATAAGTTGCAACCTTAGTGAAGTTTACTTTGAGTTACGAGTGACTCTTCTTTGAGTTATACGATGCCTCTAGAAAGACAGTTCATTTCACATGTTTCTGAAGTTCTCACATTTTTTTTTCCTATTTTTGTTTTTTACAATTTAGTTCCCTTAAAGTAAAGAAAAGAATAGTACTTTCTGTTGTTCTTTCCTGTGGTAAGATGTGGCATCATGACCAATCTGATTTGCTCATGTAGGCACAATAGATCTATTGAATGTAAGCTTTGATGGCCAGCTTGCTCCAGATAGAGTTTCAGCAAGATTAGGGGTGAAGGAACTTCAAGAAGTTGCTCCGCTTAGGAGGTACTAAATTGTACTACATCTTTCCTTGAAGTTAATTATACCTCTAACTTCATATGTGCGCCAAGTTGGATTTACTAATCGCAGTTTTACTGGCCAATCTTCTAAGAACATATGTGTACTTCTAAACAACAAAGCCTTGCTCCCACATATTTGGGGTTGGCTATTTGAATCCTTTTCTTCCATTAGCTATGGCTGCTATGCTAAGGGCTCATCCATTATATTGTCTTTACAATTTTAGATGAAAACTTTGAGATATGTATATGTGAATCTTAAAGTGTATAGTTAGTATAGTCTTCCTTAGTATGTTGGTCCATGTAACTGTATGAATATCTTTGGTCACGTAGATGCAGTATGCTCATATGCTCATCTGTGCGACAGTATAGGTACTAACACATTCTCATTTTTTTTTCTTTGGAAATTGTGAACTATTTCAAAGTTTTAGTTAATAGCTTCTTCAGATTTCAGGTGGCGGCTTGTGGAGGTTGATGCTACTTTGTCAAATTTGACTTGGGAAACCAAGAATTTAATGTCGCTAATACATCCTTCTAAGACCTATATGGTACGTAGTGTCTTTCTTCTGAGGATATGCATCAGTTTTCTACACTTAGTTTGTGCCATCCAACCAAACTAAGAACTGAGGGATTGATTTCAGAACCATAAAGTGACAAAAATGAATTTGCGAAACAGAATAGCTTCTCGGATCCATTATAATTGTTTGGTAACTAGTCATTTTCTTTTAAGTTGTACTCTTTATTATCAGAATGTGATGATCTTCTTTGTCCTCTTTTGGGTCATGTATAAAGATAGTCAATTATATTCTCAAACTAAAGCTTTTCAAACTAAGATTTAAACAAAATTTGATGTCTTATTAATGGGAAAGCCTTGTTCCAGATGCGTTAAGCCCTACCATCTATCTGCTCTTTCATTTGTTATGTGGTAATTAATTGGAATCGACTCTCATAATGAAACTTGAATCGTGCATTTGTTGAAGTACACTATAATTTAGCAACTCCTGCAAAGAAAAGAATGCTATGCGTTTGGCCAATTATTATTTACTAATGAAATTTATTAAATTATGTTTTGTTGTCGTCATGATTCAATTTACAACTGTTGGTTTCTCAAGAACTTTATTATTTCCTTGCAGGATCTGAACATTGGCATAGCACTGTGGTTGGCTGCTAGTGGAGATGGGTGGGTGGATGGAGAGATTTGTAACCATCTTAAAGAGGGCTGCCACCGTTATAAATATAAGTCATTATCCAGAGTTCTCTTTGTTGGTTCTGGTGCTGATGAGCAGTGTGCTGGTTATGGTAGACATAAGACAAAGTATAGGACAGGAGGGTATGCTTTAACTTCTGTTTGCTAGATTTATTCTTCCTGATTTTTTAGTTAAACCTTTTATATGCTTCACAATTGGATTACTGAGTGCTAGATTGCTAGCGATTGCACCTTCATGTGTGGATATGAACTTAATAGAGGGTTAAAAGAATTCTGCACTTCTTTATTGAGTACTTGATATAAGATGGAAATTCTTTGTAAAATGTTAATTAAAATGTCGTGGAATCGAGGAGCTGACCCAATGTATTGTGGACATTTGCATCTTCTTTTTCCTCTCATTTATTTATTATTCAAGCATTCAGCGCTGATGTTATCACATTAAAGGGAAGTAACATGTATTGGTATTATTGACCACTCTGATAGCTGTCACATACTGTATTTCTCTTCACTACCCCTGCCTACTCCTGCCACGGTTCTGTTTTGTTGGTACGATTATAGGATCTACATACTCATAATTTTCTTACTCTTTTGTCCTACGATTCACTCCTATAAAGAGTGCCGAGTTAGCAGTCTTATAGTACAGAAAATGTCTGGATGCATTGTTTCAGCTTTTCCTCTTTTGGAGATTTGGTCAATGTCACTCCCCTGGCCCGCGGCCCTGCCAAGGTATGACCCATGCACGGGCCTCATGTGCATAATCACTTGCCCCACTTGTCAAAATGGTTAACCTAGATGTGCACACGAAACTAAAGCAATCATATATAAACTATTTAAACTGTCATCTCAAATCCATTGTAGGACCAATCTTGGGGTTTCACATTCAAATATCAAAATAGCTTAGGCATTGGTGCATCAGGTTGCTATATTGTTGTCTTCCTAAGCTACATGTTTTTATGCCTAGTGAACTGGAATAGTATGTTCTTTCTTGGAGTTCTTTTAAGTTCTTATCCTCTGCCATTGGCTTGATTCGTCCTTCAGGTGGATGGCACTGCAAGAGGAAATGAGATTGGACATGCAGAGAATCTGGAAGAGGAATTTGGGCAGGGATGATAGATGTATTTCGGACTGTGGAAAGGAGGTATTGCTCATGACTAGATTTTAGTTTAGTATGTAAGGAGCTTTCAAACACTTCTCAATTATTAGATGACAATAGGCTGCGACTTCTCAATATTCTTTTCCAATCCTGCAAATTTCAGGCTAGATTCCCTTTCCTGGATGAGGAAGTAATAAAAACTTTACTCGACATCCCTCTCTGGGAGATTGCGGAACTTGATGAACCTAGTGGCAAAGGGGACAAGAAGATTTTGAGGGAGGTATGCTTGCTTGGTTTATTTTGATAAAAGCTTTATAGCTTATTTCACTTTCTGCTCGTTGCTAATACTTGTGACATTTAGGGGATATGTGGTTGCCTTTAAATAGAAATACATGCAACAGTTGTAGCAGCATTCACACTATTTCCAATGTTTGGTTTGTGGTAAATAGTGGAAATGGTGCAAGAGCCTCTTCCCAAATACCTTAGCTTTTGTTGCGGGCAAAATTGCTGCAACACCATTTGTGTTACAACATTAGAATTCATTTCCTCTAGTTCTCTCATCACAACCGAACAATGTATTTCTATCTACAACAACAATTGTTGCAACCAAGCATGATACTTACATCAATCCAAACAATGGATTTGTAAACCCAGTAACATCATTTACATGCAACCAGACAATGTAATTGCAATACCACTTGCAGCAACAAATGATACATGCAACATTTGTCGCATGTTTTTTCTATTTACAAGTGACCAAACAGCCCCAAGTCAAAAAGGTAAAATCAAAAGTGGATCAAGAACAGTCATGGATCATAAACCTGATTCATTTAGATCCCGTGCATATGTGCACCCTTGTGAGCTTTATTCAATAGCTTCTTATTACTAGTCAGCCTTAAGTTTTCTTCTTTTTTATAGGTTGCTCGATTGTTAGGCTTGAAAGGAGCAGCGTCCATGCCTAAGAGGGCGATCCAGGTGTTATTTCACTCCATCGCACTTCCAAAAATTGCCTTCTTTAACTTAGTACCTTTCTTCCTCCAAAATAGAATACATCCCATCTATTTTGAAGGGTTGAAAACGTAATGCATCTTGTTGCTCAATTGGTCTAGTTATAAATTGAAGTTTCTGATTCTTTGGTATAGTTACATATTTGACTGTCAAGTGTCTCATGAGGGGGTAAATTGCTTTATTATTTAGGGTGAGTCTTGATACGTCTTGACCCTTGCCACATTCCATTAGGGCTGCTAATGTGCACAAGGGTTCGCACTATCAGACTCGATTTCAGACCCTTGTTACGAGAAACAATATCAGTGGCTTTTGCATTTTCAACGGCTTTGGTTCATTATTTCTAAGGTTTGAGTAACTAAAAAATATTTAAGTTATTTAGAGAACACCCCCAAAATTTTGGGATAGACTCTGCTGTTGTATTTAGAGAACACTAGAAATTATTTTGGTACACTTAGGCATAATCTTAGTATTATTTATTGTTTCCTATTAGTTTGGAGTGTAATATTACTCAACATTCTTTAGTTATCCACACAATAAATATTGTTGTTTTTTGCTTGCTTTCGACAAAATACCCGCTACAATAGGTAATTGGAATAACATTAAGATGTATGAACGTTGTGTATTTATAATATACAATTTCGACAAATAGTAATGATTATATTTTGTCGAGTAAGAAATTTTATCTACACGATAACATGTTGATATTCGCTATGATCGGACAATTGTGGCAACATTGTTTTTTGCAATACTTCTTTTTTCTAATTTTTTTTCTTTCTTTACTAAATAGATTGTGGATTCCGTATCAGACGATATCGATAGGGGTGACTATTATATCATAAATGCCAAAATCGATACAATACTGCCGATATGTATCGGTATCGGTCAATACCACAAACCTTGATTTACATTTAAATACCATCAAATTTTTACAACTTGCTATCATAAACTATCTTTTAAGCTAAGTTAGCAAGTTGCTACGATAAACTTTCAAAAGTTCGACACTCCATTAATATTCTATTAGATTTAGTGCCACTAGCAATGTGCATGACTAATTTGGGATAATTTTGTCACTGAGGAAAAATAAAAAGAAGAAACAAATTTCAATTAATCCTCTCTTCCCTAACCTACAATACCATAACTGTAACCCTAACCCTAAATTCAGGTGCCCTCACCATATGTCAGGTGGGGCACTATGATCAAGAACAAAAGGATATGTGCCAATTACAATCAGTTTGGTTCCCATTTGAAGCAACAAATGTCAATTGTCTCTCTGTAGCATTTACTGTATTCACCGTTTACGAGAAATAATGGAACCAAACAAGGTTCTATTGCCGTTTTAGTCAAAATGGTGAACAGTCCATTTCAAACTGGAACGAAACTAGCCAATAATAACCAATCATTTGACTCTGAACAAACACAGTAAGGGTAATTCTAATAAATCTTTAAATATTGATGAACCATTATGTAATTCTAAATTTAATTAAATAAAAAAGTGCATATATGGAAGCTATTTTTAAGACTCCACCTCAAATAAGAATTTAATGAATAGATAAAAATAAATAAAATATGATATAGATCATGATTATATATATTTTTTTATTTTTTGTTATTTCTTCCAAGCATTTTGAACAAATTATTTCTTCTTATATTTTCTCTCTTGGTTTCTCTTATTAAGTTTGAACAAAGAGAAAAATATAGGCAAAATAGAAAGTAACCAAATATGAGAGAGGCAAGCAATGAAGAGCCTCGTTTGGTTCGTGGAATTATCGGGTTGGGAAAGGAAAGTGATTACTTTTCTATGTTTCGGTGTCAAAGGAATCAAGGAGGAAAGGAAAGTGATTCCCAATGGAAGGAAAATTAGGGGGAGAAGTGATTCCATTCATCCAAGCAAAGAATCACTTTTCCACATTGAAGTATTCACTTTCCTTTCCAAATTCCTTGGCATTTCCAAACATCGGAAAGGAAAATGAATGAGAATTCTAATTTCCCAAAGGAAAGCAAATGCCAAGGAATTGATTTCCTTTCCCTTCCATTCCGCGAACCAAACGAGGCCTAGACCTATTGGAGAAAACCCAACATCATCTAACTGAATTTAGTCCAGGGTAGTCATTGGGTTTATGTTTCCAGATGGGTCACACTATTAACTACATTAGATAAAATTTTAAAATTCAGGTGGGTGACTCACCTGGTTGTGCTTCCCCCATCTGTAGGGGTGAGGGTTGTTGGAATTTGGGTTGCATGGGTTGAAGAATATGGAGAGAGGCAAAATTGTATTTCGTGTTTTCGGTTAGCAGTCTTATGGTAATAAATTGAACAAAAAAAAATAGTGTATAGTAGTAACATGTAGCAAAAGATTGATGATATTCAAGTCAAGTTTCGTAACTGATTGGTTCAAACCCTTCTTATGATTATCTGTATCCGTAGCTTCATATTGGAGTTATTAGTATCTAGAAGCTAAAAACAGGTAACCAACTATTAAAAAATAGAAAAAATATATATTTGATACACTTATCTTTATTTTATGTATTAGTGGTTGGTTCCGATACTTTTGGATGAAATAATATTCAATATTGTCAATTTGTTGAACCCGCAATAAATATTGTTGTTTATTGTGATTGCTTTTAGATAACAGTACCTTGCAACAGATAGTTTTGGATTGAATAATTTTAAGATTACTAGTTGTTGTGGATATATAGATATTCAACTTTGATAAATAATAATGGTTGCAGCATGTATTGGATGACGAATCTCATTGGCACACCTTACCATGTAGCATGTTGATATTTGGCATGATCAATCATTATGTCGGTGTTGTCTTTTGTCATCTATTTTTTACTTTTTAATTGTCCGATGCTCAGTTGATTGAAGAGCCCCAATTTTGTTTTGGCTGGTACTGGCATCTATTGTTTGGGATTAATATCAGATCACATTTCCAAAAAGATATGAAACAAGTGATACATATCGGTATCGGCTGATACTGCGAAGCTTGATTTAAGTGCAATTTAGCCCAATTTTGTATGTGCTGATATGCAAAGTAGTGTATGGCCATGCTTATGTCCGTCCTTGCTAACTTTGTTCAAATCATGTCTTTCACTTCAGTTTGGCTCGAGAGTAGCAAGAGAGTCGAATCGAAAAATTTTTGGAAGCAATCGAGCAGCAAATCAGGCTTCTGCAGGGAGTGTGGAAGTCTGTGAGAAGATAAAATTTCGCTGAAGAATGTTTGGTTCCTAAACTCACTTTTTCATTTTCTCCCGTGATCGAGGACATGGGATGAAATTTTTTTCCTGTTACAGTCTGTATGTTGTTTTCTCCCCGTTATTTACTTCTCTTTTTTATCCTCACACATGTGCTTGGAACTTGTCATCGTTTATGTTGAATTGGAACAGTAGGTAATTGGGATAAATCTTTATTGATGAGTGCGTTACATATATATATAGTGGAGAGTAAGCCTCTCACTTATGTATCTATCCGAAGTGGCATAATACTTAACACTCTCTAAAGCTGGAGCAAAAATGTCAATTATGTCCAGTTTGTTACAAAGAAAATGAACTCGAGGGCCCAAACGTGACTTTGTAAATATATTTGCTATCTGATCTCGTGTTTTCACATGGTGAAATGTTAGCACCTCCTTCTGATATTTGTCACGACCCGCACCCTTATGACGGGCATGAGCACGTGGGTACGTCCAGCCTATGCCGCAGTATCGGCGGTAGAACGCTGTATATAACGTCTGTAAATACTACGACTAACAGTATAAAGGTACCTGTACAGTATATACTCTCCGAATGGAGGTGACATATCAATACAGTCTCAATCACAGAATAAAACTAAGGTAGATAGTTCAGAAAGAGAACATATGATAGATGAAAGAGTAAATAATTCCAGTGTTCAATACAAGTCCAGATATATACAACATCACAGGGTCTCAAAATATAATATAGAAGCTACAGTCTGATAAAGCTAGCTGGATCGCAGTCCAGTCAAACCTAGTTAATCTACACTACTCCGGGAGTACAAAATCTAGTGGCTCTACTATAAGGCCACAGTCCTGGACTACTCCATCTAACTCGAGCCCATAATAGGTCGAGCAGTCCGCTTCAGAATCATCTGTAATATATCATAACGGTATGTAACGTCCGTATTTCGGAATACGTATTTTAATTAGGCTTATATGTATTTCGGACCTGTATTTTATTTTCTCGGATTTTGGCCTGTAATTGTAAATTGGCTTGACTTGCGGATTTGTGGTTTTCTCGTAAAATGGATTTTTGGACCTGGCGTGGTTTTATTTTATGGAGAAGGAATTGGTTTGGTTTGGTTTAGTATGCATTGGACCACACTTAGCTAACCTCCACCCTCAACACAACATACCCTTCCTCATTAAAATTTCACCTAACTTTCTCTCTCCTCATTACTCTTCCATTAATTCTCTCCATCTTCTTCTTCCTTCCTCCACCTAACCCCATAGGCAAGTGCACCTTGCCACCAAATAAGCACCCCATTTTATTTGTCCATTAGCTAGATTAGGCCATGGTGAACAACATTAGAACTTGGCATTTTGTGATTTGGAGCTTACATTTTTCTAGATCTAAGTTTTAACCATTTTCGGATTTTCTTGGTTTTGATCTATTAAACTTAGATTTTTCCTTGTTTTGAGGCTTCCATGTGGAAGAGAATTCAATTTTACACAAGTTAGAACTTTGAAAATCCAAATTTGATTTTGTTTTGGCTAAGTTATGAAGATTGGAAATTTGGAGTTCTTGGGGTTTTCTCTCGGCCTGTTGGAGAAGATGATCCTCGGCCAGCGCTCTTTAGCGCATGGCCGAACTGCACTAACTCCTCGGCCAGCGCCTTGCGCTGGGCTGACCCACGCTGGCACTCTTTAGCTCCAGCGCCTTCCTTCCATTGGCGCACTTGACCGCTGCGCAGCTCACTCCCAGCGCGGCTTGGCTCCAGCACAACCCAATCCTAGCGCAGCTTGACCCAGCGCAACCCGCCCTCAGCGCAACCCAATCCTGCGCAGCTCATATCCTGCGCAGCTCGCTCCCAGCGCAAGCCGACTCTAGCGCAACCCAACCTCAGCGCAGTTCATTCCCCTCCGCAGTCCATTCCCCTAGCGCAATCCGACCCTCTGCGCAACCTACTTGCCCATGATGGTTTGGTTTTATTTCCTTGGACTTGGCTTCTCTTTTGTGGATTGGAGTTTTGAGATCTTGTTTCACACAACACGACTGTCTTGACCTAACACGGCCTGGCACGGTTTTCGGTGTTTTGCTTATGACTAGTACGGTTTTTCGTGATTTATGTGATTCATGATCCTAGTACTTTCTAATCTTCTTAGTAGTGACCCGATGGGGTGCTCTCTCTTAACTTGTAACCTGTGATTCATAATTAATCTCTGTAACTGGATAACTTGATAGTGGCCCGTGGCGGCGCACTCCTGACTTGTAACTTGTAACTTGACTTGACTTGATGCTGTTGCCATGGCTAACTTGACTCATATAATCAACTCTGACACCGTGGGTGTTCATTCTTGCTGCTTTGTGCAATCCACTTGGCTTGTCTCGCATCATGTCTAGGACGTGACTCCCTGGTTACCACGGTCAGGGATTCACACTGAATATGGATTAGGCTAATTACTAGATCAAACTATAGTTCATGGAGAATTTTCAGTCACAGGCGATCTCGTTATCTGGGCGCTTTAAATGGACTTGTAGCCTGCCGACGAGTAGGGCACATTTCCAGCACACTGTCATGTGTTGCACCCTCTAAGTCACCTAAGGGTATATCGTCTCCTGGGCGATGTACCCAACCATACTCTCAACCCGCGGAAGGATAACTGGATAGTCTGCAGGGCTTGGGACTCGGAATTTCTCATTTGCATCTTGCTAGTAACTAGGCTTGTGATAACCCTAGTTAGTTAAGTAGTAAGCCGTAGTATTTGCTTGGTCGCTTGTGAATGGATGGTGTCCAGCCCTGTCTAAGTCTCGTCTAGTCCCAGTACCTGGTACTCCTGAACATGATTGTTTTACTTATCCTTAACAATAAATGGGTAGAGACAAAGTGCTATTCAGGCGAAGGTTACAACCCCGGTCCTTGTTTGGTTAAGGGTTGTAACCTGGCTCCCGGAATGGTTCCACGTCCCTAGTCGTTTTTTGTCTTGCTGTACTCTTTATTAATTGTACTTTTCTTCTATTCCTTATGTTCTGATATGCTGGCTTTTGTTCTTATTTTGTGGCCTCCTTTGTGGCACTTGCTCTTTCTGGGGTTTGACCCAGCTGGTTTTGTGTGGCCAGATTTCGGAGCAGCTCCCGAAGATCTACCGAACTTCCAGCCCAATGGTGACAACTAGACGGAACCCGAGCTACGAGTGGGTTTTCCTTTTGATTCGCTCACTACATTGTAAAATTATTCTTTTAAGGTGTTTAGCCGACGAGCACCTGTTAGCTCGATGCATATTTACTTACTGTCTGCCTACGGGCTGTAACATGATTAACAAATCCTATGGTTGATCATGTATGACTGAACTCTTGCTAGTCTTGACATTTTGTACGACTAGCTTCATGATCATCCAATATGTAATGTATGGGACGTCTTGCTATTATATATTTGGTGCTCTGACATCTTGTAACTATTATTGTTTGCTTGAGATTGAGATAATAGGTTTGTTCATGACCATAGGAGACTGTTGGCTTGTAGTTAAACCCTCATATATCTAGACAGCCGTGACCGTATAGCGAGGTGGATTCTATTTCAATATACGTAGCTGGCTATGTACGCCCCGCTCTCCAGTATTCTGGTTCTGGGGTGTCACATGGTTTAAGTGGTGGCCCATGCAGGTCTTGGCATTCAAGAATGTGAGGGTTTACCAAATAGATGTCTCAATCAGTACTCGTCCTTGATCTCCGTTCATATCCTTTGAATCTCTGGATTCTTGCCCTGATCATGTGCTTGTATCGTTGATCTGTCTTGGTCCTTCCTTATTGTTCCCTATGTCGTCTTCTTCAGCGGCACTGTACCTGACCCCGCCGATCAGCGAGGTGGAGCACTTCCCGTGGACCAGCAGCAACTCGGAGATCAAGCCCAGCATTTCGGAGTAGCCTCCAGAGTTGTACCTACTAGAGGAGAGCCCCCAGTTCAGCCCGTTCGACCTGCCGAGCCTGATGATGACACCTTGGTAGGTCTCATCAGGACCTTGATAGCTTCCCAGGATCGTAAAGGAGACGCCTTGCACCAGGCAGTGGCAGATGCTTTGACCAGAGGCGGTCATCCAGGGAACAGCGCGGCCAACAGCTTCAAGCGCTTGAACCCTCCATTCTTCGACGGCAGCGAAGATGCGATTGCCGCGGACGCTTGGCTTCAGGATACCGAGGTGGTTCTGGAAGCAGCTAGGACACCTGAGAATGAGAAGGTGGCGGTGGTACGCCTACAGTTGCTAGACTTGGCTCGCAGTTGGTGGGCGGCGCAGGCCGTGGGATTAGCGGCGCCGGTTACTTGGGCGGTATTTAGAGAAAGATTCCAGACGAAGTATTTTGATGCTGTAGCTCGGTACGACCTACAGACGAGATTTACCAACTTGAAGCAAGGAGGCAGGACGGTCGACAGTTATGCATCCGAGTTCTCTAGACTCAGTAGGTTTGGCCCCACCTTGGTGGCAACCGAGTTTGATAGGGCCCAGCGGTTCCAGCAGGGGCTGCATTTGGAGATCTTGTTGGCAGTTGAGCAGTTCGAGCACCAAACGTTCGATGCAGTATTGAGGGAAGCTAGGAGGCACGAGTACACCTCCCAGAGGATCGTGGATAGGACCGGAGGTAGGGAGCGGTCCCACATTCAGATGCACCAATCATCAGCTCCAGCCCCGGCAGCAAGGGGTTTGACCATTGGAACTCCGAGGCGGGCGGCCTCAGTAACGTCGGTTCAGCATTCAACCCCGACGTACCCGCAGCAGCAGAAGCAGAAGCAGACTTCCACGATGGGATGTTCTCATTGCGGGAAGCCAGGGCACGTGGTGGCAGATTATCGTAGGGCGCAGGGATTGTGCCTGGCTTGTGGAGCGGCAGATCACAAGATAGGAGCCTGCCCGAATAGGGGTAGTTCGTCATCTTCCAACCTAACCAGTCCATCGGTTAGGGGACCAGCACCTATGCAGCAGCAGCAGTACCCGAGGCCATTGTTGCCTCAGGCCCAGGCGTTTCAGCAGCAGAACCAGCAGCAGTACACCCAAGCCCAAGTGCAGAACAGGCAGAGAGGTTTCCAGTAGAGGGGACCCACAGCCAGAGGACAAGGTCAGGCAATGATGATGACTATGGAAGAAGAAGTTGCACCAGGTGAGGTAGTGGCAGGTACTATTCTCGTCAACTCCTCTCCAGCATCGGTATTATTTGATTCTGGTGCATCGCATTCATTCATGTCTGCACGATTCGCGACACGGATAGGATTGGAGCCAGAGTCATTATCAGTAAGGCTCAATATACTTACTGGTAATGGTCTTGTGGGAGTAGATCGAGTGTTTTCCTCGTGTCGGATCGTAGTTAGCGGTAGAGAGTTTCCCGCTAGGTTTATGGAGTTCCCTATGGCAGACTATGATGTAGTCTTAGGCATGGATTGGTTGAGGAACCAGTATGCTAGGATAGACTGCCATGTTGGCAGGGTTGTTTTCAGTATTCCAGGCGAGCCAGAGTTTTCATTTTCCAGAGGCGCAGTGGAACCATCTTTCCCAGTATTGCGGATGGCAGTAGCAGCGGTACAGTTACCCCGGATAGTTGAAGAGTTCCCAGATGTCTTCCCAGAAGAACTTCCAGGGATGCCGCCAGAGCAAGAGATCGAGTTCGCTATAGACTTGATCCCCGGGACGACACCAGTATCAGAGCGAGTCTACAGGATGGCGCCTTCAGAGTTGGATATTTTGTACAAGATGATTGAAGAACTGAGGACCAAGGGATTCATTTGTGCAAGTGGATCGCCTTGGGGAGCCCCGATGCTTCTTGTGAAGAAGAAGGATGATACGTCCAGATTATGTGTAGATTATCGTACCTTGAACTCGGTGACAATCAAGAACAGATACCCTCTCCCGAGGATAGACGACTTGTTTGATCAACTCAAAGCGGCTTCAGTGTTCTCGAAGATAGACTTGCGGTCAGGATACCACCAGATCAGAGTCAGAGAGCAGGACATCCCGAAGACAGCTTTCTGATCTAGATATGGACATTGGGAGTTCCTTGTTATGCCATTCGGAGCAACCAATGCGCCATCCGTATTCATGGACCTCATGAATCACATTTTCATGCCTTACTTGGATCAGTTCGTGATCGTGTTCCTAGATGACATCCTGGTCTACAGCAAGAGCGAGGCAGAGCACGAGCAGCATCTCAGAATCGTCCTTCAGATGCTTAGAGAGCACCAGTTGTACGCCAAGTTCAGTAAATGCGAGTTCTGGCTCGATCGCATTTCGTACTTGGGTCACATCATTACCCGAGGAGGGGTGGAAGTGGATCCCCAGAAGATTGTGGCTATCGAGACGTGGCCAGTACCTAGTTCAGTGGCAGAGATTCGCAGCTTCCTTGGATTAGCCGGCTACTACCGGCGATTCGTTTCAGATTTTGCAAGGATTTCGGCGCCGATGACCCAGTTGACCCGCAAGGATGTGCCGTTCGTATGGACAGCAGAGTGCCAGGAATCATTTGAGAAGTTGAAGCGAGGTTTGGTAACGGCTCCCATTCTCACACTTCTAGATGGGACCGGAGGATTCACAGTTTATTGCGACGTTTCAGGCAGAGGATTGGGGTGTGTCTTGATGCAGCATGGGAAGGTAATATCTTATGCATCACGTCAACTTCAAGATCATGAGAAGAATTACCCGACCCACGACTTGGAACTGGCGGCGGTAGTGTTTGCGCTTAAGCTTTGGCGGCACTACTTGTATGGAGATAGAGTGGAGATATTTACTGATCACAAGAGCCTGAAGTATGTTTTCACCCAGAAGGACCTTAACATGCGGCAGAGAAGATGGCTCGAGTTACTGGTGGACTATAATGTGGATTTGCAGTATCACCCAGGGAAGGCCAACGTTGTAGCAGATGCGTTGAGCAGGAGAGCCGGAGTTTACTTCATAACAGCGCAACCAGAGTTATTGGCAGATCTTCAGAATATGGGAATTGAAGTGGTTCTTCCTACCAACGTGGCGTTGATGGCCAGTCTACAGGTTCAGTCCAGCATAGTTGAGAGAATCCGGAGAGCGCAGTCAGCAGATTCCAAGATTCAGCGACTCAGAACAGAGTGTGAGGCAGGAAGAAGGCTAGAGTTGTACATTCATGAAGATGGTACACTTCGACACGACACTCGTCTTTGTGTACCCAGTGGAGATATCAGACAGGAGGTCATGGCAGAAGCTCACAGTTCACAGTATTCTATTCATCCTGGTGGCACGAAGATGTATAGAGACATTCGTCAGCATTTTTGGTGGAATGGCATGAAGAGGGAGATAGCCCGATTTGTCTCTCGGTGTTTGGTTTGCCAACAGGTTAAAGCGGAACATCAGAGGCCCGCTGGACTTCTTCAGCCCTTGCCGATTCCAGAATGGAAGTAGGAGCATGTGACCATGGATTTTGTGACTGGATTGCCTAGATCCCCAGCTGGTCGAGATGCTATTTGGGTTATAGTTGACAGGCTCACGAAGGTGGCTCATTTTCTCCCATTCAGAGTTGGTCAGTCGACGACTCAGTTGGCAGAGATGTACCTCAGACAGATTGTCAGGCTTCACGGCGTGCCCGTCAGTATCACCTCGGACTGAGATTCAAGGTTTACGTCACACTTTTGGTGCAGCTTGCAAGAGAGTTTGGAGACTCACCTTCAGTTTAGCTCAGCTTATCACCCGCAGACAGATGGCCAGTCGGAACGCACGATCCAGACTCTTGAAGATATATTGAGATCTTGTACCCTTGACTTCGGTGGTTCATGGGAGGATCACCTGCACCTGGTGGAATTCTCGTACAATAATAGTTTCCAGGCCAGTATTCAGATGGCCCCGTTCGAGGCACTGTATGGTAGGAAGTGCAGATCTCCGTTAGCCTGGGATGATGTTGGAGAGAGGCAGATGTTCGGTCCAGAAATGATTGCCCAGACAGTTGAAGTGGTCAAAAGAGTCAGAGATCGCCTTTGAGTGGCCCAAGATCGCCAGCGGCATTGGGCCGATGCTCATCGACGTCCCTTAGAGTTTGCTATCGACGACCATGTATTCCTTAGGATCTCACATAACCGCAGCGTCTTTCGCTTTGGCGTACGGAAAAAGCTTAGTCCTAGGTATATAGGGCCGTTCGATATCCTGGAGCGAGTAGGAGATGTATCATATCGTCTTGCTCTTCCGTCGTCGCTAAGTGAGGTGCATGATGTATTCCATGTGTCCCAATTACGACGGTACATCGCGGACCCGAGCCATATCCTAGACCATTTGGAATTGGTTGTTGGTACCAACCTTTCGTATGAGGAGAGGCCCGTGTCTATATTGGACCGGAGAGAAAAGATACTCAAGAACAAGACTATTAGCTTAGTCCGTGTTGCTTGGGGTCATCACTCTCTAGGTGAGTCAACGTGGGAGCGTAAGGACGACATCCGATCGCGATATCCCGACTTGTTTGACTCGTAAGGTATAATGTCTTCCTTATGCCTTATGCTTTCCATCCCTTGCTTGCATGTATGATTGTTTGATTGTTTGCTTAGTGTAGCTTATTTGTGGATAGTATAGCTGGCTCTTACATCTCTATGCATCTTGATTTAAATTTCGAGGACGAAATTCTTTTAAGGTGGGTAGAGTTGTAACGTCCGTATTTTAATTAGGCTTATATGTATTTCGGACCTGTATTTTATTTTCTCGAATTTTGGCCTGTAATTGTAAATTGGCTTGACTTGCGAATTTGTGGTTTTCTCGTAAAATAGGTTTTTGGACCTGGCGTGGTTTTATTTTATGGAGAAGAAATTGGTTTGGTTTGGTTTAGTATACATTGGACCACACTTAGCTAACCTCCACCCTCAACACAACATACCCTCCCTCATTAAAACCCCACCTAACTTTCTCTCTCCTCATTACTCTTCCATTAATTCTCTCCATCTTCTTCTTCCTTCCTCCACCTAACCCCATAGGCAAGTGCACATTGCCACCAAATAAGCACCCCATTTTATTTGTCCATTAGCTAGATTAGGCCATGGTGAACAACATTAAAACTTGGCATTTTATGATTTGGAGCTTCCATTTTTCTAGATCTAAGTTTTAACTATTTTCGGATTTTCTTGGTTTTGATCTATTAAACTTAGATTTTTCCTTGTTTTGAGGCTTCCATGTGGAAGATAATTCAATTTTACACAAGTTCGAACTTTGAAAATCCAAATTTAGTTTTGTTTTGGCTAAGTTATGAAAATTGAAAATTTGGAGTTCTTGGGGTTTTCTCTCGGCCTGTTGGAGAAGATGATCCTCGGCCAGAGCTCTTTAGCGCATGGCCGAACTGCGCTAACTCCTCGGCCAGCGCCTTGCGCTGGGCTGACCCGCGCTGGCGCTCTTTAGCTCCAGCGCCTTCCTTCCATTGGCGCACTTGACCGCTGCGCAGCTCACTCCCAGCGCGGCTTGGCTCCAGCACAACCCAATCCTAGCGCAGCTTGACCCAGCACAACCCGCCCTCAGCGCAACCCAATCCTGCGCAGCTCATATCCTGCGCAGCTCGCTCCCAGCGCAAGCCGACTCTAGCGCAACCCAACCTCAGCGCAGTTCATTCCCCTACGCAGTCCATTCCCCTAGCGCAATCCGACCCCCTGCACAACCTACTTGCCCATGATGGTTTGGTTTTATTTTCTTGGACTTGGCTTCTCTTTTGTGGATTGGAGTTTTGAGATCTTGTTTCACACAACTCGACTGTCTTGACCTAACACGGCCTGGCACGGTTTTCGGTGTTTTGCTTATGACTAGTACGGTTTTTCATGATTTCTGTGATTTATGATCCTAGTACTTTCTAATCTTCTTAGTAGTGACCCGATGGGGTGCTCTCTCTTAACTTGTAACCTGTGATTCATAATTAATCTCTGTAACTTGATAACTTGATAGTGGCCCGTGGCGGCGCACTCCTGACTTGTAACTTGTAACTTGACTTGACTTGATGCTGTTGCGATGGCTAACTTTGTTGGCCCAATGATTGTATCATGTTTTTGAATATGGTTAATATGTTTAGTTTAGCATTTCATTATCACTAATCTTTATACTATCACTATAGCTTTTCTACTTATACTTATACCTTTGGTGATATATGCCTATTGGTTTACATATTAGTGATATGAGCTTTCTATATTAAATTTAATCGAGTTGCCAAAATCAAAACTATGTTTTTGATTGTAGTTATTCAATTAAGTTTAATCATTATGATATCACTAACATTTATGCTATCACCTTAGCACTTATACTTAAACTCAGCATCGTCCTAATGTGCATTAAACTTATCACACTTGCTACTATGTATATTGCTTTGTTCGTCTAACATGTACATGCAGAAAAGCAATAAGCAAGATCAATGTGGACATATGCAATGAAGAAATCATGGTGAGCCAAAGACGACGGATCCCACAAGATTTCTCTGAACCACCCGACGACATCTCCGAAGCCCCCGAAAGGTATTCAGTTTTCACAAACTGGATATCTTTGGACAGCTACCGCCAAGGGAAAAAGCCAACATCTATCAAGGAAAGAAGCCATGCCATGCCATCATCATTTCAGACTCTAAAGAAGCCTGCACCTGCTACAGTATATCTGGAGTCTGTAATGAGTCTTAGGAATAATTGTAAACACAAGAAATAGATGGTAAAATCGAAAGCTAGGGTAGAAATTAGCCCAGGATCATTTTCGGATGCAAATCGGCATACCGACGGTATACCGATTTTGTTCACAAAAAGTTTTCTGTATACAAAATCGGCATACCGACGGTATACCGGTTCATACCGACGGTA
This sequence comes from Iris pallida, assembly GCA_029216955.1. Lineage (NCBI taxonomy): Eukaryota > Viridiplantae > Streptophyta > Magnoliopsida > Asparagales > Iridaceae > Iris > Iris pallida. Next base: position 2,719,886 of record JANAVB010035817.1, read on the forward strand.
TACCGGTTCAATAACGTTGAAAGTCCAACGGTCGGATTTCCAGCATTAAATGATCCCAACGGCTATATTTCGAGCCGTTGCAATCCCAGACCGGTATACCGACGGTATGCCGACTCATATCGGCGGTATGCCGGTCGCTGTCTGAAAAATTGCCTTTGAGCTCTTTTCAATGCTTTGGTTATAAATAGCCTTGAACCCCTTCATTCAAGGTTGATGCTTTGAGCCTAAAAATTTCTAAACCACCAAAGCCTATCCACAAACAACTCTACAAAGCTTTCATTTGCCATCCACAAATTGTGTTAGAGTTATTGAGTTAAAAAGTAAGATCTTCATCTTATTGTATAAGAAGATCAAAACCTATTGTGAAAGGTTGAAGTTGGAGAGTCTTCGTATCCAAACTCTCGGTTGAAGTTGGAGAGTCTTCGTATCCAAACTCTCGGTTGAAGTTGGAGAGTTTTCGTATCCAAACTCTCGGTTGAAGTCGGAGAGGCCTTCGGATTAAAGCTCTCGTATAAGAAGTTGGTGAGTTCTTCGAATCCAAACTCGTGTGTAACTATTTGCTCAAATAGTGGATTAAATCCGAAGAGAGTTCCGGGACTGGATTGCCTCTAGGGAGGATACCAGGATACATCGGGTGTCGGTATTGTGATTGCTTCTTCTCTTGCACTTATATTTTTAAATTGCCAATTAGCTTGTGCTTAGTGCTTGATTAGTTAGCTTGACCCTATTCACCCCCCCTCTAGGGTTCCTACAAACTTGACCCATATAATCAACTCTGACACCGTGGGTGTTCATTCTTGCTGTTTTGTGCAATCCACTTGGATTGTCTCGCATCATGTCTAGGACTGACTCCCTGGTTACCACGGTCAGGGATTCACACTGAATATGGATTAGGCTAATTACTAGATCAAACTATAGTTCATGGAGAATTTCCAGTCACAGGCGATCTCGTTATCTAGGCACTTTAAATGGACTTGTAGCCTGCCGACGAGTATGGCACATTTCCAGCACACTGTCATGTGTTGCACCCTCTAAGTCACCTAAGGGTATATCGTCTCCTGGGCGATGTACCCAACCATACTCTCAACCCGCGGAAGGATAACTGGATAGTCTGCAGGGCTTGGGACTGGAAATTTCTCATTTGCATCTTGCTAGTAACTAGGCTTGTGATAACCCTAGTTAGTTAAGTAGTAAGCCGTAGTATTTGCTTGGCCGCTTGTGAATGGATGGTGTCCAGCCCTGTCTAAGTCTCGTCTAGTCCCAGTACCTGGTACTCCTGAACATGATTGTTTTACTTATCCTTCAATAAATGGGTAGAGACAAAGTGCTATTCAGGCGAAGGGTTACAACCCCGGTCCTTGTTTGGTTAAGGGTTGTAACCTGGCTTCCGGAATGGTTCCACGTCCCTAGTCGTTTATTGTCTTGTTGTACTCTTTATTACTTGTACTTTTCTTCTATTCCTTATGTTCTGATATGCTGGCTTTTGTTCTTATTTCGTGGCCTCCTTTGTGGCACTTGCTCTTTCTGGGGTTTGACCCAGCTGGTTTTGTGTGGCCAGATTTCGGAGCAGCTCCCGAAGATCTACCGAACTTCCAGCCCAATGGTGACAACTAGACGGAACCCGGGCTACGAGTGGGTTTTCCTTTTGATTCGCTCACTACATTGTAAAATTATTCTTTTGAGGCGTTTAGCCGACGAGCACCTGTTAGCTCGATGCATATTTACTTACTGTCTGCCTACGGGCTGTAACATGATTAACAAATCCTAGGGTTGATCATGTATGACTGAACTCTTGGTAGTCTTGACATTTTGTACGACTAGCTTCATGATCATCCAATATGTAATGTATGGGACGCCTTGCTATTATATATTTGGTGCTCTGATATCTTGTAACTATTATTGCTTGCTTGAGATTGAGATAATAGGCTTGTTCATGACCATAGGAGACTGTTGGCTTGTAGTTAAACCCTCATATATCTAGACAGTCGTGACCGTATAGCGAGGTGGATTCTATTTCAATATACGTAGCTGGCTATGTACGCCCCCGCTCTCCAGTATTCTGGTTCTGGGGCGTCACACGGTATCCTGTCAGGAAAATGAGCAAGTACAAGCACTAACAGCAGTTCCATGTGAATTGACAAATTCTATAAGAGACAGTATAATGAACTACAAGACAAAGATATATGAAGACTCGGGAACCGTTCGGAAGCTGAGTTACAACCCTTAAACCAAACAAGGACCGGGGTTGTAACTCTTCTCCCGAGCAGAACTTAGTCTCCAATCAAGGTACAATGTAAAGACATGTAGAGCATGTGAGTAACTGTATATCAGGCATGGAAAGAAAATACTGAATATAGAACAGAGCAGGATATACGATAAGATAAAGTAAATATAAAATGTGCCTCGAATATTATAGCATAATGTGATCGGTATGGGTCAAGATCAGGCTTCCAGCCGACCGGCTACAAGTACGTGGACTCGGCCCGGCCGGGATGGTAAGCTATGGAGCAAGTAGTAGCACAGGTCAGGCTATACCCATCGTGAGGTAAGGGTATAGCTATGATACAAGTAGTAACTCAAGGTGGGCATTGATCACACTGTCTATAAAATTCCCTATTCCCCGAATAGTATACGGATCCGGACATAGCACGTCATGACGCGGGATTCCCTAAGAGGGGAGCAAGTCCTCTTCAGGAATCGGCGTCAATACAAGTACAAGAATCAAGACCAAGCAAGTACCAGTATCCCAAGAAATCCAGGAATGACATCTCATGACAGGAATCCGACAATACTAGTCCGTGAACTATCGTGACTGAGAATCAAGTAAGACACTACGACTGAATCGGATATAGCAAATATCAAGACAATAAAAACTATCAGTGAATGTACTCGCCTGCTATCCTGAGCTGTAGGGTATATCAATGCTCAGAGCGGTAATCAGAAACCTAAAGATGAGATACTGTATGTTAATTTAGGTTTAAACAAGTTTAAGAATGATTTACAATGAATGATATGAATTCTAGGTCAAACTAGGTCTCACTGAGTCACACTAAGTCCTGTCAAGTCAATCTAGGTCAAATCAAGTTATATCAAGTCAATCTAAGTCAGACCAAGTCAACTCTAGGTCATACCAGTCATCGCAAGTCAAAACAAGTCGAAGAAAGTCAAACGGGATCAAGAGTTGGCCTACAGTTGACTTTTCGTCAACTGGTCAACCCTGGTCAACTCTGGTCAACTCTAGGTCAATCCTAGGTCAAATTGGTCAAATGTTGACCAACAGTTGACTTTTGGTCAACTGGTCAACTCTAGTTTGGATTTGGTCAAATCTAGACAAAGTGTTGACTCACGGTTGACTTTTGGGTAAAAAGTCAACTCTGGGTCAACCGAGCCAAAATTGGTTCAAATATGATATTTGTAGGGTGTACCTAACAAGTCACCAAAGTTTCAAGTCAATCCAAATACCCGAACCCCGTATTTTGAATTTACCCGATTACCCCTTAAAATATTTACCCTTAAACCATTCTAACTCGACGCCAAGTGGCCTTCCCTTAGGAATTCCACTCCGGACTTCCTAGGGTAGTAGGGTACTAGCCTATACAACCATTACCTACCAAGTTTTCTAGGGTAAGTGGACATCCAGTCCATCTTACGGTCCGAATCGTCCGATTATCCGTTATCTTGAATATTTCAAGATACGCGATGGTACGGTGCGATACCATCTCCCTAATCCCACACGCAACCCCGATTCCAACTCGGGAGCCTACCCACAAAATCTAAATCACATTTGCTAAGTCCCCTCCAAGTTTCGACGCGTTCCGAATCACGGAACTCAATTTTACCCCTTCACTAATTCCTAACTCTACCATTCAATCACTCACTCAACTCATTCAAACTCTCTATTTTTCCACTCCTCTTAGGACAAGTTTTGGGGGTTATTCTAGTGGATTTTATAAGGGTTTATATAGCTAATAAATAGGGTATATACATGTATATATATATATAGGTATATAGGTGGGGGTCTTAGGGGCTAAACGGGGTGGTTTGTGGGTGCTACTGCTGCTCCTACTGCTGTTTTTGCTGCTGCTGTGGGGGGGGGGGGGGGGGGGGGGGGGGCAGCAGCCCCCTTGGCCCCCCCTAGCTGCTGGTGGCTGCCCTCCTCTTCTCCCCTCTTCTCCTCTCAAATTCCCTCATTTTTTCTTCTCTAAATCACTCTAAACTCCTCTCTAACTCCTCTCTAACTCTCTATAATATATATATAAACTCTCACTTATAAATCTCATTCCCTTCCCCTCTCTACACATACAATACACACACACATATATATATATATATATATATATATATATATATATATATATATATATATATATATATATATATGACCACACACACACACACACACACACATATATATATATATATATATATATATATATATATATATATATATATATAGACACACACACACACACACATACATATCTATATATATATATATATGTACATATATATATGGACACACACATACTTATACACAAATACACACACATATACACCACTACCCCTCTCCTCTACACACACACAAATACACATGTATATATATATATATATATATATATATATATATATATATATATATATATATATATATATATATATATATATATATATACCACTCTAAAAGGTGGTAAAACCATAATAAATCCTTAAACTAGATTTTAGGGGAACCTACAAAATCTAGGGTCAACTTGTAGAGAATGGTCCCCTCTCTAATTAATGTGAAGGAATGAATGCAAAATGAGAAATTAATGAGGGTTAAAAAAAACATACCTAAAATGTAGATTTGAAGAAGAAGAAGAAGTTGGAAAGAATGAAAATGAAGAGAGAGAGAGAGTGATAACTTAGTGATGAAGAAAGGAGAGGTGGAGGGGGTGGACTATATGGCCGGCCATGGGGAAAGGGTAGGGGGCACTTGTAATTACAAGTTTGCCCCTCCCTAAACCTACATGCTAAGTTAAGCCAATTTGGGTTTTGGGATTAGCAAATAAATAAATAAAAATCATAATTAAGCTTAATTACTCATGGGGGACTAGTCCAAACTCCTAAATCTAAAAGTTTAGTTTGGTGGGCCATGGCTAATTAACATGCTAAATACAACTCAAGTCGAAATTCCCCGGGGTCCCGAATTAACTCGGAATGCGATGAAATTCGAACTCGACTCCTATAATAATTAAATATTAATATTCATGAAATAAAATTTCTAAAAATATTATAAAATGGAAAATTACCATTTTACCCCTAACTCGGAAAAGTGAGGGTGACAATATTCATCACGGACAAAGTAGATGTCAATCTCAATGTGTTTTGTCCGTTCGTGGAATATGGAATTTGTAGTAATCTATCCTGTTGTTTCTTCCAGCTTTTGTAGAAGATGTTGTAGATATAACACTTATGCGGTGTTATGAGCAATGACTCGGTATTCCACTTCCAAACTTGATAGTCAAATTACACTGCTTCTTCCTCTTCCACAACACTAAGTTTTCACCAACGAATATTGAGTAGCTAGATGTAGAACGTTGATTTGTAAGGCTCGCTCGTCAGTCAACATTTGTAAAACACTCGAGATGACTATGTCTTTGATTCTCCATTTGAATTTCTTTTCCAGAATTTTGAGCTAGATAACGTAATATCATGAGAACTGTCTGCCGAAACTAATGGAGAAGCCATAAATCTACTCGCGACATTCACAACAAAGAAAATGTCGGGACGAGTCATAATCGTCAAGTAGTTGAGTTTTTCAACCAATTGACGATACTCATCAGTATTGACCATTAATATCCCTTCATCGGAAAATTTTTGCTTCAGTTAAAATGTCAATCACGTATTTTCGTGGAGACATGATAATGTCGTGTTTTTCCCACGTGACTTCAATGTCCAAAAATGACGTATTTATTTTATTTTTAAATAATAAGTGATATACTCACTTTTAAGTTATTTTCTAGCATGATTATAATGGTAGAGATAAAGTGGAGAATAAAAGTCTCTCACGTATGTATCTATCCAATGTAGGACTAAACATAATACTTAACAGCTTCTGACAAAGTTGGATACATTTGAGGTGGATTATGTAACATTCTGTAATAGAAAAGTTAATTGACAATTGCAAGAGCTGGCCAATCTTCCACATATTAATTGTATTTAATCAAAATCCTTTGCATATTGCATGTCAATGACAATCAAAGCTTCTCATGCTAAGAAATTATTGGAAATAGATCTACTCATTTCCTAATTAGTACTCTCCTATACGTACTTGGATTAGATTTGGAGTATATATATAATTGTATTCCGAGTCTTACTATATATATTCTCCTCCTCTACCTATATATAGAGAGAGAGAGTATTGGAGTCTCCAACAATAACAATAATGGCCTCTCTCGGTGCCGACGAAATCACTTATATTCTCTCGTGGCTCCCCCGCAAAGTGGCGACCAGGTTCAAAACCGTCTGCAGAGAGTGGAAGGACATCATCTCTACTCCCTACTTCCGCTCCCTCCAGGTGCAGAGGCCGGCCAGCGACGTGCTCGGCTTCTTCCGTCTCGGCGCGTGGTCCAGTGACCTCTGGCTCGCTCCCGCCGACAACAGCAAGCCGTCGGTCAAGCAATGCATAGGCGGCGGCTGCGGCTGCGGCGTCTGCAGCTACCAGATCGTCGCCGTCCTCGCCGTCTGTGACGGCCTCGTGCTGGTCAGAACGCGCAGGGAGGACTGCTACGTGTGGAACCCGTCGAACCGGAGCTCCGTGTGCCTGCCCTGGCATTGGGTAGGTCGCTCCCGCGGCCACCACGGGCTGGCGAAAGGCCCGTCTCCGAATTCCTTCGAGATCGTCAGCGTAGACAGCAACCAGAACCGCCGAGGAGGTCCGTGGCACTCTTGTTCTATATACTCGTCCGCGACGGACACGAGCAGAGAACTGAGATTGGGGTGCTGGTTGGCCGAGAGCATCGGCGCGACTCTGAACCCGTTGGGCGGCGCTTGCGTCGGCCGCACCGTCCACTACCTCACGGACGACGGCAGGAGGATTCTCGCGGTGGACGCGAGGGGGCTGCGGTGCAAGCACATGGACTTGCCGGAAAGCGCTGCGGAGGCGGCGGCGGCGCGGATGGACGTTCGTTTAGCGTCGGTCGACGACGATCTCTACTTGGTGTTCGCCGCCGCGGGGGGTGGCGTGCAGCTCTGGGTACTCGAGGACCACGAGAGGGTGCGGTGGAAGATGGTGTTGGAGTTTGCATGGCCGGCTCTCGTGATGACGTCGGTCTTCTTCGACGGCTATAGGATCGGCGTTGTCGATGTTGAGGAGAGGAGGTGCATAAATTTCTACAACACCCGGAATAGGAGGTGGGAAGGAACTCATCGCCTCCTTCCGTCCAACTTGACTTTAGATTGGCAAACTCTTTTCCCTTTTGTCAAAGACACCACTATTGTTGGCAAGTAGCTAGGAATCAGTAACTTGGAATAGTCTTTTTTTTTACGATAAATTCTACTTAAATACTCTCAATACTCTTAAATATTCTTTCATGCTTAATCAAGATTCAAGTCGGAGGGGTGTGCTTGATTATTTTGTAAGCATACAAAGTAATCCTTGAAAAATAATTAACTGGAAGGGATTTTTTTTTTTTTTTGAGAAACTGGAAGGGATATTGATATTGATGTAGTTAGTAGCTCATGACAGGGATATGGATAAATGGTTTGGAATATGTATGTTTTTTGACATTTTAATCTTCATAATACTTTTAGTGGTACGTTGATATGCTATTTTTTTAAGGTCTTCTCGATCGTTACCTCTATTTGTTTTAGTTTCTATCATGTGTCAAGTCCTACTTCTTGGCATTTTGTTTCATATAGAATTCTATAAAAGAATATGTTTTCAATTGTCGGTTTTATTCCTATCCTACTTGTCATTTTAAAAAAATTTAAGAAGGTTGTCAAATATATTTATTCATATAAAAACTCAACTATAATGGTCTCGAAGCTCGGCTCGGACTGTAGCGGGAATGTACATCTCTGTTGGTGTTTTTGCCTTTGGACTAGAAAAGATAGTCCCACATCGGCTACACCAAATGGTGAGTATCTCAATATAATGCATTGCTTGTGTTGAGGTGTGCACATGAGGTGTAGTGGGGCACAAGTTTGTGCCATGTGGAAGTATTTTCCTAGAAGGAAAAAAGATTAAATCCAACAAGGATGCAAGTTAATTTTTGTTGTGCGGACTCAGACTCGAACGCGGACTCCAAGATGTCTCGTGCATGCACGGGAGGGTTCGGGAGGTAGGCGTGGACTGGCACACTTCTATGCTGATTGTGGGATGATCTAAAATATCAAACTCTATTTTTGAGTATTAGTATTTTAGTCCCACATCGGATAGGAGAAGAGGTGAAGTCTCAACTCCACTCTATAAATAGAGCCCCTTGGCCTCCTTTGAAAGATGCACCAAGAAGAGAGTTGAGGGAGTCTGTTAAGTCCAGGAAGCCCGTTCAAGTCTCAAATATTTGACTTACGAGCGTTCCAGAAGTTCTCCTGAACTTGCTGGTTCCTGGGAGCTTATCCGTACTGCGGGTATAGCTTTGAGCGCCGGTGTTCAACACCCCAGCGAGATCCGCTCTTCTTCTTCCTTCCTCTTTCTGTTGCCTTCGAGAATCTGAGACTCAACTGTTGTTGATCATCTCTTGTTGCCTTCGAGAAACCGCTATTGCAAACGCGATTCGATTTTTTAATCGTTTAGGCTACGCAATCAGCATTATTTGCATCTCTTTTTTAGGGATTGCAACTGCATTATTTGCATCTCTTTTTTAGGGATTGCAACTGCATTCTTTGCATCTCTTCTTAGGGATTGCAACTGAGTTTTTCCATCGATTGTTTGCAAATAGACTAACAATCTCAAAGCTATACGATTCGATGGAAAACACTCGTGCTTCGCTTGTCGATACCGGCTTTAACAAGTTGGAGAAATTCGACGGCGAACACTTCCAGATCTGGAAGCGAAAGGTGACTCTGAACCTTCAACTCGTGGATGTTGATCACGTGTTGGATGAGGAAGAACCAATCGTTCCAGCAACAGGATCTGCTGCTGTTCTGGCCGCTGCTACGAGCAAGCAGACGAAGTGGAAAAAGGATAACAGCATATGCAGGCTGCTGATCCTGAATTCCATGGAAGACTCTCTGGCCGAGTCCTACACAAAGAGGACTTCTGCCAAAGAGATCTGGGAGTCCATGGGGAAGCTGTATGACGACGACGAGGCCCGGTCGAAGATGTTCATGGTTGAAAAATACCACAAATGGGTCTTTGAAGACGAGAAGACCATGCTGCCCCAAGTGAAAGAGTTCCTGAAGCTGCGCCAGAAACTGGAGGACGATAGCATGCCCCTCGTCGACAAGTTCGTCGTTGGAGGGATCGTGGCAAAACTTCCTCCAGGATGGAGCAACATCTATGCAAGGATGCATAGGAAGAAGATGGAGATTAGCCTGGATAATCTCCTCAGCGAGATTCATGTTGAGGACGAGATGCGCTCTCAACAGAAGTTGGACACCCTGTCCAAGCAACTAGCAACGGCGAATCTGGTTCAAGCCACCAGAGAGAACAAAGGGAAGCAGGCGGCTTCTCACCACAAGAAGAAGGACTTCTCGAATCTGAAAGTGAAGGGTCCAGGATTCAAGCAACAGAAGTCCAAGTCCCATGTGACTTGCTTCAACTGTGGCAAGAAGGGTCACTATAAAAGTGAATGCAAGTCCAAGCCCAAAGAGCAAGGTGAGCCTAACAAGGTTTCTTTGGTTACTAATCAGGTTGCCATGATAGCACAGGTTGCAACTGTGGGGGCAGACTTGGACTGGTGGATAGACACTGGCGCGACATGTCATGTCTGTTCAGACAAGGACTGGTTCGTCTCCTATGAGCCTACTTCCGAGAAAGTCATGATGGCGAACCAGGCACAAGCTGAAGTACTGGGGATCGGGACGGTGGAGCTGAAGCTTACATCGGGGAACATTCTGACGCTTCAAGGTGTGAAGCATGTTCCTGCAATCGCAAAGAACCTGATCTCTGGGAGCCTGCTCTGCAACGCAGGCTTGAGGATGGACATCAATGCTGGCCAAATGGTGATGTCCAAGAAGGGTACTTTCTTCGGGAAAGCTTTTCAGACTGAAGGAATGTACAAAATTCAGCTTGTTATAACCCAGCATAATAATGTCAATGCTATCACTAGTTTGAATTACTCTCTTGAGTTGTGGCATAATAGACTAGGACATGTTCATTGTAAGCGAATAAACAAAATGTCTAGTCTAGGACTTATCTCCAAGTGTGGGGGTAAGGTAGAGAAATGTGAGATATGTGCTCAGACGAAGATCACTAGGAAACCCTTCCACAGGGTCCATCGAAGCACAGATCTTCTGGAGTTGGTTCACTCAGATATCTGTGACTTCAAACAATTCTCTACAAAGGCCGGGATGAAGTATTTCATTACTTTCATCGATGACTTCTCCAAGTATGCCTTCGTCTATTTACTCAAATCTAAAGACGAAGCATTCGAGAAGTTCAAGGAGTTCAGGGCCGAGGCTGAACGGCAAACTGGACAACAACTCAAGAGGCTGAGGAGTGATCGAGGTGGGGAATATAGGTCTCATGAATTCTCATCATTCTGCAAAGAACATGGAATCATCAACGAGACGACGGCTCCGTATTCTCCACAATCCAACGGAGTAGCAGAAAGGAAGAACAGAACGTTGACAGAGATGATGAATTCTATACTGTTGACTGCGGGTCTCCCAAAGTGCTATTGGGGAGAAGCTGCATTAACGGCCACTTTCATTCTGAACAGAGTGCCGTATGCAACTTCCGACATAACTCCTCATGAACTCTGGTTCAAAGTCAGACCCAACCTGAATGTCATTCGAGTGTGGGGGTGCCTGGCTTATGTGAAGCTCCCGGATCTAAAGATTCAGAAGCTGGGGACAAGGACTACTAAGGCGATCTTCCTGGGGTATGCCGAGAAGAGTGATGCTCGGAGATTCCTTGATATCGAGTCAAATCATATCATCGAATCTCGCGATGCTGAATATTTTGAAGAAAAGTTTGCAAGGTACAAGAACATTGTTCTCACGGACATTCCGGAGAATAATGAGGGTACGGAGCAGACAGAGATCTTTATCGAACCAGTAGTCCAAGATGGAGTTGTTGTCGAGGAGACACCAGCTGAACCAGAACTCGCTGAGCCGTCAACTAAGCGAGCGAGGAGGCCGAAAGACTTCGGAGATGACTTCGTCACCTATCATGTGGAAGCAGATCCGCTTACCTATGATGAGGCGATGAAGACCAGAGATGCTATATTCTGGAAGGAGGCGATTGACAACGAGATTGACTCAATCACCTCCAATAACACATGGGTATTGGTCGACCTACCAGAAGGAGCAAGACCCATCGGATGCAAATGGATCTTCAAGAAGAAGATGAAAGCAGATGGAACCATTGACAAGTTCAAGGCCAGGCTAGTGGCCAAGGGGTTTGCTCAGAAGCAGGGGATCGATTACTTTGACACTTATGCTCCAGTAGCTCGGATGACAACTATCAGATTGTTAATTGCTTTAGCAGTAATACACAAGCTGGTGATACATCAGATGGATGTGAAAACGGCATTCCTTAATGGCGAGCTGACCGAAGAGATCTACATGCAACAACCAGAAGGTTTTGTCGTCAGAGGTCTGGAAGACAAAGTCTGCAAGTTGATGAAGTCTCTGTATGGTTTGAAGCAAGCTCCCAAAATGTGGCATGAGAAGTTTGACAAGGTGATAAGGTCAAATGGCTACAGGGTCAGTGAAACAGACAAGTGTGTCTATACGAAGTTTGCTGACGGAAGAGGAGTAATCGTTTGTCTATACGTGGACGACATGCTAATCCTAGGTACGGATTTAAGCTGCGTCACAGAGACAAAGAAATTCCTCTCGACCAAGTTCAGTATGAAGGACTTGGGGGATGCCGACGTAATCTTGGGGCTCAAGATCATCCGGACAGGCACTGGAATAGCGCTGTCACAGTCTCATTACATTGAGAAGATGCTCTCTCGCTACGGGTATCAAGATCTTCCTATTATTGATACACCGTACAGGAGTGATCTGAAACTGGAGCCAAATTCGAAGGAGAGCGTTAGGCAGTTGGAGTACGCTAGCGTCATCGGAAGTTTGATGTACGCTACTACTGTCATAAGGCCTGACATAGCCTTTGCAGTGGGAATGTTGAGTCGATTTACGAGCAATCTAGGCGTAAAGCATTGGAAAGCTGTGAAGCGTGTTATGAGATATCTCAAGAAGACTCAGACATATGCACTATACTACAGCGGAGATCCGTCAGTAGTGGAAGGCTTCAGTGATGCTAGCTGGTGTTCAAAGGTGGAGAGCGAATATTCCACAGGTGGATATGTGTTCGCCATGGGTGGAGCTGCTATATCGTGGAAGTCGAAGAAGCAGACTATGTTATCTCGCTCCTCCATGGAATCTGAATTCTTTGTATTGGATGCTGCAGCAGATGAAGCAGAGTGGCTTCGGGAGCTCATGTATGACCTTCCAATGGTTGGGGCTCAGATACCGGCGATTCCGATATACTGTGACAACCAGGCGGCAGCAGCAGTGGCATCAAATGAACTCTTCAACGGGAAGAAGAGGACTGTGCGGTTGAAGCACAGAGCAGTGAACAATCTCATAAAAAGGGGCGTCATTGCAGTGATCGATGTTCGGAGTCAGGAAAACCTGGCGGATCCGTTCACGAAGGGTCTCAAGCGTCAGCTGGTCGAGGACACAGCAAGGAAGATGGGCTTGAAGGCATTCTAATATTGTGTCATTATAATCCTATCAATAAATTTTATGTTATTGGTTCAAAGAGAAATCTACCAGATATCTAATTTTTTGATTCAAGGGAGGACTATTGACTGGAAAAATATTAGTTAACAGTGGGCACTTGTTCTGCGGAACATGTAAGGATTTCGGACCCAGAACCACTGTTGTCTACTATGAATTTTCTACGAAAAATTGATCCTGTGAGAAGGATGGCATAATGCCTTAATGAGTTCTCAGACTGAGTGAAGGTCTGTTATGCTTTACAGGAAGCATGGTGGCGCAACAACCACAAATGAGTGTTACAACTCCATGCTACAGTGGGGTGACTCCACCATGAGGTTCCCAGGTAGGGGTAATGCCTCGGCTTTGTTAGCCAAGTTACAGGCGGCGTAGCACCGCATATAGGCAGGTAGCCTAATGTTGCATAATCGTAATAAAGAGATGTAGGCAGCACTACAAAGAGGCCGGTGTCCTCATGTTACAGTGGCATGACACCACGATGAGGTACCCAGGTAGGGGTAAAGCCTCGGCTTTGCAAGCCATGTCATAGTGGCGTAACACCACAAGGGAGCGCAAGGCTTCATGCTGGGTAGTTTGGCACTACAAAGAGGCTTGAGACCTCATGCTACAGTAGTATGACACTACGATGAGGTTCCCAGGTAGGGGTAATGCCTTGGCTTTGTCAGCCATGTCATAGCGGCGTAGCACCGCAAAGAAGCGCAATGCTTCATGCCAATGACTCTTTATATAGAACTCACCTATAGTGTATGGACAGAGATATCAGGCCGTCTCTTGAGGGTAAACTTGTAGACACCCAAAAATTATACACTGAAACCAGGCTGGCACAAGGCCTTCAATGTGCAGCCAGAAGCACAGTTGATGTCACTATGTGAGTAGGAAGAATTGCAGTTATGGTGCAGAATTCAAGGCTTAGTCCATTCTTGTATCATGCTGTTATTTAACCTATGCGGGAAGATTCAAGTCGTAGCGACATCTCTCCTAATGCATGATGGATAATCACTGTGGGGAACGCTCAACCCATATATTAAGATATGTGGGGGATTGTTGGTGTTTTTGCCTTTAGACTAGAAAAGATAGTCCCACATCGACTACACCAAATGGTGAGTATCTCAATATAATGCATTGCTTGTGTTAAGGTGTGCACATGAGGTGTAGTGGGGCACAAGTTTGTGCCATGTGGAAGTATTTTCCTAGAAGGAAAAAGGATTAAATCCAACAAGGATGCAAGTTAATTTTTGTTGTGCGGACTCGGACTCGGACGCGGACTCCAAGATGTCTCGTGCATGCACGGGAGGGTTCGGGGGGTAGGCGTGGACTGGCACACTTCTATGCTGATTGTGGGATGATCTAAAATATCAAACTCTATTTTTGAGTATTAGTATTTTAGTCCCACATCGGATAGGAGAAGAGGTGAAGTCTCAACTCTACTCTATAAATAGAGCCCCTTGGTCTCCTTTGAAAGATGCACCAAGAAGAGAGTTGAGGGAGTCTGTTAAGTCCAGGAAGCCCGTTCAAGTCTCAAATATTTGACTTACGAGCGTTCCAGAAGTTCTCCTGAACTTGCTGGTTCCTGGGAGCTTATCCGTACTGCGGGTATAGCTTTGAGCGCCGGTGTTCAACACCCCAGCGAGATCCGCTCTTCTTCTTCCTTCCTCTTTCTGTTGCCTTCGAGAATCTGAGACTCAACTGTTGTTGATCATCTCTTGTTGCCTTCGAGAAACCGCTATTGCAAACGCGATTCGATTTTTTAATCGTTTAGGCTACGCAATCAGCATTATTTGCATCTCTTTTTTAGGGATTACAACTGCATTATTTGCATCTCTTTTTTAGGGATTGCAACTGCATTCTTTGCATCTCTTCTTAGGGATTGCAACTGAGTTTTTCCATCGATTGTTTGCAAATAGACTAACAATATCCTTGAAGAGTTTAGAGAACTCTTCCCAGGTGGTTCCATCAGGACCCAATCGCTCTTTCTCGGCTTCCCACCAATAATGGGCATTGCCCGTCAGCTGCATTCTGACGACTGCCATCCATTTTTCCTTAGGAAGTTCGGCGGCTACCAATTGGTGATCAATATTGGTGAGGCACGCATGAACTTCTGTGGAGTCCTCATTTCCAGAGAACGGTTTGGGTATCATTTTCCTGAACTCGAAAATCGATCCAGTCTTTGGCTGATAGGCTGGTGGTGTCGTCTGCGCCAAGGATGTTACTATGCTCTCTCTTAGCGCTTCGGCCTGCTGCTGCTGGGTCTGTTGCTCCATTAGCTGTTGGGCTTGTATCATTGCATAGAACATTTGGAATAGTTGTTGTCCGTCCATCGGTTGACCCAGTGGGAAGGGCATATGAACGACATTAGAGGCATGTGAGGTGATGGAGGTAAAGGAGCTCCTTGTTGTGGCATCGGTGCCTGTTGCGACGTCTGTCCATCCGTTTGTGAGGTCGGTGGCTGATCGTTCTGTTGGTTTGATTGGCTCCCAAGTGGCGGTGGAGTCCCATCAGCATTAGTCACGATTGTAGTGCCCCGACCCGCAAGATGCCTTATGTTGGATGGTTCGTTCGATGAAGCCTTGTTGGACTTGGGATTATGCGAAGGATCGCTTGGAAGACTATGCGATCGTGGCGGGAATCGTCCTATGAATGTGAGTAGTGTTGAACCCTTCAAAGATCCTTTAGCTTCACGCTTAAAATAAGGATGAGTATGCTATGTTTCTAGTTGAGTTTGTTCAATAACACCTTGCATGAAATTTGGAAAGATAATGAAAGATAATTAATCACCTGAACGTAAACTGTTGTGGCTAAGTGAATTGTACGCTTGTACGCTGTTGCGATGAATTACATGACAGGTGAAGGCAAAGTCCCAAATACTTGGGCAGATGAGTATATCGAGCGTTGGCTCAATGAATAGATGGCAAAACAGATGTTAAGACCCAAGAACTGGGCAGTGAGTATGCTTGAACTGTATTCAAATGAATGAATGCTAAACAGATGCTAAGTCCCAGGAATTGGGCGGTGAGTACATTGAGTTTGGTTGGAAAGATGTTTGGTATCAAAGATGTGGCAAGGCATTGGGTAACAACATTCTATTATCCTGTTGCCGATGTAGAATGTTGATTACGCCAAGACCCTGGATTGGGCAGATGATAATGTGAGCATTGGCTCAAGGCAAGATGGCTAGATGGCAAGATGGCAATACGAATGATAATGATGGTTTTTGCTTAGTTTTCCTTATCATGCATTATATGTTTTCTTCTTAGATAAGTTGCATATAGTTGCATGGTCATGGACAACTTGTCGACAAGGTGGTTTCTCGAACGGTATTCCTGGGCCATGGAACCCGGTTCGTCCTAGGGGAAACCAATGCCAAAGTAGTGGCAGTGCTGAAGTAGTAACACGGTATACAGGACTTGCAGTGGGGCTAGCTACCTGCACTGGCAAGGGCGCTGTATACCTGTAAGACGGTCCAGGATGGCGTGTCGCCAGTGACCTTCATATAGATAGGTCAGGTGCTAATGATGTCTTATGCAGGCAGAGTAAGTTATTACTTAAATACAGGGAAGGATGTCGGCTGTTGGTAAGAATCACCTGAACGGTGATATTCATATTGAATCATGATATTGTTTCTAACAATGTCTTGTGCAGGCAGAGTAAGTATTATAAATGTACAGGGATGGCTACACGACCGTGGGTAAGAATCACCAAAGGGTGATAACAGTATGCTTTAAATTATATTGGCTATGAGATTTGCATGCTTTACTTCTTGTCGGCTATAACATGAAATTGACCCTAAGGCAACGAGAAAGACAACTGTTAATAATGTTCTGTAATATGATTACTTAGTGCTGTCTTCTTAGGTGAGTTGGGCCAGCACCGCTCGCCAGTACATTGATGATGTACTGACCCACGTTGTGGGCAATATTACAGGTGTTTGCTTGGGGAAATCCTGTGAATCAGTGCTTGGCATCGATGAATCGGATGGGTGTGCAGAAGCTCTTCTTTCAAGACGATGTCTTCTGCTATACGGGACATAATGTATGGAACATGGGAACTCAGTTATACCAGTGAGATTGTAGCCATATTGGCAAGTTCATTGTAAAGAAGTCGGTATATTCATTTGTAGCCTAAAGGGCAAGTGTATACATTCAGTTGGCTATTCAAAAGTCTTGTAAACAGTTGTAAACTCTGTATTCTGCTGCAAGTCTTGTAATCCATTTTGATTATCAATAAAGAGATACATTTCTATATAAATTGTGTGACTTCAATTTATCTGCTTGGTTCCGCTGCGTTGTCGATGTTTTCTGAGAATTACCAGGAACTGTAATGGTTTTGCCTTGTACAAGTGCAATCTAGACTTGTACGGCATCACGCCCAGTGGCTAGTTTTCGATCCTCCGGGATCGGGGCGTGACATAATGGTATCAGAGCACGGCTTTACGTCCTTGGATTCCTATTCGATTTATTTCGAATCAACGTTGCTACTAAGATGATTCTAAGCTGCTTCCGCGATGATTCAAAGATTGCTTCCGCGATTATTCAAAGTTGCTTCCGCGGTGAATCAAAGTTGCTTCCGCGAATACTCAAAGTTGCTTCCGCGATGAAATCAAAGTTGCCTCTATGATGATTCATAGTGCTTCTGCGATTATTCTGTGTTGCTTCCAAAACTATTCTATGTTGTTCCCTTGACTGAAAGTCCGTTGATCATTCTAACCTCTCACTGGGTGTTCCATACAATAAGTCTAAATATGTGGGCTGTGATATGTGTGCTTTATTGAATTTCTAAAAGATACCAAAAAGAATAACAATGATGCGATGCGATAATAAGTTTGTGATATATGCTGGATGTCTTATGTGTGGGATTCTTTGAATCGATTGTTATGCATCAATCGACAGTGGGTGATGGCATGGTATGTTGGAACAGAATGTGCATGGATTTCAGTGAATAGGAATCGACCGAATTTTGAGTCGGTATTTGTGGTCAGCATAACCACTGCAGGATGGATAGTCCATGTTGGATGTCGGTTTGATGCGAAGGAATATTATGTTTGGAATGGCTTGAGCTCTGGGTGGTATATTACATATACCCTTGTCGTGATAAGATGTTCCTTGACCCTTGATGTGTTGTGATTTTGTGATTGCTTTACCTATAAGGTAGTGGGTGGTATCGAATCGTAGCTGAGCTTACGATTGATACATGTTGGCTAGGCGTGTTCCTTGATTATTAAGTTGGATGACCGTTGTGAGATTTTGATGTGTTCAGATGAACCATCGCTAGACCTTGTCGGTTAGCATTAAGTTGGGTAATAAGAGAATTGAGAATATGAAATGATGCCTTGGTTGGGAAGAAAAGAATTTTAGATTCAGGCGAGTACTTGAATCAGTTGGGTAGAAGGATTGTAGGCTTGGTAACGATAGTGTGGTGTTGCTATCGAATGATTTTGCGGGAATAACTATAGACCGAATATTGAACGATGTTGGAATTGAGTTAAAGAAATTGCATGTTGGATATCGACAGAATGGATGGTAATGTTTGACGCTTATCGGGATGTTGCAAATGATTTAGAAGATGCAAAGAGTTGCATCGACGACCGAAAAGTTGGAAAATGAGATTGAGGAATAGATGATCTTAGCACGTGGTGCAGTGTGCTTGAAGGAAATTGACGTCCCGAATTAACAAGTTATGACCCTTGACTATTTTGAGGCATAGAGAATGGGTACTTGTCCCTTGATGTACGGAAGAGTAGATGTTCCTTACGAGAGTCGAATGGCTGGAATACAAATAAGTATCCAGGTGCAGCGATATGTAATAGACCCTGTCGGTAGATGATGTTGTCACATGAATAACAAGTTTGGTGGGATATAGAATTGTGGGATTATGACTTAGCTAATTAAGTTATGTCATATGCAATTGGATGATCGAAGTAAGAATGCTAGATGATTGGTGCCATAGAGATTGGATCGGTACATGAATAGTAAATCTTCTTATGGAATCATAAGGAGATGATACAAAACGAATATTGATGGTTAACGTGAATTGCTAAGAGATGTCCGT
This sequence comes from Iris pallida, assembly GCA_029216955.1. NCBI lineage: Eukaryota > Viridiplantae > Streptophyta > Magnoliopsida > Asparagales > Iridaceae > Iris > Iris pallida. Next base: position 2,738,825 of record JANAVB010035817.1, read on the forward strand.
GTTGGTGTTAGAAAATTTATAAATGATGCCTCGGAAGAAATATGATTATAGTTGCCTGATTTTTGTTGGTTAAAAGAGTACGGACCGTATCGATGATCTAAGAATGTGGGAAACGATTATGTCGCGAAGAGACCGTAGGAAGAAATCATAAGTGATAAACTATTGAGATAGCAATGTCGGATGATGACTCGAAATAGTTGACCCGATTGAATAGACAATTTGAGTACGATATGAGGATACAAGTTGGATCGAACAGATGCTATGTCTATGCAAATGGAAATTGAAAGTTGAATATTCTATTGAGGAGTTTTATATGATAGCTTCGAGATTGACCCATAGATTGTTGGATAGAATTGTCGGATAGATTTGGTCGGTTGCGGGTAAGTCTAGAATGAGACTTCGTTGGGTATGACTCAAGTATGAGTACGGGTAGAAAGACTTGACCCTAGATTGTCGGTTGGTTGCCTAGATTGTTGGCTAGTTGCCTAGATTGTTGGCTGGTTGCCTAGAGTGTCAGTTTGTTGCCTAGATTGTTGGTTGCTTGCTTAAGTCTCAGATTGGTTGGCTATGTTCTTCAGTTGTCCGTGTTGGGTATAAGTTCATAAGATTGGGGTGGCGTCCCATGTCCCTAAGTTGGTCAGACCATAGAGTTGTCCTATGTTGAGAATTGGTTGCCTCTAAGATAAGAGATAAGTATGTCCCTGATAGCTACTCATCTCATATGGGTTAGCTGAATGTCTGGTTTAGCTTAGATTAGCTGACCGTAGAGACTTGATTGTATGCTAAGTTGACTATTGAAAAACCGTAGGATGTCCCTATTGGTGTTACGTGAGTATAGTTGGAATGAATAAGATGTGTTGGAAGGTAGGCTTTGGAATGGAATAGATATTTGGAAAATTTTGATGTTATAATGTTGGATGGGATGACGGATCATGTTGGTTTCGGAAATTGAGTTGCCTTGGTTGAAATGTTGGGAATTGTTAGAACTGGTTTGATTGGTTGATTGATATTGAGCTACGAAAATTGTTGGTAGTACTTTGAGATAGTTGGAATAATTTCATTGACCGGATCAAGATTGAGGATAAGTGTAATGACGGAAATGGATAGTGCATGTAGCCGAGATCGGCGAATGTGAATATGAATGACCCTCAGAATTAATGTTGCTGGAATATGATAATTGCCTATACGAGAGGATAAATATGTTGGTTTGATCAATACGAGAAAATGTTGGAGGACAGCAAGAAATGTTGCTAGAGTGAAATTGTGGTACAATTTGAAGGATGGTACGATTTGGAAGATGGATCATGATTAGGAAATTTACAAGTTGCAAACAAAGTATATGGATGCGAACGATGATGAGTACAAGATTGGGCCGACGAGAATCGGAGTATCGAAATAAAATGTGGCAATAGGATTTATCAACTTTGGTGGCATGGATGACAATGAACTTGAAAGGAATACTTGACATATCTAAGTCCGAATACTTTGGAAAATGTTGGATCGATTGAGGAAAATGTCTTGATTTGAATTAGCAACATCTATTGTGTTATCAATTGGTTGGAGTATCGAATAAACAAAGTGGGATTATACGAGATGCTCAAAAAGAATTACTGATGTTCGAAAACGAAGGTACACCGTAGCTCGTTCGTTTTCTCTATCACTGAACTTGGCTGAAGTGCATGTATTTCGGGGACGCCTAAAATATGTGTATGATTCCAACTAAGTGGTATGCTGAATTCAAACGAAGCCACGGGGAAGATTATCATGTGCTAAAAGAATTTGCACGAGTATCGGAGGAAAGATCAAAGATGGTAAACTATGTTGAATCAATTTGGGATACTGTAACGAGACGGTACATTACTTGAAAATCATTCGAGAGATTGCGGAGAAATAGTAAATGGTGCAAGTTGATCGTTGAGAAGTTTCATGAAAAGTTGGTTGAAGTTTTGGGGATGAGTTTTGTTTTAAGTTTCGAGGACGAAACTTTTTCTGGGTGGTATAGATTGTAGTGCCCCGACCCGCAAGATGCCTTATGTTGGATGGTTCGTTCGATGAAGCCTTGTTGGACTTGGGATTATGCGAAGGATCGCTTGGAAGACTATGCGATCGTGGCGGGAATCGTCCTATGAATGTGAGTAGTGTTGAACCCTTCAAAGATCCTTTAGCTTCACGCTTAAAATAAGGATGAGTATGCTATGTTTCTAGTTGAGTTTGTTCAATAACACCTTACATGGAATTTGGAAAGATAATAAAAGATAATTAATCACCTGAACGTAAACTGTTGTGGCTAAGTGAATTGTACGCTTGTACGCTGTTGCGATGAATTACATGACATGTGAAGGCAAAGTCCCAAATACTTGGACAGGTGAGTATATCGAGCGTTGGCTCAATGAATAGATGGCAAAACAGATGTTAAGACCCAAGAACTGGGCAGTGAGTGTGCTTGAACTGCATTCAAATGAATGAATGCTAAACAGATGCTAAGTCCCAGGAATTGGGCGGTGAGTACATTGAGTTTGGTTGGAAAGATGTTTGGTATCAAAGATGTGGCAAGGCATTGGGTAACAACATTCTATTATCCTGTTGCCGATGTAGAATGTTGATTACGCCAAGACCCTGGATTGGGCAGATGATAATGTGAGCATTGGCTCAAGGCAAGATGGCTAGATGGCAAGATGGCAATACGAATGATAATGATGGTTTTTGCTTAGTTTTCCTTATCATGCATTATATGTTTTCTTCTTAGATAAGTTGCATATAGTTGCATGGTCATGGACAACTTGTCGACAAGGTGGTTTCTCGAACGGTATTCCTGGGCCATGGAACCCGGTTCGTCCTAGGGGAAACCAATGCCGAAGTAGTGGCAGTGCTGAAGTAGTAGCACGGTATACAGGACTTGCAGTAGGGCTAGCTACCTGCACTGGCAAGGGCGCTGTATACCTGTAAGACGGTCCAGGATGGCGTCGCCAGTGACCTTCATATAGATAGGTCAGGTGCTAATGATGTCTTATGCAGGCAGAGTAAGTTATTACTCAAATACAGGGAAGGATGTCGGCTGTTGGTAAGAATCACCTGAACGGTGATATTCATATTGAATCATGATATTGTTTCTAACAATGTCTTGTGCAGGCAGAGTAAGTATTATAAATATACAGGGATGGCTACACGACCGTGGGTAAGAATCACCAAAGGGTGATAACAGTATGCTTTAAATTATGTTGGCTATGAGATTTGCATGCTTTACTTCTTGTCGGCTATAACATGAAATTGACCCTAAGGCAACGAGAAAGACAACTGTTAATAATGTTCTGTAATATGATTACTTAGTACTGTCTTCTTAGGTGAGTTGGGCCAGCACCGCTCGCCAGTACATTGATGATGTACTGACCCACGTTGTGGGCAATATTACAGGTGTTTGCTTGGGGAAATCCTGTGAATCAGTGCTTGGCATCGATGAATCGGATGGGTGTGCAGAAGCTCTTCTTTCAAGACGATGTCTTCTGCTATACGGGACATAATGTATGGAACATGGGAACTCAGTTATACCAGTGAGATTGTAGCCATATTGGCAAGTTCATTGTAAAGAAGTCGGTATATTCATTTGTAGCCTAAAGGGCAAGTGTATACATTCAGTTGGCTATTCAAAAGTCTTGTAAACAGTTGTAAACTCTGTATTCTGCTGCAAGTCTTGTAATCCATTTTGATTATCAATAAAGAGATACATTTTTATATAAATTGTGTGACTTCAATTTATCTGCTTGGTTCCGCTGCGTTGTCGATGTTTTCTGAGAATTACCAGGAACTGTAATGGTTTTGCCTTGTACAAGTGCAATCTAGACTTGTACGGCATCACGCCCAGTGGCTAGTTTTCGATCCTCCGGGATCGGGGCGTGACAACGATAGCATTTGGCGGAGTGCCAACTGGGGTCAAGCTTCCGTTTGGTGACTCCATTATCTGCCTAGGAAGAAAAACATTAAGCGTTGAAGGAATTTCAAACAGGATGCAAGTCAAGAGTTTAATAGAAATCGAAGATAGAGGTCAATATCGTGTCAAGGCTTGTGGATGAGATCCTAAGTGTCTAATCATATTTGCAGGCTCGTATCAGTACAATAACGTAACCGATACGATATGCTCTGACCTGCATGGGCCACCACAAAAATATATAACGCCCCAGTCCCATTTATGTTAGGACTAGAAACATTTCATGTCAGTTGTATGTATACGAAAACATAATCTAATATATGGAAATCCCGAATACATACATAAGCTGTAAATGTGAATATAACAATAATAGTATCAGACAAGTCTATCTCATCCACAGCAATATGATAAATGAATCAATTAATGAAGAATAAATAGTCAATTGTGAAAATAGCCGGGTGGAGACAAATCTACCAAACAGCTATAATGTAAGTATGTGATAGTGTGGAATATGTACTCATAATATAAGGAAAATAATAAGTAAATGTCTCCAACACTAAGGCATGATCAGGACTGATCAATAGGGTACATCTCCTCGTCAACAAAAGCCATGTCCAAAGCTGATCCATACTCTTGTGGTTAATCCTGCTCATCTATACCTGGAGAGATGATCACCAGGTCCTCAGGGGACTAACAAGATACATAAAATACATGCCACATATACAACATATAAAGCAAAATCATGAACAGTTGAACGTAATGAATTGTACAAAGACTGAAACTATTCTAATCATGGTACGTGCATAAGAACAACTACGTGTGCGTGAACTGCCAAAAGGAACGGAATCAACCACCATAGTCCTCAGCGAGCTACGGCTAAACGAGTCAAACCCTAGACCTTCGTGGCCGCTAGGATATCAATATAACCCTATCCTTCGTGACACTAGGTTAAAACGAAATGAAATAAGGAATAAGCAGTCCATACACGCATGATTGTTCTTCCCATCCCGTGGTTATACTTTCTAGAAAAATTGACAAGATCTTGAGAGTTGTGCAAGTAACATCGGTGCCTTATGATATATATATGAACACGAGTGAAGAAGATACGCCTAGACATGTGAATCATGACAACTATAACAAAATCACAAGATGTAAGGTAAGAAAATATCTAACAACTCACGTACTACTAAGCAGAAAGCAACATCAATAAAAGACAAGAAATAAATGTTTATATGAATATACAAAATTGACAAGGTATACTTGCCTGGAGTGGTATAAAGAATCGACAAAGTCCATATCGTCAAAAAGCAAAGGCTGTGAACGTCAACTCTCACAAATGTCTCCGGATGCTGAAATAAATATCACGAACATTTTCGTCATAAAATAAATGTCTAAGAATGCCAACCCAAAAGTTCAATTCTGGACACAGGAACTAAATCATAATTTTGGGTCAATTCGGTATCCGCCGTTGGACCCGTTTTGTACCGAAAAGCTTGCCAGAACTAAGGTCTCTAAATTCATCAAATTATATGTCTACGAGTCCGGTTTGATGATACAAACTCAACCGTATGTCCAAAGTTGGATTACAGTGGGCCGTGCACAAATTCGTCCATTGGATCGGGTTGCGGGCCTGCCAAAATAGCGTTTCGGTCAACCTTCTCAGAATTGGACCAAACTTGGCTCACAGGATCAAAAAATGTTCTGAATCTAATGGCGCAACTTTCGTCTCAGTCCGATAAACGGTTTGAAATTGGACACGAAGTTTGCAAAACGTCGATACGGGGGACTTTCGACGGATACTGTTTGATTTCGTCGCACATACGCAGCGAAATTGAGCTACGTCAAATTCCACACATCGACAATATCCATACGCATTTTTGATGCTCATGAGTTGCGACCACGTTGTAACGCCCCAGTCCCAAAATACGTAGGACCAAGTACGTAGACATGCCAGCTGTATACATACGAAGTACATAGGCCTCGTATGGATACATAAGCTGTAAAATGTAGTAATCCAAGACAAACTAAATCTCATCCACAATGAAAAGAATAATAATATAAAAATCAACTTCAATATTTATGATACAATTGTTGGGCGGAGACAAAGTCCACTACCAACTATCTCAATGAAAGAAATGTACAAGAAATCGAGCGATAAAAATGGCAAGACGAACCAAGCGCAATCGTCTTCGAAGGAATGGAGAAGACCACGGCCTTGGCTAGAACACCTGCAGTGAATCATGAAAGCACACACCTGGGAAAGAACCAGGTCCTCAGACGGACGTAGCAAGATACAGGAAGAACAGGCTAATATGAACTGTCAGAATAAAATAATATATAAAAGACTATTCTAGACACAAATATGCAAAGGAGATTCTAACCGCCTAATGTACAATTTAGAGGACAACTTTCATGCGCATGGGTGAGATTTTAGGCTATGTGTACGTAACTGGCATCCAGTCATCTGTATTCGTCCGTAACGTCCAAAACGTCAGAGGGCATCTGCAAATAAATCATCACAGTTCCATCCGGAGACTGTAGTTTACCTGTTTGGATTCCCATACGCACTAGCGACTGTCCTCCCCCAATATTTCCCACACTGTTCAAGTCATGTCCATGGCTCGTCCAGTTTTGTAACTGCTTGAGTCTCTAAAATTCTAGTCATAGCAGTTACGATCATCTATCCGTCACACGACTTTAGAGAGGGCTAGTTCATAAGTCGTGCCCCTAGCAACATGTCTCAAACCGTGTAGTATGAGTGTCACAGCCAAAGGAGATATAAGGATATCCTCCAACAAGAAGGTAGTCCGCTAACACTAAGTTAACATGCATATAATAAAGTAAAACGACTAATAGAGTCGTTTGCACCCAAGTGTGGCTTGGACGCGCAGTTTATAACAAAGGAAACTAACAATATAAAACAAAGTAAATAATACAGAAAATAATTTGACAGTTAATTAGCAAGGTATACTTGCCTGTTGTGACGCCTGGTAAGCTGCCTGGTGTAGTACGATGATCAATATGGCACAAAGTTTGACTTTGGTTTTACAACTACGCAAGGTGATCTCTAATGACGGCACGGATGGTTCCATCAGGTCCAGGACGGTCAAATTAGTTAGGGATGATATAAAGAAGTCTAGAATTGACGAGAGAATAGGTTTAGTCATGGGCTAGAGAAAAATTGAAAGAAGTGGAGAATAATATATATGTTTTTATAAAACATTTCTTAATACTTGAATATAGTTTTATTTAGTAAAATGATCAAATTAATTACTTAAAAGTCCAAAAATCTTTTTAGGAAAAAAAAACTCTAAGTTTTGACAAAATAATATTTCTAAGTAGGAAGACTGTATTTTTAATAATAAAATACTTTTAGATAATTATTTGAAAATACTTAGAAATTTATTCTCTAATTTGGAACCTATATTTTTCTTATCCTAAAATATTTTAGATAAGTACATAAAATCTAAAAATTAAAAAAAAATTTGTCAAAAAATATATTTGATAAATATATATATAAAAACTAAAGAAAATATTTTAGGCTAAAATCCAAAATTTTAAAATTATCTAGATAGCTTTAACCAGTTTTACATATAGTTTAGAAAGTAATATGTAATTCTTAAATACTAATAATCATGATAATAAATTTTAATAACCTAGTAATAAAAATGATAACAAGTATAGTAGACTTGAATTCAATACTGATAATAATAATAATAATAATAATAATAATAATAATAATAATAATAATAATAATAATAATAATAATAATAATAATAATAATAGTAATAGTAATAAGAAAAACAACACTAATAAAAAAATAAAAAAAAATAAAACCCAAAGTTCCAAACTGCTGCTCGTGATGAAGTTTGAACGAGAGAGAGAAAGTGAGGGAAGAGAGAGAAAGATGGGAAAATCGAGAGAGAGAAGGGAGCGGGATCGGGGTGGCGAGCCGGCTCGTCGGCGGAGGGTTTCGAAAGTAGGAGGGAGCGGGCAGAGGAAACTGGAGAAGGAGGCTGGGCGGCGCATGGGTGGAGTTGCGCCGGCGTGAGGGGGTACGGCTGGGGCCAGGGCAGCCGTGCCCAGGCGAAGCTCGGAGAGGGCGGCGGCTCGACGAGGAGGGGTGCGCGAGCGCACGGCTCGGCGGAGCGCGGGGAGGCGCAGGGCGAGAGGAGGAGGCTCCCGATCGGGTCTGGTGCTCCGAGGGAGGCGGAGGCTCCCCGACGGGCGACACAACGGTGAGCCGGAGGCTCGGCGGAACGCGAGGAGGAGCTGGTCGTGTCCGAAGGGGCCGACCGGAGGTGAGTCTAGGGTTAGGGTTCTATTTTTGGGGGTTTGGGTTTGGGATTGCCGGCTACGGCGGGGGTGGCCGATCGCGGTGGCGGGGTTGATGATATATGGCGATGGCGGTGACGATGTGGATGTTGACGGCGATGGGGGTGGTGTCTGTGCGGTGGTGCGTTTGCTGGTGACCCAGGGAGGAGCGGCTATGATGGCGACGGTAACGGCGAGTGAGGTGTCACCCCCGTTTTCCGTATTTCGTATTAATACTCGTAATTGGATTTTGGCTGGTATTTTATTTTTCTCGACTTGTGGAATTTGGGTTTTCTCGTATTATGGGTTTTGGACCTGGCTTGGTTTTATTTTGTGGAAGAGAAAGATGGTTTGGTTTAATATGCATTGGAACACCTTAACCTATTCTCCACCCTCATTCCACCACAACCCACCCTCATTAAATCCCCACCAACCTTTCTCTCTCCTCCATAATTTCCATTTATTTCTCTATCTTCTTCTTCCTCCTTCCTCCACCAACACCATAGACAAGTGCACCTTGCCACCAAATAAGTACCACTTTTTATTTGTCCATTAGCTAGATTAGGCCATGGAGAACAACATTAGAACTTGGCATTTTGTGATTTGGAGTCTCTATTGTTCTAGATCTAAGTTTTTCCTATTTTCAAATTTATATGGTTTTGATCTATTTAACTTCGATTTTTCCTTGTTTTGAGGCTTCCATGTGGAAGAGAATTCAATTTTACCCAAGTTAGAACTTTGAAAATCTAGATTTGGTTTTGATTTGGCCAAGTTATGAAGAATTGAATTTTTGGTGTTCTTGAGCTTCCTCTCGGTCTGGAGAAGAAGACTTCAGCTTGCGCTCTTTAGCGCAGTGCTGAACTGCGCATCCTCCCCTCGGCCAGCGCTCTTTAGCGCAGTGCCGGCCGCGTATCTCGTCCTTTGGCGAACCGCGCTTAGCCTCTGCGCACCCCTCCCCGTGCGCCTTCGGCCCATGCGCCTTCGGCCGTGCGCCATCGGCCCATACGCCTTCGGCCGTGCGCCATCAGCCCATGCGCCCTCGGCCCATGCGCCCTCGGCCGTGCGCCATCCATCCCCCGGCGTACTTGACCCCTGCGCCTTCCATTCCTTGGCGCACTTGAATGCTGCACAGTTCGTTTTTCAGCACCAACTAACCCAGCACAACCCACCGTAGCGCAATCCGCTCCAGCGCCACCCGACCTTGCGCAATCCATTTACTTGTGCAATCCATTCACTTGCGCAGTTCATTCCCCCTGTGCAATCAAATTCCCTGCGCAGTCCACTTGCCCATGATAATTTGGTTTTATTTCTTGGACTTGGTTTCTCTATTGTTAATTGGAGTTTTGAGATCTTGTTCCACATAACACGACTGTCTTGGCTCGACACGACCTGGCACGGTTTTGAGAATTGCTTATGATTAATATGGTTTCCTGATTTCTGTGATTTTGATCCTGGTACTTTCTGATCTCCTTGATAGTAACCCGATGGGGTACACACTTAACTTGTAACCTGTGATAAATATTAACCCTGATAACTGGCTAACTTGATAGTGGCCCGTGGCGGCACACTCTTGACTTGTACCTGACTTGACTTGAACTTATAACTTGACTTGACCTGGCTTGACTTGATGCCATTGCGATGGCTAACTTGACTCTTGTAACTAACTCTGACACCGTGGGTGTTCCTGCTTGCTTGCTTGTGCAATCCACTTGTCTTTTCTTGTATCATGTCTAGGACGTGACTTCCTGGGTACCACGGCCAGGGATTCGCGCTAATATAGATTAGGCTAATGATTAGATCAAACTAGAACATGGAGAATTTCTAGTCACAGGCAATCTCGTTATCTGGGCGCCTTAATTGGACTTGTAGCTTGCCGACGAGTAGAGCACATTTCCAGCACACTGTTACGTGTTGCACCCTCTAAGTCACCTAAGGGTTTATCGTCTCCTGGGCGATGTACCCAACCATACTCTCAACCCGCGGAAGGATAACTAGATAGTCTGCAGGGCTTGGGACTGGGAAATTCTTACTGCATCTTGTTAGTAATTAGGCCTGTGATAACCCTAGTTAGTTAAAGTAGTAAGCCTTAGTAATTGCTTGGCCGCTTGTGAATGGATGTTGTCTAGCCCTGTCTAGTCTTGTCTTGTCCCAGTACCTGGTTCCTCCTGAACATGTTTGTTTTACTTATCTTTAACAATAAATGAACAGAGACAAGTGCTATTCAGGCGAAGGATTACAACCCCGGTCCTTGTTTGGTTTACGGGTTGTAATCTGGCTCCCGGAATGGTTACATGTCCCTAGTTATTTATTGTCCTGCGGAACTTTTATTACTTATACTTTCCTTCCATTTTCTTATGTTCTGATATGCTGGCTTTTGTTCTTATTTTGTGGCCTCCTTTGTGGCATTTGCTCTTTCTGGGGTTTGACCCAGCTGGTTTTGTGTGGCCAGATTTCGGAGCAGCACCCGAGGATCTACCGAACCTCCAGCCCGATGGTGGCGACTAGAAGGAACTCGGGCTACGAGTGGGTTTTCTATTTTGTTTCGCTCACTCTATTGTAAAAATTATTCTTTTGAGGCGTTTAGCCGACGAGCACCTGTTAGCTCAATGCACATTTACTTACTGTCTGCCTACGGGCTGTAAACATGATTAACAATCCTAGGGTTGATCATGTATGACTAAACTCTTGCTAGTCCTAGCATTTTGTACGACTAGCTTCATGATCAACTGAATATGTAATATTTGGGACGCCTTTTATTGTAAATTTGGTGGTCTAACATCTTGCAATTATATTATTTGTTTGAGATTGAGACAATAGGCTTGACCTTAAGAGACTGTTGGCTTGTAGTAAACCCTCATGTATCTAGACAGTTGTGACCGTATAGCGAGATGGATTCCATTTTATATACGTAGCTGGCTATGTCTGCCCCCGCTCTCCAGTATTCTGGTTCTGGGGCGTGACATGGTTTAAATGGTGGCCCATGGAGGTCTTGGTATTCAAGATATGTGAGGGTTTACCGATAGATGTCTCAATCAGTACTCGTCTTTGATCTCCATTCATATCCTCTGAATCTCTGGATTTTTGCCCTGATCATGTGCTTGTATCATTGATCTGTCCTGGTCCTTCCTTATTGTTTTTCTGTGTCGTCTTCTTCAGCGGTACTGCACCTGACCCCGCCGATCAGCAAGGTGGAGCACTTTCCGGGGACCAGCAGCCCGGAGACCAAGCCCAGAACCCCCAGTTCGGCCCGTCCAGCCTGCAGAGCCTGACGATGGCACCTTGGTAGGTCTCATCAGGACCTTGATAGCTTCCCAGGATCGTCGAGGAGACGCCTTGTACCAGGTAGTGGCCGATGCTTTGACCAGAGGCGGTCATCCAGGGAACAGCGCGGCCAACAGCTTCAAGCGCTTGAACCCTCCATTCTTCGACGACAGCGAAGATGCGATTACCGCGGACGCTTGGTTTCAGGATACCGAGGTCATTCTAGAAGCAGCCAGGACACCTGAGAATGAGAAGGTGGCGGTGGTACGCCTCCAGTTGCTGGACTTAGCTCGCAGTTGGTGGGCAGCGCAAGCCATGGGATTAGTGGCACCCATTGCTTGGAAAGTATTTAGAGAAAGATTCCAGACGAAGTATTTTGATGTTGTAGCTCGGTACGACCTACAGACGAGATTTATCAACTTGAAGCAAGGAGGCAGAACGGTCGACGGTTATGCATCTGAGTTTTCTAGACTCAGTAGGTTTGCCCCCACCTTGGTGGCAACCGAGTTTGATAGGGCCCAGCGGTTCCAACAGGGACTGCATTTGGAGATCTTGTTGGCAGTTGAGCAGTTCGAGCACCAGACGTTCGATGCGGTTTTGAGAGCAGCTAGGAGGCATGAGTACACCTCCCAGAGGATCGTGAATAGGACCGGAGGCAGGAAGCGGTCCCACAGTCAGATGCACCAACCATCAGCTCCAGCCCCGGCAGCTAGGAGTTTGACAATTGAAACTCCGAGGCTGGCGGCCTCAGTAACGTCGGTCACGTTCCCTCAGCAACAGAAGCAGAAGCAGTCTTCCGCAATGGGCTGCACTCATTGTGGGAAGCCAGTACACGTTGTTTCAGAGTGTCGCAGAGCACAGGGATTGTGTTTGGCTTGTGGGGCACCGGACCACAAGATAGGAGCCTGCCCGAATAGGAGTAGTTCGTCCTCTTCTAACCTAACTAGTCCCTCGGTAAGGGGACCAGCACCCGCACCAGAGCAGCAGCAGTACCAGCCTCCGAGGCCATTGCCGCCTCCGGCCCAAGTCTTCCAGCAGCAGAGACCCCAACAGTATGCCCTGGTCCAAGCTCAGATTCAGAACCGGCAGAGAGGTTTCTAGCAGGATATTTTCCCTCTTCCTCATGCCTTCAAATTCCTTGCTTGCATGATTGATTGTTTGATTGATTGCTTAGTATAGCTTAGTCCTAGGTATATGTCACGCCCCAGAACCAGAATACCGGAGAGCGGGGGCGAACATAGCCAGCTACGTATATTGAAATGGAAACCATCTCGCTATACGGTCACGACTGTCTAGATATGAGGGTTTGCTACAAGCCAACGGTCTCTTAAGGTCAAGCCTATTGTCTCAATCTTAAGCAAGTAATATAATTACAAGATGTTAGACCACCAAATATACAATAAAAGGCGTCCCAAATATTACATATTCAGTTGATCATGAAGCTAGTCGTACAAAATGCAAGGACTAGCAAGAGTTTAGTCATACATGATCAACCCTAGGATTTGTTAATCATGTTTACAGCCCGTAGGCAGACAGTAAGTAAATGTTCATCGAGCTAACAGGTGCTCGTCGGCTAAACGCCTCAAAAGAATAAATTTACAATAGAGTGAGCGAAACAAAATAGAAAACCCACTCGTAGTCCGGGTTCCTTCTAGTCGCCACCATCGGGCTGGATGTTCGGTAGATCCTCGGGTGCTGCTCCGAAATCTGGCCACACAAAACCAGCTGGGTCAAACCCCAGAAAGAGCAAGTGCCACAAAGGAGGCCACGAAATAAAAACAAAACCAGCATATCAGAACATAAGAAAATGGAAGGAAAATACAGGTAATAAAAGTACAGCAGGACAATAAACGACTAGGGACATAGGACCATTCCGGAAGCCAGATTACAACCCGTAAACCAAACAAGGACCGGGGTTATAACCCTTCGCCTGAATAGCGTCTTGTCTCTATCCATTTATTGTTAAGATAAATGAAACAATCATGCTCAGGGGGGAACCAGGTACTGGGACTAAACAAGACTTAGACAAGGCTAGACAACATCCATTCACAAGCGGCCAAGCAATTACTACGGCTTACTACTTTAACTAACTAGGGTTATCACAAGCCTAATTACTAACAAGATGCAATGAGAATTTTCCAGTCCCAAGCCCTGCAGACTATCCAGTTATCCTTCTGCGGGTTGAGAGAATGGTTGGGTACATCGCCCAGGAGACGATATACCCTTAGGTGACTTAGAGGTGCAACACATGACAGTATGCTGGAAATGTGCTCTACTCGTCGGCAAGCTACAAGTCCAATTAAGGCGCCCAGATAACGAGATTGCCTGTGACTGAAAATTCTCTATGTTCTAGTTTGATCTAATCATTAGCCTAATCCATATTAGCGCGAATCCCTGGCCGTGGTACCCAAGAAGTCACGTCCTAGACATGATGCAAGATAGGACAAGCGGATTGCACAAGCAAGCAAGCAGGAACACCTACGGTGTCAGAGTTAGTTATAAGAGTCAAGTTAGCCATCGCAACGGTCATCAAGTTAAGTTACGAGTCAAGAGTGCGCCGCCTTGGGCCACTATCAAGTTATCTGGTTACCGAGATAAATCATGAATTACAGGTTACAAGTCAAGTGTGTACCCCATCGGGTCACTATTAAGAAGATCAGAGGCACTAAAATCATACTTCACAGAATCAGGAAAACCGCATAATTAGTCATAAGCAAAATCATCGAAAAACCGTGCCGGGCCGTGTTGGATCAAGATAGTCGTGCTGTGTGGAACAAGATCTCAAAACCCAACCCACAAAAGAAAAGCCAAGTCCAAGGAAATAAAACCAAAACATTTGGGCAAATAGGTTGCGCAAGGGGTTAGGTTGCGCAAGAGAATGGGCTGCGCAGGGGTGAATGGCGCAGGAGATGGATGGTGCAGGATCCGGGTTGCGCTGGGTCAGATGGCGCAGGGTCGGATGGCGCAGGGGATGGATGGCACAGGATCCGGGTTGCGCTGGGTCAGATGGCGCATGGAGATGAATGGCGCAGGGGTCCAAGTGCGCCGGGGGTAGATGGCGCATGGGCCGATGGTGCATGGGCCGATGGGGGTGCGCAGTTCGCCAAGGGGCAAGCTGCGCTGGTCAGCACTGCGCTAAAGAGCGCTGGCCGAGGGGGGATGCGCGGTTCACCACTGCGCTAAAGAGCGTAGGCTGAAGTCTTCTTCTCCAGGCCGAGAAGAAGCTTCAAGAACACCAAAAAGTTCAATTCTTCATATCTTGGTCAAATCAAAACCAAATTTAGATTTTCAAAGTTCTAACTTGGGTAAAATTGAATTCTCTTCCACATGGAAGTATCAAAACAAGCAAAAATCAAAGTTTGATAGATCAAAACCAAGAATTTCCGAAAATGGTTAAAACCTAAATCTAGAAAAATAGAAACTCCAAATCAAAAAATGCCAAGTTCTAATGTTGTTCACCATAGCCTAATCTAGCTAATGGACAAATAAAATAGGGTTCTCATGTGGTGGCAAGGTGCACTTGCCTATGGTGTTGGTGTTGTGTGGAGGAAGGAAGAAGAAGATGGAGGAAAAATAAATGAAAGTAAAGAGGAGAAAGAAAAGTTAGGTGGGATTTAATGGGGGTGGTTGTGGTAGAATGAGGGTGGAGGTTAGCTAAGGTGTTCCAATGCATATTAAACCAAACCAATTTAAAATCGAGCCGAAACCCAAAATACGAAAAAATCCAAAATTCCACAAGTCCAGAAAATAAAATTCATGCCAAAATCCAACTACGAGTATTAAGACGAAATACGGGAAATGGGGGTGACAACTCTACCCACCTTAAAAGAATTCCGTCCTCGGAATTTAATCAAGGAGCTAGAGACTGCCACAACAAGTTACGCTAAGCACCAACAACTACACTAAGCAGTTCAATCATACAATCATACATGCAAGCAAGGGATGGAAAGCATAAGGCATAAGGAAGACATTATACCTTACGAGTCAAACAGGTCGGGATATCACGATCGAATGTTATCCTCACGCTCCCACGTTGACTCACCTAGAGAGTGATGACCCCAAGCAACACGGACTAAGCTAATAGTCTTGTTCTTAAGTATCTTCTCCCTCCGGTCCAAAATAGACACGAGCTTCTCCTCATACGAAAGGTTGGTACCAACAACCAATTCCGAATGGTCTAGGATGTGACTCGGGTTCGGGATATACCGTCGTAATTGGGACACATGGAATACATCATGCACCTCACTTAGCGACGACGGAAGAGCAAGACGATAGGATACATCTCCTACTCGCTCCAGGGTATCGAACGGCCCTATATACCTAGGACTAAGCTTTCTCCGTATGCCAAAGCGAATGACGCCGCGGTTAGGCGAGATCCTAAGGAATACATGGTCGCCGATAGCAAACACTAAGGGACGCCGATGGGCATCGGTCCAATGTCGCTGGCGATCTTGGGCAACTCGAAGATGATCCCTGACTCTTCTGATTACTTCAACGGTCTGGGCAATCATTTCTGGACCGAGCATCTGCCTTTCTCCGACATCATCCCATGCTAGCGGAGATCTGTACTTTCTGCCATACAGTACCTCGAATGGTGCCATCTAGATGCTGGCCTGGAAACTATTATTGTACGAGAACTCCACCAGGTGCAGGTGATCTTCCTACGAACCACCAAAGTCAAGTGTACAAGATCTCAATATGTCTTCAAGGGTCTGGATTGTACGCTCCGACTGACCATCTGTCTGCAGAAGATATGCCGAACTGAACTGGAGACGAGTTCCCAAACTCTCTTGCAGGCTACACCAAAAGTGTGACGTAAACCTTAAATCTCGGTCCGAGGTAATGCTGACTGGCACACCGTGAAGCCTGACAATTTGCCTGAGGTACATCTCTGCTAACTGAGCCATAGACTGCCCAACTCTGAATGGGAGAAAATGAGCCACCTTCGTGAGCCGGTCAACTATAACCCAAATAGCATCTCGACCAGCTGGGGATCTAGGCAATCCCGTCATAAAATCCATGGTCACATGCTCCCACTTCCATTCTGGAATCGGCAAGGGCTGAAGAAGTCCAGCGGGCCTCTGATGTTCAGCCTTAACCTGCTGGCAAACCAAACACCGAGAGACAAATCGGGCTATCTCCCTCTTCATACCATTCCACCAGAAATGCTGACGAATATCATGGTACATCTTCGTGCTACCGGGATGAATAGAATACTGCAAACTGTGAGCTTCTGCCATGACCTCTTGTCTGATATCTCTACTGGGTACACAAAGATGAGTGTCGTGCCGAAGTGTACCATCTTCATGAATGCACAACTCTGGTCTTCTTTCTGCCTCGCACTCTGCTCTGAGCCGCTTAATCTTGGAATCTGTAGATTGCGCCATCCGGATCCTCTCAACTATGCTGGACTGAACCTGTAGACTGGCCATCAATGCCACGTTGGTAGGAAGAACCACCTCAATTCCCATCTTCTGAAGATCTGACAATAACTCTGGTTGTGCCGTCAGGAAATAAATTTGGGCTCTCCGGCTCAACGTATCTGCTACAACGTTGGCCTTCCCTGGGTGATACTGTAAATCCACATCGTAGTCCACCAATAGCTCAAGCCATCTTCTCTGCCGCATATTAAGGTCCTTCTGGGTGAAAACATATTTCAGGCTCTTGTGATCAGTAAATATCTCCACTCTGTCTCCGTACAAGTAGTGTCGCCAAAGCTTAAGTGCAAACACTACTGCTGCCAGTTCTAAGTCGTGGGTCGGGTAATTCTTCTCATGATCACGAAGTTGACATGATGCATAAGATATTACCTTCCCATGCTGCATCAAGACACACCCCAATCCTCTGTCTGAAGCGTCGCAATAAACTGTGAATCCTCCGGTCCCATCTTGAAGTGTGAGAATGGGAGCCATTATCAAACCTCGCTTTAACTTCTCAAATGATTCCTGGCACTCTGTTGTCCAAGCAAATTGCACATCCTTGCAGGTCAACTGGGTCATCGGCGCCGAAATCCTTGCAAAATCTGAAACGAATTGCCGGTAGTAGCCGGCTAATCCAAGGAAGCTGCGAACCTCTGCCACTGAGCTAGGTACCGGCCATGACTCGATAGCCACAATCTTCTGGGGATCCACTTCCACTCCTCCTCGAGTAATGATGTGACCCAAGTACGAAATGCGATCGAGCCAGAACTCGTATTTACTGAACTTGGCGTACAATTGGTGCTCTCTAAGCGTCTGAAGGACAATTCTGAGATGCTGCTCATGCTCTGCTTCGCCCTTATTGTAGACCAGGATATCATCTAGGAACACGATCACGAACTGATCCAAGTAGGGCATGAAAATGCGATTCATGAGGTCCATGAATACGGCTGGCGCATTGGTTGCTCCAAAGGGCATAACAAGGAACTCCCAATGCCCATACCTCGATCTAAATGCTGTCTTCGGGATGTCCTGCTCTCTGACTCTGATCTGGTGGTATCCTGACCGCAAGTCTATCTTCGAGAACACTGAAGCCCCTCTGAGTTGATCAAACAAGTCATCTATCCTCGGGAGAGGGTATCTGTTCTTGATTGTCATTGAGTTCAAGGTACGATAGTCTACACATAACCTGGACGTACCATCCTTCTTTCTCATAAGAAGCATCGGGGCTCCCCAAGGCGATCCACTTGCACGAATGAATTCTTTGGTCCTGAGTTCTTCAATCATCTTGTACAAAATCTCCAACTCTGAAGGCGCCATTCTGTAGACTTGCTCTGACACTGGTGCTGTCCCGGGAATCAAGTCTATAGTGAACTCAATCTTCCGCTCTGGCGGCATTCCTGGAAGTTCTCCTGGGAAGACATCCAAAAACTCTTCAACTATCCGGGGTAACTGCTCTGCTGCTACTGCCATCCGCAATACTGGAGAAGATGGTTCCACTGCGCCTCTGGAAAATGAAAACTCTGGCTCTCCTGGAATACTAAAGACCACCCTGCCAGCATGGCAGTCTATCCTAGCATACTAGTTCCTCAACCAATCCATGCCTAAGACTACATCATAGTCTGCCATAGAGAATTCTATAAATCTAGCGGGGAACTCTCTACCGCTAAATACGATCCGACACGAGGAAAACACTCGATCTACTCCCACAAGACCATTACCAGTAAGTATATTAAGCCTCACTGATAATGACTCGGGCTCCAATCCTATCTGTGTCGCGAATCGTGCAGACATGAATGAATGCGATGCACCAAAATAAAAAAATGCCAATACTGGAGAGGAGTTGACGAGAATAGTACCTGCCACTACCTCACCTGGTGCAACTTCTTCTTCCATAGCCATCATCATGGCCTGACCTTGTCCTCT
Source organism: Iris pallida (assembly GCA_029216955.1). Lineage (NCBI taxonomy): Eukaryota > Viridiplantae > Streptophyta > Magnoliopsida > Asparagales > Iridaceae > Iris > Iris pallida. The sequence goes on from JANAVB010035817.1 coordinate 2,757,665, forward strand.
AGCTACGGGTCCCCTCTGCTGGAAACCTCTCTGCCTGCTCTGCACTTGGGCTTGGGTGTACTGCTGCTGGTTCTGCTGATGAAATGCCTGAGCCTGAGGCAACAAGGGCCTCGGGTACTGCTGCTGCTGCATAGGTGCTGGTCCCCTAACCGATGGACTGGTTAGGTTAGAAGAGGACAAACTACCCCTATTTGGACAGGCTCCTATCTTGTGATCTGCCACTCCACAAGCCAGATACAATCCTTGCGCCCTACGACAATCTGCCACTACATGGCCTGGCTTCCCACAATGAGAACATCCCATCGCGGAAGTCTGCTTCTGCTTCTGCTGTTGTAGGTACGTCGAGGTTGAATGCTGAACCGACGTCACTGAGGCCGTCTGCCTCAGAGTTCCAATGGTCAAACTTCTAGCTGCCGGGGATGGAGCTGATGATTGGTGCATCTGACTGTGGGACCGCTTCCTACCTCCGGTCCTATCCACGATCCTCTGGGAGGTGTACTCATGCCTCCTAGCTGCTCTCAAAACCGCATCGAACGTCTGGTGCTCGAACTGCTCGACTGCCAACAAGATCTCCAAATACAGTCCCTGCTGGAACCGCTGGGCCCTATCAAACTCGGTTGCCACCAAGGTGGGGGTAAACCTACTGAGTCTAGAAAATTTAGATGTATAACCGTCGACCGTTCTGCCTCCTTGCTTCAAGTTGGTAAATCTTGTCTGTAGGTCGTACCGAGATACAGCATCAAAATACTTCGCCTGGAATCTCTCTCTAAATACTGCCCAAGCAATGGGTGCCACTAACCCCATGGCTTGCGCCGCCCACCAACTGCGAGCCAAGTCCAGCAACTGTAGGCGTACCACGGCCACCTTCTCATTCTCAGGTGTCCTAGCTGCTTCCAGAATCACCTCGGTATCCTGAAGCCAAGCGTCCGCGGCAATCGCATCTTCACTGCCGTCGAAGAAGGGAGGGTTCAAGCGCTTAAAGCTGTTGGCCGCGCTGTTCCCTGGATGACCGCCTATGGTCAAAGCATCTGCCACTACCTGGTGTAAGGCGTCTCCTCGACGATCCTGGAAAGCTATCAAGGTCCTGATAAGACCTACCAAGGTGCCATCGTCAAGGTCTGCAGGCTGAACGGGCTGAACTGGGGGTTCTCCTCCGGAAGGCACAACTCTGGAGGCTACTCCGAAGTGCTGGGCTTGATCTCCGGGCTGCTGGTCCGCAGGAAGTGCTCCACCTTACTGATCGGGGGGTCAGGTACAGTATCGCTGAAGAAGACGACACAAGGAAACAATGAGGAAGGACCAGGACAGATCAACGATACAAGCACATGATCAGGGCAAAAATCCAAAGATTCAGAGGATATGAATGGAGATCAAAGACGAGTACTGATTGAGACATCTATTCGGTAAACCCTCACATTTCTTGAATGCCAAGACCTGCATGGGCCACCACTTAAACCATGTCACGCCCCAGAACCAGAATACCAGAGAGCGGGTGTAACACCCATATTCTGAATATGTATTTTTATCAAGCTTGCATGTATTTCAGATCTGTATTTATTTTCTCGGATTTTGGCATGTACTTGTAATTGGCTTGACTTGCAGATTTTGGTTCTCGTAACTGGGTTTTACCTGGCTTGGTTTATTTTGTGGAGGAGGATTGGGTTGGCTCGGTTTGGCCTGGCTTGGTTTGGGTTGGCTTGGTTCGGTTTGGGATTACTCTTGGTTCATCATGAACCAAGGGGTGAACCCCCTACCTACCACCACCACTCATATTTATTACCTATTCTTCTTCTCTCTCTTCATTAATCTCTTCTTCCTTCTCCATTAAACCCACCACCAACCAAGAACACCCCTTAGGCAAGTGCATCTTGCTTCATGGAGGAACCCGAATTTTATTGTTCCATTCTCTTCTTTGCAATATTTTAACTTACTTTAGTACTTGACATTTTCTCTTTTCATGGCTAGATTCTTGTAGATCTAAGTTTAAATTATTTTCGAAAATCTTGGGTTTTGATCTACTAAACCTTGTTATTTTTGAGTTTTGATGGTTCCATGTTGTTGAGAATTTTATTCTACCCAATTTTGACCTTTGAAAAGTTGGATTTGGACTTATTTTGACCAAGTTATGGACTTTTGAAGCTTGGGTTTAAGCCATGGAGTTCTTGCTGATTTGGAGAAGATAGTGAGCAGTGCACGAGCTTTTTAGCTTGTGCCACTGAGCTGCGCGCTCTCTTTAGCGCAGCGCAGTCGACCCCCATACGCTGCCTTTTGGAAGCGTATGACTCGCATACGCTCGCTTGCTTGACAAGGAGTCGTATGGACCCCATACGCTGCCTTTTGGGAGCGTATGACTCGCATACGCTCGCTTGCTTGACAAGGAGTCATATGGACCCCATACGCTGCTTTTTGGGAGCCTATGACTCGCATACGCTCGCTTGCTTGACAAGGAGTCGTATGGACCCCATACGCTGCCTTTTGGAAGCGTATGACTTGCATACGCCTGACCTGAGCATGGCTTGACCTGAGCGTGGCTTGACCTGAGCGTAGGTTGGCCTGAGCGTAGGTTGGCTTGAGCGTAGGCTGGCCTGAGCATATGATTTTGGCACTGAGCGTATGGCCTTTGGCAGACTTGGTCTTATGTCAGCATGTTAGTTTGGTTATATTTTCCTTAAGCTTGGCTCTTCTATAGCCCTGTATATTGATATTTTATTAGACATTTTACGCCTATTTTATATCCTTACGCCTTTTGTCATGAACTTGATAATCACGAATTTATGTAATACGTTTGGAATTGATAACTGAGCCTGACACGATAGTGACCCGTAGTGGTGTACTCCTGACATGAGTAACCTGACATGACCTGATAGTGGCCGTCGTGGCGCACTCCTGACTATTACACTTGACCTGATAACCTGACATGTTATATCTCGAATAGCTGTTGCGACGGCTACCTGACATGACATGACCTGTATAATTAATCTGGACACCGTGGTTGTTTGCATGGATTGTGCTTGTATAAACTATGAGTCCTGTGTGTCTTGCATCATGTCTAGGGCTTGATCCCTGAGTACCACGGTCAGGGATTCATACTGAATCTGGCTATGTTAATGACTAGATTGATCAAATAGTTCATGGAGAATTTCCCAGTTACCTGTTGCCCCTTTGGTCCCGGCCTTACATATATATATACATGGGATTTGTTGCTATCCGTCGAGATAAACGCACTTCCAGCCCGCCGTCGAGTGTGGTACCTTAGGACACATGTATCTTACTACAGTGTGTCTGCTATATCCAGCTATCTTTTCCTTTTCTTGCTGGGATCACTCAGGTAGTAACAAACAGGTAACCAGACTTGGAATTCTTATTGTATTTGCTAGTAACTAGGCCTGTGATAACCCTAGTTAGTTAAAGTATCAAGCCATAATTCTTACTTGGCCGTGAAGTGATTGGATGGAGTCTAACCAGTCTAGTCTTGCCCTGATCCTGTTCCAGATTGCTGCATGACCAGAATGCTTGCATTTATTTTACCGATAAATGGTAAGAATTCCAAGTTCTGTTCAGACGAAGGGTTACAACCCCGGTCCTTATTTGGTTTACGGGTTGTAACCTGGTTATCTGAATAGTCCCATGGTTATCTCATCGTATATCATCCTGTCATGCTTTATCATATGTTCTGTCTTTTATCGATTATGTACAAGATTGTCTTTTATATTCACCTGTCATGCTTTTCCTAATTACTGTCCCTTATTATGTAATTATATTATTGTGCTAATTTGCTGGTTTTAGTTCTTAAGTGAAGCCTCATTTGTGGCACTTGCTCTTTCTGGGGTCTGACCCAGCTGGTTTTGTATGGCCAGATACCGGAGCAGCAGCAAAGGATCTACCTGGTTTCCAGCCAGATGGTGACCACTAGAGGGAATCCTGGCAACGAGTGGGTTTCTTTTGTTCTCCCACTGTAATTGTACATTATTCTTTTGAGGCGTTTAGCCGCCGAGCAAGTGTTAGCTCGTGTATATTTTACTTACTGTCTCACTACGGGCTGTAACATGATTGGCAACTCGAGGTTGATCATGTATGACTTAACTCTTGCTAGTCCTTACATTTTGTACGACTAGCTTCATGATCATCTGGATATATAATGTTTGGGATGCCTTACAATTGTATATTTGGTGGTCTGATATCTTGTAACTATTACTAGTTGGTTGAGATTGAGACAATAAGATAATTTATGACCTTAAGGGACTGATGGCTTGTAGATAAACCCTCACATATCTAGACAGCCATGACCGTATGGTGAGATGGATTCCATTTTATTATACGTAGCTGGCTATGTCCGCCCCCGCTCTCCAGTATTCTGGTTCTGGGGCGTAACAGCGGGGACGAACATAGCCAGCTACGTATATTGAAATGGAAACCACCTCGCTATACGGTCACGGCTGTCTAGATATGAAGGTTTACTACAAGCCAACGGTCTCTTAAGATCAAGCCTATTGTCTCAATCTTAAGCAAGTAATATAATTACAAGATGTTAGACCACCAAATATACAATAAAATGCGTCCCAAATATTACATATTCAGTTGATCATGAAGCTAGTCGTACAAAATGCAAGGACTAGCAAGAGTTTAGTCATACATGATCAACCCTAGGATTTGTTAATCATGTTTACAGCCCGTAGGCAGACAGTAAGTAAATGTTCATCGAGCTAACAGGTGCTCGTCGGCTAAACGCCTCAAAAGAATAAATTTACAATAGAGTGAGCGAAACAAAATAGAAAACCCACTCGTAGCCCGGGTTCCTTCTAGTCGCCACCATCGGACTGGAGGTTCGGTAGATCCTCGGGTGCTGCTCCGAAATCTGGCCACACAAAACCAGCTGGGTCAAACCCCAGAAAGAGCAAGTGCCACAAAGAAGGCCACGAAATAAGAACAAAACCAGCGTATCAGAACATAAGAAGATAGAAGAAAAATACAGGTAATAAAAGTACAGCAGGACAATAAACGACTAGGGACATAGGACCATTCCGGGAGCCAGATTACAACCCGTAAACCAAACAAGGACCGGGGTTATAACCCTTCGCCTGAATAGCGTCTTGTCTCTATCCATTTATTGTTAAGATAAGTGAAACAATCATGCTCAGGGTAAAACCAGGTACTGGGACTAAACAAGACTTAGACAGGGCTAGACAACATCCATTCACAAGCGGCCAAGCAATTACTACGGCTTACTACTTTAACTAACTAGGGTTATCACAAGCCTAATTACTAACAAGATGCAATGAAAATTTCCCAGTCCCAAGCCCTGCAGACTATCCAGTTATCCTTCCGCGGGTTGAGAGTATGGTTGGGTACATCGCCCAGGAGACGATATACCCTTAGGTGACTTAGAGGTGCAACACATGACAGTGTGCTGGAAATGTGCTCTACTCGTCGGCAAGCTACAAGTCCAATTAAGGTGCCCAGATAACGAGATTGTCTGTGACTGAAAATTCTTCATGTTCTAGTTTGATCTAATCATTAGCCTAATCCATATTAGCGCGAATCCCTGGCCGTGGTACCCAGGAAGTCACGTCCTAGACATGATGCAAGACAGGACAAGCAGATTGCACAAGCAAGCAAGCAGGAACACCCACGGTGGCAGAGTTAGTAACAAGAGTCAAGTTAGCCGTCGCAACGGTCATCAAGTCAAGTCAAGTTACGAGTCAAGAGTGCGCCGCCATGGGCCACTATCAAGTTATCTTGTTACCGAGATAAATCATGAATTACAGGTTACGAGTCAAGTGTGTACCCCATCGGGTCACTATTAAGAAGATCAGAGGCACTAAAATCATACTTCACAGAATCAGGAAAACCGCATTAGTCATAAGCAAAATTATCAAAAAACCGTGCCAGGCCGTGTTGGATCAAGATAGTCATGCTGTGTGGAACAAGATCTCAAAACCCAACCCACAAAAGAAAAGCCAAGTCCAAGGAAATAAAACCAAAACATTTGGGCAAATAGGTTGCACAAGGGGTTAGGTTGCGCAAGAGAATGGGCTGCACAGGGGTGAATGGCGCAGGATCCGGGTTGCGCTGGGTCAGATGGCGCAGGGTCGGATGGCGCAGGGGATGGATGGCGCAGGATCCGGGTTGCGCTGGGTCAGATGGCGCATGGAGATGAATGGCGCAGGGGTCCAAGTGCGCCGGGGGTAGATGGCGCACGGGGCCAAGGGCGCATGGGCCGATGGCGCATGGGCCGATAGGGGTGCACAGTTCGCCAAGGGACAAGCTGCGCTGGTCAGCACTGCACTAAAGAGCGCTGGCCGAGGGAGGATGCGCGGTTCAGCACTGTGCTAAAGAGCACAGGCTGAAGTCTTCTTCTCCAGGCCGAGAAGAAGCCTCAAGAACACCAAAAAGTTCAATTCTTCATATCTTGGTCAAATCAAAACCAAATTTGGATTTTCAAAGTTCTAACTTGGGTAAAATTGAATTATCTTCCACATGGAAGCATCAAAACAAGCAAAAATCAAAGTTTGATAGATCAAAACCAAGAATTTCTAAAAATGGTTAAAACCTAGATCTAGAAAAATGAAAACTCTAAATCACAAAATGCTAAGTTCTAATATTGTTCACCATGGCCTAATTTAGCTAATGGACAAATAAAATGGGGGTTCTCATGTGGTGGCAAGGTGCACTTGCCTATGGTGTTGGTGTTGTGTGGAGGAAGGAAGAAGAAGATGGAGGAAAAATAAATGAAAGTAAAGAGGAGAGAGAAAAGTTAGGTAGGATTTAATGGGGGTGGTTGTGGTGGAATGAGGGTGGAGGTTAGCTAAGGTGTTCCAATGCATATTAAACCAAACCAATTTAAAACCGAGCCGAAACCCAAAATACGAGAAAACCCAAGATTTCACAAGTCCAGAAAATAAAATTCATGCCAAAATCCAACTATGAGTATTAAGACGAAATACGGGAAATGGGGGTGACAATATATAGGGCCGTTTGATATCCTGGAGCGAGTAGGAGATGTATCCAATCGTCTTGCTCTTCTGCCGTCGCTAAGTGAGGTGCATGATGTATTCCATGTGTCCCAATTACGATGGTATATCTCGGACCCGAGCCATATCCTAGACCATTCGGAACTGGTTGTTGGTACCAACCTTTCGTATGAGGAGAAGCCTGTGTCTATATTGGACCGGAGAGAGAAGATACTCAAGAACAAGACTATTAGTTTAGTCCGTGTTGTTTGGGGTCATCACTCTCTAGGTGAGTCAACATAGGAGCGTGAGGACGACATCCGATCGCGATATTCTGACTTGTTTGACTCGTAAGGTATAATGTCTTCCTTATGTCTAATGCTTTCCATCCCTTGCTTGCATGTATGATTGTATGATTGAACAGCTTAGTGTAGTTGTTGGTGCTTAACGTAACTTGTCGTGGCAGTCTCTAGCTCCTTGATTAAATTCCGAGGACAGAATTCTTTTAAGGTGGGTAGAGTTGTCACCCCCGTTTCCCGTATTTCGTATTAATACTCGTAATTGGATTTTGGCTGGTATTTTATTTTTCTCGACTTGTGGAATTTGGGTTTTCTCGTGTTATGGGTTTTGGACTTGGCTTGGTTTTATTTTGTGGAAGAGAAAGATGGTTTGGTTTAATATGCATTGGAACACCTTAACCTATTCTCCACCCTTATTCTACCATAACCCACCCTCATTAAATCCCCACCAACCTTTCTCTCTCCTCCATAATTTCTATTTATTTCTCCATCTTCTTCTTCCTCCTTCCTCCACCAACACCATAGGCAAGTGCACCTTGCCACCAAATAAGCACCATATTTTATTTGTCCACTAGCTAGATTAGGCCATGGAAAACAATATTAGAACTTGGCATTTTGTGATTTGGAGTCTCTATTATTCTAGATCTAAGTTTTTCCTGTTTTCGGATTTATATGGTTTTGATCTATTTAACTTCGATTTTTCCTTGTTTTGAGGCTTCCATGTGGAAGAGAATTCAATTTTACCCAAGTTAGAACTTTGAAAATCTAGATTTGGTTTTGATTTGGCCAAGTTATGAAGAATTGAATTTTTGGTGTTCTTGAGCTTCCTCTCGGCCTGGAGAAGAAGACTTCAGCTTGCGCTCTTTAGCGCAGTGCTGAACTGCGCATCCTTCCCTCAGCCAGTGCTCTTTAGCGCAGTGCCGGCCGTGCATCTCGTCCTTTGGCGAATCGCGCTTAGCCTCTGCGCACCCCTCCCCGTGCGCCTTCGGTCGTGCGCCTTCGGCCGTGCGCCATCGGCCCATGCGCCTTCGGCCGTGCGCCATCGGCCCATACGCCTTCGGCCGTGCGCTATCGGCCCATGCGCCCTCGGCCGTGCGCCATCCATCCTCCGGCGCACTTGACCCCTGCGCCTTCCATTCCTTGGCGCACTTGAATGCTGCGCAGTTCGTTTCTCAGCACCACCTGACCCAGCGCAACCCACCGCAGCGCAATCCGCTCCAGCGCCACCCGACCTTGCGCAATCCATTTACTTGCGCAATCCATTCACTTGCGCAGTTCATTCCCCCTGCACAATCAGATTCCCTGCGCAGTCCACTTGCCCATGATGATTTGGTTTTATTTCTTGGACTTGGTTTCTCTATTGTTAATTGGAGTTTTGAGATCTTGTTCCACATAACACGACTGTCTTGGCTCGACACGACCTGGCACGGTTGTTTTCCATAAATAAATTCACTTTATTTATTTTGTATCTGAGAAAATTACAACTGTAGGAATCTAATCTAGAAGACGATTACTTTATCCCTTGGACGATGCGATGAAGAAAACTCGAACTTCGAAGAACTTGGACAGCAACTGGGCAATCTCTCTGTTCTCTCTAAAAAAATGACCTGTAGTCTCTGATGAAGATGAAGAAACTCTTTTTTATAGAGTTCAGGATAACTGTCCTTAAGCATACGCTCAGGTAGTTACTTGACGTGTGCATAACTGCAGGGACGCGTGGCGAATTCTGATGGAGACACATTAGCGTGCGGTTGAAAGTAGTAGAGCATGTTCAGGAGAGATTGATGGCCTGGATGCCACGTTGCATAACTTCTAGAGAAGTGGATAACTGGTACAGGATACGTGAGAACGTGTGTTGACTGTAATCCTAGATATGGTTGCTGTAATACGCTGCCTCGTTGAAGGAGAGTTATACGCTGACTTGGACAGCGTAGTGCCATAGAAAATCCATACGCTCACTTTATGGGCAAGGAGTCGTATGGAGATCATACGCTCGCTTGGTTAGCAAGGAATCATGTGAGGTCCATACGCTCACTTGGCTGGGTGAAGAAGGAGTCATGTGAGGTCGATACGCTCACTGGAGAAGTGGCCACGTGGCTATCATCAATCTTCTTTGGTACACCATATCTTCCCATAACTGACAAAATCTTCTTGAGCGTCGTGACTGCGGATTTGACGGCTGACAGACTGTCAAAACTGACAGTAATGATGGCTTTTGTATTTATGAAGGCTGCTGAGTTGTCCTCGTAAAAGACAAAACCGACTCTTCGAAAACCTATACGACAGTTACTTTTCTTGTGACAGCTGTCTTTGCACGAAAGATGAAGTGTCAGATTCATTCCTCATTTAAACATATGTTGTGCTGTCACTTCAGTAAATAATAAAATATTTACTGAGCGTATGGCTTTTGAATGAGCGTACAACTCTGAACTGAACGTATGGCTCTTAACTGAACGTATAGCCTTGAGCGTATGACTTCTGTTTGAGCGTATGGCTTCAACTGACATCTGTCTTTAAGCGTATGGATGAAAATGACAGCGTGTCATAATTTTCCACATCCTACAAGACCCCCTTCAAAGTTTTCGAACTTTATGAGTTTCAAAAGTTCGAAATTACTTTGAACAGAAAGTGGGAATAAGTCCTGACACGCTGGCATGAGTTCATTAAATGTCATGATGACTCTTCATTTTTCGAGATTGATTGAATCTGATGGAAGAATATGAACAGCCAGCAAGCTCTATTATATAAACCGAGAGAATTCAATTTTTTTGACTTTCATCTTTTGAAACCATGACTCCAAAGGAAGCCGCTGAAGAAGAAGCACGTAAGTTGGGATTCTGTTCCCATGGTGACCCCACTTTTGGGGGCCAAGAACCCGAACCTGTCGTCATCGAGCTCAAGGACGACCCTACGCATTTAGCCAAGAATTTCTTGGGCTACTTTGGTCTGGACGGCTCCTCTTCTTCTGATGGGCAGAGCCTCGCAGAGAAGCGTAAAATGTTCGTTGCTCTGTTACACCGCATGGGGGTCCAAAGCGTAGAAGAGTTAGGCGTCAAGCTTAGTCGCTCTGGAAAATAGAGCGTGACTTTATTGCACTCCTTTCCTTTTCCTCCCTTTTTTTTTGTAAGGCCATCAGTGCCTTAATGAAAAATGAATATTCAAGAATCCTCTGTTTAGTCCAAATCTGTGTTGAAAACCAACGTGCACCGATGAATAACTGTAGAATACGCCGTCTTCCAAGTTGTAAGTTACGCTAGATAGCGTATGCCAATGAAATAGCGTATATTACGCTATTTTCCAATGTTTTGTGAATTCCGCTGAATAGCGTATGTCAGCGTATTTTACGCTATAAATTACGCTGTCCTTTAACGTTGTGAATTATGCTAAATAACGTACGCCAATGAATAGCGTGCACCAATAAATAGCCCTAAGTTACGCTATCTTCCAACGTTGTGGAAAGCACTCTTTGAATATTTTCAAGGCTGTGCTGGTTTCCAAAGTACACGTGTCATTCATTCCACGTTTACGAGCGCTATTCATGCGGATCCTTTCCAAGAATAGGTTCATGCTCCATACTTTAAATAGATAGAATAGTTTCACAGAACTCATTTCCATCTTCCTTTTCTCTTTCTTTTCTCTGAGAACCAACGTGAGATTTCAATCTCAAATCAGAAAGCAAATGCTCCTGAACATTCGAATTCTGAGCAATATGTCAGACATCAGTTTGCCAATTCTCAATGTCAATCTTGAAGGTAAAAATAGGCTTTCTGTTTCTGAGCGTATATGGCATTTCTGTTGATTTAATTCTTTTCCTCTTGCTGTTTTCCGCAGAAACTTGGCTAAGTCTTTTCTTCAGCTTCAGAACTGGCATTTGCGATGTGGATGCTATGGAGAATGTCCTTCTGACATCTACATCAGAGAGCTCATACGCTTTTGACGCGTACATCAGACAACTCAGAACTCTTCGTGGGATAGAAGGGTCTTTCTCAGATGGTAGGAAGAGCCTTTATACCCGAGAGTTGGATGGTGGAGTCAACTCTACTACCGAGAAATCGGGTAGTAGAGTTCCTTTCACGGGAGAACTAGGAATTGTATCCCAAGGTTTGGATACATTCCTGTCTCCTCTGAAAGGTCGCTCCTAATCCACCAGCTGTATTGGCAGCAACACGTTTTCGTGTTGCCCTACTCTGTGGTTCTCCTCTCGTCTGAGAGATAAGACCAGAGTTTGATTCCTGCTGGATACCCAGGAATTGCCACAAACAACGAGATTGCCAGAGAAGATCCAAGAAGAAATAGATCTCAGTTGTACATAGAATGAAAATCCAAGATTTGTAATAGATTTCCATTATGATTTGTAGGAAAGTCTAAGAAATGTAATAGACTTTTTATGAAAATATGATAATGGAAATGATAAATCTTCTATATCTGAAGTGATTTGTATTTGTGGATGAATTGTGGACATGATAGATAATAAAATCATCTTTTCTGTTTTAGAGTATATGATATTATCAGAGGTATTATGGACATGATAATATATAGAAACTCGAAAGAAAATAGATTGATTTCTATGCAGAGGTCAAAACATGACAAATGAGTAAGTAAATTCGGAATTGATTCAGAGGTTATGAAAACATGATAAATAACGAATCCCCACTTGATAAATTGATAGAAGATTATGAATGGATGAACTGTTTAGGAAATGATGAACAGATAAACTGTCGAGTGAATGTAATAAATGAACGGATGAACCGTCAAGTATTAATGAACATGTGAAACGTCAGATGAATGTGAGAAATGAATGGATGAACTGAATCTCGGAAAAGAATACGTCCCTTCGATCTTTGTAACCATATGCCTATAAATAGAGCATATATTTGAGTAGAAGGATCACACATCATCCTCTTTTATCCACAATGTCTTCTGAAAAGAATACAAAGAAGGCTGAAGTCGTCTCCGAAGTTACTGAAGGTGCTAAAGAACATCTACCTCCACAGAAGAAAGAAATGGGCGAAAGCTCATCTACTCCCAAGCCGCCGAAAGATATCCTGGACTTCCTGGTCGAACCAGGAGAAACCGAAGAAGAAGAAGCAATGAGGATGGCTGTCTGTCAGTTCTTGGTGCGGTCAGGAAAAGATGTATTAAATTCTTTTGCTGATTATGTATGTGGCCCTCGTCCCAAGTATGAGAGGGATGACAGTGATCTTCCATGATGATGTATTTCTTGAAGAATTTGTCTCAAATAAACTCTGTTTAAGGAAACTTTGTTTATGATGTATCCTTCCTGCTTTATATTATTTTGCCTTTATTCACTGATCTTTAGACTCAGAAATCAAAAGGACAAGATATCATTTTCATAGAATATGGTACATACTGAGATAGAAAATTCAGAGGTGATATGGACATGATTTTCTATACAAGATCTTTATTAAATCCACTGGGAATCTAATAAGACAAAATATCAAATTCTCTGGGAAAATGATACATGGTAGAATATCAGTTTCCGCTGGGGATAACGACATCGAAATAGCTTTTGTAGAGAAGAATAAATTTTTGATTTTACACTTGCTGGGGAGTAATAAAAATATTATATATATTGATGAAATTTATACATAATATTTCTTTAAGAATTTGCCATTGATAGGCATCATCGTGACTTTCCCGTCCATAGAGGCAAGCTGATATGCTCCATTAGAGAAGACTTTGTTTACTACGAATGGGCCTTCCCATTTTGCGTCAAATTTGCCTTTGCTCATATGTGTCATAGTCATCGGACGTCTGACAGTAAGGACCAATTCTCCCTTCTGATATGTTCTGACTTTGACTTTCCGATTAAAAGCTTTTGATATTCGGGCTTGATATAGCTCGATATTTTGTTGCGCATACAATCGCTTTTCATCTAGAGCTTCCAGCTCTTGAAGTCGAAGTCGATCATTATTCTCTGTTGTAAATTCATTGGAGATTGCAACTCTCAAAGAAGGAATTTGTATCTCGAGGGGAAGAACAGCTTCACACCCATATACCAAAGAGAAAGGTGTACATCCGGTCGCATTGCGAACTGTGGTACGATAAGCCCATAAACATTCACCAAGCTTCTCACTCCAGTTACATTTATTGGAAGAAACGAACTTTTTCAAGAGTTTGATGATTGTTTTGTTGAAAGCTTCTGCTAGTCCATTGGCTGCTGGATTATATGCTGTAGAAGCCAGATTATTAATCCGATGATCATCACAGAATCGAGTAAATTTCTGGCTGACGAACTGTGGTCCATTATCATGGATAATACGCCGAGGAACACCAAATCGATAGATGACATGATGTTTGACAAAGTTGATAACATTAGAAGTCTTGACTTCAGATAACGGGATTGCTTCAGCCCATTTAGAAAAGTAATCAGTTATTGCTAGAATAAACCGATGTCCTTTTGATGATGGTGGATTGATAGGACCGATGACGTCCATGCCCCAAGCTTCAAAGGGCCATGATGCCGCTGTTGGGTGTAAGAACTCCGATGGTTGATGGATAAAGTCTGCATGAATTTGACAGGCTTTACATTTCTGAGCATATTGAATGGTATCAGCTACCATCGTGGGCCAATAATAACCCATACGTCGGATACGATCTTGAAGTTTTGGACCTGGCTGGTGAGCTCCGCAGAAGCCATCATGTGCTTCACGGATTATCTGTTGTGCTTCTTCACCAGCGATGCATCGAAGGAGAAGACCATCATAGGTTCGACGATATAGTGTCTTCGTAGTATGATTATAATAGAATCTGAGAGACCGGCGCCGGATAGATGCTGCTTCACTCGGGTTATCAGAAAGTATGTCATACAACACAAAGTCCAGAAACGGACGTCTCCAGTCTTCAGTTACGGTGTCTATTTTGTTAGAAAAGACATATTCCATAGTAGAATCGGAAGAAGACAAGGACACTTTGTCAAACTTTAATTCAGCATCAAAGTTGAGAGAATCTTCGTCTGGATTATGGGGAAAAGCCAAAGCCAGATTATTTTCAACGCAGAATAGTTCTCGGTTATAAACCACTATCACTTGCTGACGTCTGATTGGTATGGCTAATACAGCAGCAAGATTAGCCAAAGCATCAGCTTCTGCATTATAGGCTCGTTGAACATGTTCAATAAAGAAACCTTCAAAGGAGGAGGCCATAGAGAGTGTTGTTCGATGATAAGGTATCAAATCTTGATGACGAACTTCATACGTTCCTCTGATCTGATTGATGATAAGCTTAGAATCTCCATAAACTTCTAAATATTGAACATCCAGATGTTTAGCGAGTTGAAGACCAATGAGCAACGCATTGTATTCTGCAACATTATTTGAACATGATTGATCCAGAGAATAAGCCCTCTGAATAGTTAATCCCTCTGGGGATACAAGAACAATTCCAACTCCGGCGACAATATCGCCGTTAGGACCTATTCTAGATGCTCCATCAAAGAATAGACGTCAGGTAGGAACTTCTTCAGAAACCATATTTGAATCCAGAACTTCATCGGGAATCTCATCATATAATTTAGAATCTTCTGGGACTGCATGAGCTGCTAGAAAATCAGCAAGAGCCTGTCCTTTAACCGACTTCTGAGGAATATAATGCATGTCGTATTGGGCTAACAAGATTCTCCAATTATCAAGTCTAGAGTTGAGAATACCGGGTTTCTTCATCATAATCCTGAGTGGATTCACTCTGGAAATGACGTGAATCGTCTGACCGATAATATAATGTCGCGTTTTCTGAACAGTAAACATTAATGCTAGGCATTCTTTCTCGATTGGAGAATAACGCGGTTCAGCGCCTGTCATTGTGCGACTGAGATAATAAATGGCCTGTTCATGACCATCTTTATTTTTCTGGGCGAGTAATGCACCAAGAGAATGATCCATAGCTCGAACATATAGGAGAAATGGTATTCCCGAGACGGGAGGTACCAAAACTGGAGGGTTCATGAGGTACTGTTTGATGTCGTCAAATGCTTTTTGATATTCTTCGTTCCAGATGAAAGATACACCTTTCTTCAGAAGTTTGTGGAATGGTCTGCAGCGTCCTGATAAGTTGGAAATGAATCTCCTGATATAAGCAATCCTTCCTTGAAATTCTCGTAGCTCTTTTAAGGTGCGTGGAGGACGCATCTCTTGGATGGCTTTGATCTTCTCGGGATCCACGTGTATACCTTTAGCGGTAATGACGAAGCCGAGAAATTTGCCACTAGAGACGCCTAGGAAGGACTTAGTAGGGTTCATTTTAAGTTGATACTGACGCATTAAATCAAATATAGTCTTCAAATCTTGGATATGATCCTCCTTTCGTCGACTTTTGACTGCAATATCATCAACATAGCATTCGACTATTTTTCGGAGATGTTCACGGAATACAGTGCTCATTGCTCGTTGATATGTTGCTCCTGCATTTTTGAGACCAAACGGCATCACTGTATAATAATATGTACCGATCGGTGTTCTGAAAGAAGTATGTCTCTCGTCATCTGGAAACATCTTGATTTGATTATACCCCGAATACCCATCCATGAATGACATTCGTTCGAAACCACATGTGTTATCAATCATTACATCTGTAATTGGAAGAGGAAACTCGTCTTTAGGACAAGCAGCATTGAGATCACGAAAGTCTATACAGACTCGGATCTTGCCGGTCTTCTTGAGGACAGGAACGATGTTAGCCACCCATTCAGGATGTTGTTCCTCTCTGATAAATCCGGAAGCTATAAGCTTGTTGACTTCAGCTTCAATTGCATCCATAATGTCTGGACGAAATCGTCGCTGTTGCTGTTTTGACCGGTTTAGCATTTGGCATAATATTAAGCTTGTGCATTGCGATCTTCGGATCTAGTCCTGGCATATCCTCGTAGCTCCAGGCGAAGACATCGATGTAATCACGAATAAGCTTGATCATATCTTGCTTATCTGTTTCTGAAAGACTCTCACTGATGAATATTGGTTTAGGGGAACCTTCTTCACCAACATCAATTTGGATCAGTTTATCTTCAGTAGGAGGTTCCCTCTGTTCGAACCTGAATTCCCATTGATTATCTAATCTTTGAGCCCATTGTTCTGATTCAGGTGATATTTCAAAATCATTCTTATCTTCACCATTTTCTTGTGGGCCATCAACAGAGACCATATTGATGGATAGAATAGAGCGATGAAGATCGCCAACACTCGTATCAGAATCCCAAGAAAGGGAATCAGAAGACTCAGATCGTTCATCTTCAGATTGTTCGTCTTTATTAAATTTTGACTCTTCATGAACTATGTTGATAAAAGGGGTAGGAGCAATGTAACCTAAACCACATTTTGTCCTTCCGTATTTTAATGGAGGAATTCGAACAGGCATTCTTTTTCCTTTTCCATTAAGACTGGTTCTGAAATCATAACCCATATTCTTGATGATATTTTTGGATTGCTGACTGTAGCGACGTAGCTGTAATCTTCCAGTATCGTCATTTATATCATCCTCCTCCAGATTAGGAGGATTCTGAGGTCCTTTATAGAAAAATATTGGATTTTCTCCCTTCTTTCGACTGGGGACCACAAAGTATGATTTCTGTATAGAGTCTAATGATACGTCTGTATGAAGAGCTTGAACAACCCCTATAGTTAGTGGCTCTAAGCTATCTAGCAATTGTAAATAACTTTGTACATAACTACAAACATCAATATACTGCAAAGGAGATGCTCCATTAATACTAGATGCTGTATTTACAACAGAAGGCTGAGCCTTATCAGACTTAGTCAGATTAATGACAAAGGGGGAAGAAGAAGAACAGTTAGAATTTTTGTTTCGATTAAGATCGATAACAAAAGGCTCAGAAGAGGTGAGCTCCCTTGAAGAAGACCGTGGATAAGTAATGCGTCTACTGACTGGAATGACTAGAGTATCTGATCTAGCCTGAGAAGATGGAGGGGGAGTGATGCGTCCACTGACAGGAATGATCAGCGAACTTTGTAAAGCTTGGGAAGATGGTGCAGTAGTGCGTCCACTGACAGGAATTATCAGTGAGCCTTGGGCGGATGATGAAGTAGTACGTCCACTGACCGGAATTATCAGTGAGCCTTCTTCAGATGTTTTAACAGACTGTGGAGGAGTAATACGCCCTTTTACAGGAATAATAAAGGTGTCAACTTTGGATGTCTCATCTTCATTATCCATAGCTTGCAAGACTTTCGAGTATTCATCTTTGTACATGCGAGCGTCATTGAAGTAAGCTTCGACTCCTTTGAATGGGTAAAGATCTGCCACTTCTTTTTGAACCTCTCCATTATCATCAACATATTTGAAGCACTGATGAAGAGTTGAAGGAACAATATTATGTTCATGCAAGAAAGGTCTCCCCAATAGAGCATTGTACGAGCAACCATGATTGTCGATGATGTAAAAAGTAACCTTAGTACGAAGATCGCCTATTTGAAATTTAAGGCGAATCTTGCCTAAAGGCTCACTTTTTCCTTGATTGAATCCCAAGATGGTAGTGACAGTGCTGGAAAGACTATGCACAGGTATCTTCAATGCATCTAACATAGCCTTTGGCATAATACTGAGAGCGGATCCTGGATCAATCAGTAAACGATCAACCTTCATAGAATCAATATATCCTGTATGATATAAAGGACGGTCATGTCGATTATCCTCTAGCAGCATATCGTCCTGCGTAAAGGTAATGTTTGGAATAAATTCCAATACATTATGGCAATGAGAAACAGGTTCTGTTTCCAACTTCTTGAGAAAAGTTAAGCAGGTTTCTGCTTGCAGCAGTGCTTCACTTAAAATTTTTCGAGTCTCTTTAGAGAGGCGTAAGAGCTCGAAGATTGATAATTTAGCTGGGGTATTGGCTAGTTGAGCCAATATATCAAAATTATAAGGCTTTTCAAGTCCTGTAGGAGATGACTTCTTCAATGGTTTGTCGAAGCGGACTTGTTGTTTGCCTTTGTCAGCTGCTGTTGGTTTAGAAGGAACTGTCTCAACAGGAACATTTAAAGGCTCTTCAGTAGAGACTGGTGTTGAAGCTGTAACCGGAGGAACGTCAGAAATTTCTTCAGGAACTTCAGCATAATCTTTCAGATATACTTTTCCTGACCGAGTTCCAGCATGAACTTCAACTTCAGATTCTGGTTCAAGATCTATGGAAACCATGCTGCAATTTTTTATTTTGCTCTTGGTTCTTTTATGTTTGATGAGAGCTTCATTCCAGAAACCAAGGCCAACACGAGATTGATTATGTCTCATGGTGATGGCCAAAGGTGCTCGGAGTCCCTTGCCTGAATTCAAACCAGGAGCAGTGGCTAGATCATAACCCATCTTCACCATCAATTCACGAGATTGTGAACTGTATAGATGAAAAGCAGGCTTGTACCTATCTTCAAATTGAGATACAGATTTTACCTCAGTAGGGAGTGAATTTCTTTCCAAGATGAAAGTAGAGGTTAGATAAAAATCGGGTGTTGTACTAGAAGTCACATTGCATGACTTAGTCTTTCCGAGTTTCTTTTTAGATGAAGGAGTCTTCCGAGGAGAAGAGGAAGACGTTTCAAACTCCGTCATTAAATCCGGGTGAATCCACATGATCTCTCCCTTCTTAGTTGTGACAGGAACAAGTCCGTCATTCTGTGCTGGTGGGATGTTTATAACTTCGAGAGTTGCTTTGGGGATAGGAATAATCCCACTTTCCACCATTAAGGGAGGAAAATCACCAAACTGCATTGAAATCATATTTGCTGTGACTGTCTTGTCTTTGGGTGTTAGTGTCACAGCTCCTGATTTAATCATCTCCTGGATCTTTCCTTTTAATACATAGCAAGACCGGATTGTGTGACCCAGCATTCTATGGTATGGACAATATTTTGGATGATCTGTTTTATTGGCTTCATCAGGCTTTTTAATTTCTGGCAATTGTATTTTATTACCTTTGAGCAAGCATTCAAAGATACCCTGAACATCGTCATCATCGAAAGAATATTCTTCTTTCGGCCGAGGAGATCTCTGTTGTTGATTTGTTGGAGCTGAAGTAGCTTGGGTAGTCTTTACTTCTTGACTACTGCTTTGGAGATTGACTTCAAGAGCTTCTTTCCCTTTGCGATTGTTGGGTCGAGTACTATTGCTAGCACTCTGATTTGATTCTTTGGGAGCCATTTGTACCCCCAGACCTTTGAAGGTCTCAGCACTGACTTCGGCAGCTTTGGCACTGACGATGAATGAAGGCCAATCTTGGAACTGAGTGGACCCTGTCCACATGCTGATAATTGGTAAGAGGTTCGACTTGCAAGTGTCGATCGTAACAGCATCGGGAGTTCCAAGAGGCATTTTGAGGGCTTCTCTTCTGAATCTTTCAATGAATTCCTCAGTGGTCTCATTATTCTTCTGTTTGATTCTTATGAGGGCCGACATGGTCATATCATTGAGCCCTTCGTAGAATCGTTCAAGGAACATTTGTTTGAAACCGGCAAATGAAGTAATACACCCGTCAGGGAGACTTCTGTACCATTCATAAGTCATTCCTTTGAGACATCCAACAAACACCCGAGTAAGGAGGGCATCGCTTGGTTGCAATTGATCAGTCATTACTTCAAAGTGATTAATGAACTGACTTGGGGAAGTAGTCCCATCAAAGAAGGAGATGGTCGGAGGCTTGTATTTAGGAGGATATGATACTTGCTTTCACTCTATCGGGTAAGGTTGCTTGATACCTAACCTTTGTAAACCATCCTTCTGTTTGAATGCCTCAAACTGAGTTTTGAGATTCTTTAACTCTTCAGAAACAATTCCAGAAGACTGGGGAGTTGTAACTTGTTGAGTGTGATTAGGAGGAGGGACTGCAGCATATGTACCACCCCCAGCTCCAGACTGACTTGGAGTGGGTTGTTCAGGAACATTAGATTGTACCCCCGGAATAGTAGAGGGTTCGGGGTTTGGAACAACATGGGTATTCAATACCACTGGTGGTGCTGTCTGTTGTTGAGCCTGCATTAGAGTGTGCATAGCACTCAATGTATCTGCTATAGCTCGCAATTGTTGTTCTAAAGAAGAAATCCTCTGTTCATGAGCCTCATTGCTAGTCGAAGGTTCATGATCACCTTCTGCCATGTAAGTGGTAATCATTCGAGGGATAGACGATGAAACAGTTTGCTCTGAATCATCGCTGTAAGAATCAGTATCTTTCCCGGGACTGTTTACAGGAGTTAATGCCGGAAAGTTGGACTCTCCAAGGAAATCTTCCGTGATCTCCGGATTATTACTTGGATGAGAAGAAGAAGAGATTCTGGCTAAGGCTCCGGTCCTGGATCGGGTGCCAAGATAAACACCATCTTCAGAATCTGATATAGCGTCAGACCGGATTCTACCCCCAATATTTCTGGAGGTCATGTTGACAAAAGCATAAAGAGGTTCATCTTCATCTGATGTTGGTTCATATTGGATCCGTTCGAAAACAGACCGTCTTTTCGGTGAACAACAACATTGGATGACAACCCGAGGTTGGAAGTCACAACCATGCTTTTCATGGCGAATATGGGCAATGTCATAGCCAGATGGAGTGTCGATTCTCCGTTTGTTTTGTAAATATTCCCGGAGATCTGTAGGGATAGATTGGGAAGTACTGGAAGATAGTTTCTGTGTAGAAACTTGTCCTTTGTTCTTCTGTCTTCTTGGTTCTTGAGTGTATAGAGACCGATTAATTTGAGCCACATAGTTCCTGGCATATTCAACATCAGGGTCTAGTACACTTGTCTCAATTTGATAAGACTTTTTAATACCAGAAGCATAACTGTGGTGATTTTGATTAAGCTTGTTACGAAGATCCGTGGGAGATATGACTTTGGTATCAGTCTTGGATACTTGTAACTTGCCTTTCTCAGATCGAGAAATTTTGAGAGAAGGGAGATGAGTATTATTCCGACTAGGAGTCGGTAATAATCCATCTTTAGAGGAATTAGCCAAAAGGCGTTTTCCTTTGTTTGAGCTAGTAAAAGTACTAGTCAAATTAACTCCAGAGGTAAAGACCTCAGAAGTAGAGGAATCGACTAAAGAGTCTTTCTCCTTGGTTGGCACAAGATGCGCAAGTTGTGGGGGAATCATTTGTAGGTTCTGTGAAAGAGAATCCCCAGTCTGATTTTGAGAATCAGTCAAAGGACTGTATCTGTCAGCATACGCTGACTTCTTGTTAGCATATGCTGGCTTTTGTTTAGCGTACGCTGCCTTCTTGTTGGCATACGCTAGTCTTTGCTCAGTGTACGCTGCCTTCTTGGTAGCATACGCTGGCTTTTACTTAGCGTACGCTGACTTTACCGCATGCTGCCCTCTGACTGCTGTACGTACAGAGTCATCAATGGCTAAAGAGCCGACTGCTGTCGTAAGAGCAGAAGGAGAAGGGACTTTAACATGTCCAGAGATGGTTTTCCTTGGACACACTGACTTAGTTAAAGAACCAATTTTGTCAGCGTGACTAGGGGAAACCATTGTTGCTGTGTTCAGGGAAGCAGAAGTGTGCTTTGTTGAAGTTGAAGATGTGTTCTTGTCAACGTGAGAAGTGACAAGAACATCTCGGGCTGTCGAAGAAGACTTGGGGACATAGACAGAACGTCCCGTCTTCTTGGCAGCAGGAAGAGCGGAGGAAGCAGTTCGGCCCTCCTTCGCCTTGAGCATTTCTTCGTAAGCAGATTGGTCGAATTGTACGACCATCGTCTTCTTCGTCGAGCCGATCGACGAAGTATCGCATTGAGTTGTTGCTATCTCGTTGGAGGAGACAGCTTTCCCCAGCAGAGTTGTAACTCCACTTTCCTGTTTTCCTAAATAAAATTTAAATTGATTTTTATACCTATTTTTAATTGGGAAACATTTTTTAAAAAAAAGAATTACATTTTTGACAATTTAACAATTAAAAGTTGTTGTAACAACTTTTATATTGTTTTTCTTAATTTAAAAACTGTTTTTAAATAATATATGCAATTATGTAACAGCAGAGGGTTATTCTGTAAATGTTCCTATTATATTTTGGTTGCGGGCAAATATTCAAAAGAGGGGGGGTTTTTGCATTTGGCCAATTGGGGAGGGGCTTAAGTGCAAAGTTCCAATTCGTTTTTTATTTAATTGACCGTTCGGAGAGAGAGAGATTGTGGCCATTCATTATTTCTCTCCACTCTTCTTTCTCGAGACTCCCACTCTTCTCTCGAGCTCTCCACCGACTCTTCGTTTCTCCACCGCCTCTTCTCGAGCTCTCCACCAGTTTCTCGAGTCCTTCGCCGACTCCTCGGGTTCCCAGCTTCGACGGCGACTCGACGGCGACTCTGATGATGATGACGACGACGACGACGATGATGATGATGGCGGCTCTGGTGGCGTAGATCTGAGGGAGCGCGACGATTCTGATGGCGACGACCCCGATGATGATGGCTTTGACGGTGGCGACTCTGGGAGCTTGGCAGTAACTCGAGCTCGTTGTCTCTTCGTCTTCTTCCTGACTTCTTCCTCGACGAGCTTTGGGCTTCGACTTCCAGAGGGTAAACCCTAAACCTAACCCTAATCTCTACTGTTGGTCAGATCTATGGCCTAGACTCTGAGATCCTTTGATCGGTGACGAGATCTAGGGTTTCTGTGGTTGTGTGAGATCAATGATGTTCTCCTTCTCTTCGAACAGTTCTAACTGTTCAGATCCGATGGATCTAGGGTTTCTGTGGTCCGATCTTGTAGATCGACCCTTGCATGTGGTTATTTTGGTTTGCATGTTAGATCTATGATGTTTCTTTAGTTGATTCTTCGAGATCAAGTTGATCTGTGACTATTCTGTGGTTGTGATGTTGTTTTCTGAGGAGTTTTTCTCCAGATCTGGTAGTGGTTCCAGATCTGTTGAGTGTGGGTTCGATAGTGTTTTCTGAGGAGTATCCAGTGGATCTATTCCTTTTGCTTACATGCTGTCGGTTGGCCTAGACCTAACGAATCCAGTGGTGACTCTAGGGTTGCTCGGTTCGTTAGATCAGGGATGGGTTTGTTTTTGGAATGTTTCCTTATCCATTTCTGTGTAGATTTTTGGTTGAGATCTGATGTTCTGAATCTTTTCTTTTTGGGACTGAGATCTTGTGTCTAAACACTTTCGTGTCTGACACTGCATGCATGCCATAATTTTGGATATGATGTTGGTTCCATTTTACTGAACTGAGATCTCATGGTCAGACACTTTCGTGTCCGACACTGCATGCATATTTTATGGATTTTAATTGATGACTTCTTCTTTCTCTTTCTGTTATTTGTTGCTGAGGGATTTTCTGGTGTTGGACCTCTGTCCCGACTGGACTGTGGACTGTACCTACCTGTTCGTATCCGATGTTCATGTCGGATACGAAGTGGCACGGATTCGTGGCTAGAACATTGCTGAACCTTGCTGTAGCCGTGTCCTCTTTCCCGTGTCCGACGTGCGTGTTGGACACCAAGGAGATGATGTGACTTTTCTGACCTGACGTGACTGGCTTGGACTTCGGGCCTGACCGGCGGTGGACTTTGGCAGTTTGTGGCTTTTATTTGATGGGCCGAGTTGGTGTTTATTCAGTAGGCTTTCTGTATATTCTTTGTGGGCTGAAGTATGGGCTGGGCCATACTGTATGTATTGTAATATTATTTTATTAATTATAGCTGGATGACTGTAATTAATTGTGGGTGGGCTGGTTTGGCTGGGCCATGTTGGGCCGGGCTTATATGCTGTTGTAGTTGTTGGGCTGGTTAGAAGTTGGGTCTGAACTGATCCTTGGTTTTGGGTAAGTGGGCCGAGTGGCTGTGGGCTGGCCTGTGGACTTTGCCTTTGGGGCAGGACTGTCTGTAGTTAATTTTTGTAAAACCTTTTTCAATAAATAATAAATGTTTTTCCCATTATTGTGAGTTGATGGAAACATCCTCTTAAACCAATTTTATAACTAAAAACAATTAGTTAAACTTTTCTTAAATTACTGCTGTTTAGTTAACTCTTAGTGTTAAACACGTAAAACCAAGGGTTGTGTTTAGCATTTGATTTTCCCAAGAGAACAAGTAGTTAGTAATTAAAACTAGTGTAATGTAACTTGTGAACCTCCAAATAAGACTATCTTATTTGGGGAGAATCAAGATAAAGATTTAGTTCTTAACCTAGAAGCAACTAGCATAGTTTATTAACCAACTGTACATCACTATTGTTAACAGGAGAACATCCAGCTAGATTGCCTACCATATTGCTGGGGCCAGGCAAGTACACTCTACGGTTTTGTGCTTTACATTATTTTCCCTGTACTTCCTTGAGTGACACAATTGCAACACGTCATGTTCTTTCTGGTACTCTTGTTCTCTTGTGCTTATTACTTGTATCTGGGGAGGGGAAATATACTATCTATGTGACCAATCCCAAGTATCAACTCAGGTGTGTTTTAGCTTAGACCCCGCATCGTGCACGCGGGTCCTAAGTCACCATTCATGTGCTTTCAGGTGCTTTCAGGTTCTTACCCTAGCCGGTCACATATTTAGTTATATTTCAAATGCATTACACATATGTTCAGGAGATTACCTTGTACTTATTTCCTGTGATATCATGTTCTTTCAGGTGCTTACATACCATGTTCTTTCATGTTCTTACATTCATGTTCTTCATGTACTTTATCCTGTTCTTCATGTACTTATTCACTTGTATTTTCCTGTACTTTCCATGTTCCCTTGTACTTCATTTCATGATGTCTTGTTCATTACCTAGAATTGTACTTGCTCCGCTCCTGACTGGATATGTTATGATAGGTGAGATGGAGGCTTTGTGTGACACATACTATGGACAGGATACTGCCTACCCTCCTGAGCCAGCTGGAGCTGCTTGTGACCTAGAGGCTGCAGAGGCCTAGTTTCATTTAGTTTCCATTTATCTTTTCATGTTTTGAGACTAGCAGACTCTTATTGTTGAATTGTAATAAATTCAGATATTGTATCTCTTTCTGGTTGGGACACCTTTTATAGATGCTGTGATTCTCTATCTTTCATGTTTATCTGGTTAGCTTTCCCTAGTTGATACAGCTTACTTCATTGTGTCTAGCAATGAAGGCTGGGCGTGTCCGACTCGTGTCCGATTATTCGGGAGCGGGTCGTGACATGTTTTTAGTGGTGGCCCATGCAGGTCCATCCTAATGGTACCTAGGTCTTAGTGTACTATTGGGGGACTTGATTTACACTAGGGAAACTTGATCACAGCATAGAAAAATCGGGAAATAAGGGTATATCAGGTTATTCATGATCTTCAGGTGCTTTATTATTATAAAAACATTGTTTGATAGGTTTTAGGGTTTGTCGTTCAACGAAGTTTTCTTTTTATGCAGGATGGTGGCTACGAGGAAGACCGCAGACCAGTCTGGAGTTGCAGGCACTTCTGGAGTTGCAGGCGATGCAGAGCAGGCAGCAGCACCAGCACCAGGCATTCAGGCAGATCCGCTTCCGACAGCACCTCCCATCTTTCCAGCACTGCCGCCGACGATGATGTTTGACGGTAACCAGGTGATGGCGATGTTTCAGCAATTTATGGAGGCTCAGAACCACCAGGCTGTTCAGTTTCGCGAGACCCAGAACCAGCAGGCCATGCAGTTCCGAGCGACTGTCGTTGACGCACTGAGGACCAGGGAGCCGGCAGCACCAGCACCAGTAGTACCTCCAGCACCGTGAGGACCGAGACCTGGGACAGCGAAGGAGTACCAGCACCTTAGCCCGATGGACTTCTGGGGCGACGAGGGGATTATCTACGCAGATGAGTGGCTGGAGAATGCAGAGAGGACCTTGACCATGGCGAACATTCCTGAGGACCAGAAGGTGTCAGTGGCCAGCATGCGACTCTTCGACTTGGCTAGAGCTTGGTATCGGGAGGACCCCCAGTTGGCGGAGCCCCGGGTGTCTTGGACAGTTTTCAAAACGCTGTTCAAGGATAAATTCTTCCCGGAGGTGGAGCGTGATGAGTTGAGGATGCAGTTCGAGGCGCTGCAGCAGGGGACGATGACGGTTGCGCAGTACACTTCGGAGTTCACCAGACTCAGCAGGTTCGCTGAGAGGCTAGTTAAGGATCCGGAGGACAGAGCATGGAGATACAAGAAGGGTCTCAACAGGGAGCTACGACAGGCGGTGGCGATTAGCCAGGCGACTACCTACTCCAGCATCCTTAAGATCGCCCAGGCAGTAGAGAAGGAGGCAGACCCCAGACTGAAGAGAGACCGAGACGTGGGCAGCAGCAGCTTCCAGGCACCAGCGAAGAGGGTTCAGACTCAGACCCAGACGAGGCCGCACCAGCAGCAGCAGCATCACCGACAGGCCAGAGCTCCAGCACATCAGCATCAGAGACAGCACCTGGCGATTAGTTGTGCATTTTGTCATCGCCCTGGACACCACATCGACGAGTGCCGCAAGAGGTTGGGACTTTGCCTCTTTTGCGGATCGGATGCACACCAGATGAGGGACTACGCACAGGCTACAGCCAGACTAGCAGGAGGACGAGGAGGAGGACCACCGGCTGCACCACCCAGAGCATTACCTGCACCACCCCAGAGAGGAGGAGCTTTGCCACCCCAGCAGCAGAGGTTTGCACAGCATCAGCAGCAGCAGAGAGGAGGAGCTCAGCAGGGACGTGCTTACGTCATGGCTGCAGTTGAGGAGGACGAGGCAGTGCCAGATGTGATCACAGGTTCTATACTTTTACATTCTTTCCCTGCCATTGCATTGTTTGATTCTGGAGCTACACATAGCTTTGTATCGTATGAGTTTCTGTATAGACACGGCTTCACACCTAAGCCCACTAGGCGGAACTGTCAGATCATGACAGGAGGCGGATCAGTTCCAGTAAGTGAGATGGTGGAATGCCCTATCACTATTGCTGGGAGAGAGATTCGAGCTCGACTTCTAGTGATGCCACTGCCTGGATTCGATGTAGTCCTCGGTATCGACTGGATGAGCGAGCAGTTTGCCGTAATAGACTGCCATGAAGGGAAGGTGATCTTCAGCCCGCCAGGAGTTCCACCGTTCGAGATCAGCAGACGAGTTGCAGAGAGGCCAGAGGGAGTCTACTTCGGAGCAGTTGCAGAAGACCAGGAGTTGCCGCATCCGCTGATTGCAGAGTATCTTGACGTCTTTCCAGAGGAGCTTCCAGGATTGCCGCCAAATCGAGATGTGGAGTTCAGTATTGATCTAGTGCCCGGATCAGCACCGAAGTCCCAGCACTGTTACAAGATCAACCCGAAGGAGGCTGCGGAGTTGAAGGCGCAGATTGATGAGCTTGAGGGCAAAGGATTTATTCGCTCCAGTGCTTCACCCTGGGGAGCACCGGTGCTTTTTGTGCCCAAGAAGGATGGGACGGTGAGGATGTGCATAGACTACCGTGCACTCAACAATATCACCATCAAGAATAGATATCCTTTGCCGCGGATTGATGAGCTGTTTGACCAGCTTAGTGGAGCGAAGGTCTTTTCTAAGATCGATCTTCGATCGGGGTACCACCAGATGAAGGTTCGGGAGCAGGATATTCCGAAGACAGCCTTCAACACTCGATACGGCCAGTATGAGTTCCTGGTGATGCCGTTCGGACTCACCAATGCCCCAGCTGTGTTTATGAACCTGATGAATAAGGTTTTCCACAAGTATTTGGATAAGTTTGTCGTAGTTTTCATTGACGACATTCTGATCTATTCCAAGACGGAGGAGGAGCATGTTGAGCACCTGCGGATTGTTTTGGAGATTCTGCGGAAGGAGAAGCTGTATGGGAAACTCTCGAAATGTGAGTTTTTTTTGGACAGAGTGGAGTTTCTAGGGCATGTGGTGACAGGAGAGGGGATTTCTGTGGATCCCAAGAAGATTGAAGCAGTAGAAGCCTGGGCACCTCCCAAGTCAGTAGCAGAGATTCGTAGTTTCCTGGGTCTAGCAGGATACTACAGGAAGTTCGTGAAGGACTTCGCCCGGATAGCAGAGCCTATGACGAAGCTTACGCGGAAGGACGAGGAGTTCATATGGAGCGACGCCTGCCAGACAACCTTTGAAGAATTGAAGAGAAGACTGACGACTGCACCAGTTCTAGCTTTGCCATCGGGATCAGGAGGATTCGTCATCTACAGCGATGCTTCAGGGAAAGGCTTGGGATGTGTGCTGGAGCAGAACAAGAAGGTTATAGCATATGCTTCTAGACAGTTGAGGCCCCATGAGAAGAATTATCCTACACATGACTTGGAGCTTGCAGCAGTCATTTTTGCCTTGAAACTGTGGAAGCATTACCTATATGGAGAGAGAGTGGACATCTTCACGGACCACAAAAGCCTGAAGTATGTCTTTACTCAGAAGGAGCTGAATATGAGGCAGCGCAGATGGCTGGAACTCATGAAGGACTTCGACATCAGTCTGCAGTATCATCCTGGGAAGGCGAATGTGGTTGCAGATGCTCTCAGTCGATATCCTATTGCTATGTATCTCACCATGGACCGGCATCTCTTGGAGGATCTGGAGAGCCTTGGGATTGAGATTGTTCTCCCAGGGTATGGAGGTCAGATGATGCATATGCAGATACAGTCGGGGTTGCTAGAGAGGATCAAGGAGGCCCAGTTGCTTGATGAGGGAATCCAGGGTCTTAGAGCTCAGGCAGAGTTAGGTCTGCTCGACGATTTCACCATTGCGGAGGACGGATCCTTACGGCACGGGAGTCAGCTGTGTGTGCCCAAGGACTTGCGGGAGGAAGTGATGCAGGAGGCCCATCAGTCACGGTATTCTATACATCCTGGATCTACCAAGATGTACAAGGATTTGCGTGAGTATGTTTGGTGGTATGGGATGAAGAGAGAGGTCGCCAGATTTGTTTCTAGATGCCTTGTGTGCCAGCAAGTCAAGGCGGAGCGCCAGAGACCAGCGGGACTACTCCAGCCTTTACCTATTCCGGAATGGAAGTGGGAGCACATTACCATGGATTTTGTCTCTGGATTGCCGCGTACTCCCAGTGGCAAGGACGCTATTTGGGTGATCGTGGACAGATTGACAAAGTCCGCTCATTTCATTCCGTTCAAGGTTGGGCTGTCGACCGAGAAGCTTGCAGACCTCTACATGCGTCAGATCGTGAGGATTCACGGGGTGCCAGTTAGCATTGTTTCAGATCGAGACAGCCGGTTCACATCACATTTCTGGAGGAGTCTACAGCAGAGCTTGGGATCACAGCTGAAATTCAGCACAGCCTATCATCCACAGACGGACGGACAGTCTGAGAGAACTATTCAGACCTTGGAGGACATGCTGCGGGTTTGCACGCTCGACTTCAGCGGTTCGTGGGAGGACCATTTACACCTCGTGGAGTTTGCCTATAACAACAGTTATCAGGCTAGCATCGAGATGACTCCATTTGAGGCGCTGTACGGACGGAGGTGTCGCACGCCGCTATCATGGGACGACGTTGGCGAGAGAGCTTTACTTGGGCCAGAGATGGTGGTGGACTCAGCAGAGAAAGTCAGACTGATCCGGGAGCGTATTAGAGTTGCACAGGACCGGCAGAAGCATTGGGCGGACAGCACCAGACGGCCGCTTGAGTTCGAGGTTGGAGACAGAGTGTTCTTGAAGATCTCACCGACCAGAGGCGTCATTCGGTTCGGCAGAGGCGGGAAGCTCAGTCCGAGATTCATTGGACCATTCGACGTGACAGCACGGATTGGCGAGGTGGCGTACCGACTAGCGCTTCCAGCTAGGTTGGAGGGAGTGCACGATGTTTTTCACGTATCTCAGCTTCGACGATACATTCCAGACCCCAGCCACGTGGTGGACTATTCAGAGCTGGAGGTGGGCCCGAGACTGACTTACGAGGAGCAGCCAGTAGAGATCCTCGACCGGAGGGAGAAGCGTCTGCGGAACCAGACCATTCCTCTTGTTCGCGTCATGTGGAGACACCACTCTCCGGGAGAGTCCACATGGGAGCGTGAGGATGAGATGCGTGAGCGATACCCTAGTTTGTTCACTTGAGTGCTTTGTATTGTATGCATTTTTTGAATTCAATAAACAACTCTTTGGATTCACTATTCTTGAATTTCTGTGCTTGCATTCCAATTTCGAGGACGAAATTTTTCAAGGGGGAGAGATTTGTAACTCCACTTTCCTGTTTTCCTAAATAAAATTTAAATTGATTTTTATACCTATTTTTAATTGGGAAACATTTTTTAAAAAAAGAATTACATTTTTGACAATTTAACAATTAAAAGTTGTTGTAACAACTTTTATATTGTTTTTCTTAATTTAAAAACTGTTTTTAAATAATATATGCAATTATGTAACAGCAGAGGGTTATTCTGTAAATGTTCCTATTATATTTTGGTTGCGGGCAAATATTCAAAAGAGGGGGGGGGTTTTGCATTTGGCCAATTGGGGAGGGGCTTAAGTGCAAAGTTCCAATTCGTTTTTTATTTAATTGACCGTTCGGAGAGAGAGAGATTGTGGCCATTCATTATTTCTCTCCACTCTTCTTTCTCGAGACTCCCACTCTTCTCTCGAGCTCTCCACCGACTCTTCGTTTCTCCACCGCCTCTTCTCGAGCTCTCCACCAGTTTCTCGAGTCCTTCGCCGACTCCTCGGGTTCCCAGCTTCGACGGCGACTCGACGGCGACTCTGATGATGATGACGACGACGACGACGATGATGATGATGGCGGCTCTGGTGGCGTAGATCTGAGGGAGCGCGACGATTCTGATGGCGACGACCCCGATGATGATGGCTTTGACGGTGGCGACTCTGGGAGCTTGGCAGTAACTCGAGCTCGTTGTCTCTTCGTCTTCTTTCTGACTTCTTCCTCGACGAGCTTTGGGCTTCGACTTCCAGAGGGTAAACCCTAAACCTAACCCTAATCTCTACTGTTGGTCAGATCTATGGCCTAGACTCTGAGATCCTTTGATCGGTGACGAGATCTAGGGTTTCTGTGGTTGTGTGAGATCAATGATGTTCTCCTTCTCTTCGAACAGTTCTAACTGTTCAGATCCGATGGATCTAGGGTTTCTGTGGTCCGATCTTGTAGATCGACCCTTGCATGTGGTTATTTTGGTTTGCATGTTAGATCTATGATGTTTCTTTAGTTGATTCTTCGAGATCAAGTTGATCTGTGACTATTCTGTGGTTGTGATGTTGTTTTCTGAGGAGTTTTTCTCCAGATCTGGTAGTGGTTCCAGATCTGTTGAGTGTGGGTTCGATAGTGTTTTCTGAGGAGTATCCAGTGGATCTATTCCTTTTGCTTACATGCTGTCGGTTGGCCTAGACCTAACGAATCCAGTGGTGACTCTAGGGTTGCTCGGTTCGTTAGATCAGGGATGGGTTTGTTTTTGGAATGTTTCCTTATCCATTTCTGTGTAGATTTTTGGTTGAGATCTGATGTTCTGAATCTTTTCTTTTTGGGACTGAGATCTTGTGTCTAAACACTTTCGTGTCTGACACTGCATGCATGCCATAATTTTGGATATGATGTTGGTTCCATTTTACTGAACTGAGATCTCATGGTCAGACACTTTCGTGTCGGACACTGCATGCATATTTTATGGATTTTAATTGATGACTTCTTCTTTCTCTTTCTGTTATTTGTTGCTGAGGGATTTTCTGGTGTTGGACCTCTGTCCCGACTGGACTGTGGACTGTACCTACCTGTTCGTATCCGATGTTCGTGTCGGATACGAAGTGGCGCGGATTCGTGGCTAGAACATTGCTGAACCTTGCTGTAGCCGTGTCCTCTTTCCCGTGTCCGACGTGCGTGTTGGACACCAAGGAGATGATGTGACTTTTCTGACCTGACGTGACTGGCTTGGACTTCGGGCCTGACCGGCGGTGGACTTTGGCAGTTTGTGGCTTTTATTTGATGGGCCGAGTTGGTGTTTATTCAGTAGGCTTTCTGTATATTCTTTGTGGGCTGAAGTATGGGCTGGGCCATACTGTATGTATTGTAATATTATTTTATTAATTATAGCTGGATGACTGTAATTAATTGTGGGTGGGCTGGTTTGGCTGGGCCATGTTGGGCCGGGCTTATATGCTGTTGTAGTTGTTGGGCTGGTTAGAAGTTGGGTCTGAACTGATCCTTGGTTTTGGGTAAGTGGGCCGAGTGGCTGTGGGCTGGCCTGTGGACTTTGCCTTTGGGGCAGGACTGTCTGTAGTTAATTTTTGTAAAACCTTTTTCAATAAATAATAAATGTTTTTCCCATTATTGTGAGTTGATGGAAACATCCTCTTAAACCAATTTTATAACTAAAAACAATTAGTTAAACTTTTCTTAAATTACTGCTGTTTAGTTAACTCTTAGTGTTAAACACGTAAAACCAAGGGTTGTGTTTAGCATTTGATTTTCCCAAGAGAACAAGTAGTTAGTAATTAAAACTAGTGTAATGTAACTTGTGAACCTCCAAATAAGACTATCTTATTTGGGGAGAATCAAGATAAAGATTTAGTTCTTAACCTAGAAGCAACTAGCATAGTTTATTAACCAACTGTACATCACTATTGTTAACAGGAGAACATCCAGCTAGATTGCCTACCATATTGCTGGGGCCAGGCAAGTACACTCTACGGTTTTGTGCTTTACATTATTTTCCCTGTACTTCCTTGAGTGACACAATTGTAACACGTCATGTTCTTTCTGGTACTCTTGTTCTCTTGTGCTTATTACTTGTATCTGGGGAGGGGAAATATACTATCTATGTGACCAATCCCAAGTATCAACTCAGGTGTGTTTTAGCTTAGACCCCGCATCGTGCACGCGGGTCCTAAGTCACCATTCATGTGCTTTCAGGTGCTTTCAGGTTCTTACCCTAGCCGGTCACATATTTAGTTATATTTCAAATGCATTACACATATGTTCAGGAGATTACCTTGTACTTATTTCCTGTGATATCATGTTCTTTCAGGTGCTTACATACCATGTTCTTTCATGTTCTTACATTCATGTTCTTCATGTACTTTATCCTGTTCTTCATGTACTTATTCACTTGTATTTTCCTGTACTTTCCATGTTCCTTTGTACTTCATTTCATGATGTCTTGTTCATTACCTAGAATTGTACTTGCTCCGCTCCTGACTGGATATGTTATGATAGGTGAGATGGAGGCTTTGTGTGACACATACTATGGACAGGATACTGCCTACCCTCCTGAGCCAGCTGGAGCTGCTTGTGACCTAGAGGCTGCAGAGGCCTAGTTTCATTTAGTTTCCATTTATCTTTTCATGTTTTGAGACTAGCAGACTCTTATTGTTGAATTGTAATAAATTCAGATATTGTATCTCTTTCTGGTTGGGACACCTTTTATAGATGCTGTGATTCTCTATCTTTCATGTTTATCTGGTTAGCTTTCCCTAGTTGATACAGCTTACTTCATTGTGTCTAGCAATGAAGGCTGGGCGTGTCCGACTCGTGTCCGATTATTCGGGAGCGGGTCGTGACAAGAGTCGCCAATTTATTTTCCATAAATAAATTCACTTTATTTATTTTGTATCTGAGAAAATTACAACTGTAGGAATCTAATCTAGAAGACGATTACTTTATCCCTTGGACGATGCGATAAAGAAAACTCGAACTTCGAAGAACTTGGACAGCAACTGGACAATCTCTCTGTTCTCTCTAAAAAATGACCTGTAGTCTCTGATGAAGATGAAGAAACTCTTTTTTATAGAGTTCAGGATAACTGTCCTTAAGCATACGCTCAGGTAGTTACTTGACGTGTGCATAACTGCAGGGACGCGTGGCGAATTCTGATGGAGACACATTAGCGTGCGGTTGAAAGTAGTGGAGCATGTTCAGGAGAGATTGATGGCCTGGATGCCACGTTGTATAACTTCTAGAGAAGTGGATAACTGGTACAGGACACGTGAGAACGTGTGTTGACTGTAATCCTGGATATGGTTGCTGTAATATGCTGCCTCGTTGAAGGAGAGTTATACGCTGACTTGGACAGCGTAGTGCCATAGGAAATCCATACGCTCACTTTATGGGCAAGGAGTCGTATGGAGATCATACGCTCGCTTGGTTAGCAAGGAATCATGTGAGGTCCATACGCTCACTTGGCTGGGTGAAGAAGGAGTCATGTGAGGTCGATACGCTCACTGGAGAAGTGGCTACGTGGCTATCATCAATCTTCTTTGGTACACCATATCTTCCCATAACTGACAAAATCTTCTCGAGCGTCGTGACTGCGGATTTGACGGCTGACAGACTGTCAAAACTGACAGTAATGATGGCTTTTGTATTTATGAAGGCTGCTGAGTTGTCCTCGTAAAAGACAAAACCGACTCTTCGAAAACCTATACGACGGTTACTTTTCTTGTGACAGCTGTCTTTGCACGAAAGATGAAGTATCAGATTCATTCCTCATTTAAACATATGCTGTGCTGTCACTTCAGTAAATAATAAAATATTTACTGAGCGTATGGCTTTTGAATGAGCGTACAACTCTGAACTGAACGTATGGCTCTTAACTGAACGTATAGCCTTGAGCGTATGACTTATGTTTGAGCGTATGGCTTCAACTGACATCTGTCTTTAAGCGTATGGATGAAAATGACAGCGTGTCATAATTTTCCACATCCTACAGGTTTTGATGAATTGCTTATGATTAATATGGTTTCCTGATTTCTGTGATTTATGATCCTGGTACTTTCTGATCTCCTTGATAGTAACCCGATGGGGTACACACTTAACTTGTAACCTGTGATTCATATTAACCCTGGTAATTGGATAACTTGATAGTGGCCCGTGGCGGCGCACTCTTGACTTGTACCTGACTTGACTTGAACTTGTAACTTGACTTGACCTGGCTTGACTTGATGCCGTTGCGATGGCTAACTTGACTCTTGTAACTAACTCTGACACCGTGGGTGTTCCTGCTTGCTTGCTTGTGCAATCCACTTGTCTTGTCTTGTATCATGTCTAGGACGTGACTTCCTGGGTACCACGGCCAGGGATTCGCGCTAATATGGATTAGGCTAATGATTAGATCAAACTAGAACATGGAGAATTTCCAGTCACAGGCAATCTCGTTATCTGGGCACCTTAATTGGACTTGTAGCTTGCCGACGAGTAGAGCATATTTCCAGCACACTGTTACGTGTTGCACCCTCTAAGTCACCTAAGGGTATATCGTCTCCTGGGCGATGTATCCAACCATACTCTCAACCCGCGGAAGGATAACTAGATAGTCTGCAGGGCTTGGGACTGGAAAATTCTCACTGCATCTTGTTAGTAATTAGGCCTGTGATAACCCTAGTTAGTTAAAGTAGTAAACCGTAGTAATTGCTTGGCCGCTTGTGAATAGATGTTGTCTAGCCCTGTCTAGTCTTGTCTTATCCCAGTACCTGGTTCCTCCTGAGCATGTTTGTTTTACTTATCTTTAACAATAAATGGACAGAGACAAGTGCTATTCAGGCGAAGGATTACAACCCCGGTCCTTGTTTGGTTTACGGGTTGTAATCTGGCTCCCGGAATAGTTCCATGTCCCTAGTTATTTATTGTCATGCGAAACTTTTATTACTTGTACTTTCCTTCCATTTTCTTATGTTCTGATATGCTGGCTTTTGTTCTTATTTTGTGGCCTCCTTTGTGGCACTTGCTCTTTCTGGGGTTTGACCCAGCTGGTTTTGTGTGGCCAGATTTCGGAGCAGCACCCGAGGATCTACCGAACCTCCAGCCCGATGGTGGCGACTAGAAGGAACCCGGGCTACGAGTGGGTTTTCTATTTTGTTTCGCTCACTCTATTGTAAAAATTATTCTTTTGAGGCGTTTAGCCGACGAGCACCTGTTAGCTCGATGCACATTTACTTACTGTCTGCCTACGGGCTGTAAACTTGATTAACAATCCTAGGATTGATCATGTATGACTAAACTCTTGCTAGTCCTAGCATTTTGTACGACTAGCTTCATGATCAACTGAATATGTAATATTTGGGACGCCTTTTATTGTATATTTGGCGGTCTAACATCTTGCAATTATATTATTTGTTTGAGATTGAGACAATAGGCTTGACCTTAAGAGACTGTTGGCTTGTAGTAAACCCTCATGTATCTAGACAGCCGTAACCGTATAGCGAGATAGATTCTATTTCATATACGTAGCTGGCTATGTCTGCCCCCGCTCTCCAGTATTCTGGTTCTGGGGCGTGACATGAGGGGAGCGGGTTTTTCGGCTTCGGCCGATAGTGGTGGCACTGGTGTGGGTTTGGCCAGGTCTGGTCGGTTGTCGGGAGGTGATGGAGGGTGGTTAACTGGTGGTGATGGTGTAGTTGGTAGTGGTAGGGGGTTGTTGGTCTGAGGAACGACGGGGTGGCCGTTGGCAGTTGTCGAGGGTGATGTCGGTGATGGTAGCAGTTGGTGACGGGGGTGGTTTTGGCGGATGGCGATGGCAGCAGTGGTGGTGGCTGGGTTCGTCCAGGCCTTGACAGTGAGGAGGTGGTGTCGGCAGAACCAAGAGGCCGTGGTGTTGGGGACGGTTCTATAGGCGGTCGGGGTAGAGGGGGTCGGAGCCGAGGCGATGACAGCAAGAGGCGGTGGTCGTGGCAGTAGTAGGTTTTAGGGTTGGGATAGGAAGAATTCGTGTCGGGGATGAGTTGCGTTGTGTCGAGAGTGTTTGACACGACGGGAGTGGAGGGTCGGATTTGTCGGCCTCGGGTCGGAAAATAATGTATCTGTAAAAATATAGTGGATGGGATGGACACGGACACGATGCACAGTTTGTGGTTGGAGAAATATTTGTGAAAAATTTATTTTTGGAGATTTCCATAGAAATAGAGGGCAAGTACCTCTCCTTTTATAGGAGGTGGAAATCCCATTAGGATAAGGATTAGGAATTATTTAAACTCAATTAGATGATTAGCTACTAATAAATTTAAATCCAAATTCAAATCCAAATTCAATCCAAATCCAAATCCAATTTAAATTTTATTTAAATTCTTTTAGTTTAAAATCAAATAGGATAAATCAATTTTCAAACATACATATTATTTTAGCTATTTAAATATATCCATAAAATTAATTCAAGATTTAAATCACCACAATAATTTCAAAATATGTTTTCCAAAAATACAAATAATAATAATTTCGAAAAATACATTATTATTTAAAAATAAACTAATAAATAATTACGAAATATATATGTATGCACAAATTAATATTTACAAATATATACTTTTCTAGTATACTATTTTATAAGAATATTATTTATTATTATAACGGTCTAAAAAGGCTTTTTATAAATAAAATCATAAATTTAGAAATTTTTGATAGCAAAAAAAAAGCAAAAAAATAATTATTATATATATTTTTTGAAACTATAAAAATAGGAAAAATATTTTTTTTTAAAAATATGTACGCTCGCACATATTCGCACTCGTCGAGCAATTACGAAAAATAAAATTTCGTGCGCGATGTACAATACGACTACGCGACGTACAATACAAAATTTTAAATCAGTACCAAATTTAATATAAAAAATAGTAGAAATTTAGGGGTTTTACAACGTCGTCCGGTTTGTCGGGACGTATGCCATATCGAAAAGTTTTTCCAAAATTTTAGTTTTTGAAACATGATTTTTCGGTGTTTTGAAAATGACTTTAAACAGAATATGGTCAACTAATATTAAATGTAAAAATGGAGTAATGATGTCCTATATGTTGTTAATAAACGCCTTCAAACAGAATTGAAACATCGTGCATGATTTGGAAGAAAACAGTGTTCAAAATAGGGTAGTTTGACTCTTTTATGATAGTTTTGAAATCTGGTTTTTCGTCAACTTTGGATTGATTTTTCGATCAATTAAGGATATCTAAATTTATTCTATTTGAAGGGTGTCCTAGAGGGTCATGTAGGCTCTCAGGAACTTTTTACGGTTCGCGAAACGGACAAGTATGCATGAAGAAAAAGAGCGGGGAACATGGATACCTTGTGTATGAAAACAGGAGAGTTTCTCTGTTCTGTCAGGTTTGGGCGTTTCTCCGACGGTGCGACGGCCGGCGGCGGCGTGCAGTCGGTCGGAAAGGGGCGCGGGGGTGTCGGCGATGACGTCGGGTGACTGTTGGGTCGGGGTCGTGTGGTATTGTTCCTCTTCTTACTTCTTTTTTTTTCTAACTCTCTTATATCCCTAATTCCCTTTCTATATATAAACATAAATATACATCAGTTAATAGAGGGAGGGGGGGTTGTTTCATGGAAATATTTATGAAATGCTCAAAAATTGTAAAAGTTTTATGAAAAATCTACCGCAAAATAACATTTCACCGCGTGCCCAGAATTAGCAAAAAATATATAAAGGGGGTTCTGAATGACCTTTTTGCCCTTCTAATTTATTGAAAACACCTCCGAATCCTACTCTTCAAAAAAATAAACGTTTCGATACTTTCTCTTCTTCCATACCCCGCTCAGTTTCAAATATATGTTTTCTCCTCCAAAATCTTCAAACCTTCCTTCAAAAACTCGTCGAAAAATTTCGGAAAGGCCGACAAACGGTAAAACTGTTAAAATTTAGGTCCAAACATTATTTTTTTGCGATTCTAAAATTTTGAAAGGCCGACTAACTAAAAAATTGTTACCGGCTCCTCAGAAATACGCTCTTTTTGCGACAAACCGGACCTCGTTTCGACCTTCCAGTCAAAAGTTATGGCCCTTCAAAGTTTCAACTGGCCATAAAATGCAGGAGAATAATCATTCTCCGTGGTAATATCACGGAGAATGGCCATTCTCGTGCTAAAACCACGAAAAATGGCCATTCTTCATGCTAAAACCACGGAGAATGGCCATTCTCCTTGTTAGCACGAGAATAGCCATTCTCCGTGTTTTAATGACGGAGAATAGTCATTGAACAGTCATTCTCCGTCAATTTAACAAGGAGAATGGCCATTCTTCGGGCTATTCTCCGTGGTTATAGCACGAAGAATGACCATTCTCCGTGCTAAAACCATGAAGAATGGCCCGAAGAATGGTCATTTTCCGTGTTAAAATGATGGAAAATGGCCATTCTCTGTCATTTTATCACGGAGCCATTCTCCGTCATTTTAACACGGAGAATGGATATTCTCCGTGGTTTTAACACGGAGAATGACCATTCTCCGTCATTATAACACGGAGAATGGTCATTCTCCGTCATTTTGACGCAGAAAATGGTCATTCTCCATCATTTTGACATGGATAAGGCCATTTTCCATGGTTTTTGCACGAAGAATGGTCATTCTCCATAATTTTAACACGAAGAATAGCCATTCTCCGTCATTTTGACACGGAGAATGGCCATTCTCCATCATTTTAACATGGATAAGGCCATTCTCCGTGGTTTTAGCGGTTTTAGTACGAGAATGGTCATTCTTCGTAATTTTAACACGGATAATGGTCACTCTCCGTCATTTTAACACGGAGAATGGTCATTCTCCGTGTTAAAATCATGGAGAATGATGGAGAACAGTCGACAGCAACCTAAAACCTAATTTTTTGTTTTTTTTGGAAAAAATTGTCAGCAACAAAAATTTAATAGTTTTCGTTCTTCTTTCAAAATGATGTTAACTCTTATGGAAAAGAAGAAGAAGACATTCTCTCCATAATTGACCTAATCGTCAAAAATTTCAAATCTCTCCACGATGATGATGATGAGCGATGATCGGAGTTCGACTGAAGAAAAGCACAGTGAACTATGAACAATCTTTG
The DNA here is from genome assembly GCA_029216955.1 of Iris pallida. Lineage (NCBI taxonomy): Eukaryota > Viridiplantae > Streptophyta > Magnoliopsida > Asparagales > Iridaceae > Iris > Iris pallida. Next base: position 2,797,579 of record JANAVB010035817.1, read on the forward strand.
CGATCTCTACTAAAGATGAGAGCAATGGAATTCAGATCTCTCGTGAAGAAAAAGAAGACGAAAATCGCAATCCAAATTTGAGTTTGTGCGAAGGGTAGTTATGGTATTATAAAATGACAATTTTGTAAATACAGAGCATCTAAAGAAAATCTTGGAATATTTAACGTGGAAATATATAATCCTGGATATTTCATAAAACCCATACTGCGGGTGGATTTTTCATACAAACCAACCCCGAAATTGAGTTTCTCAGCAATTTCCAGTTGTTTCATTCAATGTTCCGAATGAGTGCTTTTTCTTTTCTTTTTTTTAACCCTCTATCTTATATATATATATATATTTTTTTTTCTATCTTATATATATATATATATATATATATATATATATATATATATATATATTAAAATTTTCTAAAAATTCCTAAAACTCAAAAAAAATAACTTCTAAGTATTTAGTAAAATCTTGTGCAAAAATACTTACCATATATAAAACAATAATTACTTGCTATTTTTGATATTAAAAATCATATACTAAATTACAAGGCTATTTAAAATAATAAAAAATTACTAAACAATTATTTAAAATAAAATAATTTTTTTATAAAAACATGGGGTTTACACCTCGAGGCGCAACGCGCTGAATATGGAACTTGATTCCAAATACGTTGATCCATAACGATGTAAGGATCTTGATTCAATCTATCCCGATCAATCGTAGCGACAGTATTTCTTAACCGCGCTTCCCGCGAACGAGAAACGGACCACGATGTTGGGACGTGACACTAAAATAAATGTCATTCCCGTCCAATGACACTACATATCTCGTGTCCCGTCCAATGGCACTACATAATCCGCACGTCTGACAATAGAATCATGTTCTATGATCTCCATAATGGATTCACACCCTGGACCCTAGAACTTTTACATTTTTTGCAGTTAGATATAACCGTAAAAGTACCAAAAAAATCAACATATTCTAACCCTAACCCAAAGTATATTTTAACTTTAAAATTGTAAGACAATTAATCTTAACCATATTTCTAATCATAATCCTAATCATGTTTTTATCTGAAACATGAATCTAAAGTGTTGACAGGAACCTCAACCTTATGAACTTCACTGAGCTTAGAAGAGTCTTCTTTTACATCATAAAAATTGCATCGGAATCAACTAAACATACATATTTCGACGGGCCAAATGAAACACTCGACGGGTAGAATCAGTGTTTTGCGATCTAGGAAAGAAGTTCTTGATCAGAAATTGATCTAAACAATAACAAATTGAAAAAAAAATTCTTGACCAGAAGCTGATCTAAGAAAAAGATCAAATTGAAAATAAAGTTCTTGACCAGCATATGTTTTAAGAAAACAATCAAATTGGAAAAAAAAGTTTTTGACCACAAAGAAGAAACAATCAGATTTAAAATAAAGAGACAAAGTCCTCAAGGATCTTTCCTTTGGTACCAAGTTAAAAGTTAAATAATATAGAGCTGGAGAAGTATTTGAGAGAAATAATTTTTAGATGTTTATTCATCTCAAATTGGAGGCTATACTATATATAGAGGTTTGTATTACCTATGTGATTGTATTCTTATATTGTAATTACTAATATAATATATTCCTACCATATGATAGTATTCCTATATGGTAAGTACTAAACATAATATGGTCATACCATATACAAATACTACTATGACTCAGGCTATTAGGCTTCATATTTTTTTTAGCCGTGTCAATCATCTACGTCGGTTTAATTTATAATAAATAAATTAATTATGTATAACTATAAAGTCCTTCAAATATAATATTCACGAACCAAAAATTTAAAGTTTAGATTTATTTAATTTGAACTAGGATTTAATTAGTAACATAAACAAACGAGGACATAATATTCCTATTAAGATTAAAATTAAAAATCCTTAATGCCACAAGTGTTCGGTCTAGTCCTAGTACTAATTAGTAAAAGCAAATTATAAACATTATATATATATATATATATAGGGGAAGGAAGAACATGGGAGAATTATGTGTGAAGAGTAACATTATGGATTGTGAAGCAGTAGCGGAAATCCTCTCTTTCCTCCCGCTCCGAGTCGCGACCAGGTTCAAAACCGTGTGCAGAGCGTGGAACCAACTCATATCCGATCCTTACTTCCACCGGCTCAGGACCCGCCGCCAAGTAGTAGGCTTCTTCCACCGCAGTAGTGGTCTCCTCTTCCACTCCCCTCTTCCTCCTCCTTGCGCCGGCATCCGCTGCGGAGGAAGGACCGCCACGCGGTCCTTGGACGGACACGCGCACTTGTCCGTCCTCGCCGTCTGCGACGGGCTCTTATTCGTCCGGGCCGACAGGCGGGGGGAGGGCGAGCCCGCGAGGCCTTACTACGTGTGGAATCCGTCGAACCGGAGCTTCGCGCGCGTGCCGCCCGCGCCGGAGGAGTCCGGCTCCTTCGGGCTGGCGAAGGCCGGCTCGGACTCGTCGTACGTCGCCGTCAACTTGGGCTACCGTGTCGATACGTGCTTCGTCTACTCGCGCGGAACGGCCGCGTGGGCGCGGCTCGACATGCGTCTCCGTCCCGAAAAGTACGCGAGCGGCAGGAGGAGCTACTACGTGAGCGCCCCCGCCTCTCAACTCAACAGGGCGGGCGCCGCGTGCGCCAGGGGGTCCGTCCACTGGCTCACGGACAGCGGAGGGATCGTGGCGCTGGACGTAGGGAGCGGACAGCTCAGAGAGATGGACCCTCCGCCGAGGTGGGTCGTCGTCAAGTGCGGCTCGGGCGGCAGCAACATCATGCTGGGGTCGGCGGACGGCGATCTGTACTTTCTCCTGGCCGACTCCGCCGGCGGAGGCTGCGTCGAGCTCTGGGTTCTCGAGGACTACGAGGAGGCGCGGTGGAGGAAGGTGATGGAGGTCAGCTCTAACGCCAGCGCTGTGCCGGTCTACTTCGACGGGCAGAGGGTGGGGATATTGAAGGAGAGGAGGACCGTAGGCTTCTACGACGCCCGCAGTGGGAAGTGGGAAGGAGACTATCGCTTTGAAGCTTACTTGGATGGTTTTCGATGTTTCTCCCCCTCCATCGAAGATGTCACCGTGCTCGAGGAGGAGGAAGGCGGAGAGGGAGCCGCCGCCGCCGTCGTCGTACGGCCCATACCAACCTCAGTCTTGTCCCAACCACATGAGCTATAGTCAATATTCTAGATTTTATACTATTTATTTTTGTCATCGCATTTGAATCTGAAGATTTATTTTTTTCTATATTTTAATATAAATCGAACATATTCTGCATTTATTTATTTATTTTAATTATAAATTTGGACCTAAAGATGTATTTTTGAGCTACATCTACTATTAATGTCTCTAGCTGCCAGCTCAGACTAGGTGGGCATACGGGTCCAGGACCCGCAGTTCCGACCCGGCCCGAACCGTATATTGGTCAAACGGGACGGTTCCTAAAATTTAGAATTTAAACGGGACGGGCCAGGGCGGGTCGTGTGACACTAACGGGGCAGGACGGGTCCTATTTTCAAAATAAACGGGACCCCGAACCGACCCGTTTCTAGGAGTATGATTTTTTTTATTTATCAATTTTGATTTTTTTTCATATTATAATTTATAAATAATAGCACACGTTATTGTTTAGTAAACAAATTCTAGAAATTGGAAAAATATAATACTTGTTTTGTTCTTCTAGATAATGGAACATGTGTAAATGTTTACTATTCTATAATTTTTTGAATTTTTTTTTGGATCCGTTTGGACCCGCGGGTCGGCTCGGTTTGGACCCGTTTCGAACGGGTCGAATCCGTACCGGTTCCAATATTTTTTGGACCCGTCCCGCCCCGCCCCGCCAATTAACGGGTCCGGTCCGGATCCATAAAATTTGGACCCGGCCCGACCCGTGCCCACCCCTAGCTCAGACATTGTACAGGAGCCATGTTTAGATCTTATTAAAAAAAATTGTAATATAATAAAAAAATTTGTAAACTATTTTAAGCTTGAAATGTACCATAACAAAAAAAAAAAAGTAATTCGGGTCATGGTACACAATCTTGTCCAATCTATTTGTAATGCAATTCAACTCAGATGGAGAATAAAAGGATTTATGGTATTTCACGGATAGATCTCAATAGAAAACTGTTTAACAACGACAACAAATGATTGAGTTTAGTAGTTCCTTACAAAAATTATTGGCTTTAGAGATATGGTAGGAGAAAACAAAATAGTTTCAAAGAAGTTGTATCAATTGTTTGATACTTACGAATTAATAGAAACGAAAAGAGGGATATATTTATACCAGTGCAGTATCCAAAGGTATTTTCAAATACCTTAAATTTTTTAGTGTGAATTATGTAACAAAACGTGTTTCTCTAACAGATTTAACTAACTCCTATAGGTTTTCAGAAACTACGAGACTAATTAGATATCTAAAAGTAATGACATCCATAACTGGAGAGTATGTCTCAACATAGTCAATTCCAGGTCTTTGAGAGAAACCTTGTGCTACAAGTCGGACTTTGTATCTTTCAACTTCGTTTCTCTCATTTCGTTTTCTCACGAACACCCATTTAAAGCCAACATGATTTATGCCCTTTGGTGTTTCCACTATAGGTCCAAATATACCACGTTTTTCTAAATTTTTTAATTCTGCTTGAATAACATCTTTCCACATTGGCCAATCTTTTTTTTGTCGACATTCATTTATACTACGTGGTTCATTTTCACAATTATTATTGTCCTTTGATATTTCAGTAGCTACTGCATAGCTAAATATGTCATCGATGATAAGTGCTTTTCTATTCCACAATTCACCTGAACATGCATGGAATATCGAGATCTCTTCATTTTCAGGTACATGTGCCTCTCTAGAGGCATCCATAGGCATTTCAGTGAATTTGGAAACATGCACATCTTCATTATCTATTTTCGGAGCTCCAGCCACTATCGGACTTTTATCAGGACAAGATGTTTCATTTACTCTCCTCTTTCTAGGAGCACTATCCTTGGAACCTATAGGCCTACCATGCTTTTGACGTGTAGTAGTAGATTCATTTGGCTCCTTGTTTAGATTTTGTCCAACATGAACATTATAGTTCTGGCTGGCACATTTGTAGATGGCACATGGGATCTTGTTACCTTTGCGGCATCATTAAATGCATCAGGTAATTGATTTGCAATTTCTTGCAAATGTATCATTCTCCTTGTCTCATAATCACATTGTGGGATTCTTGGATCTTGATGAGAGAGAGTAGGCGTATTCCATGTTAATTCACGTCGTTCATTAGCAATGGATTATTCTATATGAACAATTTGTTGCTTACATCCTCCTAACGGTGGGAAGACTCTCTCATCAAATTGACGATCCTCAAATCTTGCAGTAAAGACATCACCAGTCATTGGTTCCAAATACCTTATTATGGAGGAAGATTCAAAACCAATGTATATTCCCAAACGTCGTTGGGGACCCATCTTAGTTCGTTTGGGAGATGGAATTGGGACATATACTGCACATCCAAACTTTCTCAAATGTGAAATATTGGGTTGTGTAGTATGTGTGAAAAAAATATGGTAGGCAGTCGGTCTAAATCTAACTAGAGATGCAACATGTAAAATATCATGTCCCAAGCCTCAATTGGCAGATTAGATTGCATTAGTAGAGGTCTAGCTATAAGTTGGAGATGTTTAATAAATGACTAAGCTAACCCATTTTGTGTGTGCACATGGGAAACATGATGCTCTACCTCAATCCCTAATGATGTACAATAATCATCAAAAACTTGTGAGGTAAATTCTGCGGCATTATTAAGTCTAATTGACTTAATCAAGTTATCAGGAAATTGAGATCTAAGTTTAATAATTTGGGTCAAAAGACGAGAAAATGCAAGATTTCTAGTAGACAATAAACAAACATGTGACCACCTAGTAGATGCATCTATGAGTACCATAAAATATCTAAAAGGACCACTAGCAGGATGAATAGGACCACAAATGTCTCCTTGTATTCTTTGCAAGAAAGTCGGAGACTCATTCTTAACTTTTAGGAAAGATGATATAGTTATAAACTTTCCTTGCGAACATGGAACACATAGGTGATTCTTTGGTAAACCAAGATCGTGATTTTTCAATAAGTGTCCGCAAGAATTATCAATGATCCTCTTGAACATAGTTTGCCCCGGGTGACCTAAACGGTCACGCCAAATGGTACATAAGATAGGATCATTGACTTTATGTTTTGCCACATGCATGTGTGATTCAATTATACCAATGGTGGTGTAATACAAACCCATCGAGAGACAAGAGAATTCTTCTAATGTGAGCTTTCTGCTCCCAATATTAGATGTAATACATAGTGTCTCTTTGTTGTTATTATTTCGAGTTTCAATATGGTATCCATTTTTGCGTATATCCTTGAAACTTAGCAAATTTCTTTTGGAATTGTTTGAATATAACGTATTTTGCAAATGGATTTGAGTGCCATTAGGTAACATAATGTGTGCTCTTCCAAAATCCTCAATTTTATGGGCTGGTCTAGCTATTGTTGATACTTTATGCATGTCAAATACTAAATTTGAGAAAAACTTTTGATTCTTCAAAATCGTATGTGTTGTAGCACTATCTACCAAACACATATCCAAGTCATTTTTCTCCCTTCGTATATCCATACCTTCAATATGAAACAAAAGAAAATTTATGAACATATACTCAACTAACACAAATATAATAAAAGTAATTAAGCATACCAAACGATAACATCATATTATAGAGATGCAACTTTCAAATACATAACAAAATAATGACAAATTCTTCAACAAAGACTCATGGCCTAGATATTCCATGATGGTAACTAAAAACAAAAAAAATATGACTTCAAATGTAAAAAGTTCATAATACTTGAAATAGAACATATGTCGACCGAGTGCTCATTCAATGGAAGGTGGATTCGCCAGCATTTCTTCAAACTGTTTATTGGTAATCTGATTCCCATTTTGATCCTAAAAAAAATCGAAACAATTCAACTGAGTGATGTCAAGTGGCTGGTCATTGTCCCAATATGCTGTCATATTTGCTTCTATTTTATTCGATTCTTTGAATTTGTCAACCTCTTATTGATTAGTTCGACATTGCTTAAACTAATGTCCATTTTTGCCACATTTATGACAAGCAGTACTACCCTTATTTGGTTTATATTGAGGATTTGAATTCCCTTTGTTAGAGGGTGTTGTCCACTTGTTCCATTTATTCTTTTGTGAACCACTATTTTTGCCTTTGTTATAATGCTGATAACCATGACCATACCTCCAGCCATAACTTTTTCCTCTTCCACGTCCTCTACCACGACCTCTGGTAACCCCAAAATTTGTATTTGCTTCAGGAATTGACATTGACCCAATTGGTCTAGAGTTGTGGTTTTTCATGAGAACGTTGCTATTTGCCTCTGCTACAAGGAGACGAGTCACCAGTTCCGAATATTTTGTGAAATGTCTTTCACGATATTGTTCCTGCAAAAGTACATTACTTGCATGAAAAGTGGAGAGGGTTTTCTCAAGCATTTGAGCCTCTGTTACTTTTTCTCCGCACAACCTAAGGCGAGAAACAATATTAAACAGAGAAGAATTATATGCTTTAACAGTTTTATAGTCTTGGTATCTCAGGTTCAACCATTCACTTTGAGCAATCGGAAGGATTACCATCCTTTGATGGTCAAATCTATCCTTTAGAGATGTCCACAAATTCAATGGATCATCCTCACATAGATATTCTGCTTTTAGATCATCATGGATATGATGTCGTAGGAAAATCAAAGCCTTAGCCTTGGCTTCAGAAAATTATTTATTTTCCTTCTTAATAGTAACATCAAGCTTGTTGGACTGCAAGTGCAACTTCGCATCCAATTGCCATGATAAGTAATTGTCTCCGCTCACATCAAGAGCTTTGAATTCAATCTTTGCAAGACTCGACATCTATATAGCAGAAATAATTATATTAGAGATAAATTAATTTAAATAGTAAAATTGACAAGTGCTTTCAATATTACAAAAATTTACATATGCCACAATGTGATGAAACGCTATCAAAAAATATTATGTCTTATGTTTATCACATATACAACAATGTGATCATTATATAATAATCTATTTTGGGTACTTTTTTTTAAATATAATTCGATTCACATATACAACAATGTGAAGTAGTACACTATAGAATTCAAATAAATAAAATAATAGAAATAACCAATTCACATGAACTAATTTAATGAAATTAACTAACTCCAAATAAGTGAATTTTTTTTTTAAGATATTATAGATTAATTTCATAGTTCATACAAAAATATATAGAAATAAAATTTATACATAATCTTAAATATATTATCATAAATTTTCTATTTTGAATGAAATTGTGAACATGTTCAATACATATTTAGATTTAAAACTAAAAGAAAAAATGGATCTAGAAAACTTACGTTCTAATCGATCTATAAACACATAAATCAAACGTGTATTTAATTTTACTAAAACATGCATGTATCTAAGTATATAAGATTAGACTTACCTCTTCAATACATTTCTTTTTTTAAGAGAACTATTTCTCCCTTTTTCTATTTCCTAGAGCATCGTGCTGATAACGTATTGTAAAACAAAGAGATGAACAATAGAAAAAAATATTTCTTCATTCACTTGTCTCAATCATCTTGAGAAGAGCCCTTTATATAGGCTTACAATGGAGGTTTAACATCATCATGATAATTAAAGAAGAAATGCTAAAAGACATAAGTTATGGATAACCAAATGTTATAGGTTAGAACTTAGAGATAACCAAAAGACATAGATTATGTATACCAAATAATAATGTAAATTATCATATTTACAACAGTATAGACGTACACAAATATTCAAAACTTTTAACCCCACTTTTTTTATAGATTATGTAGACCTCTATTATAGGTTTAACCGTTTAAATGAACAATTACCTACTAATCTAATTAGGTTGATTAGTTGGGCTTGAGGTCTGCACAGCTTCACTTTTTTTCTAGGGTTTGTATGTAATTTTTTTTTGTCCATCTCTTCTCCAAAGAATCTTTCGGTAATTTTCCTAGGGGTTTTGATGGCAATTGAAGACGCCGACGGTGAATGGAAGGCGGAGGAGAAGATTGCCGGCGGCGGAAGGGCTCTGGAAGCCCTACGGTTGCTCATCATCTATCCTTTCCTCTACTCCCGGGAGTCCCGGAAGCTCGGCCTCAAGGTCCCCTTTATTTCTTGAAAAAGTTTGTCTAGTGTCCCGTGTCGTGTCCGAGTACACGTCCGACGCGAAGGGGAGCGGCACAAATCTTATGTGACGTCTCTGGTTCCTAGTTTCGACTCTATCACATCAAACTGGAACTTTTGTTGATTTTGTTCCCCTCATTTTGCTTGAAGTATATGTTGCACTTACATGAATATACATGGAGACACAGGACGCGGCATCGATTTTGGCGTGTCCTAGTATGTTCCGGAGCATGTGTCCTGTATGTGTCCGAAACGATGCACCGTGGACATGGCACCGATTCAGAGTGTCGGTTGTTCCTAGCTTGAAATAATTACACCAAATTCGAAATTTTGAGTTTTGTAATTGATGGGTTTTTTTTTTTTTGGGTTTGATCCAGTGGCCCAGAGGGTTGCTTCTCTATGGTCCTCCAGGAACTGGGAAGGTATACAATCATATTTCAATCGGCAAGATTATATCTTTCTTGTGTAATTGTTGTATTTTTATATTTAGGCAAACTGTTATTTTCTTAACATGTTATATTGTGTTGCACCAACAAGAATACGGGAATATACAGACGCAGTGATGACAAACATGACAATGATCTGGAGTGTATATGTCGTGCCTGATACGTGTCCGATGCAACACAGACACGGCACCTATTTTACACAGTTACCAATACAACACAGTAGGGACAAGCACACTGACATGGCATTGATCTTACCGTGTCCTGTCGTATTTGTATTGTGTGTTGTGTCCGACATGACGGACACAAACACTCGTTTTTGGAGTGTTCGTGCTTGCTAGATTATATATGTACCACTCAATGTTGAACGGTTACGAATATGGCAAATCATGTGCGGTCCATGGTTTGCAGCAGCATCCGAAACTGGAACCGCCAAAACTGACCAATTCAAAAACAACCGAACCTAGTTATGATAACAAACAGGCTTTGTATTTTTATATCTGGACCACCAAATTGATACTAGTATGTCAGGTCACTAGAACTAGGTAATATCCAATTGTATTTTTATCTTCGGTCTACCTGATTGACAATAGAATGTCTGCTCCCTATATGTGTTTGCTGGGTTGTATTTTGGACTGTTTTAGTCACAATACATATAACAGTTTGTATTTTTGTATCCGGACCACAATCCATCCGGTTTATAATATAATGTTACTAGGTTATATCCCAGTCCTTCAAACTTACATATTGAACTTAGTTTCCTTCCTCATTTCTTAGTATTGTTCATTAATATCTTATCCAAATCCATACTCAAACCAAGTTTCCACTGTAGTTAAGTGCGGACAATCGTTCATATAGATAATGTCATTGGGATGTGTCATAAGTAAACATATAGAGAATGGTAATACCTCTATATTCTCCATTTATGCCTGGTTGGAGTGGATTTTTAGTTGTTGGCAGGCTTTCCTTCTCTAAAAGTTGTGAAATTTATTGGAATTTGTACATTTCCTTTTGATGCTGTCAAAAATTAGCGGACAATCCTTAGACCCTAGTCTTGTTTTTTTTCTTATTCTTAACTGATTAGTATTTATAGGGTAGTCATTTGATTTTTGGTAGAACTTGAAGTATGAAGATTAATCATTTTTCTTCTTCTTCTTGGATGTGTGTTCTCTCAGACAAGCATGGTTAGAGCAGTTGTTCGAGAGTGTGATGCACATCTGACTATAATCAAGTATTGAATCACACTGCTTGAGTGATGTAAATGTTTCAAATCTCTGACTTCACAATAATATTCGTTGACGAGTTTGAATTTTATTCGCAGTCCATTTCATGTTCATAAAGCACATGCTGGGGAGAGTGAGAAGTTTTTGCGAGAAGCATTTGCCGATGCATACTCACATGCTTCATCAGGGAGGCCCTCTGTTATATTCATAGATGAAATTGATGCCATTTGTCCTCGACGTGACAATAGGTATGGAATTTATGTGTCAGTGTGGTTGTGAATCTTGTAATATCAGCATGAGCTCTATATCGATCTTTTTTTTTTTTTTTCCATAAGCTGCATGAAATTTGCGATCCAACAAATTATTGATAAAGATGTGGCTCTATAGTTGCAGCAATCATGTTTATCAAGTTCAAATTTGTTTATGCAGGAGAGAACATGAATCTCGCATTGTTGGTCAGCTTCTGACTCTAATGGATGGAAGCAAGACTTCATCCGAAGCTCTTCCGCACATTGTTGTTGTGGCATCAACTAACAGGTCAGTTATGAATGATATATGACAAATCTTTCCCTATGTAATTAGCTTTGCTGAAAGTTTCAGATGTGAAGGAACTTTTGGCTATTCTTTCTTTTGTTACTTTTTCTTCTTCTTTTGGTTGTGTTATGAAGTTCCCTTTTCATAATAAGCCTTGATTGTGCTTTTGTAGGGTAGATGCAATTGATGCTGCATTACGCAGACCAGGGCGTTTTGATTCTGAAATTGAAGTCACTGTACCTTCAGTAGAGGAACGATTACAAATCCTTGAGGTAATAGTTATGGCGATCTTCTTTAATTTATACTCAATTCTTTGCTTAGAAGCCATAAACTCCTAGAAGGTCAACGAATCTTAGTAAGAACCTCGATTCGGCGATTCTTACTTTGGAGCTCGTTGGGAGCTCGCTTCCCCGATGATGGGAGCTCGTTTCTTCGGCGATGGGAGCGCGTTTCTTCGACGTAATGAGCGCTTCCCATTAGATGACCATAACTTTAAAAGATACATAAATTTTGAGAAGAAAGTTAAAAGATTTTTAATACACGTTTATCAAAGTTCCAATAAACTAAAGATTATTTACCTTGATATCATAAAAAATCAACATGCGAATGATCTCTCTGTAACTTTGAACTGAACTTTATAAATTGCAATAAATATTAAGATATTTATAAGTTTTGATAACAATAATTAATAAACATAATTTTTTTTATTAGTGCATTGTCACAAACTTAAGTGTTTTTTTTCTACACTATGTCGCGCAAGCTTCCTACTCGAAGATCTGTGCCAATCTTCCCCAAATGCTTAGTTAGATTGCTAATACGATAATGAGAAACTTGTGGAGCAAAAGAGATATAGTGAAAATTTGTAAACTTTACTATACTAGAGAAAGTTTACAACTTTTGGGTGATGAGGAACAAATGAGCCTCCCACTTATTTGTAAGGCCTCAAAGGGCTTACAAGAAATTGCATGAACCTTCTGGAACCAGCATATTCCATGAAATATTCTCTGGCCTAGATATTTCCAAGGAAGCTTTTAGAGCATCTAGAAAGCTCATGAGCCTTCTTGAAGATTTCATCATCTTCTAGATAATTTTGGAAGCTTCCAGCAAAATCCATGTCCGTAGAGGGTTATGCAGATCCGTCTCGGTGGGGCGAAAAACCTTGGGCGTGACATTCCCCTCCCTCCTGTTTCGTCGACGCCTTCGTCGACGTGTTCATTAAGTCTCGGAACAACGTCCACTCCCGTAGGCATGGTCGTTGCACGTTGTCCCTTCTTCTTGTGTCTCATGCGGCGCTTTCTAGAGTTGTCCATCTTCTCCTCAAGTCAGAAGCAAGTTGGATCGTCGCACCAACTCTGGCCTTGGTCTGTGCACTTCTCGGCACAGAAAGAGGCTCGTGCGGGATGTCAGGTCGTCGATCTACCTTATCTCGTGGCTGCACATAGTTCCACACCTCTGCATATGCAAGTCCTATTGCAACTCTATCGACCCGGACGCCCACCATGAGCTTTGAGCAAGTCCTCGCATGAGCCACTCCACTTTGTCGTCTCAGTTTACGATGTGCTTCTCCACTTGTCACGGACTTAGTATTTTTGCCTATACTTCGATCCGTGCAGCACACAAGCTTCCTACTTAAAGACCTGTGCCAGCCTTCCCCAAACGCTTAGCTAGATTGCTAAGGCAATAATGAGAAAGTTGTGAAGCAAAAGAGAGACTGGACGTTTAAAAACTTCATTATACTAGAGAGAGTTTACAACTTTTCGGTGGTGAGGAACAAATTAGCCTCCCACTTATTTATAAGGCCTCAAAGGACTTACAAGAAACTACGTGAACCTTTTGGAACCAGCATATTACATGGATTATTCTAGGAATATTCTCGGGCCTATATATTTTCAAGGAAATTTCTAGAGCATCTAGAAAGATCACGAGTCTTCATGAAGGTTTTGCCATCTTTCAAAGAATTTCAAAAGCTTCTAGCAAAATCCTGGCCCGTAGAGGGTTGTGCAGATCCGTCTCGTTGGGACGAAAATCTTGGGCATGACAGCACGCTCCCAACTTTAGACTCTTCTAAGTTGTTGCGTTCCCCCGCTCATGCTCCCGCCCCTGCTTTCGTTCCGTCCCCGCTTCTGTCTTCTAAAGTTCTTTGCGAGGATTCTCATTCTATTATAGTTGACATAAGGGTTCTAATACCACCAAGAGTGAGTTAGACATAGAGTTGTTTATGCTGAGGAACATATATTATTGATCACCGGTAAAGTTAGATCATTGCAGTTAACAATGTGGATGCCAACCATAAATTTCTTCTAAAGATTTCATTCTACTTATATTTGTTCTGAATCTTCTGATTGATGTATACATCTTAATTTGGTCCAGCTCCACTCAAAGAATCTTCATCTGGATCCTGATGTTGACCTGCAAGCCATTGCTGGATCTTGCAATGGATATGTTGGTGCCGATTTAAAAGCATTATGTCGTGAGGCTGCAAGATTTGCATACCGGAGATTGTCAGATAGTGGAGAAGATGGACAAGTACCAATGTTAAGGATGGAAGATTGGAAATCCGCAATATTTGAGGTCGGTCCAAGCATGACAAGAGGTGTTACTAAAGAAGTGTCAGAAGTGTCATGGGATGATATTGGAGGACTTACAGATTTGAAGGTGGTCTCTTGTACCTCTATTTTAAGACTGATTTACTATTATTCTCAAACTGTGTTTTAATGCTGCAACAGAAAAAGCTCAAACAGGCAGTTGAGTGGCCTATCAAGCATGCTGATGCTTTTGCTAGATTAGGGATATCGCCTGTACGTGGTGTTCTTCTACATGGACCACCTGGGTGCTCAAAGACTACCCTTGCTAAGGCTGCAGCTCATGCTGCTCAAGCTTCCTTTTTTTCTTTGAGGTTATTTTCCTAATAATGAATATGTTGACTGTTATTGATTTTTTCATCATCTAATGGAAGTTAGCACTTGGTTTTGCCCAAAAACCATGATGGTCAAAGACTATCCTTGCTAATGTGCAGCTCGCGCAGCTGTATATCTCCTTTTTACTAGAGGTAGGGCTGCAAATGAACCAAGCCGTTCGCGAGCTGCTCGAAGCTCGGTTCGATAAAAGCTCGTTTGAGCTCGGTTCGTTTAGTAAACAAGCTGAGCTCAAGCTTCATTTTCGAGCTCGTTTAATAAACGAGCAAAGCTCAAGCTTAGAAGTACTCGGCTCGTCTGAACTCACGAGCTGGCTCGTTTTTGAGCATGCGAGCTGGCTCGTTTGTGAGCATGCGAGCTGGCTAGTTTAGGAGCTTGTTTAGAAGCTCGTTTGTACTTTGTTGAATTCTAATTATATATATATATATATATATATATATATATATATATATATATATATATATATATATATATATATATTTGTGTGCATTATATATTTATTTGTCCTTAATATTAAGAAACTTTTTTAATTAAATTTTTATAAATAAATTGTTAATGTTACAAGTACTTGAAGTCAAACCTAACTAAATTGAAATCGAGCTCGTTAAGCTTGAAATCAAGCTTAATGATCTTGAAATAAAGTTGAGCGAGCTTGAACTCAAGCCTAACGAGCTTGTTTATCAAGCTTGAATCAAGCTTGTTTATCAAGCCAAGCTCGAGCTCAAACCAAGCCAAGCTCAAGCTTAATATAAACAAGCTCGAGCCAAGCTCAAGCTCTAAAATAAATTTTTTTTTTATCAAGCTCGAGCTCGATTATTTCTAGTCAAGCCAAGCTCAAGCTTACAAAAGCTTGGCTCGGCTTGGCTCGTTTGCAGCTCTAACTAGAGGTTATTTTTATAAAGTTTTCTGTTTTTTGTTATCGTGAAGGTTGATATCATCCTTAGTCTGTCACACATGTGTTACCTTTGTTTTTTAATCCTTTGACTTGTGAGCCTTCATATAGGAAAATTAATATTAAGCAACTGCAATCAGCATCCAAGCCTTCTCCTATCAGGATGGAGTCGGATGTGGAACATAGAAAGCATAGTTTGCACTATCAGCCGATATGATACGGTTTGTCCTGTCCCGATCCGATACTGACTGATACCTATAATGACCGAGACATTGGGGGTCTCTTTTCTAGTCAATTCGGAAAAGAAAATTGCGACCAATCAACAAGGGTGTAAAAGCTTAGTAAGGTTGTACAAGCATGTAAAAGAAGAAAACTTATCTATCTCAGGTAAACCAATCGGCAATGGTGACTACTATTAAATTATATTTTAAAACTACTAAGAAACAACACAAGAAATACTTAAAATTATGGCTAAACGTATATAAAATATATATATATTTTTTCTAAAATTTTAATAATTAATTAGTAATTATTTTCTTTCCGATACTAAAATAATCTGATACTACGATCTAAAAAGTCAATACCGCCGATCTCGATAGTCATAGGAAGGATTCGATACCGATTCCGATACTGCAAACCTTGATAAAAAGCTTCGTAAAATTCCGATACTGCGAACCTGGATAAAAAGCTTCATAAAATTCCGATACTGCAAACCTGGATAAAAAGCTTCATAAAAAGATTTGACGAAGTTTTCATGACCGGTTGTTGAACCTGACATCAATGCTCCTTATTGGCGTGAATTCCTAGAGAAGGTAGCTATGAGCATGAGAAGATAATATCATAAAACCTAGGTGTCCAGTTCGTAGGTAGGTAGAACTACCTTTTGGCGCTTTAAATGCAACCAAGTAGCACCCTCCAAGTTCCCCTAGGATATAAAAGGGTCTAGACAAAGAGGTAAGATGATACAATTTGCTATAGTAAATTGCGTTCATCTCTGACATTTTAAGCGAAAGAATGACAAGGCTGACATATCCATAATATCAAGTAACTGCCACTCGACCTTTAATTTATGGAATCAATTCTTTGAATTTATTATTGAAATAATACATAAGAAGTTTATTAACAACGAAAAATAGTTACTATTTGTGTGACATTTGCCAGTGGATGTTCTAAGAATATGAACCTTGCCATCTTCTTTTATATTGGTGTTGTGGAGAATGAGCATAAGATCATAAGGTATCTCTGGAGCTAAATGGAAATTCGAAATTGTCATGGCAGTGTCTGGAGGCATATATATGATTATAATCAGGGGAGGACCCACGCTAGGCTGAGAACAAATCAACCCCAGCCCCACCCCCACCTTACCTTATGAGTTTTCGCTTTCCTATATAGTTTTGTTTAGTCCTATTGTGGTCTTGACTTCAAATCTCTCTAGCTATATTATGTTTATTTAATTTTTACTTTTTTACTTTTTCTTTGTAAATTCTATAAAATGCCTCCTTAAATTCTAAGTTGAAGTATTTTCGCCCCCCCTCAAAACTCTTTTTGCGTCCGCGATGATTGTAGTGAAAAGGTTTGCTATCCGGTACTATTGGACAATGTTTTTGAGATGCTTTAGTTTTCTTTACTTAGATGTAAATAGTAAAAGTACTTGTAGTATGTCATTGGCTAATGCAAAATGTGGTTCTTATATCAGGAAGATGTGTGCCATTGAACTTAAAAGAACAATAATATTTATAGAGGCTACAGTTTGGGCCTGTGTGACATTGGTTAATTAGCTTGAGGTTTATGTTATAGTTGGAGATAATGTTCTAAGTTTTAAAATATAACATTTTAATGTGGATGTTTCTTCTTCAGACCTTTCGATTTCATGTAAATTTGTGTAGTGGTGCAGAACTGTACTCGAAATATGTTGGGGAAGGGGAAGCGTTGCTGCGCAGGACTTTCCAGAAAGCACGGCTAGCTGCACCAAGCATTATATTCTTTGATGAGGCTGACGCAATTGCTCCCAAACGGTTAGTGCACAAACTCATCAATTTTGTGTTTATGGAGTAGTTATGTTCTGGACTGGTGGAGGGTCAGGAAAATACAAGATTTTAAATAAAGTAAACAAAAAAACAACAAAGAAGTCTCACGTAGTTTTAAGTATTTTGCAATTTCTTTTCTGCAGTGCATAATTGTTCAGATGGACATATATGAATGCTTTAGCCTTCAAATAATTAACCCAGTCTTATGAACATTTCACCAACTACTATGGGTTTTTGCTATCTTTATGAATATGCATTCATATATTTTATTAATGAATTTGAGTGCATTCGCATTTTTTGTGTGAAGGTAATTCACTTGACGTGGCTCTATGAATTTCCAGTGTTCCTGAGTCAATAGTAGACGAAGTAGGATGCCTTTCTATTTTCTTAACTAAGGTGGTGTTTGTTTTTACCTCTAATTGGAGGTGAATCACTAATTTGGTCTAATTAGAGGTGGGTCCACAAAATATACCATTTGTCTTTTTGCTTATAATTAGATGCAATTAGAGTTTGACGACTAATTAGAGGCTCCGAAAAAAAAAAGCGGTAGCCTGTAACTTTCTTTGCAACCTAACCTCTAATTTGAGGTAAAAGGACCATTGTAACCCCTAGAAAATTCAGTGTTTCCCCATTGTATCCTTAACAGTGGTGATAAAATCTGAAAAGAGAGAAACACAAAGAAATACCAACAAGTTATGCACGAATGCACGATCAATTTGCAGGGGAATTGCACACAAATTTTTTAGATTAATTTAGTTTTTTTTCTTTTGATGTTATAGTTGTGAGTGGTAAGAGACTTGTTTATGATATGTTTTGTAATTGCTTTGACTTGCATGATATAGTCTAGGAATGTGGCGTGTCACTTAATTTCTAATGAAGTTATTTTGAAATAAATTCAGTTTAAAGTTGTCATAGATAATTTTTTGATATACCATTAGCGAAATGCTTTATTTTTTGAATACTTTATAATAAGGGTACAAAGGTAGATTTATGTCTAATTAGACATTGGAAAATAAACATACAACCACTAATTAGTGGGGAAAAAACTTTTATAAACCACTAAGTAGAGATGCTAAATAGTGAACTGGGACCCAACCTCTATGAATTTCCACTGTTCCTGAGTCAGTAGTAGATGAAGTAAGATGCATTTCTATTTTCTTAACTAAGGGAGTGTTTGTTTTTACCTCTAATTAGAGGTGAATCACTAATTTAGTCTTAGAGGTGGGTCCATACCATCTGTTTTTTCGCATCTAATTAGGTGCAATTAGAGTTTGACGACTAATTAGAGGCCCCGAAAAAAAAGCAGTAGCCTGCAACTTTCTTCGCAACCTAACCTCTAATTTGAGGTAAAAAGACCATTGTAACCCCTAGAAAATTCAGTATTTCCCCATTGTATCCTCAACGGTGGTGATATAAAATCTGAAAAGAGAGATGCAAAGGAATACCAACAAGTTATGCACGAATGCATGATCAAATTGCGAGGGAATTGCACACAAAATTTTGAGATTAATTTAATTTTATTGCATTTGATGTTATAGTTGTGAGTGGTAAGAGACTTGTTTATGATATGTTTTGTAATTGCTTTGACTTGCATGATATAGTCTAGGAATGTGACATGTCACTTAATTTCTAATGAAGTTATTTTGAAGTAAATTCAGTTTAAAGTTGTCATAGATTATTTTTCAACATAGCATTAGCGAAATGCTTTATTTTGAATGCTTTATAATAAGGGTACAAAGGTAGGCTTATGTCTAATTAGACATTGAAAAATAAACATTAACCACTAATTAGTGGAAGAAAAAACTTTTATAACCCACTATTTAGAGACTTTAAATAGTGAACTGGGACCCCAACCTCTAATTAGTGGGAAAAACAACACCCCCTAAGTTTTGCATTTATATTACATGGATGATGGATGTATGAAGTTCTGTTTTCCATGTATGCTCATTGACATTTAGTGGTAGGGTAATGCTCTTTATTTTATTTTGCATGTGATCATCATTCATACATACATAAATGTTACTTCTCCATGTAGTGGTCAGGGAGGGAGCTCAGGTGGCAATCCTACTATTGGTGAGAGACTCCTTTCTACTTTGTTGACTGAAATGGATGGCCTAGAACAGGCTACGGTAATCCTTTTTCATTCTCTGAGGCCTGATTGTGAAGTTATCATTTGCACAACGTTGTCTTTATTTATTTAATTTTTCATTTATAGGGAATAATGGTATTGGCTGCAACAAATCGTCCTCAAGCAATTGATGCTGCACTTATGCGGCCAGGTCGCTTTGATTTGGTATGCATTCATCATTTTCCTGGTCAGAGATACTATTGTTGAATTAAAAATGTTGGCCAACATCATAACAAGATGTTGTTTGAAGTTTTTTATTCCCCAAACATAGTCTCCCTTGAAATTACAACTTTTGTCGTTCTCGAACAAATATGCAAATCAATACATACAGTAGTCTTCTATTAAAGTAGATTTTGTCCTTCAAATATAGAGCCAGGGAATCATATGAATGTAGAAGTACAGGAGGGAGGAGAGAATAGAACACAACAAAACAAAGCCTTTGTCCAAAATAGTTGGGATCGGAATTTTTTTACCAATAAATGCCTACTTAATAGACAAAAGGCCTAAATTATAGGGCAAAGTATGGAAAGATTGATTTTAAAAATTCTAGCAAAAAGCAACTTCTAATATTCTACTCTCTCCCTACATCACAATGTTTACATGTAGGGTGTGTGAACCTATGCAAATTCTTGGTTCCTCTGAAACTCAAGGTTCAAAGTATCCGTATCGGAATCGGTATCGGACCATTCCTATGAGTATCGGGATCGGCGGTATCGGAGGTTTCAGATCGGAGTATCGGATTTTTTTGGTATTGGAAAGCAATTATTAATAAATTATTATTATTTTAGAAATATATTTTATACATTTAGGCATAATTTTAATATTTTTCAATGTTGTTTCTTAGTAGTTTTGAAATTGAATGAAATAGTAGTCACCCTTACCGATTGATTTACATGTGAAAGATAAGTTTTCTTCCTTTACATGCTTTTATAACATTTCTATGCTTTTACACCCTTGTTGATTGGTCTTTTTCGTCAATTTTCTTTGACGAATTGACCGGAAAAGAGACCCCCAATGTTGGTATCGGTCAGTATCGGGTATCAGTCGGTATCGGATCGGGACATGCCAAACCGTATCGGTATCGGCCGCATCGGATCGGTATCGGCCGTTACTACGAACTATGCTGCTGAGGCTCCACACTGCAAAGTAATTTCCAGAACAATCTATGAACAGCCTTCTTGAATATCATGCCTAACGGCTAATTTATAGATTTTCAAAATAACATTTTATGGTATCATCTTCAAGCAGAATTATTTAGTAATGACAGAAAATATTCAGGTAAAGTATAAAATGATTCGACAGTTTTTGATCTTTTGTATCTATGTTGCACGAGCTTAAACTGCATAGCCAAAAGGTAGCTCCTCTACTACCCACCAACTGGCCTACTAGGTTTTGTGGCATGAACCCTCTCATGCTTTAGCAACCTTGGCTAGGAATTTAGGACCAATGTATAGGGTTGACGTGAGGGGGACAGCCGGTCATAAAAACTTTGTCAGATCTTGTATGGAGTTTCTTAAGCTCCATAGCCGACCCCCATTTTGATGAGAGAAGGCTTGGATAATGATGATGATGATGATGATGAATGTATTACATTTGCCTCCATACCTTTTAAGTTTATTTGCTTCAGGCTTTAGATATCGGCTACGTAAATATTATATACTAACAAACCTTATTTTCTTCTTTTGGTTTCCTATATAAATCAGGTCTTACATGTTCCACCACCAGACCAAGTGGGTCGTACTGAGATATTGCAGATCCATACACGGAAAATGCGGTTAGGAAAAGATGTTGATCTGAGTCGGATAGCAGCCTGTACCGATCTTTTTACTGGGGCAGATTTAGAAGGTTTATGCAGGGAAGCAGGTATGGTGGCTCTCAGGGAAGATATATCAGCTGATTCTGTGTCTGATCATCACTTTCAGGCTGCTTTGGATTCGTTGAAACCCTCTTTAACAGAATCACAAGTTCAAGAGTATTGCTTTACAAAGTAAAACCTGCTGATATTGCTGTTAGTGTACAGTTTTGGATCGTGAGTGTGGGTGATGCTTTAACGTATGGTCAAGTGTTGGAACGTACGTGGATTGTTAGCTCGGAATGTGTAGTAACATTTTTTGTAGTAATTTATAAAGATGACTATGTTAGTTTTTATGTATTAAGAGTTGTTTCATCTGGTGGTTGAGTTTGGAAACCATCATTTGGCAGAGAAGAGTTTGAGCCCAGCCGAATGGGATGTAGATTGGAATTGGAGATCCCGTACATTTTGATGATGAAGATTGCAATACCATCTTTTATATAGATGTAACTATTATTTTGCCAGGACTTGGCCTTGTTCAGTTGTTGTCGTTGTTGTGGATGTTGTATGCTTTGTTGAATAATGCACTCCTTGTTCATTTTTTTTTTACTCCCATCTCCTTCCTTGTTGAATAATGCACTCCTTGTTCGCGTCCCGTTAATACTTTTAGGATTGAATTTTTACGTATCCGTCCGGTTAACAATTTTTCATGTACAGTCTAAGCTTAAACAAATCGTTTTACTCCCAAAAAAAAAAAAATACAAGTCAGATTAATTAAATCTGGTTTTCATAAAAAATATACTACTAGATAGATTGAGAGCCCATACCAATGGGTATAAGCACTCAAATTCGGAGATTTACTAGAGCGGGGAGTACTATATCCATACCTGACCCTGAATTCAACCGGAGAATTTTTTTAATCTCCATCTCCACCCCGCCCCTGCCCCCTTTTTAAATTTCCAAATCGGTTCCCTTCGGAAAAAAAAAATCTAATTTTGGATTCGAGAAAAATTGTCATCCGTAGGCTTCTACAATGTTTCCGAATTTTCAAGGAGAGTAACCGAAATATCCTCAATTAATTTATTACAATTTTAAAAAATAAAAATTTATAGTTTTCCTTGTAAAGTAAGACTAATTTTGATAATCCACTTTAAAATTTTGTAATATTTTAGAATTCACAATATCTATTAGATTTCAATAACACCCTACAGAAAAGGTTTTTTTTTAAAAAGAAGAGAAAAGAAAGAAGGCCCAAGAAAGAAAGAAAAGTTAGATTCAGTTGATGACCTCATCCCTTAACATTCCTTAACAATCAAATAATGACTCATCAGCACATGCTAAGTCCCTCCCCAGTATATATCATTGGGCATCTCCTCTGACAAGAAACTTGACTGATGGGGATCTCAAAATTTGTCGCTTCTATTTAACCTTTTTTTTAATCCCTTTATAGACAGTTATTTTCACGGTAGTTTTTGTAACCACAGATGGTCAGTCGGCACATGACAACCTTTCATTAGTCTTCCGACTCAAATTTTAGGAGGTGGGAGCCATGGCCTATGGTCACGGATGTGATCGCAAACCGCGGACAAAGTATTATTTTACCTTATTTTTACCTGTGTGAACTCACCTGTTACTATCAGGATAGTAATCTCAGATGCAAAGTATTCAAGTCTCCCTGTCTGCTCATATCCACAAATCCTCTAATCATTGTAGACTTGTTGCAGTGTCTTTGCGTATTTTATTTGGCTCTCTCCTCTCTCTCTCTCTCTCTCTCTCTCTCTCTCTCGCCTACTTCATTTTGATGATCTCCAGATGTAAAGGTGAGTTATTCCCATCTCTATTAAACAATATATTTACCTCTTCCTGGATAACTCAACATTTGTGTCTTTTTGGTAAATATATCTTGCTGATGTCAAAGGTTTTCAACTCATGTATTTGTTACTTTGTTTTGTAACAGGGGTCATGGGTTCTTGGCCCCCTTTTTGTGCAGAATCCCTCTTTTTTTGTTCTAGGTTATTGTTTGTTTACTCACCAATAAGCCCTTTTGGGATGATGAATACTCTGCCTTTTTGTGAACCATCAGCAACTGTGCAACTGATTTATTCATTCTTTGCTCTTTTTATGAATCTTTGGTAGTAGACTTTACATATTTCGGACTACCAAGTGCCAGTCTTGCTCTATGATCCAGATATGTTGGTTTTATCCAGTAGTATGATGTCAGGCTATTTGTTTTTTTTTTTTTTTTAATACTTATCTTACACTATATAATGAGGCTTCAAAACGGCTCAAAAGTGAGCCGTCTAAGCCGTCATCATTATATCACGGTTCATTTTATTTCTAAAAAATAAATTATGTAAAATTTTTTTTAAAAAGTTTAAATTTGTCAACATGGAGAATCGAACTCAACCAAACATGAAAAATATCTCACACCTTAACCACATGAGTTAGAATAAATATTTGAATATAATTGGATAATATTTTTATTATGTATCAGTACACGTGCAAAGCACGTGCATTTACTTATTTTAGTAAGGGCTTCTTTGATTTGTCATCTTACAATGCTCTATATCTGCAGAAAACATGCTATAGGATCTTATCTAACATTTTTTTTAAGCTCCATGATATCTTGCCCGGACACGAAAAAATGGTCTATGGTCTCTGTACCTGTATCCAAGTCATTGACATGACTTTATCTCGTATCGATACAGTATCTTTATCCTTACCCGTGTCAATATTTGTGGAAGATAGGCTCTATCTCGCTGATAGGCTAAACTAGAAAAAATAAGTCCGCAAAAGAGGTTTCTGCCATTATTTCCCAATGGAAGAACTCTAGAGTTCAAGAAAGTTCTAATTACTTTGCACGATACCAGTCATGTTCTACTATTTTTCAGGCCTTCCATTCATCAAGTGTTCAGTAAATTATGTTAGGATTATTTTGTATAAGAGTACCTGGTTTAGGACATGATTAGACTTTGGGTACTGGATTTGTCCGTTTTAGACTTTGGTGGTACTCGAACATTTTTAGCGACCTATTTTAGTGACGAACATCCGCCATTAAAAGACTTATTTCGTCACTGAAAGTTCAATTTCGTCACTAAAATGTGTCACTAAAAAGTTCGAGTGTCCAATGTCTAAAACACACAAACCTAATACCCAAAGTCTAATTAGGTCTAAATACGGCACCCTTGTACAAAATAATCCATTATGTTACCTGTTGAACTCTAAAGATTGTCTACTCAGTCTGTGGTGATCCGGGCTTGAATCTACTGACATAGGTATTGATACTTCATCAGTTGCTTCATTTTCTGCATCAGAAGGAGCACAATGAAAGATCATCCTCACGTTCATCCGAAACCTGCCATCTTCCATGATGGTGCTAAGTTAGATGGAGCTGGGGTCCCTTTGTTTCAGGCTTTCGGGACTTCATGCGTGAAGAAAAGAGGTCACGGTAATCGTTCATGGGTACAGATAGAGCGGAGCGGGAAATCGCAGATTGTAGCGCTCGACAAGGCTGCCATAATGAGGCGCTCCGGTTTACCTGCTAGAGATCTTCGGCTTCTGGATCCCCTCTTCGTTTACCCTTCCACGATATTAGGTCGAGAGAAGGCTATCGTCGTCAGCCTTGAGAAGATCAGGTGTATAATTATGGCCGATAACGTCTTCCTCATGCACTCCTCAGAAAGTTCAGTGTTACAGTATGAATCAGAA
Organism: Iris pallida; assembly: GCA_029216955.1. Classification (NCBI taxonomy): domain Eukaryota; kingdom Viridiplantae; phylum Streptophyta; class Magnoliopsida; order Asparagales; family Iridaceae; genus Iris; species Iris pallida. Next base: position 2,822,497 of record JANAVB010035817.1, read on the forward strand.
TTATGTCAGCGGCTTCAGATGGTGAAAGATCAAAATGGTACTGACACTTACCACCTCATGGAGTAAATTTGCCTAAATTTCTTTCCACATAGTGTTGTCTCTGCTTGATTGTCTATGAATTCCGTAACCACGCTTTTCTCTTGTTGCTGGAGTCACAAATGAGTCCTTTCTAATATGATTTAATCAAGGTTCATAGTATCGGTATCGGAATCGGTATCGGACCATTCCTATGAGTATCGGTATTGGCAGTTTAGGATCGGAGTATCGGATTTTCTGGTATCGGAAAACAAATAATTATTAACATTTTAGAAATTTTATTTTATACATTTAGGCATAATTTTAAGTTTTTCGAATGTTATTTCTTAGTAGTTTTGAAATTGAATAAAATAGTAGTCAGTACCCTTGCCAATTGGTTTACATGCTATAGATAAGGTTTTTTCGTTTACATACTTGTATAACCTTACTATGCTTTTACAATTTACACACTTGCTGATTTGTCTTTTTCATTCAATTTTTTTTTGCCGAATTGACCGGATAAGATACCTCCAATGTCGGTACCGGTCAGTATCGGGTATCGGTTGGTATCGGATCGGGACATGCCAAACCGTATCGGTATCGGCCGTATCGGATCAGTATCGGCCGATACTGCAAACTATGGTTTTAACTTTTAATTATATGCAACTGTCGGTTTCAGATGATCTCCCTTTTGAATTCAAAGCGCTAGAGCTTGCTCTGGAATTAGCTTCAACGTCTCTCGATGCTCAGGTTGGTGTAGTTGGTCGTCTTCGCATTATACTTGTGTCTATGTAGCTGTATAGATGAGCCAAGTAATCTTCTAATAAAATTCAAGATTTGTAGAGTACTATATGCATGTTTTTCTCTCGTCTTTGATAGGTCACGGAGCTGGAAATCGAAATATACCCCTTGCTCGATGAACTCGTTTCCTCAATTAATACAATCAACCTCGAGCACGTACGTAGGTTGAAGAGCCATCTTCTTGCTTTAACACACAGAGTTCAGAAGGTTTTAACAGTGTTCCTCAAAAATTTCTCAAAAATTTCTACTTTGAGCATGACTATGTATTGTGTGTACTTTGTTACAAGTCTTTTAGACCGATTTTCCAGGCTTGTGATGAAATAGAACAACTCATGGGTGATGGCAGGTTCGTGATGAAATAGAACAACTTATGGACGACGACGGCGACATGGCCGAGATGTATCTGACTAGGAAGAAGGAGAGAATGGAAGCATATCTAGCGACCGATAACTACCTCAGTAACGTTGCACCCACCAACATGGTTTCGAGATCTGCACCTGTCTCGCCGACGAGCTCAAGCAACGGGCACTTGGAGAAGGCGTCTGGCGTCAGTATTACGAGCTTAAGCAGGTACGAGAGCTCGAGGGGTTCCTCCGGCAGCGGGAGGCACGTCGAGGAGCTGGAGATGTTGCTTGAAGCTTACTTCGTTGTCATCGACAGCTCCTTGAGCAAGTTATTGTCTGTAAGATCCTAAAAACGTTTCAAGTGCTCAATTTATGATCACTTGTTCTTCATCTAATGCTCAACGTTTGTGTTTGTTGGCGTCGTAGCTTAAAGAGTACATCGATGACACCGAAGATTTTATCAATATCAAACTGGTGAGCGATTATTTTCTACTACTACAACACCTATGATATGATGAAGAACTAATTAACACTCGATATGTTTGAATGAACAGGACAACGTTCGAAACCAGCTGATCCAGTTTGAGTTGCTGCTCACGGCTGCTACGTTTGTTGTCACGATCTTCGCGGTCGTGACGGGGGTTTTTGGGATGAACTTTCAGGCTTCTGTGTTTGATCACCCATTCAACTTCAACTTGGTCCTCATTGTATCCAGCATTGGGTGCGTCGTTGTCTACTCCTTGTTCTTGTTGTACGTCAAACACAAGAGGTTACTGCCGCGATGAAGAATGAGAGTGCTCGTCAGTATGGATATTCTTTAGATTAAGATACCTGGAATGGACAATTCAGGCATTACTTGGATATTTTCAAATACTAAGATTTTTTTTTTTTTTTTTTACTTAGTAAAAAAGATTTATACTGATTTGGAGGCTGTTATAGTATGGTAATGTGGTATTGTGGTGTGACTTGAGTCCCTTCATTCCCTGTCTAAATCCCATCTACAATTGGAGGCACGCGCAATAACGCAATAAGACTGCCAGTGACTCCCAGTGGCACATATTGACAGATCGGTGAAACCGAAAGAAAAAATGACTGATCAAGCAGACCCCGCTTCGCTGTTCTCGTCTCTGTTACCGCTTTTCAGATCTCTATTGCCATGAAGGAACATCTCTACCTTGACCTTTATTATCCACTGAGCCGGGCTCGCCACGTGGTAGTGAAGGGACTGGATTGTGCAAGAGAATTACACAAGGATACTGGATAATATGGGATATATCGGGAGGACAGTCACATAGTGATACGAGATAATAATTTAGTTCATATATGAATTTATGATAAGAATTAGAACAATAATAATAAAAAACTTATAGCATTCTTGAATAATTTTAATCCTTTACAACTCAAAACTATTGTCAAACTAATAAGTAGATAAGTTTTTCTCACAAAGTTTAGCATCTCATAAGGAAATTTATAACTAAACTATACTATCATACTACTAAAAGCCATAATTCATCGTCTACAAAGTTAACTATATCATATCTCGAAACAAAATGTATCACAAATTTTTTGTCTTGAAATAGATATAACAGGTACCGGCTAGTTTACACAAAATAACGACTAATATTTTGCTCATATCGGCCGATATTTTCAGACCAGTTTTCTTGAATCGGATAGGCATATTGTTCAATCAAAAATGATAATACCTGATGGTATACCGTCCATACCGCCTATATCCTTAACTCTTAATATTTTTACACGTACAAAAAATCTTATGGTAATGTTCGATAACTCATTTAATGACTATCCTCATCCTTGGGGAATTTTCCTAAGGGTCTGCTTGGTAACGGTGTTTTCACCGGTTTTGGAGTATTTTTGAACCGACCGTTTATGAAAACCCCTGCTTGTTAATTTTTTTGAGGCACTGGTTTTAGTCGGCTCAAAAACCTCCCAAAACTGGTATAATGTATTTTTGGGTGGCTTTATAAACACCCCAAATCGGTGAATTTTGAGCGGCTCTATAAGTTCCTGCAACCTTCAGTTGTGTTGGTAACTTCCGGCAAACAGCTGCAGGGAAGAAAATCAAAGATAATGATGACATAATGCATCAAGCTCAAGCCGCAATCAAAGGCTGAAGCAGTCAGATCAACTCAAAAGAGGTTGGGTTTTGATGAACAGCAATGCCTCGTCAAACACATGATTGTATTTTGTTCCTAAGATTGGACATTTGGGTAGGGATTTTCATCGATGAATGATACTTCAAAATGTTGACGTACGTCCATTCCAAGACTTTGATAGTTTGTGGTTACAACAAACTTCTGGGAGTTTCAGAACCATCGGTTTCATTATTGTTGGAGTTTGAATGTTTTCTTAATATTTACCATAGTTATCTTCTATTGTAATTGGTACATTTCGTTGACTAACTCTAAACCATGAGGAGTTATTTTTGTTGTTTCATCTTAGAAAAGGTTTGAGCCGGGCTTCAAATCTGACATTCGATAAACCTAGTCGCCATGACGCTCTCCAGAAATCGTGTCATGTTAGCGCATGTCTACTAGGGCAGGCCAAAATGGGGAATGTATGCCTCCAACCAATTTTGGTTGTAAGCTTTACAACCGCCTACGTGGCATTCATTGATTGGGATAGAGGGGGGCCGAGTGGGGCCGGATTGGACCATTAGCAGGAGATGGGTGTGGATTGTAAGAAAGTAAAAAATATTTGGTAGTAAACTTAGCATTTTCCGGCCAAAATAGGTACAATGTCATTGAGTTTCTATCTTGTCTTTATCATATTGGTGTCCGAGCAGCTCTTTCAGTTTAGTTTCTAATGCTCATAGCATACTGCAAAAAGAAACAAGAAAACAAAACACAAATGGAATCATAAATATAAGATGAAATCTCAAAAATGCTAAAAGATGTTACTGTATGGAAAGCCACATGATAACCTAAAACAACTTCTGAAATCAAACAACTACTGAAATCTCCAGGTTTAATTAATTTACACAATTAAAGAAGAGACCGAGCACTGCTCAAGAACACAGTACAGTACAACCATCTTGCTAACTCCATGTCATCACCCAAATGTGAAATATCAATCAAAACTCCTTTTTGTTTCTGCTGTAGATTGATAGATCAAGCTCTCAACATTACTAGGCCTGCGAACGCGAGAGAGATCAGGAGCGAAGCCATCCCAGCGCCAGGGAACAAGCCGTAGCCGCTGGAGTCGGTGATGCTGTTGCCTGACGGCCCAAGTCCTCCTAGCACGCCGCCGCTGCCGCTGCCGCCGCCTCCTCCGGTTCCGGTTCCAGTGGACGGGGTCAGGGTGTTGGGTGTGGTTGAGCTTGGGGTCGTGCTCGAGGAGCCCGAAGGGTTGGTTGAGGTCGATGGTGTGGTGGACGTGCTGGTGCCTGTGCCACTGGAGGAGTAGGAAAACAAATTTGTAACATGATTTAGCAACAACTAATTAATTGGATGGGTAATTAATTGATGTACCATATATATATATATATATATATATATATATATATACTTTTTTTTTTTTTTTTTTTTTTTTTTTTTTTGAGGGTGTTCACTTTTTAATGGTGCTTGCAGTGTTCTAAATGGCGTCCGTCTAGGCCGCCTAGGCGGTAGGCGGTCCCTCTCCGCACCGCTTTGCTGTAGGCGGTGGAGTAGGTGGCCAATGGAGGTTGGCGGCATAGGCGGAGGTGAGGCAGCGTAGGCGAGCGCCTAGGCGGATAAATACTTTACAAAATATTTTGGCCAAAAAGATTTTTTTTTTTTTAACATTATGGGCCTAACAACACTAAAACTTTATAAATCTTCGTTCTACAACTTAGTTATGCATGGAACACCCTTAAAATATGCATATTATGCAAAAAACAGTGGTAAAATAGTAAAAAATGTTCAAAATGTATCAACCGCCTAGGCGTCCTAGACGGTAGGCGGACTTTCTCCGCCGCGCACCCGCCTACCGCCGTTTATAACCTTGGATGCTTGGAGACATGCCTCCAAGGGAGCTCGAACCCGGACCACTACGTCGGGGTGCACCACCGTTCCCAACGAGCTACGGCCACTGGGACATATATATATATATATATATATATGAGAAATGTTTCTAGAGATAGAAAAGTTTGTGAAATTCAGGAGGGAGAGAGGATTCGCCATTGCCAATGGAGAATTTCACTTTTTTATAATGGCAAACCAACAGTACAAAAAAGCTCATCATACAAGATATATCCGAAATAATTTAATGTAACAGCTTTTCAGCAGCGTGCCGCAACAAATGTATTCTCCTCAACAGGTCACATCTTTTTTTCATGTATAATACAGAAAAATAACAGCTGGAACAGTTTGAACATTCCAAATTGAGCTGCGGTGTAAAATGTTTTATCCTGATAAATAGACCGGAAAGAAATGTCGTAAAATCTGTCGAAACAACTGCAGCATATTGAACTTTAGTGAAACCTAAGTAGATGATCTTGTGCCAGTTCATAATTTTGATAGCCACCAGGCAGAGCTGTCTCAAGACATCCTAGGCAAATTAAGGCAAGAAAATAATTGCTCTTTTCCTTAAATTATGGGTCCTAGATCAATTAAATAACATAAAGTCTAAACTAACGGAGAAGGGCGACCGCGGTCGTGAAACCGACACCACGTGTCGGTCCCCCATTGGTCGGGACATGGGACCCACAAAAACAGGCCCCTGACCCGACCAATAGGGGGGCCGACACGTGGTCAATTATTTGGATGACCAAAAAGTAGAGAGAGAAAATTTAAAAATAATATTTTATTTGTTTGTGGAGAAAGATATAATTACAATTCAATCCTTAATTTTTTCACATCATAAAAAATATTCTTTTTTCGAAGGGTATTTGGGTAATTTCTTCCGTAATCCTCTCAACTCTCTCCATTTTCCTCCCACTTTTGGGAGGAAATTTTTTGAGTGGGACTCGCACGAATTTTCCTCCCAAATTCCTCTTCCCTCCCCCTTCCCAAACACCACTACTTTTAATTTTTCACACATTTTCCCCTCAATATTTTCCTTCCCCCCATTTTTTTTCCTCTTTTCAAACAATACCTAAGGAACCGCTCATTAAATAATTAGGAAAAATGAGACGTTTGTTGTTCTCTTAAATCATTGGAGTAGGTCAATTAAATAACTAAGGAGATGATTTATTTCTTTTGTGCTCCATATATAAATCATATAAAATATGGGACCCCTTAAATTACGGGATCCTCGGCACAAGTCTAAGTTAGTTATATGGTAGAGCCGGCTCTGCTACCAGGTTGGCTTATTAAAGGAAGAGTAAAATTCTCCATTGCTAATGGCGAATTTACTTTCAATTCAATTGAAATTCGTTAGTAGCTGGTGAATCATCTCTCTCTATATATCCAATTTCTACAAACTTTTTTCTATCTCCCCCCAATTATCCCAAAATCTCTATTTCTACAAATTTTTTTGTATATATATTTGAGAAAGGATCCGGCTATCCGCATCCCCTCACTTAAACATCCTCCTCCCATCCCCATTACAAATTTTTGTATATATATATATCCTTCATAAAAGAGAAAAGGTTCCTCAAAAGCTTCTTGAATGTGGATCCTTTTTGTGGTGTAGGGTATTTTTCAAGGTTTGTATTCCCTTGACACATAGCACAAGAGCATATTGAGCATGATGATTCAAAAGCATCCCACACAGATAAAGAAGATGGAAAGGAACAAAAGCAAACAAAAGATGGGACAGCCCCAATCTCTTAACTTGTATCAAAATGTCCAATAAAGATTTATGATAAAGAAAAAGAAAAAGAAAAAAATCTTGGGTATCTATTTTGAATATGACTTTTGTATTCCTAAGTGAAAAGAGATCACATAGGTTTACTTTTCTCATTTGGCTTATACTCTACATATCCAAAGTAAGTATAAAGGCAATTAGGGACAATTTCAACCATTTGCATGGTCATGATAGGAACTTCAAAACTCAGATTCTAAGAGAAACTAATTAGTACAAAATCTAGTTTCAGATGAACTCACCTAGAAGTGGCAGGATAAGTGCAGGTACTTGCACCTGTGCACAAGAACAGAGATTATATACTTAGCAATGATTTCAATTTGGGCCTTCAAATTTTCTTGGAGCTAGTGTGGCTTAATAATTACTTGGATCTGAGTTGGTGAGAGTGGCAGCTCCAGAGAAGTCACAGGCCTGCTGGCTCTGGCCCTTCCTCTGGTAGTAGCTGTTGACAGCGTAGGAGCAGTGAGCCCTCACTGAGTTGGGGCTGTAGCAAGACCCCCCCTGCGCAACAGGGGTGCAGTCAGCCCCAGCCCCGCAGGCATAGTCCAGTGCCTTCTGGAGGGAGCTGTCACCCACATCAGACCTACACACACACCAACCACCATCTTCCCATTCCACCCAAAAAAAAAAAAAAACAAGATCAAGAAATCAAACATATGCTATAGGTTTGAAGTGATAAAACACACTCTAATTAAACCAACAAAATATATAGGAATATTTAGACTTTGGGTCTAAAATAAGTTTTGAAATTTGTGTTTGGATCTCCATATTATATATTTGGGTCTAAAAAGTGTCACTAATGTTTCAAAAGTGTAACCGAAAGCGTCACTAAATATTTTTGGTGATACTTTTGAGACATAAATATTAATTATGTATAATATGGAGACCCAAACACAAATTTCGAAACTTATTTGAGACCTAAAGTCTAAATATCTCAAATATATAAAACACAAGAAGGATGTTCATGCAATATGCTCACCTGAAACTCCAACAATGGCCAACATGACCACTAGACACACCAGAGCTGCCATGGGGGAGAGAGAAGAGAAGTTCAAGTTGTCAGCAAGAGAGGGAGGGCTATAGTTTTGTGGGGGAGTGGTATAGTAATGTAGTACATAGCTTTTATGAATTATTTTTTTAGGCACGGTACTGATTGAGTGTCCTTTTGGTGTCCTCCTATATAAAAAAAAAAAAAAGCAATTTATATGGACACAGCCAAAAGTGATCGGAACTATCCCATTGTAGCAGTCTTAGGACTGTTCATCACTTTTCTGGCAGTCCAGTCTACAGACTGGACTGTCAGAAAAGTGGACAGTCCTTGTTAAATCTTGGCAGTCCTTGTTAAAAATTGGACAGTCCAGCCTACAGACTGGACTGCCAAAAAAAATTAAAAAAATAGGCTAGTCCCAATCACTTTTGGTTGTGACCGTATAATTAGCCTAAAAAAGGGGTCATAAACCCAAGTGTGGGTGGGTGTGAGGATCTTGGTTAAGAACATGATAACCACCGGGTCATATTTTCTGTTGACTGTCACTGTAAGCTAGACAGTGACTGGTCTCCTTCTAGCTCAGTCATGGCCGGTGGTCTGTCGAGCCAAAAAGCATCAGAATGTATTGGTCTTTTCCTTCTGTGGTGCCTGTCTAATCTGTTTATGCAAATGGTTTAAATATCGGATCGGTGATTAAACTGATTTCTTTTTTTATAGAGGTCGGACCGGAGTTTAACCGGATTCAACCGTAATTTAACCGGGATTCAAATATACTTGATTTGGTTTAGTTCAAATAGATAATATATCTATATTTACTTCTTTATTTAAGTTGGTTTGTTTCTTAGCATGTTTGACTAAACCAATAACCAAATGAGCCAAATCTTATGCGATAAATGTTTCTGAGTTTTAAAAACAAAAAATAAAATTAACCGGTTCCATTGTGAACTGAATCAGCCGGTTCTGAGAAAAAATCGACGTTTATTTAAAAAAAAAACTCGGTTCAAGTCATATCGTACCGATTTTTTGGCAAAATCAGTCGGACCATGTCCAACCACCGGTCCGGTCCGGTTCTGACAACACTGATTTATGCTTCATTAGAGGTCAGATTCTTGTTCTTGTGTTTTTCAAAATCAAAGGTATTGTTTGTTGTAGCAAAATTTGTTGCTTACTCTCTGGTAAGTTTCAAATCAAGGTTCTAAACGGCGCGGGTGTGCGACGGATAGGTTCTGCCTACCGTCTAGACCCTTGATATATTTTGGACATTTTTACTTTTTTTAATAATATACATATTTTTAGGGTATGTTATGCATAACTAAGTTGCATAACGAAGATTTATGAAATTTCAGTCTTGGAAAAGTGAACCATAGATCCATAATGCTTGTAAAATTGTTTTACCAAAACGTATAGCCTAGTCTCGTATTGCTCTGTCTAGGCATCCGTCTACGTCGTATCACCTCTGCATACGCCGTCAAACTTCCATTGGCCGCCTACTCCGCTACCAACGACAAAAGCAATGCGAATATTGACCGTCTAGTACCTAAACGACCGTCTTGACCGCCATTTAGAACACTGGTTCTCATGGCATATGCACACTTTCTGGGATAGTGACCAATCTTGTCAATGAGCCAATAGATGCAGATATGGGAATATTGCTGAGGCCTCCCTCATTATACCTAATCCAGTTATAACTCATGAATCTTTTATTAATATGAAATAAAATAATGTTTAATAGTACATTGTCTGCAATAAAAACCCAGCAGAATATGAAGACAACATCACTTCATGGATAAAGACCATGGCTCAAATTCTTGCTATACCAAAATTATTGAAGGAAACTCACTTTTTTTGGGCAATTTAAAGGATACTTGAAATTGAATATTCCTAGCTGAAGAAGATGGCAATAGTATGAACAGTAAGAAAGATCTTATACTAATGATCAACACATGGGGCTTTTAATCCAGAGAGACATTCTCATGTGCTCTCCCATTACCAAGAAAGTGCATCATTATGGCTTAATAATTAGAATGAGCTAACCATGATGTTAGAATTAATAATCACTCATCAAAGGGTTGCTTTTATTCTGTCCTTGTTGTCCTATTTTAGATCAGAAAAAACTTTCTAATTGGTAGTTTATAGCCTCTCTTAATCTCCCTTCTCTTGTCATCTACCCAAGTTTCTTTCTAACACTACTAACCACCGGACCTTTATCTCAAATATTTGGGTAACGTGCTGGCCACTTGAACTGTTTTCTTCCGTTCAGCACTCGTTTGGTTCGCGAAATCATCGGATTGGAAAATAAAAATAATTTTTTTCTATGTTTGGATGTAAAAAAAATTGAGGAGAAAAGAAAAACAATTTCCAATGGAAAAAAAATTTAAAAAAAAGTGATTACATCTATTGAAGCAAGGAATCACTTTCCCACATTGAAGTATTCACTTTCTTTTCCAAATTTCTTGGTATTTTCAAACATCGGAAAGAAAAATCAATTAAAATTATAATTTTCCAAAGGAAAAAAAAATACCAAGAAATTGATTTCCTTTCCTTCCATTCCACAAACCAAACGAGGCCTAAGGGCAATGTCTACTTATAATCGCAAACAAAAATCTTTATCTTTCTGTACAATCTCGATCTAAATTCGTCTGAGGCCTTGAGCTTCTTGCTAGCCGATGAGTATTTCGGGAAATCCAATTCTGGTCAAGAACTTAAGCTTATATAGATTACCTCAATTTCAGAATTGTAATTTCATGTGGAATTATGATTCGTGAATTTAAGAAACACGGAAACCAATTAGATTTAGTAAAATAATAATAATAATAATAATAATAGAAAATTTGAGTTGTATCTCACTTTATTTATCCAAATTCAAGATGCACCCCAGTGCTTTACCATAATGTAAGTCATCCCCGCTTTTGACATAAACCGTCTCCCAGCGACGGTCAACTACTCCTTTGACCAAAAATTTTGGACAAAAATACTCTCCTACATTGTCTTCTTTCCCACACATGCATCCCGTCGTTGCTGTCCCCTGCACCTCGCCGCGCCTCCCTCCGCCGCTGCAGTTGCTGTCGTCACGTGCTCCACCGGTGCTGTCCCCCCCCCCCCCCCCCCCCCCCACCTCACTGCGCGCACCGCCGCTGTCGTCCCCCTATCTCGCCGCCCGCACTGCCGCTGGCTGTTGCTGCCCCCCCACCCACCTCGGTGGGGTTGGTGGGGGGGGGGGGGGGGGGGGGGGGGGGGGGGGGAGGGGGCGGCACCGTGGGGAAGCGGGGGCGGGGGGAGGGGGACGGCGTCGTGGGGGGCTGGACGCTTGGGGGAGGGGGTGGTGATGGTGATGGTGAAGATATATAGTGGTGGTGAAGGTGGTGGTGGTAATGGTGAAGGTGGTGGTGATGATGGTGGTGGTGGTGATGGCTGCGGACTGAGCGAGGTTGGGGAGAGGGGCCGAGCACGGCGAGGGAGGCGGGTGACTGTCTGCTTGGGAAGAAGATGGAGATAATTTGGTTCAAAAAATTGGGTCAATCCAGTTGACCGTCAATGTTGGACAGAATTCGTGAAATGTGGGAGATGACTTACATTATGGTAAAGCACTGGGATGCATCTTGAATTTGAAATCTTGGATAAATAAAATAAGATGCAACTCAAAATTTTCTACTAAATAATAATAAGTTCACTCTTCATAATGTAATTGGATATGACTGGTGGGCCATTTCAAGAACCAGTGTTTCACGTGTGGGATGTTTCAATGTGAATGAATGGTCATCAATTCATGGTTCAAATTACTGAACTAGCTAGGTTCTTATTAAAGGGGCACATCTATCTGAGGGCAATCTCCCATCAAAAACTAAAATGCTGGCGCAACTAAGGAGATGAGTGAGCAACTATCCCTGTTGCAGCAACAATATATATACTGTGAACTCCTCAATAAAGTACAACCAGTACTTGATTATACATGGGAATTTAACTGAGGATGGTGTACAGGACAAAGTGCCCATGACTCTCAACTCTTTTGATGCTTGGGCAGTGAAAGGAGAGCTCTCACTTTATGCAAAGGCATTCAACACCTCAATCTATAAACAACAACAAAAAATGAGACCAACATATAGCACGGTGTAATAAAACAAGAGTGATTAATGTTTTCATATCATGTATTCTAAATAGCAGTTGAGACAATCATCTAGGCGGTGCCTAGACAAGAGGCGACGGCCCTCCATATCGCTTTTGTCGTTAGTGGTAGAGTAGACAACCAACAACAAAAGTTGTAAGTTTTATTGCACCGTGGCCGGAGGGGAGGGGCTGTGGTGGAGGAGGATAATTTTACGTTTGGAAACAAGATATTTTTGATCTCTCTTTTTTACAGGATATTAAGTTGTACCAAAAAAAAAAAGAATATCAAAAAAATAAGAATAGTTGAGAGTATCAAGTTGCAATTAATCTTAACATAATAACATGTACAATATCCAATGACATTATCAGTGAGATCAGCTTTGCAGGAACAAGAACAACAATGCAGTTATTTACAAAGATAATGAGGAATTAATATGTTACAACACTGCTTTCACTTCAAATGATTGTACCTAAACGATAAAAGTGGTACAGTCCCAGTCAGCATCAAAGAAACCAGCATCCTTCATCTTAGAGTAGTGCACATTCTCTAACTTATAAGCGCCAAGTCTTTCTCCTATAAAATTAGGGGAGAAAAATTAATAGAGCCAATGCCTGGAGACTCGTTGCAGAAGTTATGAAACCAATAATTTCCTAGTAAATCTCAGGACACTTGATCAAGGAAGCTGACCAAGAAGAAACCTGCCAGAAATGTTACATAGAGCCTAGAGGAGAGAGGAAGATAAAGGGAGTGGTAGAAAGGAGAGAAAGGGAGTGGTAGAAAGGAAGCTGCTATGTTGCCCGCAGCATTGGCTTTGCCCTGTCCGCCACGTATCGACCTTCCATTGGAGAAGTTCTGGTGGCAGGTCCGAACTAGTAGGGGAAGCCAGGGGACTGCTGCTATATGGCAGGACGGTCACGTCCATGGACAAAATATCATTTCAGTGGTAGAAAACAGTAGTGAGTTAGAACAACCTACAAAAGATACAGCATTAAACCGGGTGTGTACTACTATAAGCTGAAGGATGCCGGTTTACTTTGTAAACAAAAGGTATTGAGTTTTTCTTTTTCTTTTTGAGATTGACCGGAGATATGCACGGAACTTTATGTACGCTGCATTGAATGTTTGTTGGGCCCTCTGCCCCCAACTCCCACCAAATAAATGGAATAAATAATATGCTTCCATAGCTCGATCCACTGATCTTCCGCCACCCTGCCGGGGTCTTATACCTCTCTTCGGTAACCACAAGAGCCACTCGCTATTACCTTACTTAAAATTATTTTACAAAAAAAAAAACTTTATAAATTCGATGCAATTTTACATTCTCATCCCTCCACCTTAAAGAAAAAATATAAATCATTTCATCATCAAGTAAGCTGTAGAACAGAAATTTTTTTTACAGGATGAAGTTAGCTGTAGAAACAGTAGTTAAACAAAATTTCATTACACTGCACAAAATGCAAAGTGCGCCTTCAGTCCTAGCATTTTGTGTTATTTTGCACATAAATTTTTTATATTTTCATAATTTTCATTTAAGTTTATTTTCAATATTATCATCTTTGTATTGGTAATTTTGCAGTTGTAATTCAATCTTCATGAACCAATTGAACAATAAATATCAGTTCTAGATAAATTATTTCAGTAATCGTAGAATCGTAGAATATACTCATTAAGCACATTTCCATCAAAGAAATAAATGACATCTTATGTGTTCTCTGTAATTTTTTCTCATAAGAGTTCTAAATACAGGGGGAACGTGAAACAATGGGATAAAAATAAGACAGGAATTAGAAACAGTATGCAAATTCTTGATACACTCCAAATCTTCAGACTTTTTCACAACAATCCAGCCTCAATCAGGTTTCTCCTCCTTAAGGTCTCGTCGACCAGTTTAAAAGTTTTCTTTACAAGTTTCTGATCCAAGGCAGTTGTCCTGTAGATCTTGAACACACGATCCACGCAATCTGGTCTGGTGCTTTGAAAGTAAAGCTCTTCAAATTTCTTCTTGACGAACCTGCCAGCGAATCAAAAGGTAGTGAGATGGTAAGAATTTTATTGGCCAAACGATACAAGTGCACAAGATGAGGGGAAATTAAGTTACAAATTGTATCAATTTCAACAGTTCAAGTTCAATTGTACATGCATGACGCATTCTGACTCGACTCGTGTTGTCTTAATTTCCTTTTCCTTTTCCTTTAGGTAACTTATCTTAATTTTATAAGGGTCGTGGACATCATATCCAAGTTTAGTTGTTGTCGACCTGATGTCAATCCTTTGGTTTGGTGCTAAATTCATAAACCATAAATTCTACTATTAGTGAACACAAACTGTGTGTCGCTTTGTAACATAGACCCAAGTATCTTTTGTTAATATAGACATATTTAACAAGAATTTTTATGTGTGGTTGAGCTTGTGGTTGAATATTGGAAAGTTAACAAGTACAAAGGAATGGAAGAAAATTGAAATTCATTATATTGCTATTTGCTAAATAGGAAAGCAATATACTTTTCAGGAATATCTTATGATTCATAGAAAATACAAGTGTATATATGGATGCACACATACGTCATGTTCAACAAGGATAAACATGGCCAATTTGAGTAGCGACAAGTGTCCTACATATTATAGCAGAGAACTACAGTCCACAGGTAACGGCCTTGCCAGCAACCTCAAAGAACAGGTGGTAACTAGGGAAGCCTAGCTCATGTAGTTCAGTCTAACAAAACCAAGAACAACTCTCTCAAGTTCTCCAGGCTAAGGAGCCAGAAAATGCGAATAATGTCAGCTTCTGCCAAGTTCATGGACAAGGAAATTATGGAAAGAAAAGGATCTCCAGTAAAGATGCAGGCTGGTTCATAGATAGCAAAACTAACCACATTTGGGCACGTTAAACAAAGGAGAAACCATCAAAAATCCAATCCTGACTCTGTTTAATGCAGTGGCAAAGCGATAATAGTTTATCTAAAATACACAACAGCTTAAATTAAAGTTACTGCACGGACATGCATACCCACAACAAATACAATTAAATGCAAACAAAACCAACTACAACTAATATAGACTATGCAATTAGCTGTCTGATTGAAGATTAATCTGCTAATTTTAACCTACATTTAAAATAAACTTCGAGTAAAATTGAGGTTTCTTGCGGTTTGAGAAAATCATGAGATGATCTGGTAATGTACAATGGAGTCATTGGAAGAGCCAGTTAAAAGAAGTAACAAGATCGTCTTTGAAGGCACTACACGGGGAGACAAACCAAAAATAACATGCTGATGTAACTGAGAGTGAGAGATGACCTTCAATGGCCAAGTAAAGGAAATAGAATCTTGTA
Source organism: Iris pallida (assembly GCA_029216955.1). NCBI lineage: Eukaryota > Viridiplantae > Streptophyta > Magnoliopsida > Asparagales > Iridaceae > Iris > Iris pallida. The sequence goes on from JANAVB010035817.1 coordinate 2,837,865, forward strand.
GCCAAGCCCAAGAAATTGGGATGGAGATTTTATTATTTTTGTTATAGAGGTTGCTAGCCAACATCCAGGTAACATTATATGAACAATCCTCGATCACAAGGTAAACTTTTAAACAAGGTTCCAGTTAGAGCTTGTGACTAGTCGAGTTACATTCATGTGCTAATAGCTAAATACACGTAATTTAAGGCATCAAGTTGTTGTAGTCTGTTTCACGTGTTAAAAAATTGTTCTCACGTCTTTGATGATGTGCATTCCCTGGTGTGCATGGTTGCTGCTACTTGCTACTATAATGGTAATAGTGATTGAAGATAAACGCAGATCACATACTCATATGCATGTTCCACCTCTTGCTTTCCTGATGCCAGGGGCTGGTAATCCTTGAACCATTCACAAACAGTTAGGGGGACCTGTGTAGGCAGTTTAAGAGCGCATTAGAGACTTGCATTCATGAATTTATTATGTTTCAGTGAAAGAAGCCTTACTTTCTGAACTTTCTTCTCAAATATATCAAACTTATTCAGGAACAGCATGAATGATGTTTTCTGTCCAAAATAAATTGCCTATAATTAGGAATTATCACAAGCAATTAAATTCTAAAGGTTCTTAATGGGCAAAGGAAAACCTCAAAGCATGCTTGCTTTAGGACCCAGTCAAATAGTTCTTTAGTTTCCATCATCCGGTTCTTCGTTTCATCCTCAAAAAGAGTTTGATTATACCTGCACCACCAAAGATGATACAATCCTGCTAGCATTATTGCCACTTTGAGAATGAACATAGTGCTAATAGTAAATACGCATAGGAGTCGACAATTAATACTTAGAAGAATCTTTAGAGAATATTAGTCGGCTAGGATATCATGAATCCATGATTCTGTAAAAATAAACAGATAATACAGAATTTACAGAATGTTGAAAGGAATAAAGACTTACTCGCTGATAGCAGCACAGAATATAACAGCAGTTACACCTTCAAAAAGATGAATCCATTTCCTTCTCTCATTTCTCTGGCCTCCAACATCATACAACTTATAAACTTCGCCACTTTTTCTACTCTCCCCTACAGGACTGCAGAAGCAAAAGATGTGGCACTTAGATACTACTTTGTAATAAGATTGAACCAAATATCAAACAATGGTTTGCAGTACCAGTATTGGAATCGGTTTTGGACCCTTTCTTTGAGTACTAGTATCAGTAGTTTTAGGGGGTTTCGCAACTGAAGCTTAGGAGTTCTTGGTTTGGAAAAGCCAAAAGATAACAAGAAATTGTTTAATAACTAGAAAATATTTGATACATTTAGGCATAATCTTATGTATTATTGTGTTGTTTCCCTTTAACTTTGAAAGGAAGAATAATCAGCATTGATGAATTGTTCACCCCCCACACATAGTGCTGTTTACTTGCTATTAGACGAAGTACCCCTAAAAAATATAGTTACGAATGGAATAATATTAAGATGCATCGACGTTGTGAATTATAGTATACAACTTTGACAAATGGTAATGGTCAGAATATGTTGATAAGGAATTTTTTTTATACATACTGTAGCATGTTGATACTTGATAGTTGATCTATGGACAATCAAATCATTGTGTCGACATTGTTCTTTTGCCATAGCTCTCTCTCTCTCTCTCTCTCTCTCTCTCTCTCTCTCTCTCTCTCTCTCTCTCTCTCTTATAATTTTTCTTTGTTGAATTTATCAGGAAAAAATCCCAATTTTGATATCACCTGGTACTTGTGCGGGCCGGTATTGGATCGGAAATGTCAAAACCAATATGTATCAGTATTGACCGATACTGCAAACCTTGTATCAAACTTTTACCTGTTTGACCTTGACATCTGCAAACAGCCAATACATAATAGTATCGACCGGTATTAGTTGAGATGAGTATATAATTTGATACTAAGCATACACCCAAAAAACAATGATTTACAAGACAGCATTTAATGTCAGATCGGTTAGCACTTCTGGATAAATACGACGCATTGACATATCGAAAAACGAAGTGCATAACATACTGCATCCTAGATGAATTAGATAGCAAATGTATCATATCCAATACTAAACTTATATGAACTTATGTTACACGCTAGAAGCATAATTTTTCAGTTTCTAATTGGCTAAACAGAAAACAGCTCATTGGATTCATCACTCAGTTCAGCATGCTACAATCCTTTGTGCTTTTTGGAAAACAAGTCAGTTGCATCTCTTAGAAATTACAATATTTAGCATATAAATGAGTATTAATTACTACTATAAATGTATGTAAGCAATAGATGAACATAATTGCATTTTAAGGCATTATTTAGTAAAAATAAAGTTAAACCTCACATAACTGAAATGTCACCTGAACTGAATCTCCACAACACCAGTTGTTCGCACTCTGGCATGAAGAACATCTTCCTGTAACATACAAGACGGGCAACAAGATATAAAATGTGCAGAACTGCACGGATCAATTGCTCAGAAACAAGTCTAACACAGTCCTCAATTTACTCTGGCTTTTAAAAGCCTGAATGAAAGTTCTGGAAGAAATTACATGAGTGAATCCATCAAATTCTATACAGCTGTATATTGATGTGACTCCAACTAGGAAACTATAACTTCTACCAACTGCCACATTTATCGTGTAGCACATGCAGAAACTATCTCAAACGCGTCCGATCTTTAATTATATTTTACTTCATATTATTTGCAATAGACATGTCCTGATGCTTTTATTAAACTTTTAGAGAACCTTAGGAATATGTAATTATATAAATTACCATTGTAGATGAAATATAGACTCTGTAACTGTCTCTTAAAAGCTTAAAATTATGTTCTAATGTATAAAAAAAGACTTGACCCTCCTGACACAACAATTATCATATACATGAGGCATTACCCAGGAGAGAAAGAACAAATTGTAAAAGCACGTGCTGGTTAGGAACATTCCGAGTTCTACAACTTATATATTCTATGCAAAGAACAAACAATTGCTGATACTACACCTTTGTTGGGACATAATCCACTTCAGATAGTCGTCCCAAATTATCCATGAAATATTGAGCACAATCGGGAACTTGTAGTAAATTTCCATGAGAATAAGTTTCCTGCAGGTAGCAATTATTTACTTAGCAGTAAGAGAAATTACAATTGAGAAGTTCTCAGATACTCGTTGGAGTATAGTAGGATGAAGAAATGATCTCACAGCAACCTACAGATTCCAAAACCTACCTGAATAGCAGGATCATTCCATAAGGTTTCTATTTCCTTCGCAGTCTCTTTCGTAAGAAATGGATAATCCATCCTACTTCCTATCTCAGACAGTTTTTCTCCAGTTTCCTGACAAACAATGTAAAATTGTAGGCCATATATATCCAAACATCAAGCAGGATCTAAAGAAATTTGGAAGAAGGCAGCCATGATTACAACCTAACAATTTGTTGCAAAGAAGCTTTCTTTTCTTGTCTATGGTTCAAGAAAATTTCCAAATGCCGAAGAATAAAAGAGCAACACAGAAAAATGTCTACTAGTAGCAGCTAGCCTAGCATTTATAATTAGTCAAACTGATCAAATATGTTTAAGTGTCCCCAAACAAAATGTTGGGTATATAACTATGTACGTATCCTACCAAACAAGAAGTCAGACATCCAGCTCTCTGGGCATCTTTCCCATGACCACCACCACAATCCAGCAAACAGATTAACTATGGAACATAGGCACGAATCGAGAAGGCTCCAAGAAAAGATCGAACCTCTTTTACAAGCAGATCTGAACTCAACATTAATGCTTAATGTTGGTGCAGAGTACTGCCAAGACCACCAACGGAAAAGAGAGTTTTGCCACAAAATCTAGACAATAAGTAGAAAGTTAAGTGCTATCACAGTTCACACGTTCTACGCTCATGAAACAAAAAGGAAAATATGAGGGAAAGACAACAAAACCTGACAATTGTATACAAGTTACTAAAAACAGCACGTTCCAGCGCCATAAGGCACCCACCTATGTTGCAAGGACACGGCTAAATGGTGTAGTGCCCCGTCCCTACATCGTGCCCCGTTTCTGTCCACGGGGTGCGCAAGAAAGAAACATTGTCGCTATCGATTCAGTCGGAACCGATAGATTGGGATCGATTGAAATGGTCGAACGAAAATGATTGAATTAAGATCCTTTTCTCGTTATGGAAAGGCTTCTTCGAAATCAAGTCCCATATTCAGCGGGTTGCGCCTCGAGGATAGACTCTGCGGCTGAGTCGGAAGAGACCTCCCGTTGCTCTGCTTTTCATGCCGCACTTGCTTCTTTGGTTTTGGTTTTCTGAATGCGTTTTCGTGAATGTTTTCGATGGTTTTCATGGCTTGTGTTTTCGAACTCGCATTTACATATCGAACTCCTTGAATAATACAGTGTTCTAATCGGTTGCTTGTGCGATTTCAGGTAATCGCGTAGGCGATGACTAGCGCGACCAACAAGTCTCTCGTCTCGAACAAAAATCAAGGTAAGTGACTGACTCTTCTCTTTTCGACCCGTTCTTAGTTCAATCGATAACATTATTACGAATGAAACGATAGATGCAAGGGCACGGACACGTCTACTTATTTTATAAAACTGTGTTGAACAAAAGATTGACTCATTGAACAAATTGATGCCACGACAAGGCGGAACACGATAAAATGATTAAGTTCTCAAAAATGTAGACCATGCCTTAGTAACTAAATTGTTCTAACACGGTCATGGACAATTTGTCGACAAGGTAAAAGTTTCCTCGAGCGGCATCCCGGAGCCACGGGACCGTTTCGGCCTAGGAGAAAATACGGTATAGCTGTGCTGGATGATAGCACGGGTTAGGCGGAGACTTTCAGCAGGGCTCGCTACTTGCGTTGAAAGGGCCCCGACTAACAAAGCTATAAGTTCAGGATGGCTTGTGGTGTCAGTGACCAATCACACATAAATTGCACACGCTATGCTAGCGATAACAATTGACATGGAAGAACATGGTAAGTCTCAAATTGCACGGCACGCTCTGCCGTGGGTAAGTTCTAGCGTAGTTTACATTATGCCTGTCATATGCTTATCTGAAAATCATTAGGATGGTTAGAAAGATTCACAAATTAAGTCATATAAACTCTTCAACCAAATGAGAGCATGGAACTTAATTTGTCACGCACCAGTACAAAGTGTAATGTACTGATCCTCGCTCTCCACAGGTACCCTGAACCAAGAAGGGCGTGCCACTTAAGCTCAAGGCGACGCAAGTACATTTGAAGCATCGTCGTGTGTTGAAGGCTTGTTTGAGCCTTTTGAAGACTCCACATTCAGTCCAGAAGAAATGACGTCTCGACTTCCCACGATTCCAGGTCTTTGGAAATGTTTTGATGTAAATGGGGATGTAGTGTATGGAACGACTATCTCATCAGCGTTCATTTTGTAATCGAGTCATGTTTTAGCCCGCGCGGCAATGATTGTAATGGAGTCATGTAAATGATGTTTTATTATGAATGAAAGAAAAGTTCCTTCTGTTTTTCAAATGTGTTTGTCCAATTTCTCTGCGTACTCTACTTGATGTTGTGTTTCGGATAACCTTATGACTATGCCTTGTGCGATCGCAACTTAGGTTCGCACGGCATCACGTCCGGGGGACAACTATCGATTCTACGGAATCGGGACATGACAAATGGTATCCGTATCCATATCGTGCCCGTAACCATTAACCCATGTCCACATTCGTGCAACATAGGTTACTACTTTTGTACTTGTTTGAAAACATGTATCATGTATCTGTACCTGTGTCCGTACTCGTGCAACAGAGGCACCCACTAATGCATGGTATGAGAAGGGTCAAGATGTACCAGCCTTACCCACAATATATGGAGAGGCTGTTTTTGCAGCTTGAACCAGTATCCTTATCAAGCCTTACTATTGTGCCATGTATACAAGTAACTGGTATACATGGACATCATGTTGGGTCTAACAATATAGGTACCAATAAAAACAAACCAGTGAAAGGAATTATGGAAGAAGCTTTTGCTTCAAATGATTTGAAATCAGTAGGATGAAAATGGTGGAAATGAAATGTAACTCAGATAAAATCAAGAATACTAAGGGGGCACCCCATATTGATTGATAGCCTTCAAGATACCTAAGAGTTATAGTTTTTCATTATCTAGGGTCCATCATTCATCGTCATGGAGAGGTTTAGCAGGATGTGTTCATAGAATTAAAACAAGATGTTTTAAGTGGGTGCTTCTAAATACTTTATGGTCACATGATAACCTTGAAATTGACAGAAAAAGTTCTATAAGAATGCTATAAAAAAAAATTAGGGTTAGTCAATTGACATTTAAACATATAACTTAACCAATTAAACCACAACTTGATTTATGAATTGGAATGTTGGGCAATTAAGAGACACTGGGACCAAAAGGTGAGGGTAGCTGAAATGGGAATGCTAAGATAGAATGTTGACAATATGTTGAAGGATAAGAAAATGATTGTATTCATGAGAAGTTAGAGGTGGTGCTAAAATTGAGGATTGCATGAGCAATATCTTATGATTTGCATTTGATACGTGCAAAGGAAACCGATAGATGCCCCAATTAGGAAGGGAGTGGGGATATTAGTTAATGGAGCTGCCAGAACTAAGGCTGAGCCTAGAATAAGTTGGATTGAGACTATAATACAGAAATGATCTTTGCTAATTTTAGAAAGGAAATGGCCCTCAACAAAGAAGAATAGAAGAAAAGGATACAACTACCCATCCCTAAGAATTAGATGAAGGCTTCACCGTTGGTGGTGGTGTTGTGTTGTCATCGTCAATAAAATGGATGTTGAAGAGGAGATGGTCCTTAGAGCTGAATGGAAGGAAAGGATTCCCACAAGTAGTGTTATCATGTAGGATTTCAGTGAACTAAAGGAGTATAAAAGTTACAAGAAGAATAAAGATCTTGAGGCGAAATAACTATATAAATTAAAAATTACATAATTCACAGTGAAAGACCAATTATCTCCTATCGCAAGCATGCATATTTTCTGGTCCAACAAACACATGCAATCATGTATGCTTTCAAATGGGTGTGTGCATAGCCTTTGCACGTTCAAGCAATTAACAATATAGAGCATGCTTACACATAAAAGAATAAAGCATAAGTATAAGTAAACCTTATTATCAAGTGAGACAGCATACTTCGAGGAATCCGATTCATTTTGTGCCAATTCCTTTGCTCCGTCGTATAGTATCTGAACAAGAAATGAGACTGACATTAATGGAATTTGGTCATCTTATCTCAAAACCAAAAAATATATAGAAAACCCTCTCTTGCAAGTGTGCGACCCAAAACAACATGAATACTAAATTCCCCTCAGTGTTGCATACCTTAATAGTTTGATGCACATTGGCATAAATGACTGATGTATAACTTCTAAGTTCTGTTTCATCAAAACCAGTTTGAAATAGAAGCTTTATCTGAAGATCAAGCACACGAAATGTTTGGAATCAGTAATGCAACAAGAAGTAAAGTAAAGTTCATTAATTGTACCTGCTTAAAAATTGTTGATTTTCCTGATTCTCCTGCACCTTCAAACCAACCAACAAAAATTATGAGTTTGGGAAAAAAAGAAGCTAAAAAAAGTGGACCCAAGCTCAGTTGGGGAGAGAAATAGAAGGGTAGAAGTACGGAAAAAGAATGCCACACTTTGTATGTTAATCAATTTAGATTTTTTTTTTTTTTTTTTGATCATGTATCCAAGGTTATTTATGATTCTACCGTCATTCAAAAGATAAGGTGAACCACAGTATCACGAAGAGACGTAGTGTTCTTGGTAAACTGCTGAAGAAGCTTCAATGTATATCACACAATGGTTAAGAAAGAACTGCAGCAACTTCAATAGTGCTCGTTATCTTTCAGGAAATATATATATATATATATATATATATATATATATATATATATATATATATATATATTTTATATATATATATATATATATATATATATATATATATATATATATATATATATATATATATAGATCAAAGCCGGAATAAGGTCCGATCCAGGTCCATTCCTTACAGGTCATCGTTAAGATGTTTGTTGGAATATGAAACCATTCGCATCATTTGTACTCCCTACACCTCTTTGGATTTAGTTATCTAAACTTACATAGACAAAATGTAGATACCATTTCTTGATTAAGGAATTCCAAGTAGTGATACACCACCATATAGCTAGGAACAGACAACCCATAGCAAGAGGAGTGAAATGATATAACACAACAGTGGAGATAAATCGTATCAAACATATGGCTGAGGACCTATGATTAGTGGACAAGGACATGAATTTCGCACTTCCCCACAGACAAGGGGGTATCATTTAGGCAACTCTCCAAAATGTGGATATGAAGACATATCATAGATGAGAAAAAAAAAACCATAGCAAGGAGAACTACATAAAAAGAGTCGTAGGAGGAGAAGATTCAAGTCAATCTTGGGTCAGCCTCAAGAACTGACCAGCCTAATTATTGCTTCCTCGTTTGATGCATGAAACTCTCCAAACCAATACAATTGTATCATGCCCTGAGAGTGAACCGTTCGCCTTTTCACCTGCTCATTAGCTATCCTGGCATCGTTACTTCATATTAACCATAGTCATTCTTAGATTTTGGTCACTAGTGTGGGAACCGACAAATCTTCAAGTCACTTCTACCATGTCTTGAACCACTGTAAATGTTTTACTGTTTTCGAGATAGCCAAGCAGTCATCAAGTTATATAGATTATTAACCAGTTAGGCAGACTAAGCCAATTATAAATTTACAACTACTAAGAAACAAGCGAGTGAAGTGACTGCATGGAATACAAAAAGGAATAAAAAGAATATAAGGATAAAACAAATTGGAAAAGGAAAACAAAATGACAAGATAAGTTGGAAATGGAGAAATAAATCAAATGAAGGTGAAAGAGAAACTAAAAGGAAACGTAAGATGCTATAAGATTGAAAATAAGACGAAGAACAAGTGAAAGTAAAAATATAGCATTTGTTGTATGACACCAGCCAAATAGGCTTCCTTTATCCTTTTTCTACTAGACCAACAACAACAAAAAAGTCAAAAGGAGATGATATGTCAAACCTATGTTGCACGAATATGGACACCAATACTTATATGGACACCAACACTTATAAGGACACAATGCGGATACCGGATAAGTACATTCAAATAGGTACAACTAAGGCACCTACATTGCACGAAAACGGACACGGACATGGAGAGCATTTTTTTTCCGTGTCTGTGTAACATGGTGTAAATGTCAAACTTAACTCTTGATTTATCCAATAAGCAAACCTACAAGAACAATAGAGCCTTCATCCCAAAATTTTGTTTAAGCTATCTTTAACCCTTTTCTTCCATTTTTGCTATGTCAAGGGCCATTTTTTTGTCTAACATTTGCATACCCCTAGCAACTACTGTCCTATCACTTCTCCTAACTAGTACATCTCTTTGTTCACCAAGAACCCTACAATCAGCAATTAAACTCATTATTAGATTGTTTCATATTGTTCTCTAGCTAGGAAGCTACGGTGCAATATAGCATTTGAAATAACATCGACGCAAATGTTAAAAAAGTTGTGAAAACAAAATATACCAAGTAACAAAAGTTTATGAATGTGTTGTTCCGCTTTTGTCTCTTGAGCAATCCGCCTCTCTATTTCTGCAGACTGAAACACTTAAAAAAGATAAACCTATGAGAATAAAGAAACAATGCACAACCCAAAAGAGGAGCAAGTCAGGGTTAAACTAACATGCAAGGTATCTAAATAGTATGGAAGTTTACCTGTGCATTTTCTTCGGCATCAGCCTGGTTTATAGGTTTTTGCCTGCTGCAGAGTAAACCCATGCTTCCTCGGACAGTAGAAAGCATGGAAATTAACTATCTACAATTCATCAGCTTTTCCAATTAGCATGTCCTCATACAGGTTAACACCATTTTGAGAAGAAACCCATAATACTACATATCAATCTGCATCAAATATGAGTTATAGATAAATAAAAACGGAATAATGATTGTGATATAATTGAGAGGAGAGGGTTTTATTTTTTTATTGAACTGCTTAGTATATTCTTGGGATTGTCATTCATTCACTATTTGGCATAATGTGTCATTCCTAGATCAAATTGTATCATCTTTATAGTCTAGGAAAACTTGGAGGGTGTTCTTTGGTTGCAGGAGCTTAAAGTGCAATCCAAAATGTAGGTTTACCTACCTACCAATTAGCAACTTAGGTTTTAAGGCATCACTCTCTCAGCTCATAGCTACATTGGCTAAGCATTTTGTTACAACATAGCATGTTGACGAAGCAGGTTGACCTCAGGCCGATAGTCAATCATAAAACTGTCAAATCTTATACAGAGTTTTTTCATGCTCCATAGTCGGCCCCATTCTGATGGGAGAAGGCTTGGATGATGATGATGAATTGCTTAATATTCCAAAACGGGGTATTATTAACTGAAATTATGCAATATATGCACTGTGTAGCTATACGGGAGCATGAAGTTGAAACATCACATAGACATCTGTTGTTATTATTATGAAAAAAAAACCAATTTTCAAATACAATTAATTCCTAATAAATGGATTATTTTATTTGGATGTTAAATCTTATTAACTTTCTATTGATTCATATTCATCACACCATTCAAATACTATTTTATGGCTCTTTATGCCTCATTGAAAACCTTTTAATTATATGGGATGGGTCATGGCTCTATATATATTCCATGCATTCTTTTCTTTGAAAAGGGAATTGACATGAACAAAAGATCAAAAAAAATATGTCTCTTTCTCTCTTCCCTACCCTAAACACTCATCTTCATTTTATTTTATTTTCTGGGCAAAACTAAGTTCGGGTCAATCTCCCCGAGTTGTCTGCGACGACGGAAAACCGGTAGAGCGGGGGTTTTACCACTAGGAGCATCCGGAAAAGTCTGCACATAGACCCGGATTAACTCTTAGGGCAGTACTACGTGCGCGACTTCCCCGGAGGCCGGTAACTTTTAATTTTGTTTATTTTGTTTGCAGATTTCAAAAGGAGAAAATAAAATTATTTCCAACAATCTAAGAGTTAATTCTTGGTATGCCCTGTTACTTTTACATTCTGAATATTGATCGGAAAATCATATTGTATTCTGGTATATATATACAACTTCATCTAGTATCAAAAGATATGCATTAGTACAAAGACACTTTTGCTAACCACGTTATACATAATACCAGTTTCTGACAAAAATGTGATTTTCTAGTTCTATATTACAACTGGATCTTTTTTTTTTCCAGTACACAATTTGTCTTGTCCGTAAACATAGTAAGAAACTTTCAAAGAAGCTTCTTAAGGATATGAGCTTTATGAATCATATTGTCTTACAATTTAGTTGCTTCATGCCTCTAGTATTTTGCGGTCATATGGGCACTATACTACTTGCAAGGTCTTAAAGGTACAATATAAGATTGTGGTCCTATATTTTTCTAATATTAGTTTATACATGATTCTCAAGACAATATTCTTATTTTAGTTCACAAGATTTCATGTCCTATGTGTTATTTGTTCCAATCCACAAAGTATGGGCACGGAAACACTAGTATGTATTGGCATGCTTTACTGTATCCTAGAGTATGTGTTTATGTCGTGTCCATTACTTAACACATTGCATGCATTTTAGTTTTGGAAAGTGGATTATTTGTTATTTTGATACACATACGATATGTCAATATAGGAATAGAGACATGGAAACAATATTGATTTGGCGTACACTTTGGACTTTGGAATGTGTGTCACAGCAAACACACAAATAACACTGATTTTCAAATTCTGCCCTTACTATATTCTTTGTTTTGTATCGCATGCTTGCTCAATCTGTATAGTAAATTCTTATACTACCTATGACCAAATAAAGTCCAACAAGAAAGGGTGTGACCTTGGCTCAATTAGTGTCTGACCAAAGATTCAGTTTGCCTATGATTGTGCTGCACGAATTTGTAGAGAGAATCAAGATATTTATGAGTTACTAAGATATCCAAAAATGTTTATGAATGGAATTGGTAACGGTTTGATCTATGAGTTAAAGTTATACACTATAGTTAAGTTCTTTGAGGGGATTGTATTATTTTCTCTGGAAAAATAATAATAATATTTTCTTAGTGTTATTGGCTACACATCCTCTCTTTGATGTCTTTTATTTTGCTCTTCAATTCTGACCGTTTTTAACAACTCATTTAGTGACTCCTAAATGACCAAATTATTAGCTATTACTTTATCCTATTAAATGGTCATTGGCTGTTGGTGGTCTTATTAGATTTTAATTCTCATTAAACCCGTTTAATTGTTGGTCTGGGGATATATATATATATATATATATATATATATATATATATATATATATATATATATATTCATTTTGCCCTATTGGAAAAGAAAAAGATATACATATGAAAACTCATTACCTCCTTCTCATTGCCCCTTGCTCTCTCAGTACTCCTCTTAGGAATAAACTTGGCTAAGATACTTGTTCTCCTAGTTATTGCCATGTTTTGTCATTGTGATGGCCGAGTCCTCAAAGACTTTCGCTAAAGAGGTACTATGTGGAGGGATATGGACCAAGGAGCCTCAAGAGCTATCAAAAATTATTGTCTTATTGTTTTTCAAATAATTCATTATATTTCTTTCAAGTTTTGGCACCGTCTTCATCCATGCTAAACTGTATCGTTATTGGCCGACAATACTATGTTTTTTTTTCGACTTGTATGTATACATTGTATTAAGACTAGTTTTATATATATATATATATATATATATATATATATATATTGATTATTTACATAAGAAAACTGCAACTCTTTACGTACTTATTTTCTTTCATTAGAAGTTCCTAATAAGAAATCACTTGTATGTATAATTTATGTTGTTCTTGGTCTTGCCATATCAAATTTTATTTTTGGTTCCTTTGTTGAAGGGGCCAAGTTTTTGTGCGACATGAAAGTATATCATGTCCATGTAGAATGAGAGTTTGCTCCTTATATTTCCTTGGAGAAAGTTTTATTTATATTTCTACATTTCTGTTGTTAACTATTTTATGTAATTTGGTCAAAGTCTTTGATGAACTGATCTACTTTCCATACATATAAACACTAGTCATGACTTGGGTGTTTTTGTAATAATAATGCTTTTCCACTTGGTATCTTAGACGTATATTGTATGATGCAGTTTATTTCTTATTTAACTTAAAATTAATTATACAAGAAGTATAACTTGTGTTCTAGCTTCACTGGTTATCTTGTCTTGAACCAAAGATCTCCCCTTCCCATATCAAAAGGTCTCAAACTTTCAACCTTTTATTTCTTCATGTTAACATTATTGTTCTTGTTCCTTCTATATACAATTTATTTATTTTCTCATTCCTTTGAAGGAGTCAGACTTTTGATCAAACATAAACACAATCTCATACATGCAAAAGAGTGTACTTGTTTGTTTATTTACCAATCATTATTTGAGGAAAGATCAATTATAGTTTTTCTATCATTCTTTTATGTAAGTTTTATTCTATTTTGAGTATTCGGCTTCTGATCCGATATGTCTGGTTTGCATGTCTTGTGGCTTACCTTGGATTTTTGATGATGTTTCACTAGGATGCTGTTGTTTTAATGTTGGATCATTGCTATATTAAATAAATGATTTTAAATCATACTCAAAATTATATGTTCAACTAGTGATGGAACACATTCATATCATATTGTCTGTAGTAGAATTTGAGATTTTCTACCATCCGTTTTCTTTGATATGTAGTTTCTGATATTTGTCATTGGTGACAATATATTTTGTATACATTTGGTCTAATTGATTTTATTTTGATCTTTTTTTTTTTTGCAAAATATTGTGGTTTGTTAGAAATACAAGAGTCAGAAATACTTCTTTATGTTGAAATTTTATTGTCTAAAAGAATTAGACAAAGTAACTACAAGTTTTACTTACCTGAAGATTAGTAACATTTATTTTCTTGAAGACGAGTTGTTAGAATTTATTTTTTCTCTTTTCATACATGATTCTTGTATAGTTATTTCTTCACGTTAGAATATATATTAGAGATTGTGACATGATAGAAAATGCTCAAATATGCTAAGGTGAAGGTACGAAAAAAAAAAAAGGTTCCTTGCTCGAATGTTATATTTTATAAATCACATTTTTCAAATTTGTGGATATTACTGGTTGTTTGGCAGGAATAATGGAACTATCTCAATACAATATGATATATTCTTTTGAATTGCTATTACTAAGCCGAAATCAAGACTAGAAGTACAAAAGTGCTCCGATCAATTGGAAAGGTAATTTTCGTATTTACAATATATATTTTCTGATCGTTTTTATTTCTAATTTTTATTAGAGAAATATATTGTTGAAATCTATGAGCCAATTATCTTGGTTTATACACATGGTTCTGTATATTCTTGTATAAAAGTGATATTCTTCGCATGTTAGTGTGAACCTTAAATGACTATGTTATTACAATATTAGACTTTCTAGTCGGGAAAAAAAAATTAGAATATTGTTTAGTCACAATATTGAGAAAAACTTTGTTTTGCTTATATTTCGTGACGTTACAATTCTTTGATTCATTCAGACAATTTAGTTACAAGAAAATAGTTAGTGAAATTGCAAATTCCTTTAAATCTAAGTTTTTAAAGTTGAGATTATTTTGGGTACAAGCCGAAAGGGTCCTTCTGTCAACCGGGCGTAAATAGCCCTAAGCGACACGGTACTTAATCGTCCCCCTGTGGACCTCCGCTAGCTGGGAACCGACCCCTACAGCTAACCCAAATTAATCAACACTTTATAAACTAAAGATTTTTTAAGGTTGATCAGCAAAATCTCTTAAACTATTATTCTAATACTTTATACTGTCATTTTTTACAAACATGGCTAGTAAAGATAAATCTTTAGAGCCAAGACTGAAAGTTACTGTGTCTTACTTTAAGAGGTGATAGACTCAGATGCGTTTTGGTTCACCATCTTAGGACTTGTACAGTAATTAGTGGAATCACACACTTTGATTCTGATGACACAAAATATGATTTAAGGGCAACCCAAATATCTGGCTTAGTCAAACCAAAAATTTCTAAAGAAATTGACTACTATTGGTTTCATAAGATTTTTAAGTGTTTTTTCTGAGTCATTATATGACATTTTTTTTCGGATATAAAGACACTCAAAATTACTAAGATCCAGTATAAGGATTCATCTGTGAAACTACTTTGATACTCATAAGTTGACAGGTCCATGTGACAAACTGTTGTAGCTAGGAGTATCAAAGAATTTGAAATTGTATATTTAAACATAGTTTGTACTAAAGCTGAATGGATCAGATATCTTGCTATATATATATATATATATATCAAATAGATCCAGGCCTAAATTCTACTCTTACTATGACTTCATGAAGTATTGAATATGTTAAGCATCTTATTATGCATATACATGATATACATATTTCTGTACCTGTCATTTTTATAAATTATGCTAAAGAATTGCTAAAGCATGATCTTGTGAATTCTAAGATGAACAGGTACTTGCAGCTGCATTTTAAGGCATTAAAAGAGCCTAAAAGGCAAAAATGTGGTTCTTGACTATATAAGTCATAAAGAACTATACAGATATCTTGACGAAGAATCTGTTTACTCTTGACGAAGAGTTTGTCTAGGAA
Source organism: Iris pallida (assembly GCA_029216955.1). Taxonomy (NCBI): domain Eukaryota; kingdom Viridiplantae; phylum Streptophyta; class Magnoliopsida; order Asparagales; family Iridaceae; genus Iris; species Iris pallida. Next base: position 2,853,583 of record JANAVB010035817.1, read on the forward strand.
ATTAATCCTAGAATCATCGAGGGGGATGGGGTTAAGCCCATAGTATAGTCACCAGCAGTGGCAACCCAACCGAGTCTGACTGGAGATCCCAAGAAGCCGGTTCAATGGGTAGGAACAAGCTGGACTAAGTGACTATTATGGAACACTGATCTGAGATTAAATTCTCTTTAAAATAAAAGCACAGGAGGCTGTACATGTGTACATTCATACCCCATCCCTATGGTGACAGTGTTCTTTTTGTGATATGGATAGAGTGAGTTCAAACTCTTAATAAGTCCAAGCATGATATGCAGGGTTGATTCCTATCACCAACCCTTAAGGACTTACCTATATGAGAGGTCGTGAGGGCCGCGACTATAGGACAGGGCGATCCTAGACAACTCTCATGAATGTGTAAAAGTGCGCATGGCCATTCAAACGCGCCACCCGATAGACCCAAGAACCTCTAGCGTACTATGTGTGTCATTTTCTGAATCTGGTTTAAGAAGTCTGATTCAAGGCATAGTCCATCAAGCACTTCTTCAGACAAAGACAATGGTCACTACGTGAGATTCAAGGCTGTAGTCCATCTCATCTATGCATAGTATTTACTTGCCCAAAAAAAATTTGTACTTCGATTTTATTTATTTTTTGCATATTGTTATCTTTGTTTTTGTTTTGTTTTTTTAGAAACTTGGTTTTTTTGGGAGAGATTGTTGTTATTATTATGAAAAAAACCAATTTTCAAATACAATTAATTCCTAATAAATGGATTATTTTATTTGGATGTTAAATCTTATTAACTTCCTATTGATTCATATTCATCACACCATTCAAATACTATTTTATGGCTCTTTATGCCTCATTGAAAACCTTTTAATTATATGGGATGGGTCATGGCTCTATATATGTTCCATGCATTCTTTTCTTTGAAAAGGGAATTGACATGAACAAAAGATCAAAAAAAAAAAATATGTCTCTTTCTCTCTTCCCTACCCTAAACATCATCTTCATTTTATTTTATTTTCTGGGCAAAGCTAAGTTCGGGTCAATCTCCCCGAGTTGTGTGCGACGACGGAAAACCGGTAGAACAGGGGTTTTACCACTAGGAGCATCCGAAAAAGTCTGCACATAGACCCGGATTAACTCTTAGAGCAGTGCTACGTGCGCGACTTCCCCGGAGGCCGGTAACTTTTAATTTTGTTTATTTTGTTTGCAGATTTCAAAAGGAGAAAATAAAATTATTTCCAACAACATCTTCTTCAAAATTGCACTAATAACAATATAGAATAGGAAATAGCGTGATTCTAACACCAAAAACATTGGTTTATCTAGCATTCATCACAAATCCAAGTACAAATTCAAGTAAAGATGTGATTTCTTTTTCCACAAATCAATGTTATAAATTTCGGTAGACGGAGTCGGTGTGCCGGAGGGCCGCCTAGGCGGCGAACTGATTTTTTTTTAATTTTTATTTTTTTAGCTAGCTTATACATAAATATGTTATATGTGTTGTTATAACACAAACTATTACACTACTAAAATATCATCAAATAGCGACGTAATGTAGCGACGGCAAGAAATTACGTCGCCAGTAGCGACGTCTTTTTAAACACGTCGCAAAACGTCGCTGTCTAGCGACGTTCTGCGACAGGAGTGTACTACGTCGCCGAATAGCGACGTTCAGCGACATTTTATGTATATGTCGTCAAGTTTGCGACGTTTAGCGACGTCAAAACGTGACGTCACTAAGTTATTTTACTTAGGGCACGCCGCTGCCTTCTTTCCCCCTCATTCTCACTCGAAAACCCAAAAATTTCATTTCCCCCCCCCACCCCCCGGCGACTCCCTCCCCCTCTGTCAGTGCCCCCCCCCCCCGGCGACCCCCTCCCCCCCGGCGACTCCCTCCCCCTCCGGCGAGCTCCTCCTCCTCGAGATCCTCCTCCTCGAGCTCCTCCTCCCCCAATCCGACCTCCTCCTCCTCTTCCTCAGGTAAACCCTAACCTAACTCCTCTCCTTCCTCCTCCTCTCCCACGGACACACACACACGCACACGGACACACACGGACACGGACACACACGCACACACACACACACAGACACGGACACACACACACACACATATATCATTACCAACCACGCGTGAACACGTGCACGAGACTGCACTGTGTCATTTGTGTTCGTGTGTGTTAAAAAATAATTTGGACACGATTGTGTCCTATTTTGGTGGACACTTGACACGTGTGACTCTATGACACATACACATATCATTACCAACCATTAGATTTTGCTATTAATTGAATTTGGATTTCGAATTTGGTTTATCCCCAATTTTCTGATACGTAACTGATACGTAGTTCACTATATATTAATTTTCTGAGATTAACATTTGTTTAAACTGATTTTGAATGATTAAACCATTATGATTAATCCCATATCTTCTCTGAGAATTAATGTGCATGTTAGGGTTCACATTGATTGGGGATTCTTGGGTTTTCGTATGCCATTGACTGTCAAAACTGAGAACAGTTTTTATACACTGTTTTCACATATTGGCACACACACATTACACTAAATTTTCTCGAAAAATTATGCACTGTTTACACCTATCTACACACACACATAAGTGTAACCTGAGAATATAAACACACACTACTGCTATCTACTGATTTTCCTGAGATTGATACACTGTTTGTGTATACTGTTTCTCTTATAGCTCACTCACATTACACTCAAAACCGAGAATAGCTAATTCACTCACACTATTGATTCCTATGTACACACACATTGAGACACCTAGCCCATGTTATGTACACACACATGGCACACTTTACCCTATATACACACACCCTATTGTACACACACACTGTTAGCACACCACACACATGACACACACACATATATATACGTGTCAATCTGAGAACAGTTTGTGCATTGTTTCCTCATATTTTATATATATATATATATATATATATATATATTTTATATATATATATATATATATATATATATATATATATTGCAGTCCATATTATCTCTTCATATCAGTCCAGGCATTTATTTAGTTCCAGTCCTATTATTTGTCTTGTATTCAGTTGTTCAGTCCCATGACTGACATATAGATTAGGTATTGTTTGGTTGAAGGATTACCTTTTTAGTTCATTCCACCCTTGCACATCGACATTAGTTATCAACTTAGATGTCCAGCCTGTCCTTAAATCAGTTTTGAATTAATTATTCAGCCCCCAAATTGCTTATTGGTTAGTTCAGTCTCCTATTGAATATGAGTTCAGTTCCTGAGGTCACTTGACTAAATACTTGAGTATCAGTCCCTAACATCAAGTGTCTAGTCACCTACCTACCATGCATCAGTCCATGCCACACAGGTTCAGTCCTATTTTCACAAATGGGTCAGTGTTTGGAGTGTGGCTCGAGTTTGGGGCTTTTGATGATAGGTATTCTTGTATCAGTCAACAGATAGTCTATTTGAGTAACAGTCATTGTAGATTTCATTTTCCTTAAACTGTAAATAGGACTGAGATTGGTTTTCCTATTCCTGAGATAAATCCACTGAATGTGTCAACTGATTCCCTTGAATAACTGAAATTGAATTGATTGTTAACCAATAACGATAAGGTAAAGGGTACCAATAGCGATAAGGTAAAGGATACCAACTTAAGGTATTGGTATTGGGATACCAATAGCGATAAGGTAAACGGTACCTTGGTAGGTAATGACTAGAAATAGGATATTTGACTTAGATTGGACTAAGAGTTAACAAAGTCAACTATAGGTCAACCCTTGACCTACTTTGACCTTGTTTGACTTTGTTTGACTTAGGTTGACCTTGTTTGACTTTGTTTGACTTAGTACAACCTAGTTTGACCTAGATTGCATATCATTGATATTAGTAACTGTCCGCTACTAATGTGTCCCTAATAAGACATAATATACGAATTTGTGCCTGTTGGATAATGTGTGTCCATCTTTGCAGAATTATTTCCAAATGGATATGAATTACTACTTGCGGAATCGTTCATGGATGTACAATCGTCGTCCTGATGATATGTGTGGTGTGCGGGATGAATACATAGCGGGAGTAGAGCAGTTCCTGCAGTTTGCTAAGGCGTTCCCTCAGTACATGGACGGCACCAAAATTAAGTGTCCGTGTGTGAAATGTCATAACGTGAAATATTATCCAGAAGTGGAAGTGACATATCATTTGTACTCGAGGGGTTTCACGTCTAATTACTATCAGTGGACCGCACACGGAGAACTTGTGTCTTTAGCATCAGAGCCGGAGCCTTATGTTGAGCCATATATGCATGCGGGACCTAATTTTGTTTCAGATAATCATGCATACGACGACGGGTGCGTGAACATGGTTTTCGACGCTGCGGGGCCTAGTTTCGTTCATGATGCACCTGAGGAGGCACCGAACGCCGATGCTGCACAGTTCATGGAGTTGCTGGAGAATGCAAGGACTCCATTGTATCCTGGTTGTGAGGATCATTCACCGTTGGAGGTGGTTACAAGACTGTTGAGCATTAAGTCAGATTTTAACATGTCGCAAGAATGCTACAACCGAGTGTTGGAGTTGATTATAGAGATCTTGCCGGCGGGTGCTAAGTTGGCTAAAGACTTCTACCGGTCTAAGAGGATGGTGAGATCGCTCTGGATGGGATACGAGAAAATCGATTCCTGTCGCAATGGGTGCATGCTGTACTACAAAGACGACAAGGACGCAGATGTGTGCAGATTTTGTGGTGCTGATCGCTATAAGACAACTAGTACAGGAAGGTCTACCGGTGCAAGAAGACCGACCGATTCAATGCACTACTTGCCTTTAACGCCGCGGTTGCAAAGATTATTTATGGTGAAAGAGACGGCCGAAAATATGAGTTGGCACATGCGAGAACCGATTGAAGGAGTGTTGGATCACCCATCCGATGGAGAAGCGTGGAAGCACTTTGATCGAGTGTATCCAGATTTTGCTTCAGATCCGCGAAATGTCAGGTTGGGACTATCTTCTGACGGTTTTACTCCTTTTGGTCTTTCGGGATCCCAGTATTCGTGCTGGCCTGTGATTGTCACTCCGTATAACCTACCGCCTTGGATGTGCATGAAGACTCAGTACATGTTTCTAACCGTTATAATTCCTGGTCCGAACAATCCCAAGAGGAACATTGACATGTACTTACAGCCTTTGATAGATGAGTTGAATCAGTTATGGGAAGTAGGCGCTAACACGTACGATGTTTCCAGGAAGCAGAATTTTCAGATGAAGGCAACCCTTATGTGGACCATCAACGACTTTCCGGCCTATGGAATGTTATCTGGATGGAGCACTCATGGCCGTCTCTCATGTCCGTATTGCATGGACCGTAGTAAGGCTTTCCGCTTGAAACACGGAGGAAAACCGTGCTTCTTTGATTGTCATCGGCAATTTCTGCCAAAAGATCATCCGTTCAGAAGGAACAGGAATGCTTTCCGTGCCGGCGTTGTAGAGAAGGGTGATCCACCGCCAAGGTGGTGCGGAGCCACGATATGGGAGGAGGTTAAAGATTTTCCAAGTGCTATCGAAGATCCTACAACTGGGTACAAGTGCGATGGATTTGGTAGAGTTCATAACTGGACAAAGAGGAGCATATTCTGGGATCTGCCATACTGAAGTACCAATCTAATCAGACATAATCTTGATGTCATGCATATTGAGAAGAATGTGTTTGATAACATAATTAATACTGTGATGGACGTAAAGGGAAAAACGAAAGACAATCCCAAGGCCAGGTTGGACTTAGAAGAAATATGCAAACGCCCTGCGTTGCATTTGATACAGCAGAATGGAAAACAGTTCCTGCCGAAGTCAATTTTCTCGCTGGACAAGGAGGATAAAGTGAGACTTTGTCGGTGGATCCAGGGCCTAAAATTTCCAGACGGATATGTGTCAAATCTGAGAAGATGTGTCGATCCGAAGGAAAACAAATTGACGGGTATGAAGAGCCACGATTGTCACGTATTCATGGAGAGGTTAATTCCGATTGCATTTCGGGAATTCTTACCGCAGGCAGTTTGGGATCCATTGACGGAGCTTAGCATATTCTTCAGGGATCTTTGTTCTAAGAAATTGCTCGTTGATCGTCTAGAAAAGCAAGAGAAGGACATTGCGGTAACACTATGCAAGCTAGAGAGGGTGTTTCCTCCTGAATTCTTCGACTCTATGGAGCATTTGCCGATTCATCTATCCTATGAGGCACGTGTTGGTGGACCCGTCGAATATCGATGGATGTACCCGTTCGAGCGACATTTGAATCACCTAAAAAGAAAGGTGAAAAATAAGGCACGGGTCGAGGGTTCTATTTGTGAAGCCTATGTTCTCGAGGAGATTACAAACTTTTGTTCGATGTATTTCAAGCCTCATGTTGCAACTAATAGAACGAGAGCTTCCAGAAACGACGAGGGAGATCATGAAAGTAATGATACAATACTTAAGGTATTCAATGCTCCAGGAAAGCCATCGGGTAAGATGAAAAAGAGATATCTGAACGATGATGAGCTAAGGGCTGCTCAGGTGTATGTATTACTCAACTGCGACGAGGAGGAAGTAGAGAAACTGGAGGGGTAAGTAATTAATACGTCTATATTATTTTAATAGTGTTAATTATTATACTATTACATTAATTGAACGATGTTGTTTTCAGCATATTTAATGATGATGTGAGGTCGGATAGGCCACACATAACAGAAGAACTAGAACAAGAAATGAGACGTTATTTTCCATCATGGTTGAGTGCATATGTAAGACTTGAGAACTCTGTAATTACCTTTTTGTATATGCACTTGATTGAGAATGAGCTTAATTGCTTCTTTCGTGGTATTTAGGTCGATCGTCCATACGCAAGACTTGAAAATGAGTCTATTAGAACGCTAGCCAAGGGACCAATTTATGCTGCAAAAATATGGCCAAGCTACTGTGTTAATGGGTTTAGGTTCAAGTCAACAACTTGCCCGATCAGAGACAACTTTGTGGATCTCGATTCCACCAAAAACAGCTGTTTGTGTATCAGATCTTCGAACTACAAAGATGTTGATGCGGACAACGATTTCTATGGCGTGCTACGGGAGATCGTGGAGCTGACATATAGTTATGGAATAGAGCCTGCTAAGATTGTGTTATTCAGGTGTGATTGGTTCGATCCGATTGAAGGTCAAGGTTGGAAAGTAGACAAGCACGGTCATGTTGATATAAACTATCGGCGTCGATATCAAGCCTATGAACCATTTGTCCTATCAAGTCAGGCTCAGCTCGTGTACTTCACAAGTTATCCTAAACGGGGAACAACAAGGTCGGACTGGTGGGCAGTATGCAAGACCAAAGCTAGAAATACCTTTGAGGTTGACGATATAGCTTATCAACAGGATGAACTACCTCTTGTAACAAATATTATAGAAGTGGACACGACGGAAGTTCCCTATTACACATCTAATTGTGTAGAAGAAGTAGAATTATCTGAAGAGGAAGATGCAGATGAAAGTGAAGATGTAGAGGAGGAAGAAGAAGAAGAAGAAGAAGTAGATGAGTTAAACGAACTAGATGAATTTTCAGAAGAGGATTAAATCTGTACGTTTGTTTTATCATCATATTTGACACTTTAGTGACACTTCTATCATATAAATCTGTGACACTTCAGTGACACTTTATTGACACTTTTATTGACACTTCAGTGACACTTTATGACTATGATATTTTTCAAAAATCTGTGATGTCTATCATATAAATATGTTTTTTTGTTTTATTGTCATATGTTTTATTGTCAGGTATGACTAGACCATCTGGACGACGCGGAGGATTTTATATTAGGCAGTCCCGTCAGCCTCGGGCTGGGGATGGAGAGGGCAGTTCCGTACCCTCATCCTCATCTCCGAGAACGCCAGTGTACCGTTCTGTTCCCGGTCCATTGCCGGGACATGACAGTTCCAGCAGGTTGGCGACTCCTCCCTCGTCGTCCAGCCTTCCTGATCCCGCGTCCAGCATCCCTGATCCCCCGTCCAGCATTCCTACTGTCGACGGCTCTATGGAGGGAGCCCACGCCGAGCATATGGAGGACGGCGATCAGACTGATCCTGCCCAGGCAGGAGGTGAGAGCGACCCTCCATGCGCTCCCCCGGGCGAGACGCGTATGGAGATTTGGACGGACGGGCCTATGAAGTAAGTTAATTAATTATTATATATTTCTCAAATGATTATATGTACATATATATTCATGAAAAATTATTATTGTATAGATATCGGCCTTCTGCAGTACAGAGACAGCTGGGGACATTTCTGAGGCAGAACTATGGTGGGCCTTGGATTAACTACTCAGATGCTCCCCTAGATAGGAAGGCCTTTTGGTTCGCCCACTTTAAGGTAAAAATTTTGTTTATTTTTAAATTTTAATAATCATTTGTGTATATTATACAACTTTTGTATTTTACTTCTTGTAGAGGACCTATTTCTATCCACCACACCGGGCGGCGAGGATCGAGGGCCAATTTTTTGCCGTCGCAGCCAAGCTCACCCGTGATGCGATCGACGACCAGAAGCGTCGTGATCGCTCCGGACAGCCGATCCAGGGTTAGATTACGCCAGAGCAGTGGACTGCGATGAAGGCTAGATTCAGCGAGCGCAGGTACCAGGAGCGGTCTGAGAAGGCCAAGGTGGCGCGGTCGAGCGCCGGTAAGTGGTGTGGTGGCTCCATTCCGATGACGGAGCATTTTCGTCGTCTGGTACGTTTTCTATGACGGACATTAATTTATATGTAGTTCTATAGAATGTTTAATACTAATAATAGATAATATATTTTAACAGGTAAAAAAGGGTGAGGACCCGAACATGGTGACCGTCTTCCTGGTCACCCATCGGAGGGCTGGGGAGTTCATTGACGAGCGAGCGACGCATGCATATGTACGTTCTATCCTTTATATTAATTTACTATAATTTAGAAAACATGAAAATATATATCAATATAGACTTTAGCAAACACTTACACGTTAGCAAACATGTTCTAGGCTGAGTTTGTTCGGCTACAGGAGGAGGCGGCTGCTGCTGCTGCTGCTAGTGCGCAAGCAGAGGGAGGGGCTGGTACTTCCTCCCAGCCGCCTACAGCTCCATCGTCGGACGAGCTCTGGATGACCGCCGTTGGCGGTCTTCAGAAGGGTACGTACTACGGTACGGGATCCTACGGCGCGTATTTGGCTTCGGAGTCATTCCGGGCCCCCTCTGTCAGTACGCAGTCTCCGGCTACGCAGGCGTCGTCACGAGCTGAGGATGTTCGTCGTCAGATCGAGGAGCTGCGTCGCGAGTTGCAGCAGCAGATTTCTGATGCGGTCGAGCGACGATCCGACCCTCCGATCGTCACCGGACGATTTGATGCGGTCGAGCGCAGTATACATGAGTTGATGAGTCTGCATCAGGCTACAGCTGCCAGCTTGCAGACGCTCACCGAGTCTACGCAGCGCACAGAGCATAGACAGGTCGAGTTGGAGGGATCGCAGAGGAGCATATCTGCCTCACTCGCTCAGTATACTGAGAAGGTGGTGAGTACCCTTGCTGCGCATGGTGAGCGACTGCGAGAGCTGGAGCAGGTACGTCCTCCCGGTCCATCGACGGCGCCGACTCCAGACATTCCACTGCCTCCTACTGCCCCTACGGTGCAGCTCACCCAGGAGCAGTATGAGTACATGCTATCCCAGATGCGCGGCAGGAGTCCTCAGTGATCCAGTAGATATTTTTTATCATCTTTGTATGTATTGGCCCTATGGGCCTATTGACCGTTCTGTACACTGATTTTCATTCTTATTTGCCCTCCATTGTGGACATGTATGTTTGTTGGATATTTACTTTGTGATATTTACTTTGTTGGTATTTTTATTGTGATATTTACTTTGTGATATCTGCGATGGGGATGACAAATATACCTACGCTGGGTTATAAGCGATGATCTGATATACAAAGGAGGTGCTGCCGAAATTTTAAAAAAATATATTGTGTATTTTTGTTATGATGTGTGTCTGTGTTTACAGTGAATGTGAAATGCAGTGTTCGGAAACCATCGACAGTTTCGATTACTGTTGTATGTGTTATCTTGGATAGAAATAGCAACAGTTCAGGGTGCACTTCTGAGAGCTTCATTTTCACGTCCTTCACTTTCTCGGACGTCGTAAAGGTTCCCGAGAAGGTGAAGGACGTGAAGAGGAAGCTCTGAGAAGTGCACCCTGAACTGTTGCTCTTTCTATCCAAGATAAAACATAGAACAGTAAGCGAAACTGTCGATGGTTCGAACACTGCACTTCACACACACAGTAAACACAGAAACACAGCATAACAAAAATATCAATTATATTTTTTAAAAAAAAATTTTTAACATCTGCGACGTATAGCGACGTTCTGCGACGGCAGATAGACGTCGCTATACGTCGCTAAATAGCGACGTTACGTCGCTAGACGTCGCTAATATGCTGACGTGGGCTGAGGGTGTACGTCGCTAAATCTGTCGGTATGCGTCGCTAAGTTGCCCACGTGGCTGTCATGCCATGTCATCATATATAAATTACAGAGCGTCGCAAGTGGTCGCTTTACGTCGTCATTTTGGCGACGTAATGGTACGTCGCTATATGTCGCAATTTTTGCGACGGCTAGCGACAATTAATTACGCGTCGCCAATAGCGACATTCGGCAACTAAAGTGCCATCTGCGACTTGCCTTTAAGCGACGTCCCGTTTTCGTCGCTAAATACGTCGCTAATTAGTTTTAGCGACGTAATTTCCTTATTTAGCGACGTTTCCTAACGTCGCTAAAATGAGTTATTTTAGTAGTGTTATGAGCACCTATGGTTAGTTGGCTTAGCTTAAAACATGGGTATTGGCCCAAAGGTTACGGGTTTGATTCTTGTGTATGTTTTTTCCTCTCTTTTTTATATAAACCTATGCTCATAATTATTTTATAACCTACCTAAACCTAGAAAAGGGGCGGAGGGGGAGAAGAGAGAGAGAGAGAGTCTCCATCTCCATCTCCAGCTCTCCTCTCCTCTCCTCTCCTCTCTTCTCTTCTCCATCTCAAGCTCTCCTCTCCTCTCCTCTCCTCTCCTCTTCTCACTCCTCCAGCAGCAACCTCTATCTCCCCTCTCCTCCTCTCCTCCTCTCACTCCTATAGCAGCAGGAGCACAGTAGCAGCAATGGCAGCAACGGCAGCAGCAGGAGCACAGTAGCAGCAATGACAGCAGCATCAGCACAGTAGCAGCAACGGCAGCAGCAAGAGCGACATCGGCAGGAACGGCTACAACAACAGCAACAACAACAAATTCTGGTATTTTTTTTAAAAAAAAAATTCTATATGAAAATTTTGAAATTGAAATTCTGAATTTTTTGAATTTTTTTGAAAATTTAAAATTTTCAGCCGAACTGGCCGAATAGGCCCGCCTAGGCGCCGCCTAGGGGGTTTTCGGTGCGGCCGGTGGCCGCCTAGCGCCTAGGCCGAAATCTAGAACACTGCTACAAATGGAGCTCCAAGTTCGAAAGACATGGCCCTTACCATAGCCGAAAGGAAGAAAATGATTCAAACACTCGATGCATTTTTGTAGCTATATGGGAGCATGAAGTTGAAACTTCACATAGGCATCTTCTTCAAAATTGCACTAATAACAGTATAGAATAGAAAATGTGTGATTCTAACACCAAAATATATTGGTTTATCTAGCATTCATCACAATTCAAGTAAAGATGTGATTTCTTTTTCCACAAATGGAACTTCAAGTTCAAAAGAGGACACGACCCTTAACAAAGCCAAATGGAAGAAAATGATTTAAACAGCCAACCCAATAAATTTGGATGAAGGCTTTGTGTTGTTGTTGTTGAGCTCCAAGTTCAAATATCTCCAGGCTTAGGGCTAAGCAAAATAAAAATACACATTAGGATAAAATCAGGATTCTTATTAAAGGTATGGGATTCAGGAAGCCTTCATCACAGTTTCAAGCAAACATACAATTTTTCCATAATATTGCACTAAACAACAATATAGAATAGGAAATCCATGAATTATAATACTAATACTGAATTAGCAAGCATTTTATCACAAAATCAAGAAAATATTCAATTTTCCCACAAATGGAGATTCAAATTCCAGGATCTCTAGGGTTAGGATTATAGCTAAGAGGGATAACACTATATAATAGGAAATTTCATGATTCTAACACTAAAACTACTGATTTAGCTTTCATTCATCACAAATTCAAGTAAATACGAATTCTTTTCTCTTTACGTAAATGGAGCTCCAAAGTCAAGTTTCCAACACAAACTTTGATTTAGGTAGCATTTGCCAGAAATTGAAGAAAAGAGGAAAATTTTCCACAATATAGAAATATAGAATAGAAAAATTCATGATTGTAACACCGAAACTACTATTTGGCTTGCATTTTATTGTAAATTTCAAGCAAATGTTAATTTTTCTACAGATGGAGCTTCAAATAAAAGAACCTTTATATCTTCATAAGAATCTATAATGTGAAAATTCATCATTCTGACACAAAAACTACTGATTTAGTTAGCATTCGTTACAAATTTCAAGCAAAAAAAAAAGAGTTATTTGTATTTAACCCCCCCCCCCCCAATTGTTAATCATATCTCTACTTCCCCCCCCAAATTTATTTTAATTAGTATTACCCCCCCCCCCCCAATCTTCGGATAAAGTGCAAATAAACCCTCCTTAGATTTGCGTTTTTGCATTTGAAGACCCCTTGTTTAAAAAAAAATTCACATTTTCATTTTTGTTCAGTTTGTACCCATGTCGTTAACAGCCGTTAAAATACGTCTAAAAATACGATTTTACCCCTCCCCCCACGCTCTCCCCCCTCTCTCTCCGGTGGCGGGGGCTTGTCAAGCGGGGCCGACCAGAGAAGAGGGGAGGGTAGCCGGCCAGCGAAGGGAGGAGGGGGCAGGTCGAGCTAGGGGTGAGCATTCGGTTAATTCGGTTCAAATCGAACCGAAAACTGAATTGAACCGAAAATCGAATAAGCAAAACCGAACCGAATTGGCCCATAACTGAATCAAACTGAACCGAATTAAATCGGTTCGATTTTCGGTTTATTCAATTTATTTGTTTATTTGCACTTTTTTGTTAATATATATAGTACTTAAATATACCTAAATTTATTTAGTATATATCTGTAGTGTGTATATATATATATATATATATATATATATATATATATATATATAAACTAAATTTTCTTATTCGGTTTTAGGTTTTGGACCGAAACCGAAACCAAATAAGAACATTTAGTATTTTCAAAACCGAAATCGAACCGGATCTTTTTTAAACCGAATCGAATCTCGGTTCGGTTCGGTTCGATTTTTTCTTATTCGGTCCCCCTCGACCCCCCCTCCTCCCTCCGCTGGCCGGCCCCCTCGACCCGCCCCCTCCTCCCTCCGCTGGCCAGCCCCCCCAATCCCCCTCCTCCCTCCGCTGGCCGGCCATGCTCGACCTAGGGGTGAGCATTATTCGATTTTGGACCGAAAATCGAACCGAATCGAATAAGAGATTCGGTTCGATTTAAAAAAAATCGGTTCGGTTTTGGTTTTGAAAATACTAAATTTTTTATTCGGTTTCGATCCAAAAACCGAAAACCGAAAACCGAATATATATATATATATATATATATATATATATATATATATATATATAAATTTAGGTATATTTAAGTACTATATATATTAACAAAAATGTGCAAATAAACCAAAAAATGAATAAACCGAAAATCGAACCGATTTAATTCGGTTCGGTTTGATTTTGTTATGGGCCAATTCTGTTCGGTTTCAGTTTTGCTTATTCGATTTTCGGTTCAATTCGGTTTTCGGTTCGGTTTAAACCGAATTAACCGAATGCTCACCCCTAGCTCAACCCGCCCCCTCCTCCCTCCGCTGGCCGGCCACCCTCCCCTCTCCTCTGGTCGGCCCCGCTTGACATGCCACCACCACCGGAGAGAGAGGGGGGAGGGGTAAAATCTTATTTTTAGACGTATTTTAACGACTTTTAACGACAGGGGTGCAAACTGAACAAAATTAAAATGTGGAATTTTTTTAAACAAAAGGTCTTCAAATGCAAAAACAAAAATCTAAAGAGGGTTTGTTTGCACTTTACATAGGATTGGGGGGTTACACTAATTAAAATAAAATTGGGGGGGAATTAGAAATATGATTAGCAATTGGGGGGGTAAATACAAATAACTCAAAAAAAATCAATGTTTTTTCCAGCAAATGGAGCTCCAATTCAATCATCTTTAGGGCAAAGGCTAGTCATTTTCACAACAAAATATATGAAAAATTATGATTCTAAAACCAAAAGTACTTATTTAGCTAGCATTCCATCACAAAGTTACAAGGAGATCTTCTATTTTCTCCAAAAATGGAGCTCCAAATTCAACGATCATTAGGGTTAGCATCTTCATTAACATTGTAGAATAGGGGGAAATCATTATTGTAACACCAAAACTACTGATTTAGCTAGCATTTCGTCATAAATTTCAAGAAAAATTCAATTTTTTCCACAAATGCAGCTCCAAAATCAAGGATATTTAGGGTTAGGCATCTTGTAACAATATAGAGTATAAAAAACCATGAATCTTACACCAAAAGTACTGATTCAACTAGAATTTATCAAATTCGAGCAAATATTCAATCATTTCCGACAAATATAGCTCCAAATTCATGATTCTGACACTAAAACTGCTGATTTAGCAAGCATTTTATCACAATTCTGAATTAAGCAAATAATCAATCTTTTTCCACAAATGGAGCACCAAAGCCGAGGAATTTAGTGTTGGAGTTGGGAGAAGAGGAAGCATGAACTCACCGGCGGTGGGATTTAGGAGTCCGGCAATGGCGGCGGTGGCAGATGGGATCCGGAGTCAAAGAAAGTGAGTGGCGAGTCAAAATAGGGTTTTCACAAAACAGAGCTCGAGTTTTGGCTGTAGTGAGTTTGGGGATTTGTGCTACATTCTGTTTTTTAGTTGCAAAATTATGTATTGGAGATGCTCTTACAATATCAAAAAAAAAAAAAAAAATCTCTATTTGTTAATTGAGGATAATGAATGAGTTAGTTTTAACTAACTACAACAATTACTAAATAATTGAGGAAAGATTAATATGTAATTCAAAACTTTATATTAATAACTAAAAAACAAAAAAAAAAATTATAATATAATATAAATGTAACACGTAAATCTTATAAGTATTAGAAGTGTATTTATTTTTTTATTTAGTCTCTTGGAAGAAAAAAAATCAACAAACTAGTGACTTTGCATGGCAAAATTTTTAAAATTAATTTCTATTTTGTACTATTCATTGCTAGTTCTGGAAAAGGTTCAACTTTTGTTGTTTGGTTAATCATTTCAAGAAAACTGTAACTCCTATGAATAGTAGTTCCAAAAGTGCATTGTTCACACTTTTTAACTTCCGAAAAAATTTGACCGAATTGTCCGGAACTCCTCATTTTGTTCCGAAAAAATTGAAACTCCGAAAATAAAATAGTAATAATAATAATAATAATAAATAAATAAATAAATAATAAATTATAATAGTAGTAGTAATAATAACCAGTAATAATAATAATGATGATGATAATAATAATAGTAGTAGTATTATTAGAAATAATAGTAGTAATAATAATAATAATAATAATAATAATAATAATAAATAATACAAATATTAGTAGTAATAATAATTAATATTATTTAATCCATACACAATAAAAATAAAAATCATGTCTCAACTATCACTCCACTTCCAACAACCATCCAAACGAAGGAATTACAAAAGGTTTTTACTTTTCAACTCACTTTCAACAACCATCCAAACGAATAACTCATAAAATATGATGTCACAACCCGCACCCAGAAGTTCGGGCACGAATACGTGAAAGCACGTCAAACCTATGCCGCAGAGTCGGCAGTAGTAAGCTATCAAATTCTCAAGTATATCCAATACAATCAACATAATATAAATCATGATATCCATATTATAACTCAATCACAAGTACTAACAGGTATATATGAAATATAAATGACAAGCCCACAAAGTTCAACACAAAGTGTCACGCCCCAGAACCAGAATACTGGAGAGCGGGGGACAGACACAACCAGCTACGTACATTGAAGTGAATCCCACCTCGCAATACGGTCACGGCTGTCTAGATGTATAAGAGTTTATCTACAAGCCAACAGTCTCTTATGGTTAAGTACAAGCTAAGTGTCTCAATCTCAAGCAAGCAAGTAATATAACAAGATGGTAGATCATCAGACATACAAGGTAAGGTGTCCCAAATATTACATATTCAGATGATCATGAAGCTAGTCATACAAAATGCGAAGACTAGCAAGAGTTTAAGTCAATACATGATCAACTATAGGATTTGTCAATCATGTTACAGCCCTTAGAATAACATGAATGTAAATTCAACACGAGCTAACACTTGCTCGGCGGCTAAACGCCTTAAAAGAATAATTTACAATAGAGTGGCAGAGCAAAATAAAACCCACTCGTTGTAAGGGTTGCGTCTAGTGTTCACCATCTGGCTGGAAGGCTAGGAGATCCTCAGGTGCTACTCCGAAATCTGGCCATACAAAACCAACTGGGTCAGAACCCATATGAGCAAGTGCCACAAAAGAGGCTTCACTTAAGAACTAAAACCAGAATATTAGCACATAAAGACATAGTGATAACGAAAGACGTGAGACAAAGGAAACAGGGTGATAAACGATAAGATAACTGAGAGACTATTCCGGTAACCAAGTTACAACCCGTAAACCAAACAAGGACCGGGGTTGTAACCCTTCACCTGAACAGAACTTAGTCTCTGACCGATTATCAATAAAGCAAAGCATAAACAGTAACGTGCTGATATAACCATGTACTGGCCTTGTCTAGGCAAGACTAGACGGGACTCACATCATCAATCACGGCCAAGCAAGGTGTACGGCTTGATACTTTAACTAACTAGGGTTATCACATGCCTAATTACTACAAGATGCATTGAGATGTCCCAGCAGTCACAAGCCCTGCAACTATCAAGTTATCCTTCCGCAGGTTGAAAGAGTTGATTAGGTGACTTGGGGGTGCAACACATGACAGCGTGCTGAAAATGTGCCCTACTCGATGGCAGGCTACAAATCCAATTAAAGTGCCCAGATAACGGGATTGCCTGTGACCGAGAAATCTCACTATGAACTACTTGATCAATCTAGTTGCTAACTTAGTCAGATTCAACATGAATTTCTGGCCGTGGAAATCAGGAATTCATGTCCTAGACATGATGCAAGACGAGACATACAGCTTGTACAGATACAATCAAGAGAAATCACCTACGGTGTCAATACGAGAGTTACATGTCACTTATCAAGATTATATGTCATGTTATGTTACTTATCAAGTCAAGAGTGCATCACAACGGACCACCTTCAAGAATTATCATGTCAAGAGTGCACCACGACGGGTCACTATCGAGAGTTATCACGTAAGGTCACATTGTCATGTCGTGTTCATGTAAGTGCACCACGACGGGCCACTATCAAGGAGTTTGTTAGAGAGTGTACGTAATACCAAGATCATGTTTAATGCTCAGAGTACATGTGCAACATAGAAAAAATGATATTATAGGACTAGTCAAGGAAAGAGTACAAACAAAGTCACAATTTATACTAAGGACCATGGAGGCAAACATGGATAATTGCAAGAGAAGACATAAGGGGTCAATGGGGTGACATGGAGAGCATGCGCCTAGAGCTATACACCCAAGGCTATGCGCCCACTGCTATGCGCCTGAGGCTATATGCCTAGGGTCATGCGCCTATGGCTAGTCGTTTTATGGAGAGTCAAGTGTTTAGGGAGGGCATGCGCCAAGAGCTATGCGCCCACTGCTATACGCCTGAGGCTATGCGCCTACATGCATGCACCCGCATGAGTGAGGCAGGGTGCATGGAAAGCTAAGTCTGGAGCCATCCATACTGGCTATGTGGGTGCATAATAAGGGTTATGCGTCCACAGCAAAGGGACACTATGCCTTAGCACATACTTGAAGTTATGTACATAAGCAACAAAAGTCATGGGCGCATAATAAAGCCATGCGCCCACACTGAGGAAGGCAGGGAGCTTGGGCGCATATAATGGGCTATGCGCCCAAGGCTAAAGTTACTGTGGGCGCATAAAATGCCATACGCCCACACTGTTCTTCTTCTCCAACCCGAGAAGAAGAACTATGGAACCCATAAACTTCCAAGGTCCATAAATCACTCAAAATAAATCAAAATTCGAGTTTTCAAAGGTCCATTTTGGGTGAAATCAAATTATCTACAACATAGAACAATCAAAACATGAAAATAATGAAGTTTGATAAATCAAAACCCAAGAAAAGCAAGATTTAAGAAAACTTAGATCTACAAGAATTGATCCTCCAAAACCAAAAATGCTAAGTACTAAATAGTCTTAGAAGCTTGTAGGGAAGACAATGAAACAAATAAAATGGAGTTCCTCCATGAAGCAAGTTGCACTTGTCTAAGGTGGTTGGAGAGAATTAATGGAGGAAGAAGAAGTAAATGAAAAGTAAATGATGAAAGAGGAAAAAAGGGGGGTTCACTATACCAAATCGTCTAATTTCTAACGGGTCCTTGTTATAGTTTCTAATGGACTTCACCCGTTAGAAAATTGTAACAAGTTAGACCCGTTAGTATTGACTTAGTCTGTTACAAATATAATATTTCTTCCCCTACCCATATATTAAATATAGTAGCTAGGTATTTTTTTCCCTAATTTGTAGAATATTCGATCCCCCACAGCTAAATTCTTGGCGGCACAACCAAATTTGGTGCCACAACCAAATTCTTGGCAGCAGAATCCCCTCTAGTTTGACACATATATAAGTTCTCCTCTCTCTCTCTCTCATTCACAAATTCTCTAAACCATTATTTCTCCTCTCTCTCTCATTCAAAAATTGAACTGATCCCACCTGGCGTGTCGTCCACCTACGGTGAGTCATCTATCTCCGACGCAGCGGCACGTCATCCATATCAGATGCGGCGGCACATCGTCTATCTCCGACGCGGTGGCACGTTGTTCATCTCCGGCGCGACGGCACCATCTCCGGCAAGGCTGCACGAAGGTCTTAATTCATAGTCGTCGGCTATCCGACGTTCTTAATTCGTAGTCGTCCACCTGTGGCGTGAGTCATCTACTCTCTTTTTTATTCTCATATGGTTATTTAGATTCAAAAGTTTTTGGAAATGGCAGGATGGTTTCTTAATTCTTTTACTGATTATGATATGTGATATGAGTAAGAAACCCTAGGTTTTGGTTTTTTTTTGATATGTGATGTGAGTAAGAAACCCTAAATTTTGATATGTGATGTCAGTCATTTACTCCTTTAATCTGTCACATAAAATGTAGGACTTGGAATTGGGGAAGATCCAGTAGAATTTGTCATAGATTTGTGTAGAGAAGATTTATTAAGAACAATAAATGGGAAAGAACATGTGACGTTGGTTTATATAAGGGGAGGTTTATCATGATGAACCACTCACCCAAACCAAACCAAAATAAACCAAGCCAAACCATGCTAAGCTATGTTAGACAAGCCAAGATACGGGTCGGGAATTCGTACACGTATACTGAAAATACGTATAACAAAAAACGGGAGTGACAACTCTATCCACCTTAAAAGAATTTCGTCCTCAGAATTTAATCAAGAGGTTAGAGATGTCGGGGCAAGCTACACTAATCACAGACAATCTACGACTAACAGTTAATCAAACAATCATTCCTGTAAGCAAGGATTTAAAAGCATAAGGCATAAGGAAGACATTATACCTTACGAGTCAAATAGGTATGGATATCACGATCGGATATCATCTTCACGCTCCCACGTTGACTCACCCAAAGAGTGATGACCCCAAGCAACACGGACTAGACTAATAGTCTTGTTCTTGAGTATCTTCTTTCTTCGGTCCAATATGGATACGGGTCTTTCCTCATACGAAAGGTTGGTACCGACAACCAATTCTGAATGATCAAGGACATGACTCGGATCCGGGATATACTGTCGCAATTGGGATACATGGAAAACATCATGTATCTCACGTAACGACGGCGGAAGAGCGAGACAATAGGACACATCACCTACCCGCTCAAGAATGTCGAACGACCCTATATACCTAGGACTAAGTTTTTCATGTACGCCAAAACAAATGACGTCACGGGTAGGCGAGATCCTAAGGAATACGTGGTCGCCGATAGAAAATTCAAGGGGACGCCAATGAGAATTGGCCCAATGACGCTGGCGACCTTGCACAATTCGAAGATGATCCCTAACTTGTCTGATCACCTCAATAGTCTGCGTAATCATCTCTGGGCCAAGCATATGCCTCTCGCCTATATCATCCCATGCTAACAAGGATCTGTACTTTTTGTCGTACAAGGCCTCAAAGGGTGCCATCTGGATACTGGCCTAGAAACTGTTGTTATAGGAGAACTCCACGAGATGCAGGTGATCTTTCCACGAACCACCGAAGTCGAGTGTACATTATCGCAACATATCTTCAAGAGTCTGGATCGTGCATTCTAACTGACCATCTGTCTGCGGATGATAAGCTCATGAACTAAACATGAGACGAGTCCCCAAACTCTTCTGAAGACTCCGCCAAAAGTGTGATGTAAATCTTGAATCTCTGTCGAACATAATACTGACTGGTACTCCGTACAACCTGACTATCTGCCTGAGGTATATCTCTGCAAGCTGATCCATCGACTGGCCAATTCGAAAAGGAAAAAAATGAGCTACCTTGGTGAGTCTGTCAACTATAACCCATATAGCATCTCTCCCAGGTGGAGATTTAAGTAACCCAGTTACAAAATCCATGGTAATGTGATCCTATTTCCATTCTGGTATCGGTAAAGGTTGAAAAAGTCCAACTGGTCTCTGATGTTCAGCTTTAACTTGTTGGCAAACTAAACAATAAGAGACAAACCAGACTATCTCCCTCTTCATGTCATTCCACCAAAAATGATGTCGGATATCACGATACATCTTCGTACCGTCGGAATGAATTGAATATTGAGAACTGTGAGCCTCTGCCATGATCTCTTATCTGATGTCACCAGTAGGTACACAAAGACGCTTTCCATATCGAAGTGTACCGTCCTCATGAATACATAACTATGCTCTCCGTCCTGCTACACATTATGTCCTAAGCCGCTGAAGCTTAGAATTCGTTGATTGAACTAACTTAATCCTCTCAACTATATTGGACTAAACTTGCATACTGGCTATCAATGCCACATTGGTAGAAAGAACAACTTCAATACCCATCTTCTGAAGATCTACTAACAACTTTGGCTGTGTTGTTAGAAAATAAACTCTGGCTCTTCTGCTCAATGCATCTGCAACAACTTTGGCCTTCCCAGGATGATACTGCAGGTTGATGTCGTAATCCATAAGTAGCTTTAGCCATCTCCTCTGACGCATGTTGAGATCCTTCTAGGTAAACACATAATTAAGACTCTTGTGGTCGGTGAAAATCTTCACCCGATCTCCATACAAATAATGTCTCCAAAGCTTAAGTGCGAAAACCACCGCTGCTAACTCCAAGTCGTGGGTTGGGTAATTCCTCTCATGATCATGAAGCTGACGTAATGCATAAGCTACTACCTTACTGTTTGCCATTAAAATCGTTTGATTGCAAATCTTAATACAAACAGAACAGTGTTACAATATAGGACTTAGATGTAGTCCTAGGAGTACACTTTTGTTTAATCTGGATCCTAAGTGCCAATGGAGTGAGTGGTAATATGTTGACTCCGTTGACGGGCTGACGACGGTTATCGGTTCTCTGAAGGTGTAGATTGCTCTGGGTGCTGGAGCTGGTTGAGAGGAGGAAGACGTTGAGTGTCTGTATCTGCCTCTCTGATGATCTCTGTCTGGATTATTCGTATGTATGTCTCTCTGTGTGTGTATATATGTAAGGAGGGGATGATTCCTCCATTTATAGCTGGGCAGGTTGGCTGCTCATGCGCGCATATGTAGGATGCGCCGGTGCGTGGGGACGCCACGTAGAGATTGCTGATGGAGGCGCACGGATGATGCGCCCTACTCGTGAGGTTGAATTCTTCATACTGCTGTTGTGAGCCGGCACGTAGCAGAGGAGAAGATCTTTCTGTTGCTGAGATCTTGGATGAGTTGAGTCAAAGGACACGTGTCGTCGACCCATGGCTCGGAGATCTCTGATTTGGTAGGGGGAATGATTTGGTGGGATGCGCCTTGGATTGGGCGTATGATGAAATTTTGGCTCGTGACCTTTAGGAGTCACGAGCCGTTCTGGGCGCATGGCTTTTGAGGCGCATGCGAGCGACTTTCCTTCTGTCTTTCGGGATCAGAGATCAGTCTGGGGTGCATGGCTTTTGAGGCGCATGCAATGCTTCAACTGGAGACTCTTCTTCTGTCTTTAGGGATCAGTGAAGGGTCTGAGGCGCATGGCTTTCGAGGCGCATGCAGGTTTGGGCGCATGGCTGCGGAGGCGCATGCGGGTGGTCGAGTGGCCACGTAGCAGTAGCCGTCGGGATAGAGTCATGATGATGCTGACGTTGTGGATGCTTCGTCTTCTGCAAAAGCTGTCAGCCGTTCAGACTTGGGAAGGCGTGCTGCCAACTCTGTCAGTTCAGCATTTAATGTTGGTGATATTCGATGGACAGCTGAGTGGGCGCGTCGGTTGACGTTTCACTAGGCGTATGGGGGCGCATCCCCTTTGATGCGCTCGGTACAGGGCGCATCTGTGGGAGGCGCTTGGTGTTTGAAGGGGTGTGATGCGCTGTCCAGCCGGCGCATCCGATACGTCTTTAATGATGCGACTGTTTCGCTTTTCGAGTGCTTTTAAATAGCTGTTTGGCTGAAGTCGAGGCGTCCGATTCATCCATTTAATGTGAGTTCATTGCTCGGAACTCGGAGAGCCATCCACTTGGCGCGTGGGTTTGATCTGCCCGGCCTATAAATAGTGGCATGGAGAGAAGGTTGGCCTCTCATTCCCTCACGTCTTTCCAATATGAACTCAGGTTCTCGGGTGCATTCTGTTGACGAAGTGTTCCCGAGGGTGAAGATGAGACGCCATGTCGTCGTTGATGCTCTTGAAGGTGACTGTTACATCCAAAAGACGGAGTCGAGGGCTTCTGAGGCAGGCGGAAGGTGCCTGTTGCATCCAAAGATAGGGATGCTCGGGCCTCGTCTCCGTTGTTCCGGAAGAGCCGTAGATCGGAATGGCGGTGCTAGGCTCTCTCTTCCTTCAAAGTGGGTGCTGCCCACTTTGATTGTGTTGAAAGTTGCTCCTTTCGTCGTGATTTCAATCACGGTCTTCCTTGGTCTTTGGAAGCTCTTTCGAAGCCTCCCCTGGCCACAGCTTTGCGGTGCTCTTCTCCTCCTTGGTTCCAGCCAGAGGGTTAAATGCTTTGTGTATCGAAGCATTTATCAGGCGAGCCTGGTTGGAAGAGCGGCACATAACTGGGCTCTGCTCGGCCAGGTGAGCCTGGTTGGAAGAATAACTGGGCTGCTGAAGGGATGCACATAACTGAGCTGCTGAAGAGATGGCGGGATGTGCCTGGTTGGAGGCGCATGACATCTGCTGCGCCTAACTGGCAGCGCATGGTGACTGGCAGCGCATGATGACTGCTGCGCCTATCTGGAGGCGCATGGTGGCCGCTGGCTGTAGACTTAGGATCTTTCCTTTGTAGAAATTCTCCTTTGTACAACTTTTTCTAGACATGTAATAGACTTTTATATATAAATAAAAAGTTCTTCTTCAAATGTCTATGGTTATTGGCTTTGCTGTGAAGTGTTCTGTGCGAGTCCTGGCGCATGTAGTGTCTGGCGCATGGTCTTTCTGGTTGTGAAATTCCATGCTTCTACAAGACCCCCTTCAAAGTTTTCAAAACTTTTGAATAAGTTTTGGAATACTTTGAATAAGAAGCATGGCGATCAGGGCGCATGACTGTTGGGGCGCATGCCTGTTCAGCCGCATGCTCTTCTCAATTAATGAATTTGATAATGCCTCGGTAACCGAAAAGATTAATGATGATCTTTTGGTTTTATCTGCTGCTATCTTCACAAGACCCGAGGCGACGGCTGAGATCACTCGTCATCGGTTCACGCGTGCGACCACGGCCTATAAATAGGTGAGAGGTGGAGAGAGAGAGAGTTCTTCTACTCTGTGCCTTTGCCTCCTTTAGAGTTCTTTCTTCAAAACCCTAACTTCTTCCCCTCTGTTAGAATGGGTCCCAAGACTCCTTGCGGCGGTGCCAGCAAAGGAAAGGGGAAGGAGAAGGAGCCCGTAGAGGCTGTCGTGAGTGACATTCCTCGCCCGCCTGTTGAAGTTCGGCCGGCGGTAGTCGGAGAGCTTTATTATCTCCTATCGATGTTGAGAACTTTCTCGCCGACGTGCATAGGCCCAGGCCTTTATCATGCACCGTGGCTTTAATTGCTGACGCGCATGGGTTTTACACCCTGATGATGCACCGAAGACTTCGCTCACGCGCATGGGCTCACGCCTTGATGATGTGCCGAGGCTCTACCGCTGTCGCGCGTGGGTTTATACCCTGATGATGCGCTGAGGCTCCTTTTTCAGATGCGCTTAATACGCGCATCTGACGAGCATGAAGCTCCGATCTTTGTGTTGTCTCTAATATCTTTGCATTTTTTTTGTGTCAGTGTCGATGACTATCCCACTCTTGAACGAAGTGCTCCTGGACGCTGCATTCTGTCAGATGGGAGTAGATTATGATGAAGAGGTGATAAACCCTGCTCAAGCGGCTATTATATTGGATCAGCATCCCGAAAGAATGATTCAAATTCGGGAACAACATCACGGGTTCCTTAAACGGATGATGGAACGTGGCGTTCTGAAATCCGCCACTTCTGATAAAGTGACCTTCTTAAAGCCTGAGTTCCTGTTCGGGGACCGCATTTCTTCTACTGAAGCCCAGGTGCTGAAGGTCAAAGAAGACTGGTTCTTTACAGCCAGGGGCGTGCATATGACCGTCAGGCAGCTTGAACGTCAATGGCCTTTGTTAACTTTCTGTCGACTTGCTTCTAAAAGGAGAATGTCCTGGGACATTACTCCATCTCAAGGAGGAGCGGTAACAGGCGTCATCAGAATTGATTCTTCTTCTGATCAGAGGGATACTCTGGTCGCCTCGCGAGCTGGTACCTCTTACACCTGGCGGACTCTTCGTCCTGGGAGTATTTATAGCGATGTTCCCGTCAATACTTTTGCCCTGGGTGCCTCGACTTTTGCTCGTCGCATGTTGTTGATGGAACAATCATACCCCAAGGAAGAATTTCGGTAGAGGGTTGGTGTCATTATGTTTCAAAATGGGACAAACTGACATACTGGATCCTGTCGCGGTTTCAGACTGAACTCCAAGAGATTGGGCTGACCGTCGCGATCCGCGCCACTCAGGCAGGTGTAGAGATTAACAGGCACATGTTCCTTGCGCTTTTGGAAATGTTTGATACCCATACCGGGACCTTCTTCACTCCCGTGGGGGAGCTAGGGCTCGCGCTTCATGAGATGTACGAGGTATCGAAACTCCCCTGGGGATCGGAACCTTACGAGGAGTACTTCCCGACCAATGAAGAATTCCAGGTCTTGGAAGACAAAGCTGATGAGATAATGGCTGTCTTCAAAGAAGTAGCGAGTCATCACTACTATATGCAGAAGAAGGACAGGGGCGGGACGCAGCCTCATGTGACTGCTTGGAGAGATCACATCTTTAGGCAGGACAAAGAGGAACCTTCTCACTTTTCTACCCCGCCGGCACTTTCTCGTAACGAGGTGCTTTCTGAAATGAGCAGGTTAGGCGAGAAGAATCCCTTGGAGAGCGAGGACCAGCAGTCGGATGAACGCTCCTATAGCTGTTTTTGGCATGTCACCTATCGGATGTCGCCAAAAGCAGTATTAGTCGCGTATCTTATGATTTGGCTCCGGGACCACGTCTTTTCAGGCGGGTCTGGCTCTGTAGAGAGGGTGACTCAGAACTTAATTCTGCCGGCCGTGAAGTTAGCCTTCGGCCGTCCTTTAGCTTTACTCCCCGCAATGGTGTGTAACCTGTTGCGGGGTCTTCGAGAGTTTGCAGGAGATGTCGTTCACGAGCGGGGCAAAAACAACAACTTCCCGCGTGCCGAACTGCCGTTTATTATTTGATGGGGTGGTTAATTTTGTACCATCCCAATGTGATGAGCCCGGGTTCGGAGGAAGACTACAGGTCCGGAGATGCATTCCTCCGGCGTTTCCACCGGAGGAATTGGTTACACACCGGTGTTCCTGTTTGCAGGAAAGTTTTATCCCATCTTCAGGGATGGAAGATCGCCAAAGTTGGTCCTGTCTTCTCCGATTTTGAGGCCAACGAAGATCTGGTGGACTCGGGTGAGGATGCCACCACTCTGTCTCCATGGGGATTTCGCTGGTTGCAAAGTATCCGGCCGTCCCATTTGGTATATCGGAACAGGAACCAGTGTTACCTGGAACCATATCTGCCGAGCCGCTTTGCGAGGCAATTCGGGTACGCCCAGTTGATGTTGGATAATCCCAGTATCACCTTGGGGTACGCTGGAAGTTTGCTGGATGGTGCACGAGCTTGGCATTACTATAATGCCGGATGTACTGGAGCCCGCTTTACGCTCCCCGTCCAGAATCTGCGGCCGCCGATTCTCTACTCAGCCGCCAGATTTTACTGTGCTATGGCTGCTCCGCCCACCGGATATAATAGGGAGACCAGTTTTATTGCAGGCACCCATTTAGCGGCGGGTGCAGACACTTTGGCGAAGGCTCGGTCGTACCGTCCGCCCGAGTTGGGTCGAGGCGCCCCCGCCGTATCTACCGGGGGTCAGGAAAGACCCTCGGTTGATCAAACGAAAAGGGGTGCAGATACAAAAGTCGACTCTCCTGTATCGAAAAAGCAGAAGAGGGCGTCATCACCGACGGTGTCCTCGGACTCCGCATCTGCAGAGGTAAGATGTCCTGTAAGGTTTGATTTCAAGTTCAGCTCCTTATGTAATCATGCTTTTCCCCTTGTTGTGTAGGAACCGCTGATAAGAAAGCCTCGCACTCCAAAATTTGGTGGGAGCAGGCCAAAGGAGATGGTGGGCTCGTCTGACATGCGTATTCTACCTACTATGATATCTCCCATGGAGGAGAATACCGAGGGTGTTGCTGTAGAGATTCCAGCCTCTCCGGATTATGTCAGACGGGAAGCTGAGGATGCAGCAGCTTCTGAGAAAGTGAAGGCCACAGCGTCGGCCTTGGATGACGTTGCCGTGGATCCGCAAGAGTCTACTGCGGGGGCAACAGATATGGTTGGGGCAGAGGAGAGGGTTGATTCCCCTCTTTATCATGATGAGGGGAGGTCGGCTATATCATTGCCGAGTCCTACCCCAGCTTCAACCGTGGTAGTTGAGGCGGCTACCGATCAGGAGGTAGCGACAGATTCTGTCCCAGTGGGGGGACTTGATGACGAGACCCGTCTGCCGGTCACAACCGCTGAGGCGGGTCAAGAGACGAGTGATAATTTCCCCATTCTGCCAAGGGAAGTACCAGTTGTCGATAGGACGTTGGGGGTAGAAGAGGTGGCCGTTGACGTCGGTGGTTCCTCCGGGCTTGAGAAGGGCGAGGGTGTTGAACCCTCTGTTGCCCCTCCTACTTGGGGTACTATTTCGACGCCTGCGCAGGCTTCCTCTGTTCCTTCGGCTCCTCGGGCTAGCAGTCCAGCCCCCGTTGATGAAGAGCTCGTTGATACTGAGGTTCAAGCCTCGCAGGTTGAGGTTGGCGGATCTTCTTCCGGTCCGTAAATTGCTGTAGCTCCTCCAACTCCTGCTATGACGCCGCAGGTCCTGGCGGATGCAGACGAGTATGTAAAATTCCTCGTCGAAGGGGTATACAAAATGCTGCAGAATGGTGTATCTGCTGTGATGGATGCCAATGGGAGCTTTGTAACGGCAAGAACTTTGGCAATGCCCTGTATCGAGCTGATCCGCATTCACCAAGGCCACGATCATATGACCGAAATTCTGGAGGCTTCGGTGATCGAGCTGGACGAGCGGCTTGCGGAACTTCAACGCATCCAGCGAAACGACCTCTCCGTCCTGATAGATGCGGAGAAGGGGAAGCTGATTGCCGAGATCGAGTCTTTATACCAGGCCACTGTGGGCCTTTGGGAGCGCGAGGTGGCTGAGACTGAGGCTACGGTAGAGCAGTTGTCTCAGTCCATAAAGACGACGGTGGAAACTCGAGCTGCATTGGATGCTAATATCGCGGAGATCGACACCCAGATGCGCCGCCTTGAAGATCAACGGGCCCGACTCCAGTTAGACGTCGAGCGTGTCCGGGCTGAACACGCAGCATTCCAGAAGGAAGAAGCGGCCTTTACACAGCGGACTCTTGCCTTGGCGCAGCAGCGACAACAGCTTGATGCGAAGCATGAAAGCTATACTTCCGCCGGGGCTGTTGAATTGATGCGTCAAGAAGCTGAGCGACGAGTCCTGGCGACTGTGGAGGCCCGTAAAGCCGACCTAAGACTTCGAGTCAGGGAGCTCTCAGCCCATCCTGGGGAGGTTCAGGGACCGTAGCTTTTCCCTTTTTATGTTCTTTTGCAACCCTTTGCTGGGGGATAGTGTAGTTTTTTGTACTCTCTCTTTTCAGAAAATAAAGAAGTACGCAACTTTTTTGTGATGTGTTCATTTTTTGTTATTATAAACCTGATGATTTGTGTGGACCTATTATCTTTTGTGAACCTTGGTTTTTAGGCACAGATAATAAGTTTGAAGGAACCGACATGTTTGCTCAGAGGTAATGTGGACGTGGCAAACATGAAGGGTAGCGTCGGCTTACGTAGCGTAAGAGTCCGCTTTGTAGGGTGTAGAAGAACAACTCAGAGGTAATGTGGATGTGGTTGTCTTTCTACCGAAGGATGCCACGGAACAGCTGGGTTCCAGAGGCGTATGAGTTTGTGGAAGGAGATTGTGTGTGAGCCCTGATGATTGGGCCCACAGATCCTCTTTTGGGGAAGTACATGTCTGAAGGATGTCAAGAATAGTACTTCTTTAGGAACTTGCCATTGATGGGCATCATGAACAAGTCCCCATTGGGTTTGGCGAGGCGGTAAGCACCGTTTGAGTATACCGTCTCTATGATGAAAGGTCCTTCCCACTTGGGCTCGAACTTTCCTGGTGTCTTGTGAGTTAACACCATCGGCCTCCTGACTGCCAGAACCAGGTCACCAACTTGGAAAGTCCTCTGTTTGACCTTCTTGTTGAAAGCCTGTGATATACGGGCTTGGTAGAGTTCGATGCGTTGTTGAGCTAGGAGACGCTTCTCATCGAGTGCCTCCAGTTCCCGTAGACGACGACGTTGATTGTCTTCTTCTGTGAGTTTGTTTGTTATTGCCATGCGGAGTGAGGGTATCTGGATCTCGAGAGGCAGTACCGCTTCGCTCCCGTAGACCAGAGAGAATGGTGTGTTGCCTGTCGGGGTCCGTACCGTTGTGCGGTAGGCCCAAAGGCATTCGCCAAGCTTTTCATCCCAGTCGCGTTTATTGGATGACACGACCTTTTTGAGTAACCTGACGATGGTTTTGTTGAACGCCTCTGCTAACCCATTTGCTGTCGGATTATAGGCGGTGGATGCCACATTTTGAATGCGGTTCTTGTCACAGAACCTGCTAAAAATGTGGCTGATAAACTGAGGACCGTTGTCATGAATGATCCGCCGGGGTATTCCAAAACGGTAAATGACATAGTGTTTGATAAAGCTGACCACCCTGGAGCTCTTTACTTCCGCCAATGGGACTGCTTCTGCCCATTTGGAGAAGTAATCGGTGATGGCCAGGATGAAGCGGTGTCCTCTTGATGAAGGAGGGGTGATAGGTCCCACAATATCCATGCCCCAGGCTTCGAAGGGCCAGGAGGCGACTGTAGGATGTAGTGGTTCAGGCGGTGTATGTATGAAGTCAGCATGGAGTTGGCATGCGTGACACTTCTTAGCATATTCAACAGCATCGACGGCCATGGTTGGCCAGTAGTAGCCCATACGTCGCAGTCGATCCTGTAACTTAGGACCGGGTTGATGAGCTCCGCAAGTTCCGTCATGAGCTTCTCGGAGGGCTTCGGCTGCTTCTTCATTGGACAGGCATCGAAGGAGGAGCCCATCGAAGGAACGTCGGTACAGCGTTTTAGTAGCTGTGTCGTAGTAGAATCGAAGAGAGCGTCTCCTGACTGAGACGGCTTCCTTCGGGTCCTCTGGAAGAATTTCGTAGACAGCAAAGTCGATGAACGGGAACCTCCAGTCTCGGACATTAATACCAGTGTTCGTCGGCATGGCGTGGGCCACTTGCAAGCACAGGTTGTTTCTGGGACAAATCAAGTCTCGGCTTGTTACCGTGACATAGTGTTGAGTCCCAAAGGGCGCTGCCAATGAGGCTGCGAGGCCAGCCAGAGCGTCAGCCTCCAAGTTTCGTAGACGAGGCACGTATTCGATGAAGAACCCGGTGAAGGTTGAAATGATGTTCAATGCAACTTCATGGTAAGGGATCAGATCTTCATGGCGAACCTCGTACTGCCCTCGAATCTGGTTCACGACGAGTTTTGAGTCACCGTAGGCTTCCAGATGGTCCACCCCCAGCTGTTGTGCGAGTTGGAGTCCCATGACGAGTGCGTTGTACTCGGCAACATTGTTGGAGCACGGCTTCGAAAGGGAATAAGCACGCTGGATGACCAGCTGATCGGGGGAGACTAAGACTACCCCCACTCCTGCGATGATTTGGCCTTTGGGGCCTGTTCTCGAAGCGCCATCGAAAAACATCCGCCAAACGGAGCTTCCTTCGGTGACGTTGGATTCTTGGACCTCATCCGGGATGTCTTCATAGAGTTTTGAGGATTCTGGGATGGGGTGTGCAGCTAAAAAGTCAGCCAGAGCTTGACCTTTAACAGCTTTTTGCGGGACAAACACCATATTATATGGTGTTAGCAAAATTGCCTATGTGGCTAGCCGAGAGTTTAATGATCCTGGCTTCGTCATGAGGACTCTGAGTGGATTGACTCGGGAAATGACATGAATTGTCTGGCCCGAGACATAATGACGAGTCTTCTGGATGGCAAACACCAAAGCCAAGCACTTTTCAACGGGGTTGTACCGGTGTTCGGCCCCGATGAGCGTTCGACTGAGGTAGTAGATTGCTTGCTCATAGCCTATATCGCTGTTTTGAGCCAGCAGAGCGCCAAGGGAATGATCCATGGCACGGACGTAAAGAAGAAATGGTTTGCCCACGACAGGTGCCACCAGGACTGGTGGGCTCGTTAAGTAGGCTTTGATGTCGTCGAAAGCCTTCTGGCACTCCTCTGTCCAGACATAAGAGACTCCCTTCTTCATGAGCTGAGTGAAGGGTTGACATTTACCGGAAAGGTTTGCTATGAACCTCCGGATGTATGCCAGACGTCCCTGCAGGCCTCGAAGTTCTCGAAGATTCTTCGGAGGGTCCATATTGAGGATGGCTTTGGTCTTCTCGGGATCAACATGAATGCATTTCGCCGTGATGACAAAGCCCAAGAATTTGCCGCTAGAAACCCCCAGGAAGGATTTAGTGGGGTTCATTTTGAGTTGATGTGCCCGTATGAGATCGAAGACTGTCTTCAAATCCTGTAGGTGATCTCCTTTGAGGCGGCTCTTGACTGCAATGTCGTCAACATAGCATTCGACTGTTTTGCAAAGATGTTGACAGAAGATGGTGCTCATAGCTCGTTGGTATGTTGCACCGGCATTTTTCAAGCCGAAGGGCATTACTGTGTAGCAGAAAACACCCTTTGGAGTCCTGAATGACGTGTGTTTCGCGTCATCGGGGAACATCTTGATTTAATTATAGCCTGAATACCCATCCATAAAGGACATGCGTTCAAAACCACATGTGTTGTCGATCATCACGTCGGTGATCGGAAGCGGGAATTCGTCCTTCGGGCAAGCAGAATTGAGGTCCCTGAAGTCAATACAGACTTGTATCTTCCCGTTCTTCTTGGTGACAGGTACGACGTTGGCTACCCAATCTGGGTGTTGTTCCTCACGGATGAAGCCGCTAGTCAAAAGTTTGTCCACTTTCTGATCGATGGCATTCATGATGTCCGGACGGAAACGTCGTTGTTGTTGTTTGATAGGTTTGGCATCAGGTAAGATGTTCAACCTATGCATTGCGATCTGTGGATCGAGTCCCGGCATGTCTTCGTAGCTCCAGGCAAAGACGTCGATATACTCTTTAGCAGTTGGATTAAAGCCTCTCGGTCTTCTCCTTCTAGGCTTTTGCTGACGAAGATGGGTTTGGAAGAAGATCCGTCCCCAAGGTCGATCTGCTCGACTTCGTCTTCGGTGGGAGGTTCACGTAACTCAAAACGAGACTCCCATTGCTCTCCTAGGCGTTGAGCCCAGGGTTCTTCTTCGAAGGGTTCCGGTGTTTGGTCTTCGCCTTTACCTTTTTGAGGTTGTGCTGACGTCATGTTAGCTGACAGCACTTTCCTGAAGACTGATCCGATACTGGTATCAGAATCCCAAGTCGACGCTTCGGACGAGTGGGAATGTTCTACGTCTTCCACGTCTGAGCTCTCTGGGGTTGATGGTGGCGTGACATAGCCTATCCCCCGTCGAGTTTTGTTGTAGTAGTTTTACGGCCTTCCTTTGGGTGTTGAACACTGGAGAGGGAGAGGTCGACCCTTGCCATAGTTTAGGCCTTTGTTGCTTTTCAGGTCGTAGCCCATCTTCTGGATGATGTGCTTTGCTGTATCCGTATACCGATAAACTTGTACTCTGCCGGTATCAGGTTCAGGCTCGAGTGGCGGGAGGTCTTGATGACGCTCGACTTTGCCAAAAATGGAGGATCTTTCATCTCGGCTTCGTGGAGGGTTTATGAAATAGACTCCTTGAGACGGGACTACTCGGTTTACATTATGGACGGTCGTTATTTGTGTTTGCAACGACCGTAGAGCGTAATCTAATGTATACATGGCATTCCAATGTGGAAGACAAGAATAATTAAAAGACACTCTATTATTGATGAAGTACGAGATTTTATCCTGCGGGATTACATTGTCTAAGGAGGGTGCATCTACATCAGCAGAGATATATTCGTCAAGCTCCTCGTCTGTAAGCACTGGGGCTGGATCAGGAGAGTCCACCACAGCTTTGATCTTGGGGTCTGAGAGGGTTATGTGAGCCCTCTCTGGCATCTTGGATGACTGCGGGGGCTTGCCCTTGAGACGCACCTTCAGAGGTGCCTCAACTGCGCCTCCTGTGAGTGGTGTCTTCCCCTGTAATTTTGCCACCAGAGGAGCCGATGTTTGAGGCGGCTTTCCTTTGAGGCGTATCTTCAGGGGAGCCTCAAGAGTCGGTGCTTTCCCGGATAGCTTGATGCTTATTGGAGGCGCCTTCTGGGGTGGTTTGCCCTTCAGTCGGATCTTCAGTTGAGCATCTGGATTCGTCTCAGGCTCCGTGTCCGGCTCAGTTTCCGTCTCAGCCTCATCATCAGCATCGTTGGCTTCCTCCTCGTCAAGTGGCTTGTACAAGTCAGAATCGATGAAGTAAGCCTCAATCCCTTTGAAAGGATCGATGTCTGCGAACTTCGTCCGGATGACGCCGTTGGTAGATACATATTTCATGCATTGGTGGAGCGTGGAAGGCACCACCATGTACTCATGTAGCCATGGTCGGCCGAGCAGGATGTTGTAGTTGACCTCGGCATCCACCACATAACAAGTCACCTCAGTTTTGAGGTTGCCTATGTGACACTTCAGTCGAATCTTGCCCAGTGGCTCGCTTTTGCTAGCGTTGAAGCCACTGATGGTTGTGTTGGAGGGCGCCAGCCGGTACATTGGGATCCCCAGTTTTGACATCAACGCCTTCGGGATGATGCTGAGGGAAGACCCCGGATCGATCTGAATCCGGCTCACCTTGACTGAACCGATGTACCCCGTGTAATACAGTGGTCGGTTATGTCGGTGGTGCTTGAGCAGCATGTCTTGTTGGGTGAAGGTTATGTTTGGGATAATTTCCTCCGCACAATGACAGTGCGCACAAGTAGTTGGGAGGTCTTCAGGCTGCTTGACCTGACTGAGAAAGGATTCAGCGTCCTTCAGAGCTTCGCAGAGAGCTTCTCGAGAGTCTTTGGAAAGACGCAAGAGCTCAAACAAAGATAAGCGCACAGGAGTACTGGCCAGTTGTGCCAGTATGTCAAAGTTGTGGGGCTTGGCTAGCCCCGAAGCATTCTCCTTCCGTAGAGGTCTGTCGAAACGAGCCTCCACCTGCTTCTGCTTATTGGCTGCTGAGGGTTTAGACGGGCCCTCCTCAGGGATTGTGCTAGGAGGCACCACCTCGGCGGCAGCTTCGCCGGGCTGAGCGTTCTGTTGTGCACGCGTCTGCACTGGAAGTGCCTCTTCTGTTGAAGAAGAGACCGTACGACAAGACTTGATCTTCCTGCCTTTTGATTTGGAGGTAGAGCGTACCTCCGGTTGAGTCACCTCGGAGACGAGGTCGGGGTGAACCCAGAGGACCTCTCCTCGAGATGTGGTGAGTGGGATGAGTCCACTCACATTGTCACGGATAGGTGGCAAGTTCACCACCTCCATTATCGCCTTAGGGATGGGGACGACGCCATCTTGTGTGGTGGTCGGCGGCAAGGTGCCGAACTGAAGTGACACCACATTGGCTGATACCGTCTTCTCTTCATAGTCGACAGAGATTACATCGGCATTGATCATGCGCTGGATGTAATTCTTGAGGACGTAGCAGTCCTTGGTCGGGTGTCCGACAAACCGATGGTAGTGACAATACCTCGGGTTGTCCACTTTTCCAACTTCATCGGACCGCTTTGGGTCCGGGAGCTTGATCTTGTCACCCTGCTTCAGTATTTCGAAGAGTTGCAGGGTATCTTCGTCATTGAATGAATACACCTCCTTGGGTCTCGGCGCCAGTGGAGATTTCTGAGTAGGCGCAGATGCGCCCTTCGAGGCATTAACAGTCAATGCCTGTTTCCCCTTTGCTTCTCGCCCGGAGTTGTTGGCTGCTGACTTTTTCCCCTTATCATCAAAGGCGGGGAAGCTGACACCCAGAAGACGTGCATTGGCCGCCTTCTTTTCTGCGGCTTCAGCTTCGATGATCAGGAAGCTCCAGTCGGGAGGGGGAGTAGAGTTGAGCCAGAGCTTCACTGCGGGCAGCATGTTCATACTGCAAGAGGAGAGGAGCGCATGTTCTGGCATGCCTGGAGGTAGCCTGAAGCAGGCTTGTCGGAAGCGTTCGATGAACACCCGAACCGTTTCTTTCTCCTTCTGGCGGATCTCTATGAGAGATGCCATCGTCATGTCCTTCCCGCCGTCGTAGAAGCGATCGAGGAAGAGGCGCATCAAGTCGTCGAAGGACGATATAGAATTGTCGGGGAGGCTGCAGTACCAGTCATACGCCACCCCTTTTAGGGCCCCAACAAAGATGCTGGTGAGGAACGCGTCCTCCTTTAGGAGATGCCCTGTTTGTGACTGGAAATATGTCAGGTATCGACGCGGAGAGTCCTTCCCATCGTATGGTGTGAGTGTTTGTGGTTTATATTTTGGAGGATAAACCACCTTGTTCCACTCGAGGGGATAAGGCTGGGGAATGCCCATCTTCTGGCGCTCCTCTTGCCTATTTTTGGACTCGAAGCGCTTCCGCAGGTCCTTGATCATTTCGACCACATCCTCCGTGGAGCTAGGAGTCGGGGAAGGTGGCACTATCTGAAGCGGAGCGTTTGAGGGTTCCGATGTCCGAGGTGCTTCTATGTCGGAGGGTACCCGTTGAAGGGGTACACTCGACTCCCCATTAACTCCTGGGTCGGGACCGGTTGAAGGTGTTCTGGTCAAGGCCGACCGAATATCAAACACTGCTTGAGTCAGTGCTTGCATAGAGGCAGAGAGGGTTTTGAGTCCTCCCTCTAATGAGTCTATGCGCTGAACAATATCCTGCGGTGGTGCATCAGACTCGGCATCATCTCCAGCCATGTATACTGTCCTGACACGGCCAGGAGTGGATGGATTGGTTGAGGCTTCGCTCTCGGCCTCACTTTCATGTGGGGGAGTCACCTCTCCTGGTGTTTCACCTTGGTCACCCCCAGTCACGTTCTGGAGGTCATTCTCGACGGGTGCATCTGTCAGGGCCTGATTGTCCTCGACTCCGTCTTGAAGGGCCTCTTCGTCTCTACCCCCAGCTGTGTCCTGAGGGACATCTTCGTTTCGAGGCGCTTCTTGGAGGCTGACCTCGCCTCGAGGATGAAGATCCACCGCAGCTGTGCTTTGGAAATCTTCATTTTCGGAAGGAAGCTCAACAAGGGTTTGACTACCCCCAGCTTCTTCCAAGAGCTTCTTCTTTGACCGAGTGCCTTCGAACACCCCGGAGGTCGAAACTGCTGCCTTGGTTCTCCCTGATTGGCTTTTGGATGAGGAATTGCCGGTCGCCTTCCGGAGAGATGAGGAGTTGGAGACCACATTGCATGAAGCAACTCTTGGCTCCTCTTCTGTTGACACCTTCTTTCCAAGGCGATGTCGGAGGGGTGTCGATGACTGCAGTCGCTGGAAGACTGACTGCCTTGGTGGTACTGCCGTCTTACCACAGCAGTTGATAGTGACCACCGCACAAGTATGCCCCGTGAGAGGCTCATCGTGCTTATTGATCGACTCTCCTGACCGGTGCTTGTGAGTGATCACATTACGCAGGTCGTTGGAGGAGAGTGCTACTCTCACACCCCCTTCAGGCGCATGGCAAGGCAAAACGTCGGGGCGGACAGGTGAGTGCTGCGCCCCCTGATCTAATGCCAAGCAGGCATCATGATCAGTAGTGGGGGAACGACAACATTTGAAGTGACTTGAACGGACCTCAAACACACAACCAGAGGAGGCACGGGAGTTCAAGACCACTGAATTTGCCGCACTCGACTTGGTTATGCACACAGTGGATGCGCCCAAGTGAGATGAGGACTTTGAAGATCGACTCGTCTTTGGTGCCGAAGCACCTGAGTCGACCTTGTACAGCTTGCCATCGGCACCGTACGTGATTGTGAGCACGTGCCTCTGGCCTACTGCTGGCATAGCACGCTTGCGGCGCATGGCCCGTGCCGCCTTGGATCTCTTTGTACTAGCCCGCTGGGGTGCATAGTACTCAGCATCCAAATTCTCCTCGCCATTACAGCGAGTGAGTCTGTCAAAGACAGAGACTTTTTGTGGCGCATCAGAGGTGATGCGCGGGGCTTTGGCTGCGCCCCTGCTCCGTCGACGCATCTTCCTCGCCTGAGAGGGAGATGGCTGGGGAATATGGTCAGCCGTACGTTTCCCCTAGAGATGCGCTGCATCAGCGGGCGCACCTTGGTTGCTGAGAACGTCAGCAGGAAGGGAGGGCTGGATTGGCACATCACCTTCAGTGGTGGTGCCCGAGGCGTCGACCTTGCGCACCCAGACACGGCGGGTCTTCTTCGGCTTCGGCAGCCGCTTCGAAGGACTCGCGCTTCCTTCAGAAATGAACTCCTCATACGCCTGTTGATTGAGGCGCACGACCAGTGTCTTGTGGAAGGAGCCCACCTTCACGTCGTCGGCCTGTGACACGACTTTCTCGAAAGAGGAGAAAGAAGTCCCCAGCAGAGTCGCCAGCTTGTTTGCCATTAAAATCGTTTGATTGCGAATCTTAATACAAACAGAACAGTATTACAATATAGGACTTAGATGTAGTACTAGGAGTACACTTTTGTTTAATCTGGGTCCTAAGTGCCAATGGAGTGAGTGGTAATGCGTTGACTCCGTTGACGGGCTGACGACGGTTATCGGTTCTCTGAAGGTGTAGATTGCTCTGGGTGCTGGAGCTGGTTGAGAAGAGGAAGATGTTGAGTGTCTGTATCTGCCTCTCTGATGATCTCTGTCTGGATTATTCGTATGTATGTCTCTCTGTGTGTGTATATATGTAAGGAGGGGATGATTCCTCCATTTATAGCTGGGCAGGTTGGCTGCTCATGCGCGCATATGTAGGATGCACCGGTACGTGGGGACGCCACGTGGAGATTGCTGATGAAGGCGCACGGATGATGCGCCCTACTCGTGAGGTTGAATTCTTCATACTGCTGTTGTGAGCCGGCACGTAGCAGAGGAGAAGATCTTTCTATTGCTGAGATCTTGGATGAGTTGAGTCAAAGGATACGTGTCGTCGACCCATGGCTCGGAGATCTCTGATTTGGTGGGGGGAATGATTTGGTGGGATGCGCCTTGGATTGGGCGCATGATGAGATTTTGGCTCGTGACCTTTAGGAGTCACGAGCCGTTCTGGACGCATGGCTTTTGAGGCGCATACGAGCGACTTTCCTTCTGTCTTTCGGGATCAGAGATCAGTCTGGGGTGCATGGCTTTTGAGGCGCATGCAATGCTTCAACTGGAGACTCTTCTTCTGTCTTTAGGGATCAGTGAAGGGTATGAGGCGCATGGCTTTCGAGGCGCATACAGGTTTGGGCGCATGGCCGCGAAGGCGCATGCGGGTGGTCGAGTGGCCACGTGGCAGTAGCCGTCGGGATAGAGTCATGATGATGCTGACGTTGTGGATGCTTCATCTTCTGCAAAAGCTGTCAGCCTTTCAGACTTGGGAAGGCGTGCTGCCAACTCTGTCAGTTCAGCATTTAATGTTGGTGACATTCGATGGACAGCTGAGTGGGCGCATCGGTTGACGTTCCACTAGGCGTATGGGGGCGCATCCCCTTTGATGCGCTCGGTACAGGGCGCATATGTGGGAGGCGCTTGGTGTTTGAAGGAGTGTGATGTGCTGTCCAGCCGGCGCATCCGACACGTCTTTAATGATGCGGCTGTTTCGCTTCTCGAGTGCTTTTAAATAGCCGTTTGGCTGAAGTCGAGGCGTCCGATTCATCCATTTAATGTGAGTTCATTGCTCGGAACTCGGAGAGCCATCCACTTGGCGCGTGGGTTTGATCTGCCCGGCCTATAAATAGTGGCATGGAGAGAAGGTTGGCCTCTCATTCCCTCACGTCTTTCCAATATGAACTCAGGTTCTCGGGTGCATTCTGTTGACGAAGTGTTCCCGAGGGTGAAGATGAGACGCCATGTTGTCGTTGATGCTCTTGAAGGTGACTGTTACATCCAAAAGACAGAGTCGAGGGCTTCTGAGGCAGGCGGAAGGTGCCTGTTGCATCCAAAGATAGGGATGCTCGGGCCTCGTCTCCGTTGTTCCGGAAGAGCCGTAGATCGGAATGGCAGTGCTAGGCACTCTCTTCCTTCAAAGTGGGTGCTGCCCACTTTGATTGTGTTGAAAGTTGCTCCTTTCACCGTGATTTCGATCACGGTCTTCCTTGGTCTTTGGAGGCTCTTTCGAAGCCTCCCCTGGCCACAGCTTTGCGGTGCTCTTCTCCTCCTTGGTTCCAGCCAGAGGGTTAAATGCTTTGTGTATCGAAGTATTTATCAGGCGAGCCTGGTTGGAAGAGCGGCACATAACTGGGCTCTGCTCGGCCAGGTGAGCCTGGTTGGAAGAATAACTGGGCTGCTGAAGGGATGCACATAACTGAGCTGCTGAAGAGATGGCGGGATGCGCCTGGTTGGAGGCGCATGACATCTGCTGCGCCTAACTGGCAGCGCATGGTGACTGACAGCGCATGATGACTGCTGCGCCTATCTTGAGGCGCATGGTGGCCGCTGGCTGTAGACTTAGGATCTTTCCTTTATAGAAATTCTCCTTTGTACAACCTTTTCTAGACATGTAATAGACTTTTATATATAAATAAAAAGTCCTTCTTCAAATGTCTATGGTTATTGGCTTTGCTGTGAAGTGTTCTGTGCGAGTCCTGGCGCATGTAGTGTCTGGCGCATGGTCTTTCTGGTTGTGAAATTCCATGCTTCTACACTTACCATGATGCATCAAGTCACATCTCAATCCCTTGCCGGAAGCGTCACAATATACTGAAAATCCTCCAGTCCCATCTGGAAGCGTAAGAACGGGTGCCGCCATCAATCCTTGTTTCAACTTCTCAAATGAACTATGACACTCTGCTGTCCAAGCAAATTGTACATCCTTGTGAGTCAACTGTGTCAGTGGTGCAGAAATCCGAGCAAAGTCTGATACAAATCGTCGGTAATAGCCGGCCAATCCTAGAAAACTCCAAACTTCTGCGACGGTACTGGGTACTGGCTATGTCTCTATAGCCACTATCTTCTGGGGGCCCACTTCCACTCCACCTCTGGTGATGATATGACCTAAGTACGAAATACGATCCAACCAAAATTTGTATTTACTGAACTTCGCGTACAACTGGTGCTCCCTGAGAATCTGAAGAACTATACGAAGATGATGCTTATGCTCTGCCTCATTCTTGCTATAGACTAAGATATCGTCTATAAATACTATCACGAACTGGTCCAAATAGGGCATGAAGATACGATTCATGAGGTCCATGAATACGGCTGGTGCATTGGTCGCTCCAAATGGCATAACAAGGAACTTCCAATACCCATATCTAGATCTGAATGTTGTCTTCGGGATGTCTTACTATTTGACTCTGATCTAATGGTATCATGATCGCAAGTCAATCTTCGAGAATACTGTCACTCCTCTGAGTTGATCAAATAAATCATCTATCCTTGGTAGAGGATATCTGTTCTTGATTGTTACAGAGTTCAAGGTACGATAATCAACACATAATCTTGATGTACCATCCTTCTTTTTTATAAGAAGTATCAGGACTCCCCAAGGTGATCCACTAGCACGAATGAATCCCTTGGTTTTAAGTTCTTCAATCATCTTGTACAAGATTTCTAACTCTGAAGGTGTCATCCTGTAGACTCCCCCTGACACTGGTGCCGTCCCTGGAAGCAAATCAATGGTGAACTCTATCTCTTTCTCTGGGGGCATGCATAGAAGCTCTTCGGGAAATACATCAGAAAACTCTTCTACTACCCTGGAAAACTGAGCTGCTACTGCTACTGCCATTCGCAAGACTGGTGGAGAAGGTTCTACTTCGCCTCTGAAAAATGAAAACTCTGGTTCGCCGGGAATACCAAAAATAATCCTGCCAATATGGCAGTCTATTCTTGCATATTGATCCTTCAACCAATCCATTCCTAGGACCACATCATAGTCGGCCATCAAAAATTCTATCAATCTAGCGAAAACTCTCTACCGCTAACTACGATTCGACATGAGGAATAGACTTTATCTACTCCCACAAGACCGTTATCAGTAAGTATATTGAGCCTTACTGATAATGACTCGGGCTCCAGTCCTATCCGTGTTGCGAATCGTACAGACATAATGAATGCGATGCACCCGAATCAAATAAGACTAATGCTGGAAAAGAGTTGACGAGAATGGTACCTGCCACCACCTCACCTGATGCTAATTTTTCTGCTATGGTCAGAGCCATAGCCTGACCTTGTCCTCTTGGTGCTGGTCCCCTCTGCTGAAAACCTCTCTGCCGGTTTTGAATCTGAGCTTGGGCATACTGCTGAGCCTGAGGCGGCAATGGCCTCGGAGGCTGGTACTGCTACTGCATTGGTGCTGGACCCCTAACCGATGGACTGGTTAGGTTTGATGATGATGAACTGGCTCTATTCGGACAGAACCCTATCTTATAGTCCGGTGCCCCCATAAGCCAAGCACAATCCATGTGCTCTACGACACTCTGATACTACACGTCCTGGCTTCCCACAATGAGAGCATCCCATTGCTGAAGACTGCTTTTGCTTCTGCTGCTGAGGATACGTCGGTGTCGAATGCTGAACCGACGAGACTGTGATTGCCCTCCTAGGAGCTCCAATAGTCAGAGCCCTAGCTGCCGGGGCTGGTGCTGATGATTGGGACATCTGTCCATGAGACCTCTTACTTCTTCCGTTTCTATCTACAATCCTCTGCGAAGTATACTCATGCCTCTTCGCTGCTCGCAAGACGGCATCAAACGTCTGGTGCTCAAACTGCTCCACCGATATAATGATCTCTAGATGGAGTCCCTGCTGGAATCGCTGGGCTCGATCCAATTCGGTCGCCACCAAGGTGGGAGCAAACCGGCTGAGTCTAGAAAATTCGACCGCATATTCATCGACCGTCCTTTCCATCTGTTTAAGATTAGTGAATCTCGTCTGCAGATCATACTGAGCTACTGCGTCGAAGTACTTCGTTTGGAACTTATTGCTGAATACTGCCACAAAATAGGCGTTGGTAATCCAACTGCTAGCATCGCCCACCAGCTACGGGCTAAGTCTAATAACTTGTCACTCCCTGATTCCGGTATACGTATTTTAGCACGTATACTGCTTATTTATAATTTTGTTGTATTTCTTCATGTATATCCTAAATTATTTGACAAAATAATATTTCGTAATTTATTTTCTGTGATTTTAGTTTACAGTTTTGGCTCTAATTGGGTGACATGCTCTCGGTTCACTTGAACCCGTTGGGTCCTCATGAACCAACTTGGTTTAGATTTTATATAAAACTCATCTCCTTCTCTCTCCTCTCATTATTCCTCTCATTTATTTCCTCCACCAACCAAGGCAAGTGCCAACTTGCTCAAGAGATGGATTTATATTTTGTTAATGATTTCTTACAAAATTATTTGTCAAAATATGTTCTTCTCCTCAATCTATACTAGTTTAGAACTTGAAAATTTCTATTTTGAAGCTTTGATTTTTGTAGATCTAAGTTTTCTCCATTTTCGGATTTACATGGTTTTGATCTATTTTCGTTAGGATTTTGTGGGTTTTGATGCTTCCATGTGGAAGAGAATTCAATTTCACTCAAGTTAGAACTTTGAAAATCTAGATTTGGTTTTGATTTGGTCAAGTTAAGGAAATTGGAAGTTTTTGGTGTTCTTGAGGAGGCTCTCGGCCTGGAAGAGAAGACCCTTCAGCCTGCGCTCTTTAGCGCAAGTTGAACTGCGCAGCTCGTCTTTTGACGAATTGTGCAACCCTTCGGCCAGCGCATTGCGCTGAGCTGAACTGCGCTGGCGCTCCTTAGCTCCAGCGCCATCCGATCCTGCGCAGTCTAATCCCTGCGCAATCTAACCCAGCGCGCTTGACTTCAGCGCAATCCATTCCCTGCGCGATCTGATCCTGCGCAGTCTAACCCTGCGCAGTCTGATCCATGCGCAACCCGACTCTGGCGCAATCCATCTCCTGCGCCATCTAACCGCTGCGCAGTCCAATGCCTGCGCAACCTAACTCTGCGCGTTTGACCCCTGCGCAGTCTAACCCTGCGCGTTTTGACTTCTGCGCATTTGACCATGCGCATTCTGACCTGGGCTCTTATATATTATATTTTCTTATATATATATAGGTGAATGTTTGTGTATGCTATATATCCTTACGCCTTTTGTCCCGAGCATGATATGAGCACTAATGTGACCCCGGAGAACAAAGTGTTCCTTCCTGATACATGTACCTGAATGTCCCAGTTCTTGTTCATGCTCGACAAATAACTCGTAACTCCACGTGGCGTATTTGCATTGATGCATTACACTAAGGAGGGTAGAACATGTTGACATACTAGTTGACATGGATCCTCTTTGGGGTACTCGTACCAAAGTACGACTTTAGGAGGATAATCATGCAGGCCACAGCATGTGAGTCCAAGATTTCACCTAGGGTTAAACTAGGCAACTAAATATACTAGATGCATGGGGAGGGCAGAATCCCGAGATCGTGTTACACCAGCCGCCTTGAGATATTGTCTTGACGCGCCGGCTGGTCTCCACGGATGCTGTGTCATCTGCAACGAGTGGATGACTGTATCCGATTAATTTCTGCTATATATTATATGTTTTTGGCAAGGTGGCCTTGCGAGGGACCTGTGCTCAATCATACCTGTCTACGCGAACCCCTGGGTTGGCTAGCCTTGCTGGAAAGATACGATCTGAGGATTTCTTAATAACATGATGCGAGGATAACCTCGCCATACTAGAAACTCGTAGACTTGACTGGCCGTGAAAATGACTTGCTTGTATTTTTCTTTTACTTTCCGCGAGTAACTGAGGAAAGCGGACTGTTATGGTGCGTGATCCAACCCATGTTCTTGTTTGATTGTTGGGTTGGTTATCGTACTATGACAGGCTGCGGACCAAAGTTACGAACGGAAGCCTTAATTTGATTATGATGTGCTACTCCTGTGAATGACTAAGGAACATGGCCCACCGCGGTACGTGATCCAACCCATGTTCTTGTTTGATTGTTGGGTTGGTTATCGTGCTGCGATGGTCTGTCGACCGAAGTCACGACCAGGAGATCTTCTTACTTATATCTGTAAACTTATGTGAAGGTCATAGAGTGCGACGCGTCCCGGCTCCATGTGGCACCTTTTGTCCTTGTTTGGTTGTAAGGGTGCCAGATGGGTCCGACGATGTAGCGCTACCCTATAGCCGCAGCATAAGCTTTATCCTTATCATTATAACTGGGTTTTATCTTAACTCTTGTGCCCCTTTGGCGGTACTTGCTATTCGGGGCTGACCCCGCTGGTTTTGTTTGGCCAGATCTCGTAGCAGAGCCAGAGGACGCGATCCTTCTTCCTGACATCCATGGTGCATACTAGGAGCATGGCTGGTCGGGGACTCGAGTGGGTTTCTTCTCCACCACTCCTGCTTATACTTTTGCGGCGTTTAGCCACCGGCACTTGTTAGCCGGATTACTTGATATTTTGTGTCAGTACATAATTGTAACTAAACAGACTGCAGCTGTGTATAATTTTGTGCTCATGACTCTCTGAGATA
This sequence comes from Iris pallida, assembly GCA_029216955.1. NCBI lineage: Eukaryota > Viridiplantae > Streptophyta > Magnoliopsida > Asparagales > Iridaceae > Iris > Iris pallida. The sequence continues at coordinate 2,898,406 of JANAVB010035817.1, forward strand.
GCTATGTTATAAAGCTAGTCTCTCATGATCATTTTGATGAAGCGTCGGGGACGCCTTACTGCTTTATCTTTAATGTTCATTTATTTGCTGATGTGATTTGATTGATTGAGACATAGAACTCTGTGGGACCATAGGAGACTCGCTTGTAGCATGTACCCCCTAGTCTCTCGACAGCCACGATCGCCGTATGACGTTACGTACCTCATATGGAGTAGCTGGCCTAGTCCGCCTCCGTATTTCGGTACTGGGGCGTGACAAGGTTTTAGTGGTGGCCCATGCAGGTCTGTTTTTCAGACTTGTGGGGTATTGCGATTTATTAGGAGTCTCAATCAAAACTTGTTCCCCTTGAAATCATGTTTCGAATTCTCTGTCCTTGCCTTGATCTCTAACCTGACTTGCATCCTCGAAATCTTCCTCGTCCGGACTTGATAATCTTATATTCTTCTCTATAGGGGTGCTTCATTCTCAGTAGCGGGTGAGGCCCATGAGGAAGAGCAGCAAGAGCATGGCTCGACTGGGCAGCAACAGGGGAGAGAACCTTCTCCAGTGCAGGCACGAACAGAAATGGAACCAGAGGCAGTGCAGCCGCAGGTTATTGAAACTCCTGCAGCACCAGTAGCGACGGCAGTACCAGACGCCGTAGCACTCCTGGAGATCATCCGGGGGTTTCTTGTCACTAACCGACAGCAACAGACTCGGCAGCAGGAGCAGAACGTGTTGCTGAACCAAGGGATTCAGTTAGCTCTTGAGAGGAGTGCCGGGGTTGACTCGGGAGCCTCAGGAAGGTTCCGTCGCTTGAACCCGAGGTATTTTGATGGCACGGAGGATGCCATCACTGCGGATGCATGGATTCAAGACATCGAAGCCATTCTTGTGGCAGCCAAGGTTCCAGACGATGAGAAGGTTGATCAGGTCAAACTGGTACTTCAGGATCTTGCCCGCGACTGGTGGGCATCAGAAGAAGTTGGTACAAGACGCCCTGTTCGTTGGACCACCTTCAGTGACAGATTCAAGGCCAAGTATTTTGGCGTAGTAGCTCGATATGAGCTCCAGCAGAAGTTCATCAATCTCAAGCAAGCAGGCAAGACCGTAGATGGGTATGCAGCAGAGTTCTGCAGATTGTGCCGATTTGCACCATCAATGGTGGCAACGGAGCCAGAGAAAGCTATGAGGTTCCAGCAGGGACTTCATTTGGAATTATTGCAGCTTGTGGAAGGACACGACTACCAGACGTTTGACGCTGTCTTGACAGCAGCTCGGAGGCACGAGCTCACCCAGCAGAGGTTGGCATCGAGGACAGGAGGTCAGAAGAGATCTCATTCCCAGGTTGGAGGAGGAGCCATGCAGCGAACATCGGCACCAGCACCCGGTGTTCGTATTCATGATACAGGAGCGCCGCAGAGGACGGCCGCGTCAACTATCACAGCGCCAGTTCGGCAGCAGCAGCCGAGGAATCAGCAGCAGCGTCAGAGGGTGCCCCAGGGTTGTACCTTCTGTGGTAAGGGAGGACACACTAGGGATGTGTGTCGGTCAGCGAATGGCTTGTGCTTGAGGTGTGGTAGTCCAGACCACCGTATTTCGACTTGTCCTATGATGCAGAGGCCAGGAGGGCCAGCTCAGCAGTTTCCAGCGTTGCCAGCTCCAGGGGCAACCCCGAGTGGAGGGCCAGCATTAGCAGTAAGGCCCCTAGCCCAGCGTCTACCAACGCAGGCTCAGATGTTTCGCCAAGCGTAGGAAGCCGAAGGCCCTCAGAGGCAGCAACAGCATGGTCGAGGAAGGCCGCAACAAGGGGCTCCGCGGGGCCAAGCTCTCACATTAACCTTGGGAGAGGCTCTAGCGTCCAGTGACGTGGTGGCAGGTAAAATTCTCGTCACCTCATTTCCTGCGGTAGCATTATTTGATTCAGGCGCTACTCATTCATTCATCTCTGCACAATATGCTACATGGATTGGACTAGTGTTTGAGGCATTGCCGGAGAGGATGGATATACTCACCGGCAATGGGCTCGTAGAAGTGAGCAGAGTGCGCTTTTCATGTCCGGTAGAGGTGTGTGGGCATTTATTACCCGCATCATTGATTGAATTCCCTATGGGGAATTTTGATGTTGTTCTTGGCATGGACTGGTTGAGAGACAGTCATGCGACCATTGATTGTAGAGGAGGTAGGGTTATATTCAGCATTCCTGGGATGGAGCAGTTCATCTTTACTCGAACCTTGAAGAATCAGACTGAAGGCGTCATCTCTGCAGCAGTGTCGGAGTCAAGACAGATCCCGAGAGTGGTCGAAGATTTTCTTGATGTATTCCCTGATGAGCTTCCAGGGATGCCCCCAGTCAGAGAGGTAGAATTTAGCATTGAGTTGAACCCTGAAACGAGGCCTATTGCAGACAGAGTTTACAGAATGTCGCCGTCAGAACAGGATAAGTTGTATCAACATGAAGAAGAGTTGAAGTCTAAGGGATTCATCCGAGACAGTAAATCGCCCTGGGCCGCGCCAGTGATTCTAGTTCCCAAGAAGGATGGGTCGACGAGAATGTGCATCGACTACCGCAAGCTGAATGCAGTAACAGTGAAGAATAAGTACCCGCTACCGAGGATTGATGACCTGTTTGATCAATTGAGCAAGGCCCGCATCTTTTCCAAGATCGATCTTCGTTCGGGATACTATCAGGTGAGAGTCCGAGAGCAAGATATTCAGAAGACGGCATTCAGATCAAGATACGGGCATTATGAGTTTTTAGTAATGCCCTTTGGACTAACCAATGCCCCTGCAGTATTTATGGATTTGATGAACCGCATCTTTCTTCCATATTTGGATAAATTTGTGGTAGTGTTCATAGATGACATTCTTGTCTATTCCAGCAGTGAAGAGGAGCATGAGAAACATCTTAGGACTGTCTTGCAGACATTGAGGGAGCATCAACTGTATGCGAAGCTCGACAAGTGTGAATTCTGGTTAGATCATATTTCGTTCCTGGGGCATGTAATTTCTGGGGCAGGAGTATCAGTGGATCCGAAGAAGATTGAGGCCGTAGAGCATTGGCCAGTCCCGAGAACAGTTGCAGAAGTGCGAAGTTTCTTAGGACTAGCTGGTTACTACAGACGGTTCGTGGCAGACTTTGCCAAGATCTCTGCGCCCTTAACGCGTTTGACGCACAAGGACGTAGAGTTTGTTTGGTCAGCTAGCTGTCAGGCATCATTTGAAGAATTGAAGAAGAGATTGATCTCAGCCCCGATCTTGACGCTTCCAGTGGGAGCGGGAGGCTTTACAGTATATTGTGACGCATCTGGGAAGGGTCTTGGATGTGTATTGATGCAGCACGGAAAAGTGATAGCATATGCGTCTCGGCAGCTTCGAGACCATGAGAAGAATTACCCGACTCATGATTTAGAGTTGGCAGCTGTGGTGTTTTCACTCAAGTTGTGGAGGCATTATTTATACGGAGATCGGGTAGAGATCTATACTGATCATAAGAGTTTGAAATATGTATTCACGCAGCGAGATTTGAACATGAGGCAAAGAAGGTGGTTAGAACTACTGAAGGATTTTGACTTAGATCTTCAGTATCATCCAGGCAAGGCGAATATAGTGGCAGATGCACTGAGTAGGAGAGACAGTGCCTTTATCTTGACCTCGCAGAAGCATATTTTAGAAGATCTTCAGAGTATGGGAATCGAAGTAGTTTTGTCGAGGGATATAGGAAGAATGACCAGTATGCAGATTCAGTCAACCTTGGTAGAGAGGATAAGGGCAGCACAAGCAGAAGATCCACAGATTCAGAAGTTGCGGTCGGAGTGTGAATCAGGCCGTAGGAAGGAGTTAGTGATTCACGAAGATGGTACGCTCAGGTTTGGAAACAGACTCTGTGTACCGAGTGGAGACCTTCGGCAGGAAGTTATGTCCGAAGCTCATAGTTCCATTTATTCTATTCATCCAGGAGGAACGAAGATGTATCGAGATATCAGGCAGTACTTTTGGTGGAATGGCATGAAAAAAGAGATAGCGAGATTTGTATCCAAGTGTCTGGTATGTCAGCAGGTGAAAGCCGGGCAGCAGAGACCAGCAGGATTGCTCCAGCCGCTTCCTATCCCAGAATGGAAATGGGAGCACATCACGATGGATTTTGTGACCGGTTTACCTAGATCCCTGGCTGGCAAGAATGCGATCTGGGTAATAGTAGATCGACTCACGAAGGTCGCTCATTTCCTTCCTTTCAGAGTTGGGCAGACTACTGAGCAGTTGGCAGAAATGTACATGAAGCAGATAGTGAAGCAGCATGGTGTTCCAGTTAGTATAGTATCAGATCGGGATACACGGTTCACTTCCCATTTCTGGCGGAGCTTGCACCAGAGTTTGGGGACCAAGTTAAGATTCAGTACTGCATATCATCCACAAACTGACGGGCAATCAGAAAGAACCATTCAGACGTTAGAAGATATGCTACGGGCGTGCACCTTGGACTTTGGCGGATCTTGGGAGGATCACCTTCATCTTGTGGAGTTCTCCTATAATAACAGCTATCAGGCTAGCATTCAGAAGGCCCCGTTCGAAGCATTGTACGGAAGGAAGTGCAGGTCCCCTTTGGCATGGGACGACGTCGGAGAACGAAAGTTGTTGGGGCCAGAGATGATCACGCAGACTGTGGAGATAGTTAAGTTGGTCAGAGAGCGCCTTCGAGTTGCACAGGACCGACACCGTCATTGGGCGGATCAGCATCGTAGGCCTCTAGAATTCAGAGTTGGCGACCAAGTGTTTCTGCGGATTTCGCCTACTCGGGGTATCATCAGATTTGGAACCCGAGGAAAGCTTAGTCCAAGATACGTTGGTCCTTTCAAGATTCTCGCTCGGGTAGGCGATGTGGCTTATCGACTTGCCCTTCCGCCTTCGTTAACTGGCATACATGATGTATTTCATGTGTCCCAGTTACGTGGGTATGTCCCGGATCCGAGTCATGTCCTCGATCATTCAGAGTTAGTCGTTGGTACCGACTTAACTTACGAGGAACAACCCGTATCTATTTTAGACCGGCGAGAGAAGGTACTCAAGAATCGGACGATCAGCCTTGTCCGTGTTGCTTAGAACCATCACTCTCCGGGAGAATCAACTTGGGAGCGCGAGGACGAGATCCGATCTCGGTATCCGCATTTGTTTGGTTTGTGAGGTATATCTTTATGCCATAATGACACGATCCCACATTCACTGCACCTGCTTGTATTGTACTTTTGTGATGTAGATAATAACTGCTTGTTAGTTAACTTGCATATGATTGTGCCTTGCTTATCCTGATCTTTCAATCCTGTCTTGGCTGGAAATTCCGAGGACGGAATTTTTCTAAGAAGGGTAGAGATGTCACTCCCTGATTCCGGTATACGTATTTTAGCACGTATACTGCTTATTTGTAATTTTGTTGTATTTCTTCATGTATATCCTAAATTATTTGACAAAATAATATTTCGTAATTTATTTTCTGTGATTTTAGTTTACAGTTTTGGCTCTAATTGGGTGACATGCTCTCGGTTCACTTGAACCCGTTGGGTCCTCATGAACCAACTTGGTTTAGATTTTATATAAAACTCATCTCCTTCTCTCTCCTCTCATTATTCCTCTCATTTATTTCCCCCACCAACCAAGGCAAGTGCCAACTTGCTCAAGAGATGGATTTATATTTTGTTAATGATTTCTTACAAAATTATTTGTCAAAATATGTTCTTCTCCTCAATCTATACTAGTTTAGAACTTGAAAATTTCTATTTTGAAGCTTTGATTTTTGTAGATCTAAGTTTTCTCCATTTTCGGATTTACATGGTTTTGATCTATTTTCGTTAGGATTTTGTGGGTTTTGATGCTTCCATGTGGAAGAGAATTCAATTTCACTCAAGTTAGAACTTTGAAAATCTAGATTTGGTTTTGATTTGGTCAAGTTAAGGAAATTGGAAGTTTTTGGTGTTCTTGAGGAGGCTCTCGGCCTGGAAGAGAAGACCCTTCAGCCTGCGCTCTTTAGCGCAAGTTGAACTGCGCAGCTCGTCTTTTGACGAATTGCGCAACCCTTCGGCCAGCGCATTGCGCTGAGCTGAACTGCGCTGGCGCTCCTTAGCTCCAGCGCCATCCGATCCTGCACAATCTAATCCCTGCGTAATCTAACCCAGCGCGCTTGACTTCAGCGCAATCCATTCCCTGCGCGATCTGATCCTGCGCAGTCTAACCCTGCGCAGTCTGATCCATGCGCAACCCGACTATGGCGCAATCCATCTCCTGCGCCATCTAACCGCTGCGCAGTCCAATGCCTGCGCAACCTAACTCTGCGCGTTTGACCCCTGCGCAGTCTAACCCTGCGCGTTTTGACTTCTGCGCATTTGACCATGCGCATTCTGACCTGGGCTCTTATATATTATATTTTCTTATATATATATAGGTGAATGTTTGTGTATGCTATATATCCTTACGCCTTTTGTCCCGAGCATGATATGAGCACTAATGTGACCCCGGAGAACAAAGTGTTCCTTCCTGATACATGTACCTGAATGTCCCAGTTCTTGTTCATGCTCGACAAATAACTCGTAACTCCACGTGGCGTATTTACATTGATGCATTACACTAAGGAGGGTAGAACATGTTGACATACTAGTTGACATGGATCCTCTTTGGGGTACTCGTACCAAAGTACGACTTTAGGAGGATAATCATGCAGGCCACAGCATGTGAGTCCAAGATTTCACCTAGGGTTAAACTAGGCAACTAAATATACTAGATGCATGGGGAGGGCAGAATCCCGAGATCGTGTTACACCAGCCGCCTTGAGATATTGTCTTGACGCGCCGGCTGGTCTCCACGGATGCTGTGTCATCTGCAACGAGTGGATGACTGTATCCGATTAATTTCTGCTATATATTATATGTTTTTGGCAAGGTGGCCTTGCGAGGGACCTGTGCTCAATCATACCTGTCTACGCGAACCCCTGGGTTGGCTAGCCTTGCTGGAAAGATACGATCTGAGGATTTCTTAATAACATGATGCGAGGATAACCTCGCCATACTAGAAACTCGTAGACTTGACTGGCCGTGAAAATGACTTGCTTGTATTTTTCTTTTACTTTCCGCGAGTAACTGAGGAAAGCGGACTGTTATGGTGCGTGATCCAACCCATGTTCTTGTTTGATTGTTGGGTTGGTTATCGTACTATGACAGGCTGCGGACCAAAGTTACGAACGGAAGCCTTAATTTGATTGTGATGTGCTACTCCTGTGAATGACTAAGGAACATGGCCCACCGCGGTACGTGATCCAACCCATGTTCTTGTTTGATTGTTGGGTTGGTTATCGTGCTGCGATGGTCTGTCGACCGAAGTCACGACCAGGAGATCTTCTTACTTATATCTGTAAACTTATGTGAAGGTCATAGAGTGCGACGCGTCCCGGCTCCATGTGGCACCTTTTGTCCTTGTTTGGTTGTAAGGGTGCCAGATGGGTCCGACGATGTAGCGCTACCCTATAGCCGCAGCATAAGCTTTATCCTTATCATTATAACTGGGTTTTATCTTAACTCTTGTGCCCCTTTGGCGGTACTTGCTATTCGGGGCTGACCCCGCTGGTTTTGTTTGGCCAGATCTCGTAGCAGAGCCAGAGGACGCGATCCTTCTTCCTGACATCTATGGTGCATACTAGGAGCATGGCTGGTCGGGGACTCGAGTGGGTTTCTTCTCCACCACTCCTGCTTATACTTTTGCGGCGTTTAGCCACCGGCACTTGTTAGCCGGATTACTTGATATTTTGTGTCAGTACATAATTGTAACTAAACAGACTGCAGCTGTGTATAATTTTGTGCTCATGACTCTCTGAGATAGCTATGTTATAAAGCTAGTCTCTCATGATCATTTTGATGAAGCGTCGGGGACGCCTTACTGCTTTATCTTTAATGTTCATTTATTTGCTGATGTGATTTGATTGATTGAGACATAGAACTCTGTGGGACCATAGGAGACTCGCTTGTAGCATGTACCCCCTAGTCTCTCGACAGCCACGATCGCCGTATGACGTTACGTACCTCATATGGAGTAGCTGGCCTAGTCCGCCTCCGTATTTCGGTACTGGGGCGTGACATAACTGCAGGCGCACAACAGCCACCTTCTCTTCCTCAGGAATCCTAGCTGCCTCCAGGATAACTTCTATGTCCTGAAGCCACGCATCAGCAGCGATAGCATCTTCACTGCCATCAAAGAAAGGAGGGTTCAGACGCTTGAAGCTGTTAGCCGCGTTGTTCCCTTGGTAACCAACTCTGCCCATGGCATCTTGTACTGTCTGGTGTAGGGCATCGCCCCGACGATCTTATGACGTAAGCAATTCCCTGACGAGACCCACCAAGGTTCCATTGTCAGGCTCTGCAAGCTGGACTGGCTGAACTGGGGGCTCTGGATCCCCGGAATGCATGAATCGGAAGGCCGCTCCAGAGTGCTAGGCTTGGTCTCCAGGTTGCTGCTGGTTCATTAGAGGTGCTCTGCCTTTGCTGATCGGTAGGACCAGGAGCAATGCCACAGAAGAAATGACATGGGGAACAATAAGGAAGGACCAAAATAGATCGAGGACCTAAGCATGTGATCAGGTCAAGATTTCAGAAAGATTAGAAGACACGAGTAAAGATCAAGGGCGAGTGTTGATTGAGACATCTATCCAGTGAAACCCTCACACATCTTGATTTATAAGACCTGCATGGGCCACCACTTAAACCGTGTCACACCCCAGAACCAGAATACTGGAGAGCGAGAGATAGACACAGCCAGCTACGTACATTGAAGTGAATGCCACCTCACAATACGGTCACGGCTGTCTAGATGTATGAGGGTTTATCTACAAGCCAACAGTCTCTTATGGTCAAGTATAAGTCTAGTATCTCAATCTCAAGCAAGCAAGTAATATAACAAGATGGTAGATCATCAGACATACATGGTAAGACGTCCCAAATATTACATATTCAGATGATCATAAAGCTAGTCATACAAAATACGAAGACTAGCAAGAGTTTAAGTCAATACATGATCAACCCTAGGATTTGTCAATCATGTTACAGCCCTTAGACAGACAGGAATGTAAATTCAACACGAGCTAACACTTACTCGGCGGCTAAACGCCTCAAAAGAATAATTTATAATAGAGTGGGAGAGCAAAATAAAACTCACTCGTTGCCAGGGTTGCGTCTAGTATTCACCATCTGGCTGGAAGGCTAGGAGATCCTCGGGTGCTACTCCGAAATTTGGCCATACAAAACCAGCTGGGTCAGAACCCATATGAGCAAGTACCACAAGGGAGGCTTCACTTAAGAACTAAAACCAGCATATTAGCACATAAAGATATAGTGATAACGAAAGACATTAGTTAAAGGAAACATGGTGATAAACGATAAGATAACTGAGAGACTATTCCGGTAACCAAGTTACAACCCGTAAACCAAATTAGGACCGGGGTTGTAACCCTTCACCTGAACAGAACTTAGTCTCTGACCGATTATCGATAAAGCAAAGCATAAACGGTAACGTGCTGATATAACCATGTACTGGCCTTGTCTAGGCAAGACTAGACGAGACTTCAATCATCAATCATGGCCAAGCAAGGTGTACGGCTTGATACTTTAACTAACTAGGGTTATCACATGCCTAATTACTACAAGATGTATTGAGATGTCCCAGTAGTCACAAGCCCTGCAGCTATCCAGTTATCCTTTCGCAGGTTGAGAGAGTTGATTAGGTGACTTGGGGTGCAACACATGACAGTGTGCTGGAAATGTGTCATACTCGACGGCAGGCTACAAATCCAATTAAAGCGCCCAGATAACGAAATTGCATGTGACCGAGGAATCTCACTATGAACTACTTGATCAATCTAGTTGTTAACTTAGTCAGATTCAGCATGAATCCCTGGCCATGGAAATCAGGAATTCATATCCTAGACATGATGCAAGATGAGACATGCAGCTTGTACAGATACAATCAAGAGAAATCACCTACGGTGTCAATACGAGAGTTACATGTCACTTGTCAAGATTACATGTCATGTTATGTTACTTATCAAGTCAAGAGTGCGTCACAACGGACCACCTTTAAGAATTATCATGTCAAGTTACTTGTTAAGAGTGCATCACGACGGGTCACTATCGAGAGTTATCATATAAGGTCACATTATCATGTCGTGTTCATGTAAGTGCACCACGGTGAGCCACTGTCAAAGAGTTTGTTAGAGAGTGTACGTGCTACACCAAAATCGTGTTTAATGTTCAGAGTACATGTGCAACATGGAAAAAATGATATAATAGGACTAGTCAAGGAAAGAGTACAAACAAAGTCACAATTTATACTAAGGACCATTGAGGCAAACATGGATAATTGCAAAAGAAGGCACAAGGGGTCAATGGGGTGACATGGAGAGCATTCGCCCAGAGCTATGCGCCCAAGGCTATGCACCCACTGCTATGCGCCCAGGGTCATGCGCCTATGGCTAGTCGTTTTATGGAGAGTCAAGTGTTTAGGGAGGGCATGCACCAAGAGTTATGCGCCTAAGGCTATGCGCCCACTGCTATACGCCTGAGGCTATGCACCTACATGCATGCATCTACACGAGTGAGGCAGGGTGCATGGGAAGCTAAGTCTGGAGCCATCCATACTGGCTATGTGAACGTATAATAAGGGCTATGCGCCCACAGCAAAGGGACACTATGCCTTAGCACATACTTGAAGTTATGTGCATAAGCAACAAAAGTCATGGGCGCATAATAAAGCCATGCGCCCACACTGAGGAAGGCAGGGAGCTTGGGCGCATATAATGGGCTATGCGCCCAAGGCTAAAGTCACTGTGGGCGCATAAAATGCCATGCACCCACACTGTTGTTCTTCTCCAACCCGAGAAGAAGAAACATGGAACCCATGAACTTCCAAGGTCCATAAATCACTCAAAATAAATCGAAATTCAGGTTTTCAAAGGTCCATTTTGGGTGAAATCAAATTATCTACAACGTAGAACAATAAAAACATGAAAATAATGAAGTTTGATAGATCAAAACCCAAGAAAAACAAGATTTAAGAAAACTTAGATCTACAAGAATTGATCCTCCAAAACCAAAAATGCTAAGTACTAAATAGTCTTAGAAGCTTGTAGGGAAGACAATGAAACAAATAAAATAGAGTTCCTCCATGAAGCAAGTTGCACTTGCCTAAGGTGGTTGGAGAGAATTAATGGAGGAAGAAGAAGTAAATGAAAGTAAAGGAAGAGAGAGATAAAAGGGGGTTGGTTTATATAAGGGGGGTTATTATGATGAACTACTCACCCAAACCAAACCAAAATAAACCAAGCCAAACCATGCTAAGCTATGCTAGACAAGCCAAGATACGGGTCGAGAATCCGTACACGTATACTAAAAATACGTATAACGGAAAACGGGAGTGACATAAAGAGTCAAATACAATAATCATCAAAATATAGTACAACTCACAAATGTTCTGATAATAGAAATATAATAAACAAAAAGTAAAGGCTAAGCTAAGCTAAACATCCTCCAGTGACACATCTGCTATATCATCTCCTGCATCCTCAGCTAAGCCATGATCTGCCTCAGGTGTACCATAGTAAGTGGTACACCAATATGCTCTAAGTCATCGTCTAAAAATATGGTTATCCAGTCAGTATTGGAGCAAGTATAATACATGAATTACTACTCATAACATGATAGAAATTATATAACATAAAATAGAAGATAAAATACTGAAATGAAAGATTAATATTGTAAAGACAGATAAGGTAGACATAAAATCATGACATGTGACATAGCAATATGAATGCAAAAAGTCATAGCTACAGTAAGTGAGGTTGTGCAGTTGGTGGCCGGAAATGGAGGTCAAGGAGGGATGGAGACGACGTGCAGTGGTGGTGATGGCGGCAGAGGTGCTGGAGTCGGGCAGCGGTGTCGAGAATAGGAAGATAAGGAAAATGGCGAGGCAGAGAGGAGTCAACGAAGCGACGGCGCTTCGCCGATGTACGCTGGAGTACGGCAGCGTGCGGCGAACAACGACGGAGCTCGGCCGGACATGAGAGAAAGAGAGTAGGATTATTGTGTAATAAAATATTGGAAAGTCTCCAGTATTTTAATAGGAAGAATAGAGTGTTCTCTAAACCTAAATGACAAACTTGTAAATTGTAATAGATCTAGGGGCACTAGTGAAACCCACTAATATATCTTAACTAACCCAATAATTAGTAACTAATATATTAATTAGAACTAACTAAATATTAGTTATACCCTAACCCAAAGCATAGCCCACAATCCAAGCTCAAGGCTTGGTAGACAATTAGAATAGCTAGCCCACAATCCAAGCTCAAGGCTTGGTACACAATTAGAATAACTAGCCCACAATCAAAGTCCAAGGCTTGGTAGGCTCACCAATAATTAATTAATAATAAAATAATTCTAAAATGAAATAAACTAATTAGATAATAATAATCAGAATTATAAATAAATTTTTACAATAAATCTGAAAATAATTTTATAAATTTTCAAAATTTATAACATTGTTTTAAAAAATAATTTTTTTAAATTTAGGTAGTTACATATGCGTACGATGACGTGCATATGAATACGCACACAAATTCTCTACTTCCAAAATTTTTATTTTGTTATACATCCGCGAACCAAACAACTCATAGAGGTAAAATATTCATCTTGTGGCATAAATTTATAATAAAAAAATTAGTGAGAGAATTGAATAAGTTATTTAATGAACCATCTACATTTAAAGAACTTATTCAATTTTCTAAATATTATAAACTTGTCTAATTTTAATAGTTTATAGAAAATAATAATTTATTGTAAAGCCGATCTTTTTGCTTCTTGGATGCACTGAGACAACCATTATTATTGGGGTGCTCAATGTTATGTCTCTAGTGGACATCATGTTTTTTATGTCCACGATCGACGTACAACCGTGGGAGTTAATCGCTTCTTAGGAGCCACAATGTTGACTAGCTTGCTAAAATAAATACCTCTGTTATGACTGATTTGTATGGTGGGAGCATAATTCTCAAATTTCACATGTTTACTAATTCACCATGAGTTTCACACACATGATTCATCATGAGGTAGAACTTTCAAAGACGAGAAAATTATGAACATTTGTATATTTTTAGTTTTTTTTAGTTTGTTTCTTAAGATTGATCTAAATAAGGAATATTTGAGTTTGTTAGGGATTTGATTTATCGTGTAGAAAAGTATTTAGATATGTATTTCATCTTAATTTTGATTATTTTGTAGTCTATAAATAATAACTAAACTCATATATTAGATAGTGAATAATTTAAGAATGAGTTGAAAATTGTACTTTTGAATTTGTATAATACTATTGCAATATATATATATATATATATATATATATATATATATATATATATATATATATATATATATATATATATACACAACACACACACACACACACACACACACACACACACACACACACACGTTATCTCATAGTTGGGTATTGAGAAGAAAAAAATATCAACCAAATAAGATGCCACATATGTCGTTAAAAAATGGGTATTAATTAATTACAACTCGAACCTTTTCCTTTTTTGTATTTCTATTAACATTATCTATGATAAAATTATAAAGGATTCACAAATATTTTAAAGTTTTATTTTTTTAAATCCCTAAATTCTTAAAATTTATATTAATCCTATTGTTTCCTCAGTCTTTGTCCGTCCTCCCAAACCACCTCTTTGTGATGTGTCTCAAACTCCACTACTCCAAATTGATTACCATATAGTAAAAGTTATTTATTATATATTTTGAGTTTTTTTTCTCTTCAAGATTCATTAAGACGTGTAGAGGCAAAATAGACTCGTATGAACTCATGAGTTCTTAATTTCTAAAACTTGGCCATGAAAAATCATTAGATTATATTCTTCTAATCCCTTTTTTTCAAGGGACTGAAAAAGAAAAAAAAAGTACACTTTAATGTTGGTAAAAATTACGTGTCACATCCATATTCATATTGTAAATTTTTATTTTTAGTTATTATTTGAATTATTGTAGTCGAACTCTTACTTTTGTAGCTTCTCTTAATTTTTTTGGGGTGCTTCTACATATGTTAGTGAGATCTGCTTGTCCGTGTTACCAGTATCGGCCCTACCACAAGGCCAACTACATAGTCGTGGCCTCACTATTAGCGGACCTCCAAAACTATAAAACATACAAGAAGTGGTCCAATTTCAAAGTAATATATACTAGTATATATATGCACATGCTTTGCACGCTTTTTTAGATTATGATTAAAGCACGTATTTCTTAGATTGTTATCTATACTATTATATAATAAGAAAATATCAGCTTGACTATATTTTCAAATACACCCTTACACATGTTTACTAATTAAAGTTAATATATGCATCTAAGTATTTACGGGAGATGTCCTTTGGTCTCCCTATATAGTATTGAAGTAATATATATAACAATATATTAAGAATGTTGTTATTGACACTTATAAAATGTCATCTTACGTACTCCTCTTTAATTATCCATCATTCAAATTCTAAATCTATTCATGCATTAACATTGTTGACATTAAAATGTCATCTTGTACTCCTTCCTTCATTCATGCACAAATTAATGTCATATTTAATGCATGGGAAGAATTAAAATTTGAATGATAAAAAATTAAAGATGAGTGCAGAATGACATTTTAGGAGTATTAATAATAAATTTAGAATAATTAAGATATATGTCGCTTAGTCTTCCTAACTATTCTTAATAAATATTAGAAATAATTACATCAATTGTTTTTTTTAGTTTTTCTAATAATAATCTATAAAGTACGTGCAACACACGTGTGTATAAACTAGTTAGGAATAATAAAAGACTATTGTAGATTATTCTAGTATTTATTAAGACTACTTAAGAAGACTAAAAGACACTAGCATGAATTGTTCTAAATTAATTATTATACTATTATATATATTATTTTACACATGAATGCAATACCCTTTTAGGAAGACCAAATGAGAGCTCTTGTAATTACCTACATGTCCCTATTAAATTTAATGAACAATTTTGTTAGTATAACTATGGGAGAGTATGTTTGCGAAAAAAAATACCGTGAAACTTGTTTGAAGGGAAACTAGATATTGCAGAATAGTATATTCCTTCTTCTCAGTTCATCATATGGCAAGGGCCATATATATAGGTATAAGGGGCAACCCAAGGGTCATGAGTTACATAACCCAAGGGTCATGAGTTACATGATCGCAAGGGTCATGTGTAACTCATGACATAATGGTGAATAGATAAGGGTTTCATAACACTCCCCCTTATTCATCCATTTCCTTGGATCCACTTATGAAATACTTCAGGATTCAATAAGCTAATGGGGTGGATACTGCTGGATCCAGAGTAAACTTAGTTTGCCTCATTAAAACCTTGGCTGTGGAAAACCCAGTGGGAAAAACCATTAGTCCTAAGGAAAAGAGTACAATCCTATAGTTTTACTCCCCCTGATCTATACAAGCTTCAGGCTTGCAGGTCTTTTAGTTGCCTCATCCCTATTCCTCTTACAAGCTTTACAAAAGTACATCATGGCAGTGTTTTGGTAAACAAATCTGCTAAGTTATTACAAGATTGAATTTGTTGTATTTTGACTTGTTCCTTCTCTTGAAGGTCGTACGTCCAGAAGAATTTGGGGGATATGTGCTTCGTCTTGTCATTCTTTATGTATCCTTTCTGAAGTTGAGCTACGCATGCTACATTATCTTCAAAAAGGGTAGTAGGCTCAAGTTTACCAGTCTTCAGGCCAGTAGATGCCAAAATGTGCTGAATGACGGAGCGAAGCCAAACACACTCCTTGCTTGTTTCATGGATTGCCAGGAGTTCAGAATGGTTGGATGAAATAGCCACACTGGTCTGTTTGACGGACCTCCAGAAGATAACCGTACCACCGAAAGTAAATACAAATCTAGTTTGTGATTTCTCTGTGTGGGGATCTGATCTATAACCTGTATCTGAATAACCAAGTAAAGTGGAAGACCCACTATTCGGGTAATATAGTCCTAGGTCTATAGACCCTTGGAGGTAGCACAGAAGATGCTTCACTCCATTCCAGTGGCGCTTTGTGGGCGCTGCACTGTATCTGACTAATAAGTTAACTGAAAACGCTATATCAGGACGCGTACAGTTAGCTATATAGAGTAGTGCCCCAATGGCACTTAGGTAAGGTACTTCAGGACCTAATAATTCCTCTCCCTCTTCCAGTGGACGGAAAGGGTCCTTCTTTACGTCCAATGATCGAACGACCATTGGTGTACTAAGGGGATGGCATTTATCCATGTGGAATTGTTTAAGTAATCTTCGTGTATATGTAGATTGGTGTAACAGGATACCACCCTTTAGGTGTTCGATCTGTAAGCCAAGACAATACTTTATTTTCCCTAGGTCTTTCATTTCAAAAGTTGTCTTAAGGCTTTCAGATATCTCAGTGATCTCTGCAGGAGATCCAATGAGATTTAAATCATCGACATAAACGGCGACTATAACAAATCCTGTTCCCGATCTTTTTATAAAGATACACGGGCAGACTTTATCATTAGTAAATCCTTGTGTAGCAAGAAACTCACTTAGTCAGTTATACCACATTTTTCTTGATTGTTTAAGACCGTACAATGATCTTTGTAACCTTACAGAATAGGTGTCCCGAGGTCTATATTGCCATAAAGATATCTTTATCTATATTGCCATAAAGATATCTTTATCTATATTGCCATAAAGATATGCAGTCACAACGTCCATGAGCTGTATTTCTAGGCTTTTCAGAGAAGAGAGACTGATCAGGAATCTGAAGGTATTCTCATCCATGACCGGAGAATATGTTTCTTCATAATCTATTCCCGATTTCTGGGAGAAACCTTATGCTACAAGGCGTGCTTTGTAGCGCACAACTATGTTGTGTTCATTTTTTTTTCTTATGAAGATCCATTTATATCCCACAGGTTTTACACCTTCAGGTGTTTGGACTACAGGTCCAAAGACTTCGTGTTTCAAGAGTGAGTCCAGCTCTACTCCTATTGCCTCGTTCCACTTTGGCCAATCGCCTCTGCGTTTACATTCTGCTAGAGACCGTGGATCGATGTCATCGTCATTTTCAGTGACGTGAACGGCAATATTGAACGAAAAATCGTCGTCGACGACTGTGCTTTTTCTGTTCAGTACCTCTCCAGTACGTACATAATTTAATGATATTTCTCCTGTTTGTTCCTCTTCAGAGGAAACTAGGAGGAGAGAGGTAGCTGATCTGAGCTCAGCATCCTGTGTTGGGATCTTCTTAATTTCTCCAAGGTTTTTTCTTTTACGAGGGACTTTGTCTCTCGAACCTGGTAGACGTCCTCTTTTTAATTGAGGTATTGCCATTTCTGCTGCCGGCGGATTGCATCCATCTTTGGGGATGTCAATCCTAGCTGGCGTGTTGGCAGCAGGGACGTGTGATCTGACAATCTTCTGGTTGTCAGTAAATGTATCCGGAAGTAGATGTACAATGTTCTGAAGATGTAATATCTTCAGGATCTCATCTTCACATTGACTTGTACGCGGATCAAAATGAGACAAAGTTTTTGTGTCCCAAGAAATTGTCTTAGAAGCTTCTGGCTTCTTAGACTATGTTCCCAGTTTAGAAAATAATCCTTCATCAAACTCACAGTCATCAAGACGTGTCTTAAATACGTCACCCGTCAGGGGTTCTAGGTATCTAATTATAGAGGATGAGTCAAACCCAACATAGATACCTAATCAACGTTGTGGATCCATTTTGGTCCTCTGTGGGGGAGCAATGGGGACGTAAACAGCACAACCAAAAACTCTCAAATGTGAGATATTTGGAGGTGAACCATAAGCGAGCTGCATCGGAGATAGAATATGACCTCCAGAAGGCCGTATTCTAATAAGTGATGCGGAATGCAATATAGCATGACCCCAAGCTTCCACAGTCAACTGTGACTGCATCAACAATGGACGAGCAATCCATTGTAATCTCTTAATAAGAGATTCTGCTAACCCGTTCTGGGTGTGAACATGAGCTACATGATGTTCAACTTCGATGCCAGTTGCTTGGCAATAGTCTTGAAAAACCTGTGAAGTAAATTCACCCGCATTATCAAGTCTTAATTTTTTGATATGTATGGTTATCGGGGAAATGAGCCCGCAACTTAATTATTTGTGCCAATAGCTTAGAAAAAGCTAAGTTGCGGGTGGACAAAAGGGACACATAAGACCATTTAGTAGATGCATCGATAAGTACCATAAAGTACCTAAATGGACCACTTGCGGGGTGAATAGGTCCGCAAATGTCTCCATGAATTCTCTCTAAGAAGCTAGGAGACTCTAGTCCTACTTTCAAAAGGGATGGTCTCGTTATAATTTTGCCTTGAAAACAAGGTAGACAGGAGTAATCATACTTCTGAAGAATCTTCAGGTTTTGCAGGTTGTGTCCACTGGATTGGCTTATGATTCGTTTCATCATAGCTGATCCTGGGTGACCCAGTCTATTATGCCAAAGTTTAAATTTTGGCGATGAATGACACTTCTGGTGCACAATCATGTTAGCTTCTGTTGATTGAATATGAGTATGATAGAGACCCGACGGGAGTCCCTTGAATCGTTCTAAGATAGTTTTTGAACCATCTTTTAGACGAGTAACATACAGATATTCTGCCTCATTTATTTCATTTGTTTCTAAGTGATATCTGTTTAAACGAATATCCTTGAAACTTATGAGGTTCCTACTTGATTTAGGAGAGAATAGTGCATCTTTTATTACTAGTCTTGTTATATTTGGGAGCAATATAATTGCTTCACCAGATCCTTCTATTATGTTTGATAGTCCTGATATCGTAATAACGGGACTGTCATAATCATATAAGCTATAAAAATAGCTTTTTTCGAAGGATTGTGTGCGTCGAGGCGCTGTCCACAAGGCATTCACACTTCATCTATAGATCTATAAAAAAAACAACAACAAACCATCATAATTAAAACAACGGTTTTGAAATACAATTTTTGTTTAAAAAAAGTTTCTCTTATATCGATCGACGGACCGATATAGAGAGGTCAATAAGTTGCTTGCAAAAATGCATAATTTATAAATACAATTTGAGCAAAAAATAATATTCGGTCATCCCCTTTCGGTAGCTCTACGTGAATATGACCAGGCGGAAAAATGAGGGAGAAAGATCACAGGGGACCAATTAAATACCAAGCCTCAAGTTCTTTCTGACATCATACCCAAATAGGTGAGCCTATTCGAAGAGACTTCGTAAAATTTTCTTTGTCAAATGTAAGAATAAATATCATTTTTTAAGAAATTTAAAAGAGAAGCATAATATGAAAATGCGGCAACAAGTTTTTAAAAGCATGAAATAAGATAGTGGCTCTAGTCGAGTAGGTCGTCGTTCTCGAAGTCTTCCGCCGAGAACTGAGTAGACGGCTGCTTTTCTACCAGATTTGTTTCAACTTGAGACTTCTGGCTCGCTTGATACAGATTTTGTAGATGTCGCGGGGTG
This sequence comes from Iris pallida, assembly GCA_029216955.1. Taxonomy (NCBI): domain Eukaryota; kingdom Viridiplantae; phylum Streptophyta; class Magnoliopsida; order Asparagales; family Iridaceae; genus Iris; species Iris pallida. The sequence goes on from JANAVB010035817.1 coordinate 2,917,976, forward strand.
CGACAGTTTCTGGACCAGTGTCCAGTCATGCCACATTTGTGGCATTTGTCCTCCCAATTTTTCTTGGAAATGGACATCAGTTCTGTGGTCTTCTTCCACTTTTTCTTTGCCCCACTTTTGCTGCTCTGGGGATGAAAGTTGTTCTGGGGTGGACTTCTGGCCGGCCTCTTATGGGCATTTTCCATGTTAGATCTATCCTTATTTTTTTTTCTGCTTCTTGGAAGAAAAATGAGCTTCTGGAAGAGGAGCTGAGCCTGCAGGGCGTAGGTTATGAGTGGCCAAGAGAAGTTCTCTGTTTTGCTCTGCCATCATCAGGGTGGAGTGCAATTCAGAGTACTTTTTGAACTTTCGTTCACGGTACTGTTGCATGAGGATTGCGTCCTTCTCGTGGAAGGATGTATAAGTTTTTTCCAACATGCGATACTCCGAGACTTCTTCACCACACAACTTCAGGCGTGAGGTGATATTATGGAGAGCTGAGTTGTACTCAGCTACGGGCTTAAAGTCCTGAAGTCAAAGGTTTTTCCACTCATACCTTGCACGTGGGAGGATTACATCTTTTTGATGTTTATAGCGGTCCTCCAGTGCAGTCCACAATTCCTTTGGGTCTTCTACAGTGAGGTATTCGGCCTTCAGGGTCCGATCAATGTGTCTCCTGATGTAGATAATGGCTTTCGCCTTATCTATATCAGAGACTTTCACTGTAGAAACAACCACAGCAGTGTCTGCTGTATTTTCCGTACCAGTGGCCGGAGTCGATGGAAGAGGAGTTGAAATTGTGGCTAATAAGCCCTGGGCACGTAAGTGGAACTTCAGGTCCACGTGCCAGCTCAAATAATTTTTTTCAGCAGCATCTAGTACTTCGAAATCGACACTCGCTATTTTGGCCATTTTATCTATCATGTGAAAAACATGCATAAATTAAAATTAAATATTTATGCATATAAATGTTACAGAGCTCATAATAAAAATACCACGGTGCTTAATAAAACAGTTCAGTCCAGCAGCTAATATGTAATCTGTCAATATTACAGTAAGTAATATGGAGGCCGAATACCTCACATATATGCTTCTAAAGAGTCACCAAATAGAAAATAACTTACTGGTCGGATCGACTAGGAAAAAAGGAAGGATGACGTCGAGATCTGGACGTCGATTCTCCTTGCTTCAGCAATCGTGCTGATAACGTGTTTGAAGGAAAACTAGATATTGTAGAATAGTATATTCCTTCTTCTCATTTCATCATATGGCAAGGGCCATATATATAGGTATAAGGGGCAACCCAAGGGTCATGAGTTACATAACCCAAGGGTCACGAGTTACATGATCCCAAGGGTCATGTGTAACTCATGACATAATGGTGAATAGATAAGGGTTTCATAACAAAACTGAACTTTTTCCATCACATAATAGTGCATATGTATATACGAGGGATCGATTTCTAAACTTCCGTCTAAGGTCCCATTTTGCATATGTATGTATATGAGGATCCAATTTCTAAACTTTTGCTTAAATCCCATTTTACCTTGTCGTCATTGAGAAACTACACCACTATATATATATTTGTTCCTTCTCTGTCGATAATCTTTTGCATATATCAATGGGGTCATCTTATGTGTTTATTCTCTGTCAATAATCTTTTGCATATATCAATGGGGTCATCTTATGTGTTTATTCTCTGTCAATAATCTTTTGCATATATCAATAAGATCATCTTATGTGTTCCTCAGTATTTTCTTCTGCGTATCTCTACTATTATAATGCGGCTTGAAAACGACTAAAAATGAGCCGTCCAAGCTGTAAATATGTCCTCCATTAACTAGTTGAAAAAAAAATCACAAAGCTTTCTAACTATCGCATATGTATCATTACATAGTTAAGGGAAAAAAAAAATCTAAAATTATTATAACTATCTAACATATAACAAATCATAAAATATATTTAAACTAAGTACATTGTATTATATAAATAAATACGTATCTAATATTCAATATCTATAACAAATCCTAATGGAATATATATTCAAAATAATTTAATATAGTTTAAATTTGTTAAAAAAAAATTGGACATGCAACAATGCACATGAATAGTGTTAATAAGACTATCTTATGTGCTATGTGATTAATCACACCATGTTCAAGTCCAAATGACAGTGATCCTAAGTACAATGTCTTGTCGATGTTAAAAAATCAACATTTGCACGACTTATGGTTTCACTACTTAGTGAACATTTTATATAGATAACATACAACATATCGAAATTGAAATTTACAAACCTCTATGGCATTCGTAATAGCTTGTAATAACTAAATTGAATTTGTCCTCCTATTTCCAAATAAATGTTTTAAAAGAGATGTTTCATCGTAACCTCTAATAATTTTGAATTATAACTACGTAATTCCTAAAATCAATTAAAACATAACTGGTCGTCAGTACATACGAGCTGCATGTGCAATTTCGAGTAAAGGAATAACCAGGACGCACACAGAAGAGAATGGTGTTACGAGATTTTTAGACTAGTATGAAGGTTTGAGTTAATGATGAATATTTTTATTTTTAAAGATATACATAGGGAGGGGGCTATGGCGGTTTTCAATTAGTATAAAAATTTAATTAGTGGGTGACTAAATAGTTTGTTATTCATAAATAATGATATTTGTAGACAATAAAGTTTTTAGACGAATAAATAGCGCTACACTTAATATGTGGATTATATACTAGTATATATTTATAGTTAAATATGACTTATAACATCATCTTAAAAAAATCCATCTATAAGACTAAGATTTTGTTAATAGAGAGTCTCTCTCTCTATTTGTTAATAGAGAGTCTCTCTCTCTCTCTCTCTCTCTCTCTCTCTCTCTCTATATATATATATATATATATATATATATATATATATATATATATAAAGTATTTTTGAGGACATAAAGATAAGAGGACAAAAATATATATACATACATATATATATATATATATATATATATATATATATATATATATATATATATATATATATATATATATATATATATATATATATATATATATATATATATATAAAGTATTTTTGAGGACATAAAGATAAGAGGACAAAAAAGGTAATGTTTAACCGATATAAGTATTTTCGACAAATAAAAGTGTATATGTCATTATAAGAAGTGTCATGATAAATTTATAATTTTAAAATAATAATTATAAATAATATAAATGATAAAAAAATTAATTTATTAATGTGCGGGAAGTACGAAAAAGATTTATCGATGAGTGCTATAGGCACGTGAATTTTTAGTACAATATAAGATAGATCGAAAAAGCTAATTTGCTCGCAGACGGGCTGGTCTGTCCGTCGCGTGGCCGCACCCAATTAGCCCTCCTGTATTCACGGGTCCCACGCTGGTTGACTTGTCAATGGGACGGTGACACGTGACGGATGGACTGGCCTGCAGGCGGACAACGTAGCAGTACTAAAGATAGATAGACATAAGCAACTAATACTTATCAATATTCTTTTTTCTAATCTCATATAACTTTTAAAATTTCATATGATCTAGAGCATTGTGTAATTTTGTGCTTTCTTGAACAATATGAAGTCACAAAGTTGTCCTGATAGATGAATGTTTGTTCAAAATATTTACTTGGGAGCTCATGCAAGGAAGAAAAATGTCATTTAGAAGAGTTAATTAGTTGTACCCCCTATGGTTTGTACGCATTTTAGTAACTGTTCTTGTTGTTTTAAAAATAAAGAACATCCCCCTGGTTATAGAGTTAATTAGTTGCACCCCTGGTGCATAAAAGAAAATAAGTGAAAAATTAAGCAGCCAGGGGGATGTTCTTTGTTTTTAAAACAACGAGGACAATTACAAAAACGCGTACAAACCAAAGAGGGCTATTTATAAATAACCCCATTTAAAATGGGAACCCAAAAATGGATGTTTGTGCAAACATCCATCCATAGACGACTAAACTAAAACTTAGGGTCATGGTGCCCCACCCGGGTGCCCCACCCGACTTTGAATCTTGACTCAACTCCTAAATGATAACCCTATCATCTAGATCCCTTCCCCTTTGTTGGTGAGTGGCGCAAGTTCTGTTTTACAAGATCGGCTTCAACAAATTTTTATGAATTTTTCTTTGATTTCACAAAGTATAACTTGTAAGTACTTCAAATGCAACATTTGTTGTACGGTACCAATAATACTTTTAGCATATAGTTTGTTTATAAATAGTGTTAATTATTAAAGTTAATAATATAATATTGTCAGTAAAAATGTACCTTTTTGTGTAAACAAATGGCTGCAACATCCCAAAAGACGTACAATGCAGCATACACAAAATTACATATTTATCGTCGGATACCTAAAAAATATGTGATGTAAACGAGATTCATTAATGTAATTACTTACACGTTAGAAAAGTCGAAACCAAACACTACCTTTTTATTTTGCAACAAAATGTTATAACTTGACGTTGATTGTAGTTTCAAATTTCAATAGATTTTGAATCCAACAATTATTATTACTTTAAATTTATATTTTACAAAAGAATATATTCGAGAATAGTAAATGTAATTTTACATGGAACAAAACACATCTTTGTTGCAAAAAAAATTCGATCCCGGGTTCAACATATCAAGTCCAAGACCGAGCCTGAAGGAATAGAAAATGAACCAAAGTTCCTCGGGTTGGGCTCGAGTTGGATCGGATCCATCTGGTTTATCGGGCTCTAATATGATAATTGAAATAACTTTAAACAAGATTAATATTAAACACATAATCAAATAGCAATCAAACCTCAATCAGTACAAAATACAAACTGAAATTAGATTTATGATAATGAGTTGAAGATGTTAGGTAATTTTTTTTTAAAGTTTGAACTATTTATTTAAAAAGTATAAAACATTATATATATAAATATATGTAAATTATCTATAAGACGGATTTTGAGTTTTTTTTTGATAGTCCGATACATGAAACCGATTCGAACTCGATTTTTGGTTGGCTTTAAATACTTTAATCCAAATCCGAACCTAGTATCTTTAATCCAAATCCAACCTATTGACGAAGTTACCGATCGGACTCGGGTTTAGTCCGTCTGAGTTGCACCAGTACCAGAGAAGTTTGTATTTAGGCAAATGCGGGAACGTCCCATTTGCGGGAACGTCCCATTTGCCGTTTATCTTTTGCCAAAAAATACAGACGGAGACGACAAATGCTCCGTTCAATCCTTAAACAGGGCGGGTTTAACATACTGCCCTATCACACCCGACCCGTTAGCACTACCTAAGGTCTCATTATAGGGTTTATGGGAATCACAGCCGACTCTTCTTCTTCCTCCTCCCCATCTTCCTCTTCCTCCCCAAGTCCCTACTTCCCTCTCAATTTACTCTCCAGTCCCCCCATCAAAATCAAAGAAATGGAAAATTCGAGACAAGTCCAAGTCCGCTTCGTCACCAACCTCCAGCCGCCGATGAAAGCCCCGGCGAACTCCATAGCGGTCCCTTCCAATCTCACCCGCATGGGACTCTCCGAAATCGTCAACCTCCTCCTCAAGAACAGTACTTTTTTTGTGTCCCTATACGTACTTTCCCCTCTCCCCCTATTTTTTTGGGTAAAATCTAACCTGTTTGTGTATTTGTCAGTGAGTAGCGAGTTCCAGCACCAGCCCTTCGATTTCCTCATCGATGGCGAGCTGGTCCGGATGCCGCTGGAGCAGTTTCTGATGGCCAAGGGCATTTCGGCGGTACGAAAGTTTGCAAAATTTGTCTTCTTTTGGGAGGGGAAAGGGGGAAGATTGATGGTTTTTTGTTGTTGTTGCTATTTTAGGAAAGGGTGCTTGAGATCGAGTATATTAAAGCGGTGGCGCCGAGGGAAGAGGACGATCCTTGTGGTCACGAGGATTGGGTCAGCGCTGTCGAAGGCTCTAATCCTAGGTAGAGTTCCTTTTCATATTTGTACTTGTAACTTTTTTCCCTTGCGTACTTGTAATATTTGAAATTGGACAATTTAAAGGTTGCTGTGTGTAAATTGTGGTGACAATTAAAGAACTTAAAAAACTTTTGATCGAAAAGATGGAAGAGCCCAGCTTCCAAATGAACAAATTCAAACTCGAAAATAATCTTTCTAATTCTCGAAGAATGAGGGGCAAGTTATGTCACGATAGATGTACAAAACTAAGTGGGGTTTTGTTGTTTTTGTCAGTATGACAAAAACTACAGACACTGGAACCAAACGAGGTTCTGTTTGCTGATTTGGCCAAATGCTGGCAGAGAAGCAATCACACCATTCCAAATGGGAACCAAACTAGCCTTATAAAGTGAAAACACTATATTTTTTTTGGGTCAACCACGTACACTTGGGGGCCGTGGCCTTTATTAATGAATCAGAAAATCACTTGGCACAAGAAGATTGTCCTTACAGCCTACAAATGGGAGGGCTCTAGAGAAAACACGAAAAAGAAAAGGTGGAGGGAGATGACTCCCGTCAAACAAGAGAAAAAGAGGAAGCCATAACTATTTCCTAAACGCCGGGTCACCAAGGTGGTCAGAGGAGAGCAACTGTTCAATATTCCTTGGCATAGCCACGACCTCATCATTAATCTGCTCATCCCGAGAGGATAAAGCCAGGGTAGCAAGAATAATAGCACAACAGTTCGCCTCTTTGAATATGAGGGAGAAATGAATATCCTGGTTAAGAAGTTTGCAAACCCTTCTAAATTTATAAGTTTCCTTCCATGAGATGGAAGTCTTCCCTGTAATAATATCAAAGAGCTCTTTGGAGCCGACCTCAATAGAGATCCCAATATTCTTCTCTTTACAAATGCTTAATCCAAAAATGAGAATATCACTATCCGTAATATCTCATATCATGCAAAAAGAATTTGTAAATAGCAAGCATCATCTTACTATTCTGTCCCCTGACTATACCTCCCATGTGACCTCCTTATCACCCCCATTAACACAAGCTATGTTGAGTTTAAACTTCAAGCTAGGCGGCTTCATGTAACCCGTTGGCCTGTAGAAGTAGGAGGAGGCGGGTTTATATGCAAGACTCCTTTCATCTTCCATAGAAAGCTCCTCATTAAAATTGTAAGCTCTCAATGTATAGTCTGCAGGAGGTAACGCTACAAATGATATCTTGGTGATTCAAAATTCTATTCCCGTGAATGATACAATTTTGTTGCTTCAAGATCTCCCAAAGGTCTGTCGCAAAAATAATATTTTTGCTAATACCCACAATATTCTTGGTGGAAGCATCCTGAAGCCATGATTATGCAAGTTGATTGAGAGACAAATATGAATCATTGATATGTAGCATATTGGCAAAATGAGACCATACCACAGTGGCCAGATCACTGTAGACAAAAAGAAGAATGACAGTTTCTTCTTGAGGTATAAGACAACATCTACATTTAGAGGCAAATATGAAACCCATTCTAGAAAGTATCGAATCCACGGGAATTGCATTACGGCTGAACCACCCGAGGAAAGCGCCCACCTTCGGTTGGATGTATTTATTCCAATTTTTTTTGCTCCATTTGAACTCCTCATGCCGAGTCCTGTACTCGTCCTGATAAGAAGCTGTCGTAAATTCTCCGTTAGGTGTTAAATCCCAACAGATGCGATCTGGTTCATTAACTAGCTCAATCTCCTTAAGCATATCTTGTGCCATGACTGGTAGGAGCATGCGAGCATCTACTGTTTTGCTCTCCCGATTTCTGATAAATGGGTTACTTACCACTTGACGAATTGACGGGATGAACCTTATCCCTCCAGGTCTGTGTAAAATCCGACCACACCAGTTTGTGCGCCATAAAGGAATGTTCTCCCTACTGATAATCCACCGGCAGTGAGTATTCACATTGAGGAAGACGTTCAACATTGAACGCCAAAGAGAATGAGGGATGCTGTAACCCAAACAAGAGGGTCCCCATACTTCCTATACATGTACCGAGACCATAATGATTTGTCCTTAATGAATGTCCAACATCTTTTGGCATGGAGGGCCTGCACCACCTGGGAGAGAGATCAGATCCCAAGCCCACCCTCGGCCATAGGATGACAAACCGTCCTCCAAGAGACCATTTCCTCTGGTGTCTGTCTATCGTGTTCCATAAAAATCAGCCATGATAAGCTCCAGCTTAGTAAGGAGATTAGCAGGGGCTTTTATACCAGATAAAGCATGAATGGATAAAGCTGTTAACGCACTTATAATAATAATGATCTTAACCCCAAAAGAGAGGAGGCATCCTCTCCAACCAGCAATCTTCTTTTGAAACTTTTCTTCCAAATCCGAGAAGTACTTCAACTTTGCCCTCTCTTTAGACACATGAATGTCAAGATAGGTGAACGACAGAGGTGTGTGAGTGAAACCCGTGCGTTGAGCAGTACATTGGGCTCGATCCATGGCGTGAACTTTACTAGAGACAACAAAGGATGATTTGGAATAATTTATGACTTGCCCCGATACTGCAACAAATTCAGCTAAAGTCTCCATAAGACAATTAACACTTCCTTTACCCCCGTTGAGAAAGATAAGGCTGTCATCAACATAGAATAAATGCGACACTCGTAGACTGTCCTACCTACCACTATAGGCTTTGATCCGACCATATAAGCTTAGGTGGGCAAACCTTCTACTTGGAGCGTCTTGGACAATAATAAACAGGGCAGGAGATATAGGGTCACCCTGATGCAATCTCCTCGACGATTTGAAGAAACCACCCATCTTCCTGTTTAGAGAGTTAGAATACCAGCAATTGGAGATCACTCTATAAATAAGATCCTGCCACTGTGAGCTGAAACCAAACTTACGAAGGATCGCCAACAGAAATCTCCACTCCACTCTATCGTAGGCCTTGAACATATCCAATTTAACCGTCACATTACCTCCCACAATTTTATTGTCAACGGCTTCAATTATCTCATGGGCCAGACTAATATTTTCATGGATGCTCCTCCCCCTAACAAAGCCAGATTCTTTGTGCGATATGATCTTAGGCAGCACACCTGAGAGTCTATTTGCTAGAATCTTCGAGATGATTTTGTGAGAGAAATTACATAAGCTGATAGGTCTAAAGTCTTGACAGCTAAAAGGCTTATTCACTTTAGGAATCAAAACAATATTAGTCGATGAAATCCCTTGCGGAATTTGCATGCCTCTAAAGAAATCAGAAATGGCAGCCACCACATCTCCAGTAATGATAGGCCAACAATGAGCATAGAAGTAGCTAGTGAACCCGTCGTAGCCCCTAGGGCACTTTGGGGATTAAGCGATTTCACAGTCTGCTCTACCTCCGTCTCTGTCGGCATAGCACAAAGAACTGTGTTTCGAACTTCAGTAATCATGGTTGGAATGCAAATTAAAAATTCACCTGGATCCGTATGAATAGCTTTGAAAAAATCTTAGAAGTGAGCAACAACCTTGTCCAACACTATCCAATCGTCCACCACAGACCCATCAGGATGATACATCCGAGCTCTGAGTCTAGTAACTCTCTCCTTTATAATAGCATGGTAGAAGGCTGAATTACGATCTCCTTCTTTGATCCAATTGATGTGAGATTGGTCTTGCAAGAGCATTTTTTCATGGTCAATGCTCACCGCCAACTGCTGTTTAGCCTCTTCAAGGGCCATGCGTGCATCTACAGACCAATCACCTTGTAGAGAAGTTTCCAGGTCGTCAATATGCCTCTGAAGCTCTGCCTTTTGGACCGAACATCCCCAAAGATCTCCCACTTCCATCTACGTAAGGCACACTTCAGCTGTTTGAGTTTACAATGAAGAACATGAAGCGGCTGTCCTCATAGACGACATTCCAATTCTCAGCGACGAAGTCCATAAATTTCTTGTGAGAACACCACATTCGCTGAAAATGAAAGGGGGCAGGTGCTGCATTATTATTATCAATCTCTGAGATAAAAAGAGGGCAGTGATCCGATGTATCCGAGGTAAGTGCTGCACAGAAATAGGGGGCACCTCAAATAAGAATTTAGTATCATATAAAGCATGGTCTAGGCGATCCAAGTGTTGGGGCTCGTAATAAGACCATTGCACCAAGTGAAGGCCGAGCCTACAAACCCAGCATCGATAAGACCATCCCCATGGATGAAGTTATTGAACTCTTCCACCGCCAAAGAGTTTATCCCTCTTGAACCAAGCTTTTCTGTCGCAGAAGTAACGACATTAAAATCGCCCGCCAACGACCAAGGTAGAGTATTCGAAGTAGCAAAGGAAGATAATGTCTCCCATAGCTCTCGTCTTTTTTGAGTCCGGCAATTAGCATACACCATCGATAATGCCACTTTATATATGGAGTTCCTGCCTTCAACAACACAACTAATGCACTATTTAGTAACATCTAGCATAGAGACATCCATAGTATTATTCCACATGAACCAAATGTATTTGTTGTTGCGCCCCCCCCCCCCCCCCCCCCCCCCTCCCCCCCTCTTTCTCCCATGGAAGATGTGGGTCATGTTGAGTTCTCTAGCTAAACTAGAGAGGTTATCACCAGATATTTTAGGTTCAAGGATGCCAACCATACCTGGGGTGTATTTCCTGGTTGAAGATTTCAGATACGGGTTTGAGGGGCCCGAATACCTCTCGCATTCCCTTTGAGTAACTTTATCATTTAAAACTTTTGTGGAGGTTTGTTCTGATTCCAGATTGGAATCTAACCTTGGCTTGTATTGAGAGGGAAGGTTTTGGCTGACCTTTCTTAGACCTCGTACCTAAGGTCCGTTGGATATTGTCCCCATTGCGACCGAGTCCAGAGTCTCCCTCCCCTTTTGAAGCATTTTCAGGAGTCTCCTTAATAGCAGCCCCCACCAACCTTGTATTAGAGCATGCTTGAGAGGACTTTTGAGGGACTTTCTTCAATCGAGTTCATCAAAGATAACTTTGGAGCATCTTCCTGACTTGAAGGTACCTGTGACACGATGTTCATCCCAACAGGGGGAGCCAAATCCTGTTTGGTTTGAGATGTAGCCGCTGAATCCACCCTAACTTAGGTTTTCAGTGAGGCGGCTAACCCGACATTGTGCAACAAGTTCTGATCTTGAGATTGATTAGAAAGCTAACATGTCTGATCAATTATGGCTTCTTCACCCGGTGGAGAATTCTCGTTAGCCTCCGGCTCGATATGAGTCTCAGTATTCATTTCTTCCTCAAGGGCTTGAAAAGCATTATGCACTGCAAGTGCAGCAGATTGTCTGGTCGAGGATGTAGAGCTAATAGAGGCAGGATCAGCTTCCCACTTCCCATCATTATTCAATGTCTTCTCGACACTATCCTGAAATCGAATATGATTGTTCGGTTTTGTAGCTATTTGTACCGGCGAGACCTATGGGAGTTTTTGAGGCCCAGGATTATTTTTTTTTTCTTCAACTCCGGATGAGTCATATAACATCCCATACTATCATGACCCTGCAATCGGCAGTGTTGACAATATCTAATGTTAGATTCATAAATAATCTGAGAGTACTCATCCTTGTCACCATAATAATTTTCAGATAGGTTGGGAGAGGTTTGGCAAGATCAACTTCCATACAAACTCTAGCATAATTCGCCCTAGAGAAAGCACGAGTCCATCTGTCATTTTTAAGAAATTGCCAAAGGAATTGGCCATGCGACGAATAGTACCCGGAACAAAGCTCATGAGATGAGGATTCGATAACCGCACCCAGACCGCCACAATAGACTTCTCTCTAGGATTGAAATAAGTCGACCATTTCAGTAGTCGGATGTCTTCTCTCTATACTTCGAGAATCACTCGTCCAGACCCTTACATGATCCTCCACACTAGTGAGATGGAGAACAATGTCTTGGATCCATAGGAACAACAGAGTAGGCGTGAAAGACCCCACTTGGAGATACCTTCTTTAACACGGGCAAAATTTAGGGCATCCCGTGGAGAATTTCGATATAAACGTATACAGAAATTATTCTTCAATGGAAGACATCTCCGAATCTGAGAAAGAGAGAGTGATCTCTATGCCGTCTTTATTAGAAATAATCAAATTGTCATCCAGAATGACATACTTGATGAGGCTTTGCGAACCTTTTACGAGATCTGGACGTATTACCCCAACAAAGGATCTACCATGATTAGGGTTTTCCGAGAAAGTTGCTGCAGTTTAGGGCATCAATGCAAGGCGAGGAATAACCTCACACCCATCATGTTTATCAATCAAAAATGATCTAGGGTTGGTGACATGTGCATGGATCCCCATACGAGCGAGAGAACTGAGCAACTCTAACAAAACATGAATCCAAAACAAAAGGATTACGACGATGTAGAAGAATAAGAGACAAACTGTCACGCCCCAGAACCAGAATACTGGAGAGCGGGGGCAGACATAGCCAGCTACGTATATAGAGATGGAATCTATCTCGCTATACGGTCACGACTGTCTAGATACCTGAGGGTTTAACTACAATCCAACAGTCGCCTATGGTCATGAACAAGCCTATTGTCTCAATCTCAAGCAAGTAGTAACAGTATACAAGATGTCAGAGCACCAAATATATAATAGCAAGGCGTCCCATACATTACATATTCGGATGATCATGAAACTAGTCGTACAAAATGCTAGGACTAGCAAGAGTTTCAGTCATACATGATCAACCCTAGGATCTGTCAATCATGTTACAGCCCGTAGGCAGACAGTAAATAAAGGTGCAATACGAGCTAACACGTGCTCGCCGGCTAAACGTCTCAAAAGAATAATTTTACAATAAAGTGGAAAAACAAAAGGAACCCACTCATAGCCAGGATTACGCCTGGTGTTCACCATCTGGCTGGAAGGTAGGTAGATCCTCTGGTACTGCTCCGATATCTGGCCATACAAAACCAGCTGGGTTAGACCCCAGAAGAGCAAGTGCCACAAAGGAGGCTTCACTTAGGAACTAAAACCAGCATATCACAATAGAATATTAAAGATAATAAATAAAGAACTGATAATAATAGAGATAACAACAGTAAACTGAGTACGAGGAAACCATTTAAGTAGCCAGGTCACAACCCTTAAACCAAACAAGGACCGAGGTTGTAACCCTTCACCTGAATAGAAACCGTCTCAAATACCATTGGTAAGGTAACAAGACAATAATTGAAGAGAGGACACAGAACTGCTCTGGAAGCCGGGTTACAATCCTTAAACCAAACAAGGACCGGGGTTGTAACCCTTCGCCTGAACAGAACTGGACCCCTGATCTTTATTGTTAAGGCCAGTATAAATAATCATGCCGCTGAAATAAGTAAAACATGACGAGCATGGTCTGGGGTTACAATAAGACAATAAACGAAGAGAGGACACATAACTGCTCCGGGAGCCAGGTTACAACCCTTAAACCAAACAAGGACCGGGGTTGTAACCCTTCGCATGAACAGAACTGGACCCCTGATCTTTATTGTTATGGCAGGCACAATAAGCAGGACGATATATGATAAGATAACCACGGAACTATTCCGATAGCCAAGTTACAACCCTTAAACCAAACAAGGACCGGGGTTGTAACCCTTCATCTGAACAGAACTTGTTATCCCATCATTTATCGATACAAGAAATTATGTCATGATACAATCTTGTACATGATCATGACAAACTAGACTGGGCTGGACTCCATCCAATCAATCACGGCCAAGCAATAAGTACGGCTTGATACTTTAACTAACTAGGGTTATCACAGGCCTAGTTACTAGCAAGATGCAATGAGATTATTCCAACAGCCACAAGCCCTGCAGACCATCCAGGTTATCCAAGTTGAATGTCCGTTTATGAAGGATGCAACACGTGACAGTGTGCTGGAAATGTGCCCTACTCGTCGGTAGGCTACAAGTCCACTGAATGCGTCCAGATAACGGGATTGCCTGTAGCTGGAAAATCTCTTCATGACTACTGAATTATTCTAGTTTATTAGCCTGAGTCAATTGCAGTAGGTATCCCTGACCGTGGTACTCAGGGATCCCTATCCTAGACATGATGCAAGACAGTATTGGTTTATTTGTACAAACACAATCGCCCACGGTGTCCGGGTCATTCCTACTTGTCATGTCAGGCTAGCTGTCGTGACAGCTTGTCGAGATACATCATGTCAGTTTACTTGTTAAGAGTGCGCCACGGCGGGCCACTATCGTGTTCTATTCTTACCTTATCATGAATGAGAGAAACTTGCATAAAACAACTAGTGACATATTCTTGAAGCCAAGGAAAAGATCTACAACTTTCATGTTTTGAGTTTTTCAAGATCTAGCTACAAAACAACTTAAACAGGCAAAAACAGCGAAATAGAGCAATTCCGGCGCATGGGATTCCTGCACAATCGGCGCATGGGATTCCTGTACAAATCGGCGCATAGGATTCCTGCGCAATCTGCGCATGGGATTCCTGCACAAATCGGCGCATGAGATTCCTGCACAAATTGGCGCATGGGATTCCTGCGCAATCGGCGCATGGGATTCCTGCACAAATCGGCGCATGGGATTCCTGCGCAATCGGCGCATGGGATTCCTGCACAAATCGGCGCATGGGATTCCTGCGCAATCGGCGCATGGGATTCCTGTTGCGCATGGGATTCCTGGCGCATGGAGTTCATCGTCCCCAAACAGCAAGTTCAGCCATGAAAGTTCCGAAAAGTTGCCATGGCCATAACTTCCTCATCCGAAGTCGAAATCAAGCGAAACAAAAGCCAAAACTGCATGAAATTGAATTCTCTATCACATGGAACCACTAGTTTTTGGAAATACCAAGTTTTTAGAGATCAAAACCAAGAAAAACTAAACAAGAAGGAACTTAAAACTTAGATCTACAAAAATATAACCATCAAAACCGAAAACTTTCAGTTCTAAAGAGGCTTAGAATCTAGTAAGGAAGAGAATGGAACAATAAAACATGAGATCCATCATGAAGCAAGTTTGCACTTGCCTAAGCTCTCCCTCTCTCTCTCTCCCCCTCCTGGTGGTTGAAGAAGTAATGGTGGAGAAGTAGTAATGAAGAGAGAGAGTGTTAGGTGGAAATATATATGAGGATGATGGTGGTAGGTGGGAGGGTTCACCTTTCGTTCATGATGAACCAAAGCAAACCAAGCCAAGCCGAACCAACCCAAGAATAAGCCAATCAATGAAATGCTAGAATAAATCAAGCAGGGAGACATGCAATACGGGTCAAATTACGTATACGTATACCAAGATACGCAATACGAACCACATGCATTACAACTCTACCCACCTTAAAAGAATTCCGTCCTTGGAATTTAATTAAGAGGCTAGAGGGACAAGAACAAGCTATACTAATCACAAGCAAGCTATACTAGGCAATCAATCAATCATGCAAGCAAGGAATCGAAGGCATGAGGTTTAAGGAGGACATTATACCTCACGAGTCAAACAGGTCGGGATATCGTGATCGGATATCATCCTCACGCTCCCACGTTGACTCACCCAAAGAGTGATGACCCCAAGCAACTCGGACTAACTTGATAGTCTTGTTCTTGAGTATCTTCTCTCTTCGGTCCAATATAGACACGGGCCTCTCCTCATACGAAAGGTTGGTACCAATAACCAATTCCGAATGATCTAGGATGTGGCTCGGGTCCGGGATATACCGTCGCAGTTGGGATACATGGAACACATCATGCACCTCACGTAGCGACGGTGGAAGAGCGAGACGATAGGATACATCACCTACTCGCTCCAGAATGTCGAACGGCCCTATATACCTAGGACTAAGCTTTCCTCGTACGCCGAAACGAATGACGCCACGGTTAGGCGAAATCCTCAGGAATATATGGTCGCCGACAGAAAACTCAAGAGGACGACGATGAGAATCGGCCCAATGACGCTGGCGATCTTGGGCAACTCGAAGATGATCTCTGACTCTCCTGACCACTTCAACGGTCTGAGCAATCATTTCCGGACCAAGCATCTGTCTCTCTCCAACATCGTCCCATGCTAGCGGGGATCGACACTTCCTACCATACAGTGCCTCGAACGGTGCCATCTGGATACTGGCCTGGAAACTATTGTTGTACGAGAACTCCACCAGGTGCAGGTGATCTTCCCACGAACCACCGAAGTCGAGTGTACAAGATCTCAACATATCTTCGAGAGTCTGGATCGTGCGTTCTGACTGGCCATCTGTCTGTGGGTGATACGCTGAGCTGAACTGGTGGCGAGTCCCCAAACTCTCTTGCAGGCTACGCCAAAAGTGCGACGTAAATCTGGAATCTCTGTCCGAGGTGATACTGACTGGTACACCGTGAAGCCTGACGATCTGCCGGAGATACATCTCCGCTAGCTGAGCCGTCGACTGACCAACTCTGAACGGAAGAAAGTGAGCCACCTTCGTGAGCCTGGCTATGACAACCCAAATAGCGTCTCTGCCAGCCGGGGATCTGGGCAATCCCGTCACAAAATCCATGGTTATATGCTCCAACTTCCATTCTGGAATTGGCAAGGGCTGAAGTAGTCCAGCTGGCCTCTGATGTTCAGCCTTAACTTGTTGGCAAACCAAACATCGAGAGACAAACCGGGCTATCTCCCTCTTCATGCCATTCCACCAAAAGTGCTGACGAATATCACGGTACATCTTCGTACCGCCGGGATGAATGGAATACTGCGAACTGTGAGCCTCCGTCATGATCTCCTGTCTGATATCTCCAATGGGTACACAAAGACGCTTCCCATGTCGAAGTGTACCGCCTTCATGGATACATAACTCTGGTCTTCGTCCTGCCTCACACTCTGCTCTGAGTCGCTGAAGCTTGGAATCTGCTGACTGCGCCATCCGGATCCTCTCGACTATAGTGGACTGAACTTGCATGCTGGCCATCAATGCCACACGGGAAGGGAGGACAACTTCTATTTCCATTTTCTGAAGATCTGCTAACAGCTCTGGTTGCGCTGTTAGGAAGTAAGCTCCGGCTCTCCTGCTCAATGCATCTGCAACGACGTTGGCCTTCCCAGGATGATACTGCAAGTTAACATCATAATCCACAAGTAGCTCTAGCCACCTTCTCTGACGCATGTTAAGATCCTTCTGAGTGAAAACATACTTCAGGCTCCTGTGGTCGGTGAAAATCTTCACCCTATCTCCGTATAGGTAGTGCCTCCACAACTTAAGTGCAAATACTACTGCTGTCAGCTCCAAATCATGGGTTGGGTAATTTCTCTCATGATCACGAAGTTGTCGTGACGCATAAGCTATTACCTTCCCATGCTGCATCAGAACACATCCTAAACCTCTGCCTGAAGCATCACAGTATACTGAAAATCCTCCGGTCCCATCTGGAAGCGTGAGAATAGGAGCCGTCATCAAGCCTCGCTTTAACCTCTCAAAAGAATCTTGACATTCTGATGTCCAAGCAAACTGCACATCCTTGCGGGTCAACTGGGTCAATGGCGCTGAGATCCGAGCAAAGTCTGAAACAAATCGCCGGTAGTAGCCGGCCAATCCAAGGAAACTGCGAACTTCTGTAACTGTGCTAGGCACTGGCCATGTTTCAATGGCCACAATCTTCTGGGATCCACTTCAACTCCTCCTCGGGTGATGATATGACCCAAGTACGAAATGCGATCGAGCCAGAACTCGCATTTACTGAACTTGGCATACAGCTGGTGCTCTCTGAGAATCTGAAGAACAACTCTGAGATGCTGCTCATGCTCCGCCTCACTTTTGCTGTAGACCAGGATGTCGTCTAGGAACACAATCACGAACTGATCCAAATAAGGCATAAAGATACGATTCATGAGGTCCATGAATACAGCCGGCGCATTGGTTGCTCCAAAGGGCATGACAAGGAACTCCCAATGCCCATACCGGGATCTGAAAGCTGTCTTCGGTATGTCCTGCTCTCTAACTCTGATCTGATGGTATCCTGACCGCAAATCAATCTTCGAGAACACTGCTGCCCCCTCGAGTTGATCAAACAAGTCATCTATCCTCGGGAGAGGATATCTGTTCTTGATTGTCACTGAGTTCAAGGTACGATAATCTACACATAATCTGGACGTACCATCCTTCTTTTTCACAAGAAGCATCGGGGCTCCCCAAGGCGATCCACTAGCACGAATGAATCCCTTGGTTGTGAGTTCTTCAATCATCTTGTACAATATCTCTAATTCTGACGGCGCCATCCTGTAGACTCTCTCTGACACTGGGGCTGTTCCGGGAATCAAGTCGATGGTGAACTCGATCTCCCGTTCTGGCGGCATCCCTGGAAGCTCTTCTGGGAAAACGTCTGGAAACTCTTCGACTATCCGAGGTAACTGTACTGCTGCTACTGCCATCCGCAACACTGGAGGAGAAGGTTAAACTTCGCCTCGGGAAAAGGAAAACTCTGGCTCGCCTGGAATGCTAAAAATAATCCTGCCAATGTGGCAGTCTATCCTAGCATACTGGTCCCTCAACCAATCCATCCCTAAGACCACATCATAATCGGCCATCGGAAACTCTATCAATCTAGCGGAGAATTCTCTACCGCTAACTACGATCCGACACGAGGAAAATACTCTATCTACTCCCACAAGTCCGTTACCAGTAAGTATATTGAGCCTCACTGATAATGACTCGGGCTCCAATCCTATTCGTGTCGCGAATCGTGCAGACATAAATGAATGCGAGGCACCAGAATCAAATAATACTGAAGCTGGAAAGGTGTTGACGAGAATAGTACCTGCCACTACCTCACCTGGTGCTATCCCTTCTTCTCCCATGGTCAAAGCCAGCACTTGACCATGTCCTCTGGGTGCGGGTCCCCTCTGCTGAAAATTCCTCTGCCTGCTCTGGATCAGGGCTTGGGCTTGGGCATACTGCTGCGGTCTCTGCTGCTGGAATGCCTGGGCCTGCGTCGGCAATGGCCTCGGGAACGGGTACTGCAGCAGCTGCTGCTGGACTGGTGCTGGTCCTCTAACTGAAGGACTAGAGAAGGCCGATGAACTCCCCCTGTTCGGGCAGTTCCCAACCCTGTGGTCCGGGGCACCACAAACCAAGCACAAATCCTGTGCTCTGCGACACTCAGACATCACATGTCCTGGCTTCCCGCAGTGTGAACATCCCACTGCGGAAGACTGCTTCTGCTTCTGCTGCTGAGGGTGCGTCGGGGTGGAATGCTGAACCGACGTCACTGAGGCCGCCCGCCTCGGAGCTCCAATGGTCAAAGCCCTGACTGCCGGGGCTGGTGCTGATGACTGATTCATCTGACTATGGGATCGCTTTCGACCTCCGGTCCTATCCACGATCCTCTGGGAGGTATACTCGTGCCTCCTAGCTGCTCTCAATACCGCATCAAAAGTCTGATGCTGAAACTGCTCAACTGCCAACAAAATCTCCAGGTGGAGCCCCTGCTGGAACTACTGGGCTCTATCAAACTCGGTTGCCACCAAAGTGGGAGCAAACCGACTGAGCCTGGAAAACTCGGCCGTATATCCATCGACCGTCCTGCCCATCTGCTTCAGATTGGTGAACCTCGTCTGTAGATCATACCGAGCTACAGCATCAAAATACTTGGTCTGGAATCTCTCTCTGAATACGGCCCATGAAATAGGGGCCACTAATCCATCGGCCTGCGCTGCCCACCAGCTGCGGGCAAGATCCAACAACTGCAGGCGCACCACCGCTACCTTCTCGATCTCTGGGGTCCTGGCTGCTTCTAGAATCACCTCTGTGTCCTGAAGCCATGCATCTGCAGCGATCGTATCTTCACTGCCGTCGAAGAAGGGAGGGTTCAAGCGCTTGAAGCTGTTGGCCGCGCTATTACCCTGATGACCTCCTCTGGTCAAAGCATCTGCCACCGCCTGGTGCAAGGCATCTCCTCGCCGATCCTGGGAAGCTAATAGCGTCCTGATGAGACCTATCAAAGTGCCATCATCAGGCTCTGCTGGCTGGACGGGCTGAACTGGTGGTTCTCCTTCGGTGGGCACGACTCTGGAGGCTACTCCTGAGTGCTGGGCTTGATCTCCAGGTTGCTGCGGGTCCGCGGGAGGTGCTCCGCCTTACTGATCGGCAGGTCCAAGAACAATGCCGCTGAAGAAGACGACATAGGGAACAATAAGGAAGGACCATGACAGATCAATGATACAAGCATGTGATCAGGTCAAGATTTTCAGGGATCAAGAGGATACGAGTAGAGGTCAAAAGCGAGTACTGATTGAGACATCTATTCGGTAAACCCTCACATATCTTGATTCACAAGACCTGCATGGGCCACCACTAAAACCCAGTGTTCTAAAAATCGGCCTAGGCGCCCGCCTAGGCGCTAGGCGCCCGCCCACCGCACCGAAAACCCCCTAGGCGGTGGGCTAGGCGGCTAGGCGGGCCCTAGGCGGGCCTAGGCGGGCCTAGGCACCCCTAGGCGGCGGGTTTTTTGAAGTTTTTGATTTTTTGATTTTTTTTTTTGATTTTGTTTATTCTTAGTTGTATTTTGGATTTTGTTTGGGTTTTAAGATAGTATTTGGATTTTAGAACATTGAAATTTCAAATTTCAAAATTCAAAATTTCAAAAATTTCAAAATTTTTTTTCTAGGCGGACCTCCGCCGCACCGAGTTTGCCTAGCGCTTTTTAGAACATTGCTAAAACCATGTCATGTCCCAGAACCAGAATACTGGAGAGCGGGGGAAGACATAGCCAGCTACGTATATAGAGATGGAATCTATCTCGCTATACGGTCACGACTGTCTAGATACCTGAGGGTTTAACTACAATCCAACAGTCGCCTATGGTCATGAACAAGCCTATTGTCTCAATCTCAAGCAAGTAGTAACAGTATACAAGATGTCAGAGCACCAAATATATAATAGCAAGGCGTCCCATACATTATATATTCGGATGATCATGAAGCTAGTCGTACAAAATGCTAGGACTAGCAAGAGTTTCAGTCATACATGATCAACCCTAGGATCTGTCAATCATGTTACAGCCCGTAGGCAGACAGTAAATAAAGGTGCAATACGAGCTAACACGTGCTCGCCGGCTAAACGCCTCAAAAGAATAATTTTACAATAAAGTGGGAAAACAAAAGGAACCCACTCATAGCCAGGATTACGCCTGGTGTTTACCATCTGGCTGGAAGGTAGGTAGATCCTCTGGTGCTGCTCCGATATCTGGCCATACAAAACCAGCTGGGTTAGACCCCAGAAGAGCAAGTGCCACAAAGGAGGCTTCACTTAGGAACTAAAACCAGCATATCACAATAGAATATTAAAGATAATAAATAAAGAACTGATAATAATAGAGATAACAACAGTAAACTGAGTACGAGGAAACCATTTAAGTAGCCAGGTCACAACCCTTAAACCAAACAAGGACCGAGGTTGTAACCCTTCACCTGAATAGAAACCGTCTCAAATACCATTGGTAAGGTAACAAGACAATAATTGAAGAGAGGACACAGAACTGCTCTGGAAGCCGGGTTACAACCCTTAAACCAAACAAGGACCGGGGTTGTAACCCTTCGCCTGAACAGAACTGGACCCCTGATCTTTATTGTTAAGGCCAGTATAAATAATCATGCCGCTGAAATAAGTAAAACATGACGAGCATGGTCTGGGGTTACAATAAGACAATAAACGAAGAGAGGACACAGAACTGCTCCGGGAGCCAGGTTACAACCCTTAAACCAAACAAGGACCGGGGTTGTAACCCTTCGCATGAACAGAACTGGACCCCTGATCTTTATTGTTAAGGCAGGCACAATAAGCAGGACGATATATGATAAGATAACCACGGAACTATTCCGATAGCCAAGTTACAACCCTTAAACCAAATAAGGACCGGGGTTGTAACCCTTCATCTGAACATAGCTTGGTATCCCATCATTTATCGATACAAGAAATCATGTCATGATACAATCTTGTACATGATCATGACAAACTAGACTGGGCTGGACTCCATCCAATCAATCACGGCCAAGCAATAAGTACGGCTTGATACTTTAACTAACTAGGGTTATCACAGGCCTAGTTACTAGCAAGATGCAATGATATTATTCCAACAGCCACAAGCCCTGCAGACCATCCAGGTTATCCAAGTCGAATGTCCGTTTATGAAGGATGCAACACGTGACAATGTGCTGGAAATGTGCCCTACTCGTCGGTAGGCTACAAGTCCACTGAATGCGCCCAGATAACGGGATTGCCTGTAGCTGGGAAATCTCTTCATGACTACTAAATTATTCTAGTTTATTAGCCTGAGTCAATTGCAGTAGGTATCCCTGACCGTGGTACTCAGGGATCCCTATCCTAGACATGATGCAAGACAGTACTGGTTTATTTGTACAAACACAATCGCCCGCGGTGTCCGGGTCATTCCTACTTGTCATATCAGGCTAGCTGTCGTGACAGCTTGTCGAGATACATCATGTCAGTTTACTTGTTAAGAGTGCGCCACGGAGGGCCACTATCGTGTTCTATTCTTACCTTATAATGAATGAGAGAAACTTGCATAAAACAACTAGTAACATATTCTTGAAGCCAAGGAAAAGATCTACAACTTTCATGTTTTGAGTTTTTCAAGATCTAGCTACAAAATAACTTAAACAGGCAAAAACAGCGAAATAGAGCAATTTCGGCGCATGGGATTCCTGCACAATCGACGCATGGAATTCCTGCACAAATCGGCGCATGGGATTCCTGCGCAATCGGCGCATGGAATTCCTGCACAAATCGGCGCATGAGATTCCTGAACAAATCGGCGCATGGGATTCCTGCGCAATCGGCGCATGGGATTCCTGCACAAATCGGCGCATGGGATTCCTGCGCAAATCGGCGCATGGGATTCCTGCGCAATCGGCGCATGGGATTCCTGCGCAAATCGGCGCATGGGATTCCTGCACAAATCGGCGCATGGGATTCCTGCGCAATCGGCGCATGGGATTCCTGCACAAATTGGTGTATGGGATTCCTGCGCAATCGGCGCATGGGATTCCTGCACAAATTGGCGCATGGGATTCCTGCGCAATCGGCACAAGGGATTCCTGCACAATCGGCGCATGGGATTCCTGCGCAATCGGCGCATGGGATTCCTGGCGCATGGTGTTCATCGTCCCCAAACAGCAAGTTCAGCCATGAAAGTTCCGAAAACTTGCCATGGCCATAACTTTCTCATTCGAAGTCGAAATCAAGCGAAACATAAGCCAAAACTGCATGAAATTGAATTCTCTATCACATGGAACCACTAGTTTTTGGAAATACCAAGTTTTTAGAGATCAAAACCAAGAAAAACTAAACAAGAAGGAACTTAAAACTTAGATCTACAAAAATATAACCATCAAAACCGAAAACTTCCAGTTCTAAAGAGTCTTAGAATCTAGTAAGGAAGAGAATGGAACAATAAAACATGAGATCCATCATGAAGCAAGTTTGCACTTGCCTAAGCTCTCCCTCTCTCTCTCCCTCCTGGTGGTTGAAGAAGTAATGGTGGAGAAGTAGTAATGAAGAGAGAGAGAGAGTGTTAGGTAGAAATATATATGAGGATGATGGTGGTAGGTGGGAGGGTTCACCTTTGGTTCATGATGAACCAAAGCAAACCAAGCCAAGCCGAACCAACCCAAGAATAAGCCAATCAATAAAATGCTAGAATAAATCAAGCAGGGAGACATGTAATACGGGTCAAATTACGTATACGTATACCAAGATATGCAATACGAACCACATGCATTACACAAACCCTCCACGATATGATCAAAGCCCTCAATGGGAGCATGATCAGATCTCAGAAAACGGTAGACGAAAAGAGAGTACGTCCCCTCAAGACGTCCATGAGCCTGATCACGCTGGAGAGAGACTGAATGCATGGAAGAACCGCCAGAGAAGAAAGAAAGCAGGAGCAGAGGATCCAAAACGCGCTTCTTCAAAAGGAAGAATCTCTTCAAGAAGGAAGGAAATCCCCTCGATAAGGAAAGAAATCACCAGGTTCCGCCGCCTGAGAGAGAAGACCTACGAACCTGAACTAGCCTCCGCCTGAACGCCTGATCTCCTCCTGATCGCCTGACATATTCCCCTCTATAAAGTGAAAGCATTAACTATTAGGGGGAAGCAAGAAGTGGGGGAAGGTGATCTGGAGGCGGGGTGTTCTGGTGTTCAGGAGGCGCTCCTCCGTCAGCCTCAGGCGGAGGCGTGATCATGTTCGTAGGTCTTCTTCCTCTGGCGGCGGATCCTGGTGTATTAGTTCCTTTTCGAGGCAATCTCCTTCCTTCTGGAGGCGATCCTTCTGGAGAGGCGCGTATTGGGTTCTCTGCTCTTTCTTTCTTTCTCCGGCGTTTCTCTTAGGCGCTCTCAACTCTTTGACGGCGTGCTCAGGATTGTGTAGGGGTTGTTTTGCGGAAGGCGTCCTCGGGCTATTCTAGATCCTCATCCTTCGATCCCCTGCACCTTCAGTATTCGGGTCCTCTGATCAGAGGTGGAGGGTTCATGTCCTTCTTGGGTGATCCTGTTGTTCTGGTTTCATGTTCTCTTAGCTGTGCTTGGCTTTCTCGCTCGTATGGGATCCATGCACATGCAAACGACCCTAGATTATTGCAGAATGATGGTCGCGATGGGAATGGGGATGATCCTCGACCAGAAGCAGTGACGCTGCCCGTTTCATCCGGTGTGGTAGGCCCTAGGCTACCGGCTCCACCGACGATGAATCCTGTTATAGAGCAGATGCATGGCGACGCTGCAGTGATGCCCAAATCTGCAGCAATATCATCTGGAAACCCTAATCAAATTAGATCCTTTGCGGGGGTGTTAAGTCCGGATCTTGTCAAAGGTATGTCGAGTCTCATCAAAGACGTACAACTGAATGATAAAGAGTATACTCCTATTGAAGACAGAAACAAGATCACGGTCTCCTTCTTGGAGTCGGAGATGTCTGTCATAGAAGAGCAATTTCAATACACTTTCATATTGAAAATTTCTATCGAGTGTCCTAAACTTGCCCGTGTTCGAGAGAATATCTCCAAGTGGGGTATTACACATGCATATTCAGTTGTCCCTATGGATCCTCGACATATTCTTCTTCACATGTCCAGCGCTGAAGATCATGTGTGAGTCTGGACGAGAGACTCACGCAAAAATGATACATCCATGTTTTGACTGCTAAAGTCGTCGGCCAGACACACGCAAAAATGATACAACCATGTTTCGACTGCTAAAGTGGTCGACTGATTTTAATCCTAGGGATGAGATAACGATTGTGGCGGTCTGGGTGCAGTTCCCAAATCCCTATCTCATGAGTTTTGTTCCAGCTGTTATTCAATGCATGGCCAACTCTTTTGGCAAGTTCTTAAAGATGGCAGATGAAACCCGTGCCTTCTCCAGAGCAAACTATGCTAGGGTTTGCATAGAAGTAGATCTTGCCAAACCTCTTCCATCCTCTCTGAAAATCATTGCGGGTGATAGGGGTGAGTACTTTCAACAGATTATTTTTAAATCCAATGTTAGATATTGTCAACACTGTCGACTGCAGGAACATGAAACTACGGGATGCTATAGGGCTCATCCGGAGTTAAGAAGAAAGCAAATTCCAAGCCGAATCGTCTCCCGTAGGGCTTGTCGGCGCATCGATTGTTAGATATTGTCAACATCGATTACGACGGTCTAGGTGCGGTTCCCGAATCCTCCATCTAGTTCTACTGCCTCAACCATGCAATTTGCAGAATTAC
Source organism: Iris pallida (assembly GCA_029216955.1). Classification (NCBI taxonomy): domain Eukaryota; kingdom Viridiplantae; phylum Streptophyta; class Magnoliopsida; order Asparagales; family Iridaceae; genus Iris; species Iris pallida. The sequence continues at coordinate 2,943,616 of JANAVB010035817.1, forward strand.
TTGTATACAATGCATTTCAAGCCCTTGAGGAGGATGAGGATACTAGGACTAATAATGAGCCGGAGGCTAAAGAGATTTCTTTACCTGGGGATGGAGAAATTAATGATCAGACCGGTCAATCTTCTAGTCAACCTCACGATCAGGGACATGGGCACATTATAGGGGAAGTCCTAGCCAGCGTGGATTCAGTAGCCAAGTCACAGATTAACCAGGACCTGATTTCCCGTGTTGGATTTAGCAATGTGGCTAATATACCTTCAGGTTTGGGGGATGTCACTAAGTTCTCCTTGCTGAACTCGTCTTGGAGTAAGGATCCTCAGAGGTCTTTTCAGGAGTCCTCTGCAACCAGATCGGTTGGGACTAATAACAAGGAGACCCCAGTCTTATCTGCTAAAGGGGAGGGAGAGCCAGGTAACAATCGGAATCAGGGAGGTACACAAGTGACCCTGGGTATTGGAACTAAGAGAGGTCAACTGAAACCTTCATCCTCATTACAAGATAATAAGGCTAGATTCTAATCTGGAATCAAACCCCATCAAGATTTATAAATGATTTTCTCATTTGGAATGCGAGGGGTATTCGTGACCCTCACTCTCGTGGTTATCTGAAATCATTAAACCGGAAACTCTCTCCAGGTATGGTTTGCATACTTGAACAAAAAATTACTGGTGAAATCTCTCCGCGTTAGTGAGGGCTTAATAAGCCTCATTGCTTTCATGGTGGTGATAATAATAATTATATTTGGCTTATGCGGAATAATACTATAGATATATCTATCCTAGAGGTAAAAATCAGGTGATTTATTGCATTGTTGAAGGCAAGAACGCTCCCTATAAATTAGCGATTTCGGTGGTGTATGCACAATGCCAAATCCAAAAAAGACGTGAACTCTGGGAAGATCTCTCTATTTTTGCTGCTTCCAACTCTCTTCCATGGCTTATAGCGGGGTATTTCAATGTGGTTACATATGCGGCAGAAAAACTTGGTCCTAGAGGAGTCAGTCCTATATCAGTGGAAGATTTCAACAACTTTATCGGGGAGGCGTGGCTCATTGACGCTGGTTTCATTGGCTCTGTATTCACTTGGTGTAATGGCCTGCTTAATAATCCAAACACCTGAGAGCGCCTCGATCGAGCACTCTTATGACACTAACTTCTTTCTGGACTTACCTCCTATCTCAGTGTATCATTTACCGTGTCTGCACTTAGATCACTGCCCGCTCCTCATCGCGCCTATAATAACATTGCTTCTCCTGCTCCTTCATATTTCAGCGCATGTACCATGACAACGTCCTGTAATTTGCTATCGCGAACTGGGATGCTCGTTGTGAGGGGCAACCTCTATGTCTTGCATAGTAAGCTCAAGCGTCTTAGGGCTGCACTGCGTAAGTGGAATTGGGAAGTGTTTGGAGATGTCCGCTCGAGAAGGTCGGACCTTCAAAATAATGTTGCCAACTTAGAAGCCTCTCTACAAACATCTTGGGATGTAGATACCTGTATGAACCTTGAAGATGCTAGGAGACGACTGGCGGTGTCTATTGGCCATGAAGAGCAGCTTTTGCAAGACCAGATCCGCATCAACTGGATCAAAGAGGGGGATCGAAATACAACTTTCTACCATGCCATCATAAAGGAGAGAGTTACTAAATATAAAACACATATGTTCTTACCGGATGACTCTGTGTTGGAGTATAATATTGTGCTCGACAAAGCCATAAGCCATTTCACATAATTTTTCAAAGCTTCCCCTACCAATGACCCGAGTAACTTTCTTAATTGTATTCCTACTCTTGTTTCTGATGATCAAAATGCAGATCTTTGTGCAATACCTACGAAGATTGAAGTTGAGAAAGCAGTTAAGGCTTCGAACCCACAAAGTGCCCCCGGTCCGGATAGGTTTACGGGATATTTCTACTCTCATTGTTGGCTTATAACCACGTCAGCAGTGTCGGACTTCTTCAGGGGCATGTAAATTTCTCAGGGTATTTTTTTCGACTAATATTGTGCTCATTCCAAAAGCCGCTTAGCTGCAAGACTTTAGACCAATCAGTTTATGTAATTTTTCTCACAAAATAATATCCAAGATCCTAGCGGATAGGCTATCAGGTGTGTTGCCGAAGATTATTCTTGTGAACAATCTGGTTTTGTTAAGGGGCGTAGCATCCACGAGAATATCAGCCTAGCGCATGAGATGGTTGAAGCTATTGACAACATCTCAGGGGGAAATGTGGTGGTCAGGTTAGATATGTCGAAAGCCTATGATAGAGTGGACTGGAGATTTTTGCTTGCGGTTCTCCGTAAGCTCGGCTTCAGCTCCCATTGACAGGTTCTCATTTACAGAGTAATATCTAACTGATGGTATTCTATTTCATTGAACCGAAAAGTTGGGGGTTTCTTTAAATCATCGAGGGAATTATGCCAAGGAGACCCGATTTCTCCTGTCCTGTTCATCATTACCCAAGATGCGTTGAGTAGAAAGCTTACCCGTCTCAGCTTACATGGCCGGATAAAGCCTTTCAGTGGCAGGAAGGACAGTCTACGGGTTTCTCATTTATTCTATGCTGATGTCACTTTAATATTTCTCAATGGCAGGAATGAAAGTGTGGGCTGTCTTTGGAGGAGACACTTGCGGAGTTTGCGGATGTGTCCGGGCAAATCATCAACCACTCCAAATATTTTTTATTGTCTCAACAACTAAATTCCATGCTAGGGACTGGTCTCCATGCATAGCAAATCACACGGATTTCTCTCAAGCATTCCTCCCCTTAAACTATCTTGGAGTCCCCCTCTTCAAAGGTAGGGCCAAAATCGAGTACTTTGCGGGTTTGGAAGATAAATTAAAAAAGAAGATAGCGGGCTGGCGCGTGCGTTTTTTTTTTTTTTTGGGGGGGGGGGGTAAGATCACACATACCAAAAGTGCTTTAACAGCATTGTCCATTCGTGCTTTATTTGTTATAAAGTCCCGAATACTTATATAAATAAGCTGGATCGGATCATGGCTGACTTCTTATGGAACTCGTCGGAGGAGCACCGCCGGAAATGGGTCCACTTGGAGTAGGGTTTGCAGACTGATATCAGAGTGTGGGCTTGGGATCAGGCCGCTATATCTGGTTATGCAGTCCCTCCATGCTAAAAGATGTTGTTCATAAAGGGAGAATCTCTATGGTCTCAATACATGTATAGGAAATATGGGGACCCCTTTGCTTTGGGTTACAATGCTCTTCATTCTCCCTCTCCTCTTTGGCGGTCGATGTTGAAGGTGTTCCCCAACGTTAATGATCACTGTCATCGAATTGTTGGTTGGGGGAACATTCCCACTTGGAGCACGAACTGGTGTTGTCGGGTTTTACCTAGACCGAGAGATATCAAGTTTATTCCATCAGTTTGTCAAGTGTTGGCCATTCTATTCATCAGAAATAGGGAGGGTCGAACAATCAATATCCACATGCTTCTTCCATCTGTGGCTAGGGATATACTTAAGGAGATTGAGACGTGCAATGAGTCGGACCGTATCTGCTGGGATCTGACTTTAAATGGGGAGTTCTCGATCGCATCTTACTGGGATCATTTCAGACCTCGGCATGATGAATCTAAATGAAGTATTTTTGGAATAAATACATACCACCGAAAGTGGGTTTTTTCTTCTGGCCGCTCGGTCGAAAAGCTATTCCCGTGGATGCTAGGATTTCTCGCATGGGCTTTATGCTCACCTCCAAATGTAGGTATTGTCAAAGTCCTCAGGTGGAAACTGCCAATCACCTTTTCGTCCACGGTGAGATGGCCACTGAGGTGTGGTCTCATTTTGCTAATAAGTTCTAGGATTATGGCGTTTACATGTTTCTCGACCACCTCGTTGGAATTTGGCTTCAAGATGTATCGACCAGGAACTTAGTGGACATTAGCAGAAATATTTTCTTTGCAACATGCCTATGGGAGATATGGAAGCAATGCAATAGTATCATTCACGGAGATGGAGTTATGAATCATCAAGACATCATTTTTAGCATAATCGCCTGCCTTCAAAACACTTTGAGAGCCTATAAGCACAAGATTTTGGGTGCGCTTCTTATCAACCCGCATGCTCCTATTTCTACAGGCCATTGGGTCAAATGGAACCCGCCTAGCTCGGGGCTTAAACTCAACATGGCTAGTGCGATTGGTGGAGACAACGAGACCTCAGGGGGAGGGGTCGTCAGGGGCTGAATGGTGAGATGGTGCTTGCCTACTACAACGTCCATGGGGGGTGGAATGACCAACATGACAAATATGGATACTCTGATAGTTGGCTTAAATATTTGCAAGGAGAAAAGAATAGGGATCACTAATATTGAAGGGGCGACTCCCATCTCATGGAAGGGGACTTATAAACTTCGAAGGGTTCGTAAACTTCTCACCCAAGACATTCAGTTCTCTCTCATATTCAAAGAGGCGAATCGCAGTGCTATAGCTTTATCTTCTCTGGCTTTATCATCGCGGGATGAGCAAATTTATGAAGAGACGGTGGTTATGCCGAGGAATGTTGGCCAGCTGATCACCTCTGACCAGATCAGATTGGCAACCTGGTGTTTATGAAGTAGCTTTGGCTAACTATCTTCCCTCTTCTTCCTCTTTTACAGTGATCTTTGCCTATGTATCCTCTCTGTTTAGTATGGAAAGGACTATCTCCCTCCCATTTGTAGGCACCAAGTAGTTTTTTGATTTATCAATAAAGGCTACGGCCCCCACATGAACGTGGTTGACCCAAAAAAAGTGTCTGTCAGAGTAGCTCTGTTAACTATGTGTTAACAATTTTTTATCATCTGCACAGACATTATATCGACCCCCATTTATTTTGTTCAAATTTGTAGCTAGGGCTACTAGGTAGACCTACCTTTCTGCTCATGTAAATGTTGCTCATCCAACTATGATGAAATGCTATTATTCCTACAAAAAGTAGCTTTGAATGAGCTTAAACTGCATCCAAAAGAGAAGGTCTACGTACTTGCCAACTTGTCACCTAAGTTTTATGTCATGGTCCTCTCATGCTCCTAGCTATCTTGGCTAGGAATTTGGCATCAACATAGATGGTTGACATTAGGTAGACAGTTGGTCGTAAAACTTCGCCAAATTTTGTATGGAGCTCTATTATGCTCCATTGTCGACCTCATTATGATGGGAGAAGGCTTGGATGATGATGATGAAAACTTATCTTTGAATGCTTTCTTCTTTTACGCATGTAAACCTATGAATACACACTGCTAATAGAGTATTTTTGTAAATTTGAATTCCAAAAAACTCTCCTCAGTCATTAAATTACTAACTGCAACAATAAGCTAAGTATTTGCTGATCATTTTTAGCTATATTTCACCAAGTGGATGGAATTATTCAGTGTGTTAAACTAACCAGATTCATCTCACAGCTTCATTTTGACAGGATGCTATGATAACTTTGCAAGGTAACTGCTCTTTAATCTCGCTACATTCACCTTCATGAAGAGCCATTATTATAATATTTGTGCATTCAAAATTTCACTCTACTTTTTCCTTCTTCCTGTTAGGGTATGGAAAGATGGAACATATCTCACTCACATCTTAGAAGGGCATAATGGTGCAGTTACCTCGGTCAGTATCATCAAATCAAAAGGTGACTTTAGTGGATCAATATAGTTTATGTGTTTAATTTGTCCAATATCTAGATCTGATTCAACAAGAGTTGGTTGGCATGTTAAACGTTGTTCAAATACTAGCAAACAATATGTGCCATGCACATGTAATAACTTAATAAGAATATTATTTATCAGTTAAATAACTTTTGTCCCAATTTTTGGGGTAAAGACTGTTATTGACTTATTGTTGTAATAAATATTTCGTGTGCGTGGTTATTTTACAGTCCAGTTCTTTTAATCCAATATTTCTTCATTTTTTGTTTATATAGTAAATTACTTAAAGATGTCATATTAAATATGGTTTATGTTATAATAAAAGGCAAATGAAGATATTTTTCAAAAATAATGTGAATCTCTAGAAGTTGATTGAAATAGACCGCTGCTGCTATACCCAAGCTTTCTCCCATTAGAGGGTCAGCTATGGAGCACGAGATAATCAGCAATATCTTTATACACACACGCGTGCGCGTGCACAGTATAATCTAATGGAGAATAGGCAAAGGCTAGAGGACCAAGTGGTTGTTGCCTAGAAAGTAGAAACACCCTTTAAAGGGTTTAGGGTAATGTGCCAAAAAGAAAAGGTCACAAGTTCGATCCTCCTTGGTTCAGAGGGAAATATCAAAAATAAGATCTTAGAAATAACATTATTTTTTTTTTCTGCAAAACCCACCCATAAATTTGGGAAATAGTTTTCTTGCAAAATGTACTACATTGTTTGTGTGAAACAACAGTAAGGAGCAACAGTACTCTTTAAATTTGGCATTAATCTTTAAAGAGTAGACACCATCTATTATAACTAACAGAAGTTGGCCATTGAGTCTTATTAAGATGCGTGCGCTCTAACTCTGGCAGTTGGGCAGTCCAGCACCAGCATAACATACAACTTCCATGGGTTGCCTGAAGAATGGAAAAGCACACTTGGCTAGGCTAATTTTTTATGATCCAATCAGATTCTTCAGTCATTCTGGTCATCCTGTTGAACCTTGCTCTTCGAAGAACAATAAAACCTATTACTATCCTCAAAAAAGACAACAATTCAACATCATCTAGCAATTGATGAGGCGCAGAGAAACTTTTCTGCTATAATCTACTTCCAACAAAGCAATTATTTTTTAGAGTTGGACATGCAGTAATTAAATTGCCCCAAGTAATTCACCCAGTTTTTAGACCACTCCACTGAAAGGTGCCATTTTCATCACCGGTCACAACTTCATCCAATAAAGACTTTTCTTTTAGATTCTTCTTCTTGTTCCAATAAAGGTATATGCTGACTTATTAAAAGTAGTAGATGGAGTATCGTGTATATCTCATCAGAAGAACTGGCATGGATGTTGTAATCTTCTGCATTGATGTTATAAGCACACAGCCAGGAGATGAATAAACTACCACATCCAAATCCACACGAAAGGGTTAACAAGCATGTGAAGTGACACATATAGGTTCCTTGACGGATGATCCTGCTCGATCTGCTTCTGCTGCTGCCAGGTCCCTTGGCAGGCTCTCCAGCAACCGCCATCAGCAAAAGAACCATCTTCCCCCTGTTCTTCTTGCCCGAAGAATCTCCCTTGTCTCCATATTCTCTCCACTGCAAGTTTCAGATAATACTTTTTCTCTCCCTCTGCATCTCTCTTATTGCCTATGTGGAAAGTCAAGCACTTATTAATATTACTTGGAATATACTCACACATAGTAGGTTACATAAGAGAGCATATTAAGTAACCTCTTAAATAGAAAACACACTCGTGCAAGTATCTTATAATGTGATTGTCAACAATACCACAAAGAGGATGTAGCTCTCTTTAGTGTGAACACAACCTACAGACCTAGAAATCAATTTACCGAGTGCTACAATCATTCCGATTTCCAAAATTGTAAACCCTTTTATAGATAGTATAATTATTGTAAAGTATTGTCTACTCAGTCCGCTTTTATTATTATTGTTATTCAGGGCTTGATGGTGACAACTTCCGCTTGGCAACTGCTTCAAAAGATCGTACATTGAGGCTATGGAAGGTGACCAATATATTCAACCAACTAGTTATTATAAAGCTTAAATTCTTGTCTTGTACTTACTCTTCATACCCTTAAAAAGTTCCATGCAGAGAAAAACGTGGATCACCCAACAAAGGTTAGTGCATACAAGGTTCTCAGTGGACATTCATCTTCCGTGCAGAGCGTCTCTTCTTCACCTTCTGGAGACATGGTTGGTCCCTTCACACTTGGAACTTTGTACTGCTGCTCGTGAGTTCATGATCTATAAATTTCCTCATTGTTGAGTCTGATACTAGATACATCCTTTATGCTGTTTTAGATAGGTTCAGGTTCTTGGGACTGCTCTGTTAAATTATGGGATGTGAAGGACTCTGAATCAGATAGTGATTCTGTTTCTATAAAGAAGAGAAGGCTGGTTTCTGAAACAGAAGAATCTCAGTCAGAGGTATTGTGTTATGATCCCTTCTCGTTGTCATTGTCGATGTTAAACTATTGTTACTTATATTGAGGAACATCGATATAAGTGTTAGGAAGCAGTGTTTTGAAAGGTGGTGGCTCGGAGCAAAGTGTTGGACCCCTAAAACAGAGGCAGAGCATATGCCTCAACGAGTTCATAATTCAAAGCTGTTATTGATTTTCAAATCCATACTAGTACACAAACACTATATCTAAAGTAAAATGTGTTGATAAGTATAATATAAATCCAAAAGGTTCATGAGGGTTTTTGCCTTTTACTTGCATTTTAACGTAGTGTGATTCTATGGAATATGGGTACAATAAACTACGAGATGACCTCTTCCATCAACATGGTATCCCTTGGAAAAACTCAGATCTAAATGAGTCCTCACCAAAGGATGAAACAAATTCGGTCTGCATCAAATAGAACGTGATTCCTTTCTTTTAGATTCCTACTGGAGCTTGATAGTTTCAGTAATCTGAAGGGGAAATTGTAGCTTGAATGTCCCCTATTTTCTTCTCACTTTCATTCACGTAACCAAACAAGAGAGAGTAATTCTCACTTTATTTTCCTCTTCATTCTCTCCTATGTTGCACAAGTGCGGATACGGATAATGACACGATACGGGTCCAGGATATGAACATTCTCCACTATGTAAAACTATTGTTACTTATATTAGGAACATCGATATAAGTGTTAGGAAGCAGTGTTTTGAAAGGTGGTGGCTCGGAGCAAAGTGTTGGACCCCTAAAACAGAGGCAGAGCATATGCCTCAACGAGTTCATAATTCAAAGCTGTTATTGATTTTCAAATCCATACTAGTACACAAACACTATATCTAAAGTAAAATGTGTTGATAAGTATAATATAAATCCAAAAGGTTCATGAGGGTTTTTGCCTTTTACTTGCATTTTAACGTAGTGTGATTCTATGGAATATGGGTACAATAAACTACGAGATGACCTCTTCCATCAACATGGTATCCTTTGGAAAAACTCAGATCTAAATGAGTCCTCACCAAAGGATGAAACAAATTCGGTCTGCATCAAATAGAACGTGATTCCTTTCTTTTAGATTCCTACTGGAGCTTGATAGTTTCAGTAATCTGAAGGGGAAATTGTAGCTTGAATGTCCCCTATTTTCTTCTCACTTTCATTCACGTAACCAAACAAGAGAGAGTAATTCTCACTTTATTTTCCTCTTCATTCTCTCCTATGTTGCACAAGTGCGGATACGGATAATGACACGATACGGGTCCAGGATATGAACATTCTCCACTATGTACTACAGTGTAATCACCTATGTTGCATGAATACGGGCACGGGTACGATACGTGTACCATTTTGCCCTGCCAGTATAAAATATCCCTGACATTCTTTGAAATATTATACAATACAACATTAAGGATATGCTGTCTAACCTGATTTCACATCTGCCTTTTTGATTCTCAGAAATTCAAATGGAATTTTCCCCTCATTATAGGTTATTTGAACTATTTAATTGTGAAAGGTCTAGAAGCTTTATTCAGATATCAAGGGAAGTCCTTCCCCCCCTTTTTTTATTAAGAAGACTCAAACTGCATGCAAAAATTGAAGATCAAAGTTATACTTCTAAAATAAAGTAAGATATTTTTTTTGGCTGGAACAATGTTAGTATCCTTGTGTAGCAAGATACATTTTATTATATTGCTTCCTATTACTTGACCATATTCTGTTCAAATTTGTTCCTAGCCGGTTTTTAGTTCATCTATAACTTTCTAAGCTATTACGAGTGACATAGTTTTATGCGATTCAGGGGGTGGCAACTTCAACATTTTTGGGACATACTCAGTGTGTATCTTCATTGGTCTGGCCAGAAGTTGAGACTGTATACTCCGCATCATGGGATCATTCTATCAGAAGATGGGATGTAGAAACAGGCAAAGGGCCTTGGAATATGGTACGTGTAATTGGCCAAGTCATCTCTAAAGTATTTTTTGTAATGGTGGAAGCCAGAATAAGCTGTATCAGTTTTTGTTTGGATTTGCAGAGTTCAATAGCTTATAGCTATATATCAGATTCTACAATGGTCCACATCTTAGGTTTCTGGGCTTGCTGTAAAGCCTGAATTTGTCTTTTAAAGTTACATATTTAGTGGCCACTTTTTCTTCTTTTCCCTAATTTATCCCTCTGATTCTCTGCTCACTATCTTTTGTGCTCTCCTGGTTCTTTTATTGCCATTGCTTCTGTTGGCTGATGGTAGTGCACTTGTATCCTACGCTAGTGGGTTGCAGTGCAAATCCCGTCCGATGCAGTGTTTTCTGTCAATTCTGTTTATGCAATTTTTATTTTATTTTATGAAGTTACTCTTTCTTGCCTTTTGTTTCCTGCCAAAACAAATATATATTTTTTGAAAAAAGAATTACTTTATTTTTAAAAGTCGAGTTTTTATTAAAAAAATAGTTGGTGTAGCGTATGTCCTCCCACTTTCTCCCACCTCACCCTAGTGTCGAGGTTCTGACTACCATGGTTTAAAGTATCGGCCGATACCGATCCGATACGGCCGATACCGATATGGTTTGGCATGTTCCGATCCGATACCGACCGATACCAAATATTGTCCGATACCGACATTGGGGGTCTTTGTTCCGGTCAATTCGGCAAAACCAATCGGTAAGGGTGACTACTATTTCATATAATTTCAAAACTACTAAGAAATAACGCTGAAATAATGTATAAAATATATGTTTTTAAATGTAAATAATTTATTAATAATTATTTGTTTTCCGATACCAAAGTCCGATACTCCGATACGATACCGCCGATACTACCGATATCGCCGATACCAATACTCATAGGAATAGTCCGATACCGATTTTGATACCGATATTGTGAACCTTGCTGACTACAGTGCACACACACTTTGTACATAAACATGTATACATTGTGAATATAGTCATATACACAGGACATGTACATATTTACGTATGTAATTATGTATACTGTATACACATGGAAATGCACACACCATATATTCATAATGCTCTGGCTTTAGTGCCAAATGGAACTGCCAACCAAAAAAAGAATCATCAATCCTCTTTCATCTATCGTATCACTTATTAAATGTCTCACCAGTTCATGGAAGAGCTAAAAGATAATACAAGATGTTTGCCCAATATGAACCCTCATAAGAAGTATGCCTTTCTGTATAAAGCGTCACCCACATCTTAATGCTTGAGATTAGGCAAGCTTAAAGCGCCGATATTGTGATCGGAAGAAGTTGCTTCTTTCAGTTGATATGATTAAGAGTTCATTTTTGTTAACCATATCTTTATCTGTAGGTTTGTGATAAAGTGCTGAATTGCCTTGATGTTGGAGGGGAGAGCTCTGCACTTATTGCGGCTGGTGGTTCTGATCCTATTCTGAGGATATGGGATCCTCGCAAACCAGGTTAATATTCTGATTCATACATTGAAGGATGTCTCTCCATGTTGCTCTCAACTTGTGACTCACAACTAGAAACCAATTTTGTTCAGGAACTCTGGCTCCCATTTTCCAGTTCTCATCTCATACTTCCTGGATCACTGCTTGCAAGTGGCACCCAAGGTCATTTTTTCATTTGCTTTCAGCATCATATGATGGGAAAGTGATGCTCTGGGATTTGAGAACAGCGGTATAATTCTCCTCTTGTTTAATTAAAAGATGAGTTATTAGTTATTCTTTTGATTTTGTCCTGGAGCAGATTGATCTATTTCTGATTTTTTTTTGGGTCACAGTGGCCCTTGGCAGTTATGGATTCACACAAGGACAAGGTAAGCATTTTTTTTTTCTTGATCCCCCGTAATTAGGATATAAGGTCATCAATGGTTTCTGTTCAGGTCAGATTCATGTAAAACCTGAACCCGACTTGGAAATTTTCGGCTTTCATATTATGTACCCAAAAACCATCTATAAAATTCATTTGGATCCTGTTTTGAACATCTGAACCCATTTTTTTGTATTAAAAATCAGGTCAAGTTATATATATATATATATATATATATATATATATATATATAAGAAAGTGTACAGTCAGTTCTTAAGAGAACCAAACCCGGCCAGAAATCATTCAATGTTCTCTTACATCCTAACCTGATTTATGACCAGATCAGGTTGGATTTACCATTGACAGTCTTATTTGTAAGACCTTAGTTACAGTCTATTGACTTCTTGTTGGGTGAATGTAGGTGTTATGTGCCGATTGGTGGAAAGATGATTGCATAATTAGCGGAGGAGCTGATTCAAAGATGCGTATTTCTTCAAGAATTGCAGTCCAGTGAGTTCAGAGCTATCACCCACCCACCCACCTTTTTTTGGTTATTTGCAGCCATATTTTGTACTCTCTTATATATGTATCAGATCAGCCCAAAGAATGTATGCCTTCAGGAAATATCAGTCTAGTGAATTCAGAGTTAATACTCTTTAAGAATTTGTTCCATTTTAGAGTCGATTTCATCTGTGTAGTTCTTTTGATGATTTGCTTGTCACCTCCTTTTCTCATGCTCTTTGCTTAGTTCTTTTGGCGGGCAATGAGGCAGTGTTCCATGGATGTTTCCAGGACTCGAGAATTTGGGACTAATACTTGTTCCTATTTGAACTTATTTTCTCCGGTACTCACTCAATATCGACGCCGTCAGAATAATGCTTTCTTTAGAGCCTTCTCAAAATATTCCTGTGCCACCCATTGTGCAGTATCTCGTTAAATGTACTGCAGGATGAGAAGGGAACTCCGAGCGGACGACAGGAAAGTCCCATAGCTCCTCCGACGTGGCAGAACTCCGATGTCCCCATCACTATTCTTTGACATCAGAACAAGAAGAAAATAATACTTCATAGCAGAGCTACCAAAATAAACTACCTGCGAAAATATCGAAGATTGATGTTTAGACGGGTTTATCCAGTGTCGAAATTACAGTGCAACTCAAAATGCCAAGAAGTATATTCTGGACTCAAGTGTCCGGAGGACCAGATCAAGGAATCTCATTTTGACGTACTTCGGTTTGGATTCAATGCCTCTCTGTTTCAAGAACTCTGGTCTCAAAGTGATGATGGGCCAGGTCATGCCTGGTCTTTCAAAATGTGACTTTTATGTTGGTTGGCTTTAAATGTAACTGCACAAGCATTTGTTAGAGCATCATTAGTAAGGCCCATCCCATTTTCTAGATTCTAGATTTAGAATGTAGGATCTCATTTTGTAGAATAATAAGTCTCATCCCTAGTCCCAATTTCTACAATTTCGGTCCCAACCCATCCATGGGTGTTAAGGGTTGGGCCTCCCAATTTCTAGATTCTAGATTGTAGAAACTCGTTTTGTAGAATAGTAAGTTCCAATTTGGAGCCCAACTTTCTAGATTCTAAACTTTATATTATTTTTTTCCTACATTAATTTTTGACCACACAATTTTTGGGACCGGAGCTCACTTTATCATTTCCTACTATTCTCATACAAACCCAACCCATTCTACATTTACCTTTTTTTTGAAATTTTGGGCTCCAAATTGCATTGGAGAGTCCCAACTACTAATGATGCTCTTAGAGGCCATCTCTTGGGGGTATGGCTACAAGGTAGAAGGTGCGAAGTAAAGTAAAGAGACCATAATGCTAATTAAAGAACCTTTCTTGCATGCAGTGTTCTAAAAACCGGATTGGAGATGACCTGCCCAAGGCATTAGGTTGGGTCAAATTGGCAGTTGCTTCAACTTCTAGGTTAACCTAACTGGTCCAAGTTTAATCTCCTATAGACGCCGATTTGTACAAAAATACCAGTTTTTAAAAAAGCTCTGGGTCAATACTGAACCGGATCGGAAAAAACTACCGGTTCACGGATGAACCGATTGAACCAGCCGGTCCGGTTCGGTCCGGTTTTTGAAACACGGCCTTATTGTATTCCCTTTCCTGTCCTATCAAGATCAGTAGAGAAACTTCTGTTTGGATAGGCTTTCTGAAATTTTGTTATGAAAACAGTTTTTTGAAAGTAAGTTATAAAGTTGTTTTCTGAGTATAAATTTTTTAACTTTGCGTTTGGTTACTTTCATCTGGAAAATAATTTTAAGAAACAAAAATTGAATGTTATGTTTGGTAAACTACTTTTAGAAAATGGAACTGTGTCCACACTGTCCATGTCCAACTCTGTTCCTCCCAAAACTGTTCGTGTCCAAATGTATCCGAGTTCCCTCCGGCGTGTAGGGCACGAGTTTCCTCCGGTTGAGTCGTGTCTAGTTCGTCGTGTAGGACTCGAGTTCATGTCGAGGTCGTCATGTTGGATGCTGCTGAAGCTAAACCCTAAGCCTAACGCTGAACCCTAACCCTAAGTTGGTGGTTCGTCCTCGTCACCACCGTTCGTGCGAGGGGAGAGTCGACTCCATCCCGCTGGTCTTCGTCGCCGTTCGTGCGAGGGGAACGATGACTCGAATCTGCCGTCGTGGACCGAGCTCGAGGCCGCCAAGTCCACTGCCGACGAGCTTGGACTCGGATCTGCCGCCGTGGACCGAGCTCGAGGCCGCCAAGTCCACCGCCGACGAGCCCGGAGTCGGATCCGCCGTCGTGGACCGAGCTCAAGGCCGCCAAGTCCATCGTCGACGAGTCGTGGGCCGCGCTGGAGTCTGTCCATCGTCGACGAGTCGTGGGAGATCTTGAGGCTGTCGTCGTGGGCAGAGCTTGTCTCCATTTTTCTCTGGAGAAGAGAAAAGAAGCCGAATAAGAGAGAGAGAAAGAGAGCAGGTTGGGGGTTGGAACTTGTGGGGGTGGTGGGTTGGTGGGGGTGGGGCCCACATTTTTATTAAAACAGCTCTCACAAAATAGGTTCTTTCTGTTTTCGGAAAGCTGGTTTTAAAAGTAAAGTTTTGAAAATTTTTTCTGAATGTAATGTTTGGAGTGGTGCTGTCCAAACATTATTTGAGGGAGGGGTTGATTTAGGCAATTGATAAAGGCACTGCACCTTTTGATCAGGGCTAGCCCATTAGGGTAGCCCTGATCAAAAAGTGAAGTGTCTTTTATAACAAGCACTGCCCAAATTTCTGGCAGTCCTACATACAGTAAGGACTGCCAGAAAAATGGGCAGTCCTTTTGTTTCACATGCTGAGACTTAGGACTGCCAAGTTTTCTGGCAGTCCATTCAGTTTGCAGAAAATTGGGCAGTCCTTGTTATAAAAGAAACTTCACTTTTTGATCAGGGGCTAGCCCTAATGGGCTAGCCCTGATCAAAAGGTGCAGTGCCTTTATCAATTGCCTTGATTTATAACTCAGAAAAATGAGTTATAAATCATAAGCAAACAGGCCCTAAACTTTACTTTGCCCAAGGAAGAATATACTGTCTAACTTTTGCAGCATTTGTGACAGCTACGTTGGTTGCAAACTCCAATTATGACAACAAATGCTGCAAAAAGTTTTAATTACTATAACCAAACAACTCCCTTGCATACATATTTGCCATCAAGAAGAAAACAATTGTTGGTTTCTTACCATCCTTTTTGTTTTCTTGAGCTGACGACGAGAAGTTGAATAAAAGGAGAGAGATTTGAATGGCTCCAGCAAGAATGCAATCTATTTGACTAACATTGATTGGCTGCAGCAAGATTGTGATATCTACCATCACTTTCTTGTCCAAAAATAAATGCAAGCAAGTGATAAGAACCCAAATGGAGTGGTAGGAATATACTATGTACATAAGAAAGTATCAGAGGTCTACAAGTTCCAGTCAGTCTTCTTGCCAAGATAAGTAACAATCTCAAATTGTCCAATTATAGCCCATTTCAGCTTACTCTGAATCCATAGCAGTGAGTATCAGACTCAAAAGCCGAGCCTCACTCAGTCCAGATTACTGGTAAAGGAAGGCTTGGAGACCAAGTCACATTGTTAGCAATTAGTTAGGAATGAGTGAACTGTCTGTAACTGACTCCTCACTCTTATAAACAGAGGAGTTCAGTGAGAGTCGGATGTAAAGAATGTTGTCTAGTTTTCAATTCTCTGCTCTTAGAAATACAATAGGATGTAATAGTCTTCTTCTTCTTCCCCAAGTCTTAATAAAACCCTAGTATTCTCAGATCCCCAATTCTTTTCTTCTTCCACTGAAATTTTCTACAAATTTATGGCTAATTCGACACCATTTTTAGATCATTTAGGACATGGTCCTAACAACTGCTATCAGAGCTACAACAGCCATGTCGGATCGGGATCGCAACAAGGAGTTTCACCGGAACCTCCGCCATGGCAGGGCCATTTTGATCAAATTCGATGAGCTTATGGAGAGTCGAGATCGATCCACTATGGATCTTGGAAGGAAGCTTCACCAGAGCCGTCGCCACCACCTCCACGACCATTTGATTATGATCTGGGAGCATCTGGAGATCCATGATCGATCGACCATTGTCACATCCCGACCCGAAAAATCGCTCGTCCTTGCATCGATTTTACCGAATCGTTCATCCTCACTGGGGCGTGATGCCGTACGAGTTTGGAGTTGCACTCATACAAGGCAAGATGACAGGTTCTCAAAATGGTTATCTTTAATTTGTGTATTAACATCGGAAGAAACATAGTATACGAAACAATTCTCTTTATTTGATAAGCAGCGAAATTACAAAGGCTTTCAATAGCTCAAATGAATCATGCCAGATTGGCTTACAACACTCAAGTTCTCTCTTGTCAACAAAGGATTTTATCGTTCCATACATCATGTCTTTTATATCCTGACCGTATCATCCTGTTGCAAGTCCGAGTGTCAATGCGGTCGCACGTCTCGAATCGCTATGGCATTCCAAGCCTCAGCGCGTTCAAGCGAAGCTCCGCCTTGAGTAATCCATTACCTGCATCCTGCAAGCAATCTGGTGGGGGATCAGTACTAATTCTCTTGCGTACTGATAAAATCCACTTTGCTAAACCGACATTAAGTAACGTATCGAATCAAGCAACATACAAGTTAGTGATCTTTTTATCTTTGCCTTAGGATCGGTTTCATAGCATATTCGAAAGCAGTAAAGCATGTTATTATGACAAGCATGTATGTTCGATTCATGTAAGAAAGCATGCAACATATAGCAATCTCGTGTTTATTTCATGGTACGACTTCTTACCAACATCGACGCACTCATCCTTGCACCGACGCAAGGTGAATACGCCTACCATTTTTTCCTGTCATATTATAAGTGCTCTGTGCATGATCTCTGTGTGCCTGCACTTTCAGCCCTCCGTTCTTTAACTATATGAAGGTCGTTGGCGTCTCCGCGCCATAATGGACTAAATTTCTTTCTCAAATTGAGTAACCTAATGCCCTCCCCACACGAGATGCTAGCTCATTTCGGAGGACGCCAAAGTTACCATTATTGTGGTTCAACACATTGATAACCGGTCGCAAGTCGTCTTACGGATGTGTGTCCTCAAGATTAACCATTCTTCCTAGGCCGAACAGTCCCGGTGCCCCGGCCAATAACCGTTCAAGGAAAATCACCACACCTGTGCACGGAAAATATCTCAAGTCCATTCGACCATACAATATGCGTCTACTCATACAACCAAACATAGTCTTGAGTCCGAAACTCAAACTCCACATCGTCTCGCATTTCTCTTTCTTTCAATATTCTCACTCTTTCTTTCTCTTTCTTTCTTCTCACTCTTTCTTTCTCTTTCTATGTTCTCACATTCTTTGTACGATTTTGTTCGATGTTTCATCGCCTCGATTCAATGTCCGAGTGAACGACCCGAAGGTCCCAAACATTTCATCGTTTCGTACCGCATTCAATAGTTATTCAATAATATCATTCGACTCGTGCATTCGATGCACGCCTTGATTCGATCTTTCAATGTACTAGACTTATGTTCATTTTCTCCGACTCGTGCACTGAGGCATGCCTCGATAGGGTATTCAATGTTCTACGGCTCGTACACTAAGGCACTCACATCGATACAATCTTTCAATGTTCTAGCCTTCTAACTCGTGTGCGGGGGCATGAACGACTCATGCACTAAGCCACTTGTCGATACAGTTATCCCATGTGCTTCTGGCTTGCACACTGAGGCTCTCGTCGTTGTGATATTTCGATGTTCATTAAGCGAATCGTACATATGATGTACGTTTTAATTTTAATTATTCTATCTTAGTGTTCAACACGCACTATGTTCATCTCTCGATCGAGCACGCCCGTGGACTCGATAGGTTGACTTAGCATACAACGATATATTTTACTTAGGCATGAAGGAGTAGGAAAGAAGGGTCAAAGTCTTCCCACCTTAAGCCGATACGTCTTGTTGTTTCGTCGAGCCGATGCAGCTCGATTTTATAACTTTGTTGCATGACCAACTCTTATGACTTAGCCATTCGAGCACTTTGTGCTCCATTGAATTACCCGACTGATTCGACCTACTGTTCACATGCCTCAGTCCGTTGCGAGGCGATGCTTTGGTTCTGCGGACACCATTGCAAATAAGGTACAATATCGACCTCTTATAATTCAGCGTAAATACATAGCCTGCACACGAAACCAACAAAAATCAGTACTTGTCCGAATCAGACTTGTGTATTGTATCGATTCGATTTCTTAAAACATTCGAACCGACTCAATGCTTTCTCTCGGGCCAACTTAACATTTGCATCGATCTTACTCGATGCATTCCTCGGATTGACGTAACTCTTTACATCGCTTCGCATCGATATATATTTCTGGTCAACGTAACTATTTGAGCCAATGACTCATCGTAATGCACCATACGGAGCAGGACATTACAGCCATGGTCTTCGACAAAGGGCTCCTCCAGATCCGCCACCACATCAACCAATCTCGAGGAGGAAAGGCAACCTCAATCTTGGAAAGGTAAATGAATCAACTCGATATCAAATTTGAGCGAGTTATGGAGAAATTGGTTAGAGAAAGGAAAGAAAGAGAGTTTCAACAATCTAGGTACGTTTCTCTTCCAATTTTTTGGGTTGATCCAAACCCTAACACCATGATTTCCAATTCCAATTTCTCTAGATCGTTTCACAGTCCCGTCCCACTATCGTTTGGATCATACGACTTAGTTTGGATCATAGACATATTTTAGGCATCTTACCAATATATGCATTTCAGCCAAGCTCAATAGTAGGAATTTGGAACAAAGCTAACATGTAACTTTTCAATCCTAAAATACTTGCCATCTCGTACTCTCGATCGAACTTAATCCCTAGTGACCGTTCTCGCAATTCTATCGCATATGCATATTCGATACATACATGATCATCCAATAAAAGTCACGGCACATGATGCAATTCAAAGATCGTATTTCTCATTTCATAAGTTTCGTACTGACCATCAATTCTATGCGTTGCGTCAAGCCGTCGCGCATCTGATCGTAGCGAGTCTTTGCGACTCCTTGCGTTCGAAGTCGCTGCCCGACTATTTCTGAAGTTTTACCTTGTAACTCATCTCTATATGGTTTCCCTTGTTGACTCGCAAATGCATCAACGTTCAGGGCTACGCCCGCTAGATGACTTACCTAGACACCGTGTTTAAATTCTCCTGATGCAACTTTTAAATTGACGTTGCAGTCGACACAAAAGTTCAATTCGAGTCGATGATGCTCAAAGGCAATGGTCTTTCCGGCACAATTATTTAACTCAAGTTGATAGTGCATAAAGGCAACAATCATTTTGATACGAAGGTCTTTACGGCGCATCTTATGTTCGAGTAGGAAATTTCTAGCCACATTCTTAACTTATCTGTCCCGCAACATCGAATATAAGTTCGATTCACGCAAGCTCAAGTGTAAGGTGAATCCATATCCAATGACACAACTCGTAAGTCATTTACTTATCGTTTGCTCTCGTGCTTAACACATTTCTCGCAATCGCCTATGCGTATCACCAAATTTGTTTGTGAAATTTTTGTTTCGAACGTCGACCAACATAATCATTCAAGCATTCATCCGACCAATCCTCAAAATTCGGCTATATCACTTTCAGCCAAAGCCGTTCCATCAATTCCCAAAATAATCATTCGATCGTCTAGACTTATCATCAACATGCACCACATTATATTTGTTCTCAATGCAATTCCATATGTGACATGATATGGGTCATCTTATGGGTCTGTAATATTCACTTTAATTTGGCGGTCAAGTCTTCTAGGGTTAGCTGTTCCGAAGCAATTGTGGATCATTAACGAAGGATAGTTACTATGAACCATGCTATATCTTATTTCGGAGCCAAATCACATTTCGACGATTTCTATGGGACTCTACCCAAATCCGAACAAAATTATTTCTATATGCGCAATTGAGGCACAATTATCATCCGAGTAATTCATGCACTACCATCGATAATTCTGCAATTCATGAAATATCTACTCGTTTAGAGTCCGAGTTTATCTACCCAGGGTCAACACCCGAGAGGTATACGCATCAAAATAATCGTTGATGACTTTATAGTCTTTTACGGTCAATCACAATATTTACGATCAACCAGTTCAACATTATCGTATTGCTATTTATAAAAATCTCGATATCGTAAGCCTGTCTCATTTGTATCCTCACATCGTGCTTATATTTTCTTGCCTATCAATTTCGATAGCGTGAGGGTCAACTTTGAATCTGTATCAACGTTAACTTAACTCGCATCGCATATATCCAAGTTGACAAAAAACTTTTCTATACGCATCATATCGTTTTCCCGATTCATCGCATCCCGCTATACTTCGATCGTGCAACTGATTTACCGATTATCCAACATCGAACCCTCGAATTATACGATCATGCCCTCTAAGTTTTGCGTGTTTCAGTCATACTCAAATGAGTTTCATCGCAACATAACCAACTATATCTTAGGCACAATTTATCTGCATCAATCGACTTTTCATCGAGATCACAATTCGTGCAATCCGATTATAATTTGCATCGACCAATATTTTATAAGTTCGCAATTCGTGCGTTTCGACTACAATTCACATCGAATAATATTTCCATCGAGCTCGTAAGTCATGCGACTCATTTATAACTTCGGTTTTCCTATCCAACCGATCCGACTATTGTCTCAAGGCATAATCGTTTCACTAGTCTCAGTCATCCGACGGACTTATAACTTTTCGTTCGATGTATCATTCAATGATACAAGTCCGTGCCTTATCGTCCCAACCGATTTTCGAAGAACACTTGCATCAACATACCGTCATACAAATTTTCAATCGAGTCTCGGTACTATCCTGTCCGTTGTGGACAAACCTTCTGCAATTTATACGTGTCGATGCAATCCATCGTACAAGTGGTATTGCATATACCACTCATAATTCGAGTCATTCATCGTGTCGGTGGTATGGCATATACCACTCAGAATTAAGTCATTTCTCTCGCATCATACTCGGTATGAATCAACAATCTATTCGGACTTGCTATTTCGTAGTGACCATGCCGATCACAATCGTAATTTTCGATAAAAATCAAAATTTGACACAACTCGGCCAAGGTGTACAATTTTCCAACTCAAGTTCGGTGTACGACCGAACCGATTCGTTCCTATTGATTTACGATTTTATTTTCCATCCGTTACACTTTGTACAATGATTCATTTTTGACATCCGTTGCACCTCATGCAACGATTTATTTTCAACATCTGTTGCACCTCGTGCAATAATTTATTTTTGACATCAGTTGTGCCTAGTGCAACGATTCATTTTCGACATTCAAAGCTAATGCTCGAATTCGTTCAACGCATTCGATATCAACTTTAACGCTTATTGCAACGCATCATTCACAATCAACTCGTTGCAATTTATGCAACACATCCCACGACTTGTCGCATTGGTGCAACCAATATCCACAACTTGTTGCACTTGATGCAACATTTCATTTCTCATTCAACTTGTTGCATTGCAACAACATCATCTCAATTCACAATTTACGACTTTCTTCGCAACATCATGTAAAATTTTGAAACGTTTGCGACAAAACATGCGACTTTGTATTAGACTTATTATATGGAACATCCAGTATGGCATCTGTTGACCCAAACTGGATCACAGTCAACCTAATTTAGAGAATTAACAAAATAATATCTGATATGATCCAATACGACACATTAAGCTCAAGACATAACATCATCTACGATCCAATACAACGTATCAAGTTTAAGACAGACGTCGTCAACAAAGCTGTTACATTGCAAATGTATTTGTTCTAAGTCTGTAATTTTTTAATTTATTGAGTCTAGGTAAATGTACGTTGAGTCGCACTGAGTCATCTCAACCCCTAGACTTATTACTCCAAGCTCCACCATACAATCCCTAAACCAAACCAAACCAAACCACTCTAGCCTATATAGAGCTTCTGGCCCAAGGTAGACAGAGATCGGGCCGAACTCTGCTTAA
This sequence comes from Iris pallida, assembly GCA_029216955.1. Lineage (NCBI taxonomy): Eukaryota > Viridiplantae > Streptophyta > Magnoliopsida > Asparagales > Iridaceae > Iris > Iris pallida. The sequence continues at coordinate 2,966,053 of JANAVB010035817.1, forward strand.
GGAAGAACTCGGGTCGAACTCTGCCCCCTGAAAATTATCAACCTAATTTTTAGGAACACCTTGCTACGAGCCGTCCAACGTTCGAATTTTTGAATATTTGGAACATAATTCTGGTCGAACTCTGCCACCCCTGACTAGTATATGTCACGACCCACATCCGAATATTCGGACACGAGTACGTGGGCTACGTCTGTCACCCCCAGTTTTCAAATTAGGGGTATTTTCGTCATTTTTCAAGTTTTATAACTTTTAGGAATTTTTATTTATTTTATGTGATTTTTTTGGGATTTATTTGGTTTGGTTTGGATTTTATCCAATTCGGACCCAAATTGGAGACCCGATAGCCTGGACCCTAGTGGGACCCACATACTAGCTGGGCTTGGCCCACATGCCATCATAATTAGGCTAGAAATCATTAACCCAACTTCCATGGCTTAATTAGTCATTATAGAGGCTAATTTAGTTAGTTAGGGTTAAACCGAACCAAATCGAAACAAACCGAACCCAACTTGAACCAAGTCTATTGGGTTGGAGGGTTATTGGATCCACCCAAAATCCAATAACCCCCCCCCCCCCCACATGGCCGGCCAAGTGAGTCCCCCCCCTTTTCTTCTTCATTAAGTTACAACCCTCTCTCTCTCTCTCCAAAAATTTCTTTCTTTCCAAACTCCTTCCCTACAAGAACCTAATTTAGGTAAGCCATTAAATCCTTTATTTATTGCTCTTTGCTTTTAATTCCTTCACATTAATTATAGGGAATGAGATTCTCCACCATTTGCCCATGAATTTGTAGGTTTTTCCAAGAAAATCTAGGTTAAGAAATATTTGGGGGTTTATATATTAAGTGGTATATATATATATATATATATATATATATATATATATATATATATATATATATATATATATATATATATAGTATTTATATATATGTATTTGTGTGTGTGTGTAGAGAATTGGTGGTGGTGGTGTTTGTGTCATGAGAATGGTGGTGAGAGTGTGAGTGAGCTTGTGTGAGTGTGTGAGAGTGTGAGTGTGTGTATGTGTTTGTGAGAGTGTGTGTGTATATATATATATTTATATATATATATATATATATATATATATATA